>OX101755.1:92492229-93712044 GCA_944452675.1 Tachina lurida
TGGACTATACATCGTCCATTTTTAAATTTAAAAAAAATATTAAATTGACTATAATTCGTCCATTTCGTATCTAAAAAATTAAATAGACTATATACGTCGTCTTCTTTTCGTGCAAAGAATTTAATAAACTATACATCATCCATTTTTCAAGCAAAAATTTTTTTTGTGAAAAAAATATAATGGACTATATATACATCGTCTTTTTTTCAATTTTTATGAAAAAATTTTATCGACTATAAATCGTCCGATTCATGTGCAAATAATTAAATAGACTATACATCGTCTATTTTAGATGCAAAAAATTAAATGGACTGACTATATATACAAAATTTAATGGACTATACATCGTCCATTTTTAAATTTAAAAAAAATTAAATTGACTATAATTCGTCCATTTCGTATCTAAAAAATTAAATGGACTATATACGTCGTCTTCTTTTCGTGCAAAGAATTTAATAAACTATACATCATCCATTTTTCATGCAAAAAATTTTTTTGTGAAAAAAATATAATGGACTATAATACATCGTCTTTTTTTCAATTTTTATGAAAAAATTTTATCGACTATAAATCGTCCGATTCATGTGCAAATAATTAAATAGACTATACATCGTCTATTTTAGATGCAAAAAATTAAATGGACTGACTATATATACAAAATTTAATGGACTATACATCGTCCATTTTTAAATTAAAAAAAAAATTAAATTGACTATAATTCGTCCATTTCGTATCTAAAAAAATTAAATGGACTATATACGTCGTCTTCTTTTCGTGCAAAGAATTTAATAAACTATACATCATCCATTTTTCATGCACAAAATTTTTTTGTGAAAAAAATATAATGGACTATACATCGTCTTTTTTTCAATTTTTATGAAAAAATTTTATCGACTATAAATCGTCCGATTCGTGTGCAAATAATTATATAGACTATACATCGTCTATTTTAGATGCAAAAAATTAAATGGACTGACTATATATACAAAATTTAATGGACTATACATCGTCCATTTTTAAATTTAAAAAAAATTAAATTGACTATAATTCGTCCATTTCGTATCTAAAAAATTAAATGCACTATATTCGTCGTCTTCTTTTCGTGCAAAGAATTTAATAAACTATACATCATCCATTTTTCATGCAAAAAAATTTTTTGTGAAAAAAATATAATGGACTATATCGTCCGATTCATGTGAAAATAATTAAATAGACTATACATCGTCTATTTTAGATGCAAAAAATTAAATGGACTGACTATATATACAAAATTTAATGGACTATACATCGTCCATTTTTAAATTTAAAAAAAAATTAAATTGACTATAATTCGTCCATTTCGTATCTAAAAAATGAAATGGACTATATACGTCGTCTTCTTTTCGTGCAAAGAATTTAATAAACTATACATCATCCATTTTTCATGCATTTCATACATCGTCTTTTTTTCAATTTCTATGAAAAAATTTTATCGACTATAAATCGTCCGATTCATGTGCAAATAATTAAATAGACTATACATCGTCTATTTTAGATGCAAAAAATTAAATGGACTGACTATATATACAAAATTTAATGGACTATACATCGTCCATTTTTAAATTAAAAAAAAAATTTAATTGACTATAATTCGTCCATTTCGTATCTAAAAAATTAAATGGACTATATACGTCGTCTTCTTTTCGTGCAAAGAATTTAATAAACTATACATCATCCATTTTTCATGCATTTCATACATCGTCTTTTTTTCAATTTCTATGAAAAAATTTTATCGACTATAAATCGTCCGATTCATGTGCAAATAATTAAATAGACTATACATCGTCTATTTTAGATGCAAAAAATTAAATGGACTGACTATATATACAAAATTTAATGGACTATACATCGTCCATTTTTAAATTAAAAAAAAAATTAAATTGACTATAATTCGTCCATTTCGTATCTAAAAAATTAAATGGACTATATACGTCGTCTTCTTTTCGTGCAAAGAATTTAATAAACTATACATCATCCATTTTTCAAGCAAAAATTTTTTTTGTGAAAAAAATATAATGGACTATACATCGTCTTTTTTTCAATTTTTATGAAAAAATTTTATCGACTATAAATCGTCCGATTCATGTGCAAATAATTAAATAGACTATACATCGTCTATTTTAGATGCAAAAAATTAAATGGACTGACTATATATACAAAATTTAATGGACTATACATCGTCCATTTTTAAATTTAAAAAAAAATTAAATTGACTATAATTCGTCCATTTCGTATCTAAAAAATTAAATGGACTATATACGTCGTCTTCTTTTCGTGCAAAGAATTTAATAAACTATACATCATCCATTTTTCATGCATTTCATACATCGTCTTTTTTTCAATTTCTATGAAAAAATTTTATCGACTATAAATCGTCCGATTCATGTGCAAATAATTAAATAGACTATACATCGTCTATTTTAGATGCAAAAAATTAAATGGACTGACTATATATACAAAATTTAATGGACTATACATCGTCCATTTTTAAATTAAAAAAAAAATTAAATTGACTATAATTCGTCCATTTCGTATCTAAAAAATTAAATGGACTATATACGTCGTCTTCTTTTCGTGCAAAGAATTTAATAAACTATACATCATCCATTTTTCGTGAAAAATTTTTTTACTAAAAAAATTTAATCGACTATAAATTGTCCGATTCGTATGCAAACAATTATATAGACTATACATCGTCTATTTTTCATGCAAAAAATTAAATGGACTGACTATATATACAAAATTTAATGGACTATAAATCGTCCATTTTTAAATTAAAAAAAAAAATTAAATTGACTATAATTCGTCCATTTCGTATCTAAAAAATTTAATTAAATGGACTATATTCTTCGTCTTCTTTCCGTGCAAAGAATTTAATAAACTATACATCATTCATTTTTCATGGAAAAATTTTTTTATGAAAAAAATTTAATGGACTATACATCGTCTTTTTTTCAATTTCTTATGAAAAAATTTAATCGACTATAAATCGACCGATTCGTATGCAAAAAATTAAATAGACCATACATCGTCTATTTTTCATGCAAAAAATTAAATGGACTGACTATAAATACAAAATTTAATGGACTATACATCGTCCATTTTTAAATTTTTTAGACGATGTATATATAATCCATTAAATTTTTTTCATAAAAAACTTTTTTGCATGATAAATGGATGATGTATGGTCTATTGTCAGGTGTCTAACTGACACCACACACAGTGGACCAAACACAAGAGAACGCTCATGACGAAGGTTTACTGGCCTTCGGAAGCAGGTAATTGTTCCGTTCAACTAATTGCTATTCAGAATATTTACAACTATCTTTGGTGTATTTGTTCATTCATAATTATCACATGTAATTTGGCTTACAAAGCGATACGAACTTCAGCCTGTTCAAATCATAAATATAGATAGTCCATTAAATTTTTTTTTCATAAAAATGGACGAAGTATAGTTCATTTAATTTTTTTTTTGCGTAAAAACTGGAAGATTTTTTTTTCATAGAAAATTTACGATTAAATTTTTTTCATAAAAAACTGTTTTGCCTGGAAAGTGGACGATGTATATATACATAGTTCATTAAATTCTTAAAATGAATGATATATATTTTATTTAAGTTTTTGCGTAAAATTTTTTTTATAAAAAATGAGCGATGGATATTCCATTTAATTTTTTTCATAAAAATATTTTTGCCTGAAAAATAGATGTTAATTTTTTGCATAAAATTTTTTTTCAAAAAAAAATTAACGATGTATGATAGTCCAATAAATATTTTTCATTAAAATATCTTTTCATGAAAAATGGACAATGTACAGTCAATTTAGTTTTTTACATGAAAAATGGACGATGTATAGATGATTTAGTTTTTTTTTTTTTTTGCATACATAATAAATTTTTCATACAAAAATAAATAGTTCGTCCATTTGTCATAAAAAAAAATTAAATAGACTTTATGTCGTACGTTTTTTTGTACAAAAAAAATTAAATGGGCTATACATTTAGCATACAAAAAATTAAATGTTTTATAAGTCGTAAATTTTTCATATAAAAATTAAATGGGCTCTTATACATCGACCATTTTTCATATAGAAAAATTAAATGGGCTATACATGTGCTGTACACAACACACTTTTCATATAGAAATTCTAAATGTGTTATACACAGCAAACTTTTAATATAGCAAAATTGAAGCAATATAACGAAAATTGCGAGAAGAAAAAGTAGCCATATTATTTTTTCGCTAAATGTCTTCAAATCAGCATTTCGTCTTTTTGGAGGTTGAAAATTTTGCAAAATGCGGATAAATCTGTATTTCTGGCCACCGTGTGCTTAACATACTCACATGAATGAGCAACGGTGAGACAGCTACAAGGAGATTTTGCTGGTTCATATGTGTGCACTACGCTCTCGGGTTATGCAAACATTTGTTGTCGTCGCTGTGGCCAAATCCAAGCTTGTAGCGACATACGAATAAAATTTGCATTAGTTAAATAATGCAACCAATTTAATAAAAATATTTTATTTTTTCGATAAAAATTTTAATATAGAAATATGTGAATGTATGTAAACAAATATTTTTATGCTTATGTTTGCAAATTTGGTTATTTAAGGCGTGGCATTGCCCACTTTGCGCAAAGTTTCACGTTGCTCGGATATCTTGAAGTGTATAAACTAAATAAAAGCCTGTTAAAAAATTAAAATATCTTAGTACCCACCTTAACTGATGCCAGAGAAATATTTGCATTTTCACATTTTTGTTAAAATGAGTTTGAAATTTTATTGAGGTTTTTTATTTCTTGTAAATAAATTACTAAATATTAACATACAATATATTTAATATTCATATTCATTCTCTCATTATTTGAATCAATATATCAATTCGCAATCTTTCATTCTTTCTTTCTAAATTTAAAAAATATTCATTTAATTTTTTTTTTTCTTAAATGAAATTTTAGCTTAGAAATTAATTTTATTACCCAGAGCTAAGAAACATTTATTTGCAAACCTGTATATATTTATGTATATTGAGAATGTGGGTGTGTGTGTATGCCCCCTATATTATATATGGAGGGACCCATATGTCCACTTTTAGCTGAGTATAATATTCTTGTTTGTGTTTTTTTTTTCTTTTTTGGCATAGTTTATTATTAAAAAAATTACATCAAATACACAGAACTTATTTTGTTTTATTTTATCGTATTTTCATTAAATATTGCTATAATTGTAATTTATGTTATTAAATAAAAATTTTATATAATTTCCGTACGACTACTTAATAATTTGTTAAATTTCATTTATTTTTTTATATGTTTTATAATTTATCAATTAATACCTTTTATAGAATTATTGCAGAAGGTTTTATTTTTCATCTTTTTTTTTTGAAAGAAAATAATTACAAAATATTAATAAGTTAATTTATTTATTTCGGTTAAACTAGTTTGTCTTAATTTTGTTTAATATGTATTCGAATAAAGTTTTGTGTTTTTTTTTTAATTCTAAACATTTAAGGCTAAAAATATTTAACAACATTTATTTAAAAAAAAAACTGTAAATAGTTTTTGTCTCTATTTTTACGATTTATTTAGGGGCTGTTGATTGTTCACACGGTTATTTGATTTCAAGTTTTAATTTTGTTGTGTATTTTTTTTTTCAATTTTATCAGTCTTATTTATAAAAATTATTAAGGCTTTATAAAGGCTTTTAAGAAATTTTTTTTATAAAAATCTGTTTTAAAAACACTTTATAAAGCCTTAATAAGTTTTATAAATAAGGCTATAAATCTTAATAATATAAATAGAATGAAACCAAATATTCATATGCAGGAGTCTACAGAGAGGGAAATGTATTCCAAAATTCTTAACGCTTGCTATAAATTTTGAGAACGAATCGTGAAAAATAGTTTGTTAACTTTCGGTATCAAATCAAGCGTAATGCATTATCCAGTTAAGAAACCGTACAAGAGAACCATAAGTTAATAAATCTAGAATGCTCTATAGTAAAATAAAAAATTCATTACAAAAAACAATTAAATTGTATATTTAAATCATTGTACTTAGTATATTTAATTAATAGTTTAATATGACAAATAATAAAACCATAAACTGTTTGTATTTCAATTTTACACAAACTTATATTCAGTTTATTATTTTTGGCGAATTTATTTCAATTCAATTGTCATTTAAATTTGTTGTAATGTTTGTAAATTCCATTATTGTATTTTTTTCTATTTCTAATTATTTTTTTTTTCTTCTTTTTCAAATTACATATATTTAAATTGTCGTCCCGCGACTGTTTTATACCTTTTCATTTATTTTAATATCTAATATATATATATAGGTATATAATATTTGTTGTTGTTGTTTTAAAGTTTAAAAACTTTGTTTTCTAAAACATTTACATATTGATGTTAATAACTTGATAATACACACACATTGTGTTACATTCATAATAAAAAATAATGTTATTATACTTGGCTTTAGTTTATTTGTTATTTTTTATTTTTTTTATATTACTTGTTATCTATAGAATAGAACTATGCACGCAAAATAATTGAAAGCAATTGAGATTATGGCTGGAATACCACAACGGTAGACCGCGCCAGACAATATGTTTCATTCGATTAGACATAAAATGTGTAATTCAAATTGAAAAGTTTTATAAATTTAAGAGATTAGTGGCTTAAAAAAAATTATATTCTTTCTATTATAGAAATATTTTGCATACCGCAAACCAAAAAAGAAAGAATTGCAAATAAAGTGTAATTATTAAAAAAACAAACTGTCATCTCCACAATGTGGTTGTAATAAAAATAAAAGAGTGTCATTTAAATTTTATAAAGTCAGCGTCCT
The DNA here is from genome assembly GCA_944452675.1 of Tachina lurida. Lineage (NCBI taxonomy): Eukaryota > Metazoa > Arthropoda > Insecta > Diptera > Tachinidae > Tachina > Tachina lurida. The sequence goes on from OX101755.1 coordinate 92,499,121, forward strand.
GTTATAAATTAATAAAATAAAATGTGTTACAATGCAATTGCATTATCATACAGTGTGTTACAGTAAGTGAGGTACTACTACAAATTCATTGTGTTTCAAATTGTATTTTAAGTTTTCGAAATTATGCTTTAAAGTAAAAAAGAATCACATGCTTCTTTCCTTGCTGAAATTACTGGTTCAGTAAAATATTAATTGTTCTTTAAAAGTACTGCTGGATCCTATGAGAGTTTAACTGTCGCTAATGCACAGCATCAGGGAAACAACTAAATATATTAAGTTGAAATTCCATTTAAACAAATGAGAAGTTCAACTAATATCAAAGTTAAAACAAAAACTCATTAATCAACATGTTTCTTATTTTCTTACTTCACCATTACTACATCAGCTGACTTTATTTCAGCTCGAATTGTAGTTGTAAGAAGTATTTAATTCAAAATAACGGTACACAACAACAACAGTTATTACACTAGTTTAACAAGTATACAGTGTTGCCACACCAATATTTTTCACCAAATGCTGCCAAGTTAATAGTTTGTGCTTTATTGGGCATTTTTTAGGTTAAGGTTTAATATTTTTATTGAACTTTTTTTGGAGTAAAATTTTTTATTTCTGAACCATGTTTTTTTATTTAAATTTTAAGAACAATATTTAGGGCCTAAATTTTGTATGTGTTTTATTTTTGTAATTTTTATAAAATTAGGCCTTTAATTTCTAAAAAAAAATTGAAGTAAGTGTACATAAAAAACATTGAAATTCCTTAAGTCTGAAAATTTGTCATATATCAAAACTTTGAAATTTGAATAAAAATCGTAAATTATTTTTTCACAAAAAGTGCTTTCCGAATTTTTAAATTTGTGAAAAATTTTGTTAGAAATATGAATTTTTGTTTTGTTTTTTTTTTTTTGTGGTAAAAGTAAATAACTTTAAAACTTTAAGCATTTGCACATACACCCCATATTTGGCAGTTTTAGAAATTCATAAATTTTAAAAATAATGTTTGACCTCGAAACTTCAAAACGCTACGATTTCAGGAAAAACTAGCTAAAAGCTTTAATTTTCAGGAAATTTTGCTTTTTTTTTTTGTCTAAGCGAAGATTCCAAATACATTAAATATTGAATGTCAAATAAATATGCTTCAGTATTTTTAATAATTTTAAATTTCTTCTGATTTTTTTAAATGTCTCGAAAGTGAAAAAAGATTTTTAAATTTTTCAAGATTTTAGATTTTACAACAGAAAAATTTTGTTTTTGTATCTTGAATATTTTAACTTTTTTAGGTTTTAATTTTTTTTACTAGGCATTTGATTTTTTTTTTCTTTTTCTTTGTCCAGCTGCACAAAGTTTTTCATAACCAAAGTAGATAAATTTCATACCCTGTAGCTGCAGTCCCGGTTCCGTTACGGAAATCACATGACAGGATGCCGAAAACTTGCCTGCTCTTCCTCAACCATTTAAATTTTCAGGCAAATCCATTCAGTGCTTTAGAAGTTCCAGGCTTAATAACACTTTTTTCTTATTTTTCACGACGAATGAAAATTTCTTCATTTAAAAAATAGCTGCTATTTGAGAAAATCAAAATAATGGAAAAACAGTGCAAGAAATATATATGGGGGTACATATGGGAAAATACACAGAATGTCACGTACTTTAACTAATCAATTAAGCTTGTATTTCAAAGATAATTTTAAGTTCTCTATTTCTTTATGTACTTTAGAGGAACGTAAGCAGCTGTACCCAATTTTGGTAAAATATAAGGAAAAATTTAACCGCATTGATCTAAAATACAAGCCTAATTGATTGATCAACGTACACGACATTGTACGTGACATTCTGTGGAATTACCCATACATCGATTAAGCTAATGCTATAAATTTAAAGGAGAAAAAAAAACGATTTTTATATGCACAAAAAAATTATCTTAGACTGAAGTCAGTCTAATGAATTTTTTTATGAAACTATTTGCTGGGAACTTTTTCATTTGGAGTCGTGAAAACTAAAGTAGAAAAAAATGGTTATATGCCAACTTTTTCTGCACCACTTCCTAGACGGATTTCATAAATTCATATGTTTGCATTATATTATACGAAATAAAAGTCCTTTAATTATTCGGTTGCTGATCCATGACGTTCAAGGCACTCAAAAATAAGGCCCAAGCAAATAAGAAATTGAAAGAAGGCCAAATAAGATTAAAGAATTTTTAAGAAGTCCTTATTTTATTAATTTTGGGCATTATTTCATACTGAGATTGGTTGAGCTTTATTCAATCTTGAGTTTGGTTGCAGTGGCCTTTTTTAATTGGGTTTTACATATTTCATTTATATTGAGTGTTTTTTCATAAATTTTCTCTTGGGCCTTATTTCCTTTTTTTTTTTTTTTTGTTGGGGGTGGGGTTTTATTTTATTGTGGCTTATTTCATTTCTTATTTGGGTGTTGTTCCATTGGGTCTTATTTCATATCCCAATGAAATAAAACTCAAGATGAAATAAAGCCCAAAAAAAGTAAATAAAGTTCAACAAAACTCAAGATGAGATAAAATCCAAAATAAAAATTATTTAATTTTATTGGGCCTTATCTCATTTTCTCATTGGGGCGTTATTTCCTTGGGCCTTATTTCAATTGTACACAAAATTTCTTTTAGAATATTGGCTACTGCATTGTGCGTGTACTTTATGTAAAATAACAAAAAGAAATATTACTCATACGCATATGTTTGTAAAAAAAACAAATAAACAGATGATACGATGCAAAAATAAGTGTTGCCTACTTTTTGGCTGATTAAAATTGTTTGTAATGTTATTAACAGAGTATGTAAATAAACACAAGGAACACATTGATTTTGTTTACTTTTGCTCTTATGCGGTGGGTGGAACTAAAACAAAAACAAAAACAATAATAACGATTGCGCCATTTATTTTTGTTGTTGTTGTTTTTGCACATGAAAAAAATTTTTACTTCAATTTAAACGTAAATGGTAAGGAGAGAAAAGAATGTGCACACACTTGAAACGTTTTTAAATACTCATAAAACGTTTAGCAAACGTTTGCTGATAGATTTGCTCATTATAATAGATAGGATAGAAGCAGAAATTTTATTTTTGAGTAAAATCAGAATTTGGCTTGTAAAGTTTGTTTTGAGTTTATTTAAACTTGTTTTTAATATTTCATTCAAAAACACAATGCACCAAACGACACCAATTTTTTTTTTCCTTTAAATAAAAATAACTTGCGATCAAACACTCATCTCATTTTGCCACGACCGCCGCCTTGCCTGAAAAGTGGGAATGCACACTGGAGAAAGTTGCCATGAAGAATACTAAATTTAATTTAAGTTTTCCAGTTTACTTCCTCAGAAAACATCTTCGGTCGTATCCAAAAAAAATTAATTTTGTCAAAATTTTTATAGAAATTTTGATTTAACGTACACTTCAAGCTGAAAATGTTAATTTTTTTTTTGAAAACGGCTGCTTGTCTTTACTAAACGATTAAGATAGAGGCAATATTATGTGCTCACAGCAGCAATTATTTTACTACAACAATAATGACAGTTGAGAAGTTAAAAAAGTGACTGATTTGAATAGCTTGACATCAATTTTGCCTCAACAGCAGACTACACAAAAATATGTGGGAATATTTGGGCCATAAAAAATATTTTATTAAAATACATATATTGATAAATTGTCAATTAGAGTAAAATTTATTTTATTATTTCTGAACTACCGTAATTTCCGCTTAATTGATTTTTTACAGTGTTGTTTTTTGATGCAACTAATCGAGTTAATCATTTATGAGATACTCTGTTAATTAATTAACTTATGCAAATGTTTGCTTTTTGAATATATTAAGCGGAGATCAATTAAGCGGACACTACTGTATTAGTTAATGCAGCCAAAAGGCGAAGTGATCAATACTATTCTTGTTCTTAAAGGAATTTAATCATTAAAGGAATTGAATACATCGTTTTAAGTTTTCGTATTTATTTAACTAGTTTAACACAGGCATTTTTCTCGACAACCGTAAGAGCTACGGACCTGAATTTTTTTACAGAATATGTAGAACCTTATCTGCTACAGCCTCTACAACAACAAATATATGGCAGTTTAAATTTAAGCAATGAAAAATTATAAAATCCTATGTGAGATACTCGAGCATACAATTATATATAGACACTGAATTTTTGTACAGACTACAACAACTAACACTAAAATTTAAAAAAAAATTAGGATTAAAGGGTGTTCTATCAGTTATTGTAATTTTGATTGTGCAATTTTGACAACTTGTGGTTTCTTGGAAACCGTAAGAGGCAAACTCTTAAAACTTTCAAAAAAGCTAAAGCTAAAAAATCCCAAATTTATAAAATCGCCAAAAAATCGCCCGAAACCGAAAAAATCGCCAAACCGAGAAAATCGCTAAAAAACGAAAAAATCTAAAACAAATCTCTAAAACTAAAATAAATCGCCATAAACCGAAAAAAATCGGCAAAATTAAAAAAAATCGCCATAATGAGAAAAATTCTCTAAACTAAAATAAATTGCCAAAACCGAAAAAAACGCCAAAACTAAAAAAGCCCAAAACTAAAAAACACCAAAAACCAAAAAAATCAAAAAACGAAAACAAGGCTAAAGTTTTTATAGAATACTAGTGTCCGTACGGAACGCTTCGTGTGCGAATTTCATTTCATGTTTTCATTAAATTTTTCAGCAGCCTAAATCACTTAAATTTCTAAAATTTTCTTTTCATTTGGAGAACAAAATATTTTCATTAAACTGAAAAATTTTAAACTAAATTAAGGTTAGTTTAAGTTGTAAAAATAAAATAAAATTTAATAAACTTTGTTATTCTTTTAATTTTGTCATACTTAAAAATTAATTTTAGACTGCAACGCCATAATCCAAGTAAATACCTCTTTTCTATCTTCAATTAACTTAAAACGCTTAAAGTACTTTTATTAAACATACAATAATCAATTAAATTTAATACAATTAAAAGGTTATTTTCTTTTAATTTTATTTGCTGTTTGTTTTGTTTTATTTTTTTTTTTGTTTTTGCTGGTGTCTGTCTATCAGTATATTTAATTTTATACATTTTATATCGCTTGAATTTTAAGTTAAAATAATCTTTGTTTATTTTCTCTTTATACTCATTTAATTTCTAATTAATTTTAAATTAATTTTTTTTTACTTTTGTTTGTAAATACATTTTTTGTTTTTTTTTTTTTAAAAAAGGTACATGGTACATCTCAAGGATAAGAATCTATAATGTCAATTTACAAAATGAAAATAAGAATTTTAAAGGATTACTTGTTCACTTTTTCACATAAATTTAGTTTATTTTTAAAGTTTATTTTAATTTAATACAAGTTATAATTAAGTTTCAAGTTTACACAATTATTTGTAGGATGAATGAAATAATTGATTGATATCAATAGAGCTTTGGCACACATTCAGTTAAATGAAGATTTATAGAAAAAAAGCTGCAAGTAAAGTAGCCTGAATTTCGTTTTGTTAAATTTTGAATTGTTATTAAGCTTGTGGAATTTTATTAAGTTTTTGAATTTTTTTTTTTTTTTTAACTTTTAGAAGTTTGAAAATTAATTAGGGAAATTTTCATAACGAAAACTTTTATGGCGTGAAACGAAACTTAATGCTGCAATAGTTTATTCGAATAATTTGATGATTATTCCTTTTTAGAAACTTTAACAGGCCTGCATTTGTAATTTATTTATTTTGTTATGTAACTATTTTTGTTCTAATAATGAAACATTTTTAATTAATTAAATTAGTTCCTCTGAAATAAAATAGTAAATACTTTTGGGAAATTCAAACGATAGTCTTAAGTGTCATCATGTCATAATGTTTTAAAAGTTTTGCTTGAAAAAAAACAATAACTAAAATAAAAACAATAACATTAAAATAATTTAAAATATTATGACAATATCCCAACTGTTTTTTATTTAACTTTTATTTTCTACACGAGAAACTGTTGCACGTATCTAAGTAAATATTTATAAGTAAGAATAAGGAAACTTTTAAGCAAACTGAAGATATTCTGCTTTAAATCAAACGAATTATTTTCCCAGAATTATTTTATACATTTTCCTACAATAATATTTTTATATATTGTATTTCACTTATGTTAAGAAAAACATAATTTCACTTGCTTTTATAACTAATATAAAAATATTTTGTGCTTTATTTTCAATATATATTTTCTAAACTTTTATTTATTTTTTTCTTCTTACATTGATTGAAGTATTTTTTCTATGACTTTGACAAAACTTTGAATTATATTTTGCTTTTGCTTCCGGTGTTTTATGGGCAAGTTTGTTGCACACATTCATTACTCCTTCCGCATTCTACTTCTTTTTCATTTTGCAAAAAATAAATTAAAATAATATAAAACAATTTTCAATCATTTTAACCTGAGGAAATCGGAGTAAAGGTAAGATGGGTTTACAAAGAAAGCGAAGGATTGTCACGGAGATTTAAGTTTAATGATAGCATGACTGCTCAAAGGATGCACATAGAATAATCTAAGTATTAATATGTTTATACGTGTGTGTTATTTGGAAATAAAAATTTTCAAATTTAACCATATGTTTTTGTGTGCTATAAATAGTAGTGGAATATTTTGCTTTGTTGACTAAAAATGTTTACACTTATTACATACCATATATATAAGTAAGTATGTATGTAAGTATGTATGTATGTCAAGGCTTTGTAACAACATGATTTGGCCTGTTTGTTATTATTTACTTTTCTACTGCATAGCTTGAATACATTAAAAGGCTTTTAGTAAAATAATTGACTCAGAATTATTATCAAAGTCACATATTAAGCCTTGTAAAATTGGCTAAAATGTTTTACAACTTACAACAAAAATAGTAAAAATAAAAATTTTCCAATTCACTATATCATATCGTACACTAAATCATAAACAGTCACAATTCAAAATGATCAAACTGTTTTTGTTTTTTTTTATAAACAAGTTAACTGAAAAAATCTCTAACGAGCGCAACAATTTCTTTTGCATAACAGTCTTCTTAAAGAATATAAAATACCGTTATGCTTGTTTTTATGTTCATACTTGCTTCATTTGTACGGTAACAACAGTAGTTTGTCACTACTCAGCATCTGAAATTTTTTGAGTTGTGACTCTTTATGATTTAGTGTGCGATATGTACACGTTAAGGCCGTGATATATTATCACACACAGTCGTGCGATATTTGAGAAAATACAACCTTGGTATGATGGAGTTTATGAACAATTTTAAAAGACAATAACAATTCATCAAATCAGGGTTATATTTTTTCGTAGATCATGCCATTATGGAGGATAGTGATGACCTTTAGCGAGGTACCGTATGTCAATTTTTGATATTCGCGAAATATGAAATTTAAAAACATTTAATTGGGGCTCTATTTACGTCTGCGAAATGAAATACCTAAATTTATATGTAGACAGAATTTTCTATAATAAATTAAATGGAGCACTATTTTTTGTTTGCAGAAAAGCCACATGTACCACATAAAATAAAATAAAATAAAATAAAATAAAATAAAATAAAATAAAATAAAATAAAATAAAATAAAATAAAATAAAATAAAATAAAACAAAATAAAATAAAATATAATAAAATTAAATAAAATAACACAATATAAAATATGATAAAAGTAAAATAAAATAAAATAATATAATATAAAATAAAATAAAGTAATATAAAATAAAATAAAATTAAATAAAATGAAATAAAACAATATATAAAATATAATATAAAAATAATATATTAAATAAAATAAAATAAAATAAAATAAAATAAAATAAAATAAAATAAAATAAAATAAAATAAAATAAAATAAAATAAAATAAAATAAAATAAAATAAAATAAAACAAAATAAAATAAAATATAATAAAATAAAATTAAATAAAATATATTTAAATCAAATCAAACAAATTAATTAAATAAAAAATATAAAATTAAATAAAATAAAATAAAATAAAATAAAGTAGAATAAAATTCAATGATATAAAATAAAATGAAATGATATAAAATAGAATCAAATTATATAAAATAAAAATATAATATAAAGTAAAACAAAATAATATATAATAAATTCAAATAAAATGCAATAAAGTAATTTATATATAAATTTTATTAAAGCTATATGTCTTTTGTAATCAATTTACAATTTTATTAATTTTTTTGTCCGATATTTCGCTACACAAAGTTAAAGCTTTAATTAAATTTATATATAATTAATAAAAAAAGGTCGAATAAATTATTATAATAAAATAAAATAAAATAAAATGAAATAAAATAACATAAAATAAAATAAATTAAAAGTGACAGAAAATAAAAACAAGCAAAATTTTTAAATTAAATAAATAGAGACTTTATGTCACATAAATATATTTCGGTATTTTATGTAAAAAATAAAATAATATAAAATAAAATAAATTAATAATAACAAAAATTAAAAATTTTAAAAACCCCCGATATATCTAGAAAGGATGTGATATCTTCTAAGCGGCTGGACCGATTTTCTTTGAATATAGTTAAGAACCTTCTCGATCAAGTCACCTTTCAAACAGAAAAAAACTAAATCAAAATCGGTCCAGCCGTTTGGGCTGTACGTGGAACGGACAGACACACAGATACACAGATACACAGACACACACTACGAACTTATAACAACCCTTTTTTGGTCGGGGGTTAAAAATAAAATAAAATAAAATAAAATAAAATAAAATAAAATAAAATAAAATTAACTAAAAAAAAATAAAATTAAATTAAATTAAATTAAATTAAATAAAAAAATAAATAACACAATATAATACAAAATAGAATAAAATAAAAAAAATAAAAAAAATAAAATAAAAAAAAATTAAATAAAATAAAAGGAGGGAGGGAGCAATATATCACCGTTATCGGGAATAAAAGGCGAACATTTTGTTCATGTGAAATATTTCCCGTGAACAAAAAATGATGAACAAAATTAGAAAATAATACACGGACACACCAACGACGCAAACATTGGCGATCATAATTTTAGGGAAAGGGAAAATATTTCACGTAAAGTTTTATTTCCGATAAGGGTGAATATTGATGCATTTTTTTTTGGTGATTTTATTGATTTTAAATAAATGATGTCTTGTAGCCTAAATATCACAATTTAGTTTTGATAGATATCAAATAAAATAAAAACTGTGTAGGTTCGAAAACTTTAAAATAATTTTCGCATCCGTAAATAAGTGCATAACTAAATAAATAAGAATAATGTTGTAGAGTCAGTCAGAGAAAAACGTAATTAATATATTATGTATTTTTTTTGTTACTCTAATATTATTAATTTGCTTTGTGTTCTTTTCAAAATTCCCATCGTTTATTTTTTCTGTGAATATACTGGTTGTAAATTGAACATGTTTGTGATTTGAAATTGTTTTACTACTTCGGGCGAAACAAATTAATTTATGTTTATGGTTCTTTGAACGTAAAAAAACAACTGGCTGCCGTCAGCAGTAGATTTTGCTTGTATGTGTGTCTTGTTTTCGTTTGCAGTACATGAAGGAAGATAACAAAATTTTATAAAATTTATTAGAAATTGAAGTTTTAATGATGTTGTAAAAGGTGGAATACAAATTACAACAATTATTTACAATTGTATGGGCTCTTATCTGATTTCAAGAGTTAATTCTAAAGCTGGACTAACCCATTGTTGCCGAACAAAATTTTTAGGCTAAAATTTTTTTTAATTTAGTTTGACGTTGCTTTTCTTGAGAGAGACGAAATACTTTTCACTATTTTTTTATATTTTTTCAATATTTTTAAATATTTTTTTTTTCACGAAAACAAAACGACTATGCAAACTTTTTTATGCGATGGGGCAACTCAATGCAACTTTGTTGTGAAAAAATTTAATCTATGGGCAGCATAAAATATAAAATTAAAACAATTCAGAGTCTGAACACAATGCAACGATAATTTATTGCGGTGCGGTTTTTCATACGTTTTTGAAGTAAAAAACCGCAGTGCGGAACGGCATAAAATTAAAATCTATTTTATTTTCTCTGCGGACTTTCTTCTCCTCTCAATTTTTGACACTCTTTCTCTTTCTGATGTTGCCACAGTTTTTGAATATTTGGCGGTGTTCACAACATTGTTGTAAAAAAACATAATTTTTTTTTGTCATGAAATATAAAAGTTTAAAAAATATATCAAATATGTCTGCGAATGTATAAAATGTTAATCATTTTTTGTTTTTAGTTCCTGCCATTACAAAATATTTAACACAAAGGGTAATTTTTTTATTAAAATGTATACACAAAAAAAAAATTAATAAAAATTTAAACAAACAATGACAAGTATTTGCCGTAGCTGTCATCCGTTGTATTATGTTTATTTTTCTCTCCCGCAACGAGAAATCGCACCGCAACGCAAACATTTTGTTTAGATTCTCAAGCTGAGAGTTGTTCGTAGAAAATATTTTCTCTCTCTCAAGAAAGAGAAATATTATATAAAAAAATTTCTCCGGACAAAATGAATTATATATTTTGTTCGGACAAACTTGAACAGAGTTGCCAATAGGTTAAATTTTTTAACACAAAATTGTATTGAGTTGCCCAATCGCTTAAAAAGTTTCAGCTTGAATTGGTTTATTTTTAATTTTTGCCCGAATGAAACTTGAACTGTGCTGCCAGCTATTTACCAAATTGAACAGAGCTACATTATATGTATGAGAAAAGATCAGAGTGTAATTTTTAGTAAAATTATTGTTAAAAAATAACAAACAAAACGCGCAGCTGATTCAAATAAAATTAACATCGTCGCCATTTTGTTATATAATGCTAAATAGTTATTTAATTTGATGTTGACGTTGAAAAAAAGTGATGATGACACTAAAATGACGGCTACGTTGACGCTTACAACTGGAAAAAGGGTGAATACAATTGTTATCCTTGCATGAAGGACTTAAAATTTTAATTTAATTTTGAAAGAACGAAAGAATTTCCTTTGTGTATGTACAATGACCGTTAATATTGGGACCAGTACTTGGGGTTACGATTACGATTTCTGCTCGCAAAAAGTTACTGAACTGAGCGGAGTAGGTAATTCGAAACAAAAGCAAATGCTTTGGAATTATAATGTTAATAACATTCAAATTCCAAAGCATTTTCTTTCGTATCGAAATACAGAGTACGCCCCCTGGATTCAGTAACTTTTAGCGAATTGAAAATCGTAATATTTATCGACATGCAATTTATTTATTTATTATTTATTATTATTTTTTTTAGTAAACAACCCGCGAAGCGATTAGCCTGTCTGCAGAAAGCATCCAGGGTCTATTACGGGAATCGAACCCACGACCTCTGAACTGAGAGGCTAGCATCGCTACCACTCAACCAAGGGGCATTAACATACAACATCCCTGCACAAAAGCTGTGAAAATAAACTAAAAGCTCAAATAAAGAAATAACATTGGACAAATAAATAAATAAACAGCTGACTTCTAGCGACAGTGAATATCGTTAAAATATGTTACTGGATAACCAAGTCGATAAGTTATCGTTATATTTACTACGGTGACATGATTACCGTAATAAAAGTTACTGAATTCTCCGCCTGATATACTTTTTTTTTTAATCTTTCCGGTGTAAAGGAATTTAAACAAGTTTTTTGCCTTGAATATTTAAGTCGGCAATAGCTCGACGTGGCAGAGTGCTGCATGAGTTGTAATACAAAAAATATGAGTGTGAAAGAGTGAGATAGAGTTGTTTAAAATTACTGTATTTTACGAAAGTAATACGTTTGTTTTAAGAAAATATTTCGAAAAAATTTACGAAACGTTGCATGCATACATACATATATATATTTTTCAATCAAACAATTTCAATATTTCATTCAATTTTTTCTTCGCTTTCTAAGGTATAGTAAATAAGGTTTTGTTTACACTTTCATACGAATGAATTTTGTTTACTGAGACATCAATAAATGGTTGTTTTACTTTTTATATTGCAGTATCAATAGTATTAATTAAACATTTAATAAAATATATTGTATTTTATTTTAAAATTGATTCTATTTGCAATTTTATGTAAAGTATTGTAAATAGTGTGAGAATCAAGTTTTTATTATTTATTATTTTAGTAAATACTGTTTGAGTTGAAATATTTGTTTTAGTTTATTTATAATTTAATTTAATTTTTTTATACAAATATTTTGCAAAAAATATATAAATTTGTTCGATTAAGTTCGAATGTGTTTATTGCTTTATTTATTATAAGTTTTTGTTTTCTTTTAATTAAAAATTGTTTGCTTACTTTATACCTTTTACAAACAGTTTTATGAAATAAAGTTGTATATATATACTTATTGTAATTTCTTTTCTTTTATTTAACGCGTGTCAAAATTAATACGAATTTCCAAAAAAATATATATATATTAGTATTTTGTCTTTAAATTTAAATAACAAATAAAAATACACTGTAAAAATTATGTATCAATTCCTGTTACAATTTGTTGTTTTTTTTTGTCTTATGAAATAATAAATTTTAGTATGTTTCAAATCATACCTGTTTAGGTGGTGTTGGGCTGGAATGAGATTGAAAAATAAATAAATAAATTATTAGTAAAAAAAAAATTATTGTATGTGCCTCTTTAAATATTAATTAGATAAAAAAATATCTGCTAATTTTTTAACTGTCTCTTAACTTAAAGGGCAACACTGCTCCTTGTTTACAAGCAACTGTCAGCTGACTGCTGTCAACATTTTTATAACCTATTCACTATCCTACACAATAGTGCGACAAAAACGCCAGTTATTAACTTGACTGCACCTGGCCAAAAGTACTCTATTCTTGCGAAAGCACTGAATAGTTTTTGTTGCTTTTTACATTAATTTTCATTACATACTTACTTCTTACAACTACAATTCGAGCTGAAAAAAGTCAGCCAATGTAGCAATGGTAGAGAAAGTAAATAAAAAAAATTTCGATTATTGAGTTCTTGTATCAACTTTGATAAGTTGCACTTCTCATTTGTTTAAATGGAAATTTAACTTAATATCTTTCTTAGTTGTTCTAAAAAATTTTTGGGTTCCACAGTGAAATACGCATAGGATCCAGCTAAACCCCTCAATAATCAATTTGAAATGTATTTTTAATAAAAACAATTTACTGCATAAGTAAAATAATAATTTGGGATTATTAGTGCGTTAATAAATGTCAAAACGAAGTAAGATTTTTGTTTATTTTTAGCGGAAAAAATCATCACTAAAATTTATAGTGTGTTTCCACCGGCATGATTTAGACAAATCTTGGTGATTTGAGCAAATCATGTTAATTTATACATGATTAACCATACATTTTGTATATGGATAAATCACTTCAAAGTAGTTGATTTATTTCAAATCATTTTGAAAATACTATTTTTCGAATTGGATTTATCTATGCAACCCTGCGTTGCTTAAAAAATTACAAGGTCCATCCCTGGGGTCGAAAATATCACATTAAGGCATATTTTATTTTTAATGTCAACTTCATGTGGATAAAGTTCACATTACAGCTGATGCGCTCGCCTTATAAAGTCCGTGCATAAATTGAATATGAAAATTCGAACAACAAATCACTCACAAGCTCGGTAAAAAACACTTTGTAGTGATTTACTTAAACCTACTTGATTTAAAGTCGGTCGAAACATATTCTAAGACCAATCAAGCTTGATAAAATGTTCTGACCCACTAATTACTAATATAAGACCAATTCCAAAAAAAAGCTATAGCCTTTACGAAAGAAGTAATTTCTTTGATGCTTCCACCTGCTTTTGACTCAGATGCGGAAGAGGCCTTTGAAGAAAAAGAAGAACCATGGCACTTGATCATAGTTTTAGTACAAAAGAGAAATTAGTTTAAATCAATTAATTGTTATTATTTTAAATAAAATTTATTTTTACTATTATAAATAAGTTACTATTATAAATAAATTAATAACTTTCAAATCAATTTAATACTATAAAGTAGTATATTACAAAAATAATTTTTTTATTTAACAGGCCAGTTCTAAACAAAAATTCCGCACGAGTTTTTTCACTTTACCCTCTCTCCTACTATGAATTAGTTTTTCCCCTATTTTACTAAATGCGGGGAAACATTCCCCGGCAAAAAAACGCAAATATTATGAACGCACTAAAAATTGTTCCCTTGAAAACAGAAGGGAATTTACATAAAAATATAGTTAATACTTCATTAAAACAAAATTAATATACACAAATTTGTATTTTATAGTCCCTGTATTGGGAAAAAGATACAAATAAATCATTTATAAGCTTTTTTAACATATTTTTCCAAGTTTTTTTTTTATTAATTTTGTTTACTCTCTGACTCAAAAAGAAAAAAATGAGGCATAAAATGTCAACAAACAAGCAAAACAACGATCTTCGTACTGCGGTGGTGCCACGTATTACACTTTTTTGTTCCCAAAGAATTTATGACTGGAGGAATTTTTTCTCGAGCAAATTATTTTCCCTGAGAAATAAATTCCGAGGGAATATTCATGATTGGGCTGAATATTCTTGGGTGGTAGGGAATTGGGAAGTCACCTACCCCCCGGCATAAAAGCTTAAAAAATAATTCTTTGCGGAAATTATAAAAAAAAATTTTTGACAGGGACGTCCGGGGGTGGGACGAGGGCTACCTCTACAAGTGCCCAAAAATTAAATTTTTATGGCATTAAGGCATAAGCAATCCATTTCTTTTAATTTTTACACTATGTTTGCAAATAATATTTTTGTCACCGGCCACAAAAGGAGGCGGGAACAAAAATGGCATTTTACGATCTCCTGACCCCAAGTTTAGATATTTAAACTTTCTCCGGCATTGCAAATTGCATTTGCTAAGTAAAAGCATTGCAAAACTTATAAAATAATAATTTTTCAGAGGTAGAATTAGTTTCTCTAAGGGCAACTTCTTTTCTCTAGATCAGATTTTTTTTTATTTTCAAACCTAAGACATACATACATATGTAATTTTGTCAGGTTTTATCGATTTAGAGGCACTCAATATATCTTTTCAAAAGCAACATATAATAAAAAAAGTAATGTCCGGCTAGATTGGCAAAATATCCCTTTGCAGGGTTGTCAGATTTTTTTCCGATTAATTTGGCCCAATTTGGTTTTAAAAATCACCAGAAGTCGCCTAAATCAATTTTATGTAGTTTTTCTTTTTATATAACACTTTTTTTAATATAAATTTTTATAAAATGATCGTATACAAATTTAGCAAAAAATCGCCAAAAGCAGAAATAAAATCGCCAAAAATTATTTCTTGCAAATTTTTCTCTTTCAAATTCAAAACGCGTTATTAATATTAGAAAAGTCATCAAAATCGAATTGTTTTAATTTCTTGCAGACGGGTACCTATTTTTGAAACCAATCTTTCAACAAACTAGTTTTTCTAAATTAAAAAAATTTTTAAGTTCAATTTTGTTAGAAAAAATAGCTATGAAAATAGCCAAAAAATTTATTTATTGCCAGAAAAATCTCCATATCGCCAAATTAAAAATGTTGACGCCAAATAGGTTGAAAAATCGCCACGTTTTGGCAAGAAATCGCCACATCTGAGAAACCTGCGTAGATAAAACGTGGCTCCACCACAACACACCAGACGACAAACGTCAGTCAAAACAGTAAGTTTCTCGGTTTGATTCCTCTGGAAAGAATAACGTGTTGGTCCTACTCACATCAAACGAGGAGGGATTGTTTACAAAAATTTTAAATATATATTGATATTGATATTATATTGATATTGATATTATTATTATCATACAGTGTAATCAGATTATGACGACCATAATCACCCCGTAACACATGAAAAGTGGCCACATTTGTGGTAAGTTTTAACTATTTTTATGCGTTCTTCGGCTCTAAATGCTAAAACGTTCACTAAATAAGTAACACTACAGATGACATATATTTAACAGCTGATAGCCTTGCCAGACTAGAGGTTTTAAAAGCACTAAATTGGTAACTCGCATAATACGTTTTTGTCTGCATCACACTTTTCAAGAGTTTTGCTCAATCAAAATACTGTACTTTCTGTTTCGTCACTAACAGCATGACAAGCACCCAAATGTTGTTTATTTTTGTATGCTTTTAAAACGTGTTAGCCTGCCTGTAAGCACATATGGACTTGATAACTACAGGTGGCAGAAAATAAATCAATGTAAATATATACAAAAACAAACAAAAAAAAGTGACGAGGCCAAGGACAGAACATATACAACAAGCATCAATATCAAGGCTATTAGTGCAAGGATAACAAACGTATAAATACATAAATTCAGTATAGGGGCATTTCCATAGGAAAGCCCACTTTTTTTTAGCATGCGAGAGGAAGCAACATAACAATATCGATCAGCTGTTTCCTACTGTTGCAGTTACTTTACATTACAGTCGGAGCCTTAAAGGCTCAGTAAGGCAAACGATAAGGAATATAAGTGGAACGGTGGCAAACAGCTGATCGATAGAGTTATGTGAAAAGTAATGAAAATGTGTATAGAGATGTAATGTAACGTAACCTACTTTTCTTATAAAAATATCGATCAGCTGTTTCCTACTGTTGCAGTTACTTTACATTACAGTCGGAGCCTTAAAGGCTCAGTAAGGCAAACGATAAGGAATGTAAGTGGAACGGTGGTAAACAGCTGATCGATAGAGTTATGTGAAAAGTAATGAAAATGTTTATACAGATGTAATGTAACGTAACCTACTTTTCTTATAAAAATATCGATCAGCTGTTTCCTACTGTTGCAGTTACTTTACATTACAGTCGGAGCCTTAAAGGCTCAGTAAGGCAAACGATAAGGAATGTAAGTGGAACGGTGGCAAACAGCTGATCGATAGAGTTATGTCAAAAGTAATGAAAATGTTTATAGAGATTTAATGTAACGTAACCTACTTTTCTTATAAAAATATCGATCAGCTGTTTCCTACTGTTGCAGTTACTTTACATTACAGTAGGAGCCTTAAAGGCTCAGTTAGGCAAACGATAAGGAATGTAACTGCAACGATAGGAAACAGCTGATCGATAGTGTTATGTGAAAAGTAATGAAAATGGTTATAGAGATGTAATGTAACATAATCTATCTATCAGATGTTTCCTACAGTTGCAGTTACATTCCATTACGTTCGACTAACTGAGCCTTAAAAGTTGGTGCACTTGTGGCTAACAGACAATTAAATATTATCGCTTGCTTGTTATTATGATTAAGCTTATTTGCATATTAAATTTAAATTTATAAAAGCAATGTCTAAATTGCTTTTCTCCTTTACATCCACCTGTTGAGAAAATTTTCCATCTACATAAAGATTAAACAAAATGTATTGAAGGGGGAAAACATTATATTAAAATTCACTTACCACTCCTCCATTCGTACATATGTACATAAAAGAATGTCCTTCGTTAATGTGGATTATTAGAAAACCGGTGAGTACATTCACAAACAGCAGACGATGAGCGGCGACATGTTGAATTTCCGCTTCCGTTGAAATAATTCAGCTGATTTATAGGTGGTTCGATAAGATGGCTTTTCTTTCAAGTTTTTTATTTTGTTTGTTTAAATCAATGGTGTTTTAAAATTCGTTATTATATTTTCCATTTTTGTTTTTTTTTTTTGGCACAAATGTATAACATAAAACAAATAAAAAACTGCCTCTTTAAATAATACATTAGTTGCAGGAAATGTAATAAAAATGTATTTCCTACAACTTTTTCCAGTTTAAAATTTAATATTTAATTTGTTTCTTGTACGAGTTATTGTTGCGTATTTTTATTTTTTTACAAACTGTTGATTCATTTGCGACAAACCGCGCAGTTGTTCTCCATTGTTTGGTTATTCTTCTTTCGCTCGTTTTTCTTTTAATGTTGCAAATTAAATTGTAAAAAGAGAATAAAATCGGAGGAATAATAATAATAATAATAAAAAAAGAATGCACAAAAGCTTTGTACATAAAAGTAATTTATGTCTGAACGGGTAAATTGCTTTCGGTCTCTTTCAGTATGGGTGCCTGCCAAACACCACTGCCAGAACGTGTTTTACGGGTCTGTACAATGCCATCCATTATATCCAGTTGTAAGTTATGTATGCTACCACGATGTTCAGTCAGTGGTGGTCCTTGAATGCCACTACCTCTGCGACTGCCGCTGCAGGGTGGAGAGAGAGAGAGAGATAAAAAATATGCAGTTAAAAAATCTGTACGACATTTTTATGAATATAGTAAAAGTAATATGAAAGAAATGCAGAGAGAGATATAAATGGTTAACAAAAGCTGTTATTAAATTGTTCAAATTGTATCCTTTAGCTGTAACTTTTAAAGATTAATAATAGTGTAAGTTGCCAGACTTCAAGAATTTGGCAGAAATTGTCAACTATGAAACGTTTGTGCGTGTGTTAAATAAAAGGAAAAAATTGGAAAAATAAATTAATATGGGCCATAAAGAAGCCATTGCAATGCTTTTGGCTGTTTGTATTTTAATATTTTTTGACAATTTCTTTCTCTTTAAAAACAAGTGTACAGTATTGCCAGCAGAAATAATTATCTTACAATGAGGGCATTGCCTGCAAAAACTTTGCACATCTGACAGACATCTGGCAATAGTTTGACCATAGCAATGAAATCTATTCACACGATTTTTAGATTAGAGTGAAGTGTTTTTGAACTATTTTGAGAGCATTCGAATAAAAAGTTGTTACAAACCCCATTTCATTTATATTGACGATTTTGACCGAACTTGTGTCCAACAGCTCATTTTATTTTAAAAGAGCTGTTGGACACAACTCTATTTTAGATGTCTGACTACACAGCAAACGAAACCAATGTAAAATCATTAGCTACAAGTTTGCCAAATAATGCTAGCCAAAAATTAGGATTCCCTGTAAGTTATTGCTAAAAATGTAAAAAATAAATTTTGGAAGACTCTTCGCTACATTATTGTCATATATAGTTTGGGACCACCACCAAGTCTGAATTAGCTGTTGGCCAAAAACTGATGACACCATTTTTTTATAGGGCGTGCTGATTTACAAAATTTTTGGAGGCTTAAGGGACTCATTAAAATCGCCCAACTGAGTATAGGGTTTTATTACCCTTTGGTAGTTCTATTAAACTTATACCAGCCAGTCCGTGTATCTCTTTTTCCCAAAAGTCTTCATTAGTTGTTTATTATAGTTAGTAAAATAAGATGAGTACATTGAATTAAACTCATGTTTCAACTAGAAATAACTTTGACTTAACTCTGTTTTACATGTTGTTTCAACTTGAAATAACTTTGATTCAACATGAGTTTCCATTTCTATTTAACAGTACTGGAATGTTAAGTCAGCATTTTTTTTACACCCTAATATTTATTTATTGTATCTTTAAAACTGAACTAACAACAACAATGAGCATTCAAATCTTAAGTCTAGATATAATAATTATGAGGCCCAACCAGTGTCGAACATAAACTTAGTGATTAAGTACAGAAAGTTTCATCTGGAGTGTTGCGTATTAGAGCCGTAATGTACCTTTTCTTTAAGCGGATGTGTCCAGTAAAGTTCAAAATGTTACGAGCATTACGATGGAATGAATAAATTGCAAAATATGCAGGCAAATATTTAACAAAACTCGAGTCCCATCCTAAGCCTTCATGTTGACATAAAGTTATCTAAAAAAAAATTTTCTTTGAATATGACTGCTAATCATGTTGAATTAACATGAAGCACATATTAAGCAAATTTATTGTAAAAATATTTTAAATTCACGTTGTTTATGGAGATTGTAATATGAAATATTTGTGTCTGACAGTTTGCTGCCATAAGCTGTACTCAGCACTTTTCTAGCAACTTTGTCAGACAAAAATGGTCGGTCAGTTTAGCACTTTTTGCTAATAATACTGTAAAATCTGACAATAGTCAGATAGTAAGATCTGATAATAGTCATAGCTTAAAACATAAATTAAAAGAGAAATAATTATTTCTGCCAAAAATAACCGACTTAAATTCAAAGCTCTGATAGAAGAAAAGCAGACGTACGTGAAATATAAATTTTAAATTTTAATGGGCGTGCCTCCGCTTATGTTTTTAAATGCAAGATTGTGTGTTTTTAAGAGCTCAGGGTGCGTATTAGTTCTTGTAAAAATCGATAAAGTAGAACCACTTAAAATAAAATATTAAATTTTAATGGGCATGAGTCCGCCCATTTTTTTTGTAAATATAGGATTGTGTCTATTTTAGAGCTGAATCAAGGTGTGTAGTAAGTTTCGTAAAAATCGGTTAAGTAGAACCGCGTAAAATATTATAATAACTTTTAATGGGCGTAACCACGCCCATTTTTTTCAACTTTCAAATTGTGTAATTACCAGAACCAAAATTGTTTTATAGGTTTCGCAGCAATCAAATAAGCAGAATATCATAAAATTAAATAAAAAAAAATGTGGGAGTTTCCCTGCCCACCTGGGACCAGACAAAAAAGAATTTTTACAATCGGGCTAAAATGTACCGAGTTATGAAGTAATGCACCCTCTCCAAAAAAAATAGAGACGAATTGTTAACCTACTCCTTTTTTTGAAGTCGGTTAAAAATTAGCTCAATATAGTTCCGAAAAGATCAAACTGGCAACGTTGGCAGACATAAATGCATTTCGCAAGAACTTAAAAAGTTATTTAAGGTTTGCAAATTTGCAAGGACATGAGTTTCGCTGTAAGATTCAACAATTAATTAAAAGTGCGATTTCGAATTTGTTTGTTAGTCACGCGGTTTTGCAATTCAGCTGACGATATATAGTTATGTAAGCATGTACATATGTACATGCATACATATATCTATACACATACACAGTATAATGAAATATTTTCTCTAATCCTGAATGATGCACACGCTGTGTTTATCGCCTTCCTTTTGCAATTAATACAATCATTAACTTGGGACTAACTTGAAAGTGTCATTAAATGACAATTTTCTACTGTAAGTAATTACATACTCTTTCATTCTATTAAATTTTCTACGCATTTGTATCAAAGCGAGCCAACACAAACAAATGTCAACATTGAGGAGGAAATAGGTAACACTTTGAAGTTAATTAACTTTTGTTCAAAAATAGTCAGTTAGGTGGCAATAAAAAACAAATTAAAGCATGCATAGACATGCAGAATGGCATACTATACTTTTGAGAAATTTAAATCTCAATACTTGTGTATATATTTAAATTCAATTAAATATTCTGATAGTGAAATAGAAAAGCACTTAAGTGTGATTTTACAACTTGTACTAATACTCGTAGAAATGAAGTTAGTTGGTCATTGAATTGAATTCCGTTTCGAACTAATAAAAGTCTTTGCAATTCCAATTGCTGTTATAAAACTTTTTTTTTAGGAAAATTTTTGCTTTCACAAAAATATACACACTTTTAACACTAAAAGCCAAATGCATATAAATATCTACTGATATGCATATACATACATACAAACAGATATAAACATAAACGCTTAACTCACCTATACAATGCTCCCGATACAGATTCACGACGACTGCGTCCAAATAGTGTGGGTGGCACGGCGGATATTGTTACTACTGAATGCCTTCTGCCGCCACCACCTGGATTGGTTTTCTGTGAAAGTGTGGCCAGAAATTCCACTTCATGAGGACTCAAGCTGCTCGTTTCACCACCTACGTCAGATAAGCGTCGTACTTGACTGGCTGTAATGCCTTCGGTTATTTGCAATGATGGTAATGAGTGTTTGCGACGTTGTTGCATGTCCGGCAGTGGACACAGAAGATATGGATTTTTTGGTGATTCTGGATCTGAGTCATCGCTGTTTGTTCTACCACCACAGGCAGAGCTACTCTCTGCACCAGCAATGCTGCCACCAATGGCTCCCTGTACATCATCATCATTGCCGTCTATTGTTTGGGATTCTTCAACCACAATGAGTGGCTCCTGTGTGCTGATATTGAAAACTGGCGTAAACGATGAACGACGCATGATGGTATTGCTGTGCGACTTGTTGGTGTGAATGCAATTGTTTTTTTTTTTCTTTTTTTTGTTCTGATTTATGTTTATGTTTTATGTTGTGGCCAGCAATTTTCTTCCAAATTGAAATATTTGAAGGATTCAGATTCAGCTATTTTATACGCTGTGTGTGGTTAGTTTGAGCTCAAATGATGAACTTCCTATTTATTGCAGTTTATTAAAGCTGAAATAAAGAATTAAAGTTTGTTTTATGACATTGTTATTGTTATATTTTTCATAAACATAAGGTCTGTTCATTTACTTTAACTACTAGCAAAAAAATATGGGAACTGGGCAGACATTTTAAAAATAACTCTCCCAAAAACGAAAAAGCAACATTTAAAAACTTCCCATTTGTGTATTTTCTTTTGCTTCTGCTCATACTTCTGCTTCTGAAAATTCAAGAGTCGCAACAGTAGGTCCTAATTTACACTATGCAAGTCTTATTGCTAAGCTGATTAGTTTTATAGGTGAGAGTGACGAGGGAAAATAAACGCTTCTGTTCCCCTCGTCTCTCACTCCCACAAACTTATCAGGTTAGCAATAAGACTTGCATAGTGTAAATTAGGACTAGTTAACACAATTAGACTTGGGTAGAACTCGTTCACTAGTTAATTTTTGCCACAAACCAATGATCAAACCTATGTAATTTAAATGCGTTTTATCATTGGTTTGTGGCAAAAATGAACTAGTGAACGAGTTCGACCCAAGTCTACTATACAAAACGAAGAGCTTCAACTCTCGACATGTTCGAAAAGTTTTCTGTTTGACTGATTGCTTTCGAAGGTTATCGTTTCGTACATCAAAGGTAAAAAGGAACCCTATTGTTTTCGCTACGCTGTCCGTCTGTCCATCTGTCCGTCACAGGCTATTTCCTCGAGAACCGTAAGAGCTACGTATCTGAAATTTGGACATAGTGTGTAGAAGCTTGGCCGCTACAATAACAAATACATAAAAGTTAAAAATTAAAGGGTGTTCTAAAATGACTACAAAATTAACACTAAAATTAAAAAAAATCTAAATTAAAGGGTGTTCTATCAGTTATTGTAATTTTGACAACTTGCTGTATCTTGAAAACCGTAAGAGCCAAACTCTTGAAAAAAAGACTAAAACTAAAAAATCCCAAAATTATAAAATCGCCAAACCGAAAAAAATCGCAAAAAACCAAAAAAAAATTGCCAAAACGAAAAACGCGCCAAATTAAAAAAAAATCTAAAACTAAAATAAATTGCGAAAAACTGGAAAAATCGCAAAAATGAAAAAGATTACCAAAATGAAAAAAAATCGCCAAAATGAAAAAAAATCGGCAAAATGAAAAAAAAAATCGCATAAATTTAAAAAAATCGCCAAAATAAAAAAAAATCGCCAAAATGAAAAAAACGCCAAAACGAGAAAAAAGCGAAATATCAAATTCGTTTCAGCTGAAAAAACGGAAAAAAATCCATATTAAAAATGCGCAAAACCCAACGTGCGCGAGTCAAAGTCGCACTTTACTGAATTTATTTCTTTTCTTTTGATTTTGCAGTTTCAATTGCGTATTTAATCGCTTGCTGGAAGAAATGTTGTTGTTGTTCGTTTTACTATTATATTTGTACATACAGGAAAAAACACTCATACACACACAAACATTTCTGCTTCGTTAACTTCGTATTTATTTAAAGCAGCAGTAAGTCAAACCGAAAAATGTACGAACATTTTGACAGCTGAAGCTCTTCATTTTGTATAGCTATTCGTTTATTGTGTTAACTTCAACTACGACTCTTTGAATTTAAAGTAGCAGAAGTATGAGCAACAGGTTGTGATTGGGCAGTCAAAAAAAAAAACGTCGAAGAAATAGCATAAATTTTACGACTTTTGCTATTTCGACTGCAGTTTTTTTTAACACTACGAAAAAGTAAATATGCTTTACTAGCAAAAACTCAATTTGATAATAAAAATGTATGACAGAAATTTTTAAAAATTTTTAAAACAAATATTTAATATGATACACCGCCGCAAACAGTTACTTACAGGGACCGCAAGTAACGATTATTTTCCAAATTTAAACTAAAAACAAATCAAACTAAAAGAGAAGTGCTACGTGCACAAGGATAATCCTTCCCAGAAAAAATATCCATCTATCTGAAAGCAGGTTGGTAAGTGAGAGAGAGCTCAACTCTCCCTTACCAACCAGCTTCGGTATTCCATGATTTTTGTTCGTCACCTACAGAACCACATATTTATTTTCATACACAATTAAATAAAAAAAAATAAAAAATTAAAACAGAAACTAAAAAGCTCATTTGCATTAAAATTTGTACCCAGTTAAGCTAGAGAGAGGATGCAATATAAAAACTTTGAGTAGTTGAGTATAAACAACCGAGTTAAATTTCAAAACTTACGTTATTGCATCCTCGTAAGGCAGAGAGGATGCACTGTGTAATTTTCTGCATTTCCGAAGCGCTTATTTTTTGTCTTAGAGCTTACTTGTACCAAATTTATGTTTGCTACTTTTAGATGCATTAATTTTTATTTGTTTAAGTTTTATTAAAGAACTCAACTTTTCCTCTGAGAATAAAAGTTATTTCTTGATTTGTATTTATTCCTCAGAAAATAAAATTTGCTTAGAAAATAAAAGTTATATTTTTTTTATTTTATTTATTACTCGGGAAACAAAAAGTGTTTCACTGAGTTTTATTTTTTAATTAAACAATAAAAGGTATTTTTGATTAATATTTTTTGCTTAGAAAACTAAAGTCTATTTTTTTTCTGAGAAAAAAATGTTTAAACTGTAGAAAGAGCATTTTCTGCGGTCAAATTTATATTAACCAATTTAAGATTTAATTAATGATTAAAAAGTAATTTTTAAAATAAAACTGGTTATTTATATGCGTGTTAAAGCATATCACAGTAATATTCCTAAGGCAATGCGCCTACTTACCGCCAGAGGCACTGCAATAAGTTACAAAACACACAATAGCGGAATAGTAAAAACAAATTAGGCTTAATTACTTGCTACTGCATCTGCTAATAACCTCTCTTTACTTTTTTTTTTTTGTGACACAAGGTAACATACGAGGGCAGATCAATAAGTCCGTGACTTTTCGAAATTCCCTTGTATATAGTTATGTATATGAAATGCAACACTATTCCCATCAAGTACCACCTGTTAATAGATTACTGTCAAATTTTGAGCAATTGTCGTCATTTACTTTGCCGTTAACAGCTGTTAAAAACATACAACTTCGTGCATTTTTCTAAAAATGGAAAATAGTGAGTTTCGAGTGCTCATTAAACATTATTTTTTGCGAAAAAAAAACCGTCAGTCAAACCAAAGAAACGCTCGATAAATACTATGGGCACCATCGATTTCAATGGTAAAAAATTGGTTTACTGACTTTCGTTGTGGTCGCTCAAGTACAAATGACACTGATCGTTCTGGACGGCCAATCGAGGTCAGTACACCCGAAAATGTTGAAAAAATTCACGATATGGTGTTGACCGATCGAAGAGTAAAAGTACGTGAGATTGTTGATGCCATAGGAATCCCACATGGCTCAGTGGTTTCTATTTTGAATTATTACTTGGGTATGATAGAGCTTTCCGCCAGATGGGTGCCGCGTTTGCTCACAATCGACCACAAACGCATGTGAAGTTTCCACGGCAAAAATTCATGAGTTAGGCTTCAAATTGCTCCCTCGTCCGCCCTATTTCTCAGATTTAGCTCCTAAAGCTAAAGAAATGGCTCTGTGGAAAGATATTGAGCTCCAACGATCAAATTTTAAGGACCTCGAAAAATCCTATTTTTTTGGAAGGGATAAAAAAACTGGAACTAAATGAACTAAGTTATTGAGTTAAAAGGAGATTATGTTGATTATGTTGTTGTTTTGCAAAAAAAACTGTGTTTCATTCAAAAATTCACGGACTTATTGATCCACCCTCGTATATCGCACTTGTTCTTTTAAAATGGGGTCGACTCAAAAACGAATATGCTATTAGCGGCAGATCTGGACATTTTAGCTCTTAATGAAAAATTAAAGTCAGTTTTAAAAGTTTATAGAATTTATAGAAGCTCTGCAATGCGTTGTACCATTACTTTTCTTTCTTTCATTTGGAGAGAAATTCAAGTAATGGAAGTTCGACCAAAGGAAATAAAAAAATTCTAAAGTAATTTGCTTCAACTTATAAAAACTTCAAGTTATAGAAGTTCAACTGTATGTATTTCCAAATAATTCTTTGTCGTACTATTTTTATGCATGAGTCTAGTTTTTTTTGCTTTGTTAAATAATTATTACTAAAATAATTGTAAGTATGTATATAGAATGTATATTTTACGTGCATGCATTTAATACTTTTTAATTATTACATGGCACGAGTACATGCATTTAAATACAAGTTTGCATTAGATTAACAAGCCACTTATTTGCGGTTTCACAATTACTACATACATATATTAATATTTATATGTATGTATCCGTGCATCCGATAAATATTTTAATAAAGTAGTTTCAATTAATTGAGATGTTGAAATTTAGTTACGTTTATTCGACTTGCCATCTGCCCACACATACATACATACATACATACATATGCACATACACATGTATGTATATAAGTAACCCACTTGACCAGAGATTCGATAAAAATTAATGCTCACTAAATCGAAGAAATTTCGAACGAAAATTGTTCGATATTTGTTCGCAAATCTAAAAAAACTCGAATGTTTGCTAAAGATTCGAAAACTTCGAACTTCTCGGTAGTTTTTCGAATGTGTTTAACGTAGACGAATGGATGTGTGCTAGCCTGTTAGGCTAGAGGTATCAAGTTCGAGCCATGGAAGATACAAAATAAAATAAGAATACATACTTAAATATGTGCAATAATTGAATGAAAAAAATTTGCCACGATAGCCTAGTGGATGTGTGATAGATAGTCTGTTAGAATGGAGATTCCATGTTCAAATCCTGTAGCATATGTTAAAGTATTAAAAAATAAATAAAATAAGTAAGTTAAAATAAATAAATTAAAAAATAAAGTTACTTTTTTACATTTTCTGCTGCCTTTTTATGATATCGAAATTAGTTCGATATTCTCTCACTTTTGATATTACTAGCGAACGTACGAAATCTAATGGTTTTTTTTTTGGAAGAAAACACTTTTTCTATTTATTTTTGAGTGTCATTTGGCACAAAACTGAGCGACAGGTGAACTTTTTTCGATTCATTTTTTAGTGTCACTCTCGATAGTTTTACACGATAAATGTTCGAGATATATTCGAAATCGATATCAATTGGTGCGCCAAGCAACCTGGTAGGACTCCGGGGTCTTGTTTTCATATGAACAATTTCATAATTGCTGTACGATGGAACGATAATTTGTCATATTATAATCTCCATTTTGCAAGTGCAAACATTTTTACTTATTTCATTGTTTTTGGGATAACTAATCTCTAATTTTAGGTAAGTTTTTTTTGGGTTATTTAAATAACAATTAGGCAGTAATGGCTTAAGTAGTCTTTTTTACATATTATCTATCACTCTACAGTCAGCTAATGATTTTTCTTTTCTAAATATTTGGTTTGCTAAAACAACACTATAAAACAGATACAAAAATTAAAAGTTTCCAATGATTGATTCTTGTACAGGAGACTGAAACTAAATTTACGTATGTATATCGGTGTTTTGCAAGCTGGAGTCTGGTTATTATTTAAACCGCGATTAAGGTTCCACAACTTTTGCAAATTGTTGTTGTTATAAATCGGCATGGGAAACCATATAACCAGTTTTTTTACTTTTTACAGAATATTTAAACGCTCTAACTTTTTCCACTTTCAAAAAAGTACCCTTAGGTGGATATGTCACGTCTTCAAATGTTTAAAAAAAAATATTATACATAAAACTTCACTAAAAGTCCTTGAAAAGATCACAAATCGAATACACGCCTTAATGCCTTAATATCACAAACTAGTAAAAAATTTCATACTCATTAATTTTTTCCATTTTTTTACGGAGCTCAGAAGGAACTGACAGTTTTTAGGGTCTCGTACACCAAAGGTGAAAAGGATCCAAATTCAAAACGCATTAATTACTATAAATAATATTAGAAAAATCATCAAAATCAAATTTTTTTCATTTGTATTAGACACATTTTGTTGGTAGGACTTATTTTTGAAAGTACTCCCTCAACAAACTGATTTCCATGAAGTGTAAACATTTTCAAGTACAATTTTGTTGAAAAAATAGCCAGGAAATCTATTCTTCGCCAGAAAAATTTCCATGTTGCCAAATCAAAAATTTAGACGTCAAACAAGCTGGAATATCGCCAAGTTTGGCGAGAAATCGCCATATATGACAGCCCTTTTTCGTGTGCGAGTCGAGGTCGCACTTTACTGGTTTTATGTAAAATTTCCAACGGTAGCCCTGGTGGACGGTAAACAACTATTCAATCACAACAAATTCATGCTCTTAAAGATGAAAAAAACACATTTTTAAAATATAGGCGCTTTTTAAGAATATCACACACTTATCTTGATCTTAAATCAGCATATTTTGATGCAAATTTCATTAGGCGAACTGACGTCTTAATATATTTTCGACATTTTGCCAGAAACATATTCTGCATAAAAAGAATTATTTAGGGAATTCACAATATACTTGGCTTAAAATATGTATTAACATTGCAACCCTTCAATTTGAATACTTTAATATGGCCTGGCAAGTTTGTTGTTTTTGTTTGTGTGTACATCAAATTTATTACCACGATAATCGTATCGCTGTAATAAATATAACCAACATTTATCGACTTTGCTATTCAATAACATATTTTAGCGATGTTCGCTGTCGGTTGAAGTAAAAATAAATAAAGTCTCAAGCCCAAATTCATCTAGATTTTTATATAATTCTTTGCGATTTCGTTTATTTTGACATTTTCTATACAGAGATACCTCATCATATAGAATTAAATGGTCAGTAAGCCACAGATGTACACTATCGTTAAAAAGAAATTACAGAATCACATTTCGTTACCGCAAGCGAATATGGGTATTTTTCAAGGAAAGTCTACTTTTTGTCGCGTTCGACACCAAGCAAATATGCTTGTTTTTTTTTTCAAAGAAAACGAAACTTTTTTTTACTTCTTTAAACATTTGTGTAGGGCGTCAGCAGCTCTATGTTAGGTAAAATTTTATGAAAAATTTAGTCACATTGTTCAGAAATACAAGGTTATTTGCTTGCGGTCGAACGTGACAAAAAGGGTACGTTCGTAAATGCTGCAAATTTATGCATCAATGCGGCAGTTCTGCCAGGTTTTACTGCGTATGCGTGATTATCTGCTGCACATGCTTTGCAACTGCTCAACATCTGTGCTCAGTTGACATTTTTGAACAAACTGCAAAAAATTTTAAAATTGGCAAGTAATTTTATTTAAGAAAATATTGACAATTTTCTTTTAAATTATAGTAAGTAAAAAATTTAAAAGAAACTCAAAGCGACAATTTCTTATGACAACAGCATTGGCCTTAAAAAAAGAATACAACTAAATTAAAAAACTCCTTTGAACACAAAGATTATGTGTTTCAAAGTTATTTTCGAGCTTATCAATCTCATTTTTTGGTAAGATTCGAAACATGTAATTTAAACATCAAAATACATAGATATATTCAACTTATTGTTCCACTGCAACTTCTTGCATCTTAAAATAATTTACTGCGCCATTTGCACAGATTTGCGGCAGGTATGCCGATTAAATGCATTAAAAAACGTTTGACGCTGAACAGTGCTGCCAAGTTATGCATTTCTGAACGTTAGATGTTCGTGATGCTGCAGACTTGCACTATAAATGCTTTTACGAACGTAGCCAAAATTTTAATTTTTCGGAGCAATGCCCATATACATATGTACATATATGTCGATAAATATTACGATTTTTGGTTCGCAAAAAGTTACAGAATCCAGATACCAGGTGGCTAAACCTATAAAATATGGCAACATGGTAATGTTAAATTTAACAGAAAAAAGTTATTTTGAAAAATATTTCCAACAATAGTTTCTAATTTAAAAATTGTTGTTATTTTAATACCTACAGAAGAAAACAAGTCAGTGTCTCATATACTACGTTTATACGCAGGGCTTATTTGCAAATAAAACAGTAAATTGTTGCCATATTATTCAGAAAACTATTCACGATTAACGCCCCATTTACAAATAAAATCCTTGAGGTTGCTACGCTTACAAATGTTTGATAACAAAAAACAATAAATGGATAAATATTGATATTATTTGATATTTTGTACATTTACACTATTTTTTTTTGTTAACATAACGTCGGCTGGTTTCTGGTTTGCTGCAGACATAATGTATTTTGAATATACTGTGCCGCAAACCAGAAACCAACCGACGATAAGTAAGTTTTCTATAGAAGTGCTACCAAGTTTGTGTACTTTTGCTATGCCATATAAACAGTGAGTTAATTTATTTGCAAATAATTTTATTTGCAAATAGTTCGCGTATAAACGTAGTAATAAGCATTTGTATAAACATGCATTTACTCTCTTTCATACTCGTATTTTTACACTGACTTTGATATACATACATACATACACACATACATACTTTGTTTTACAACGTTGCCTGCTCACAATGAACAAAATAACATGGCACAATGTTGCCACATTGAAATTTTAATAGACTCATTGTGAATTCCGTAATTAAATTTGTTTATGTACATTGTACATATAATTATTGTAATCGTATTATACAATAATTTGTTAAACATTTTAATTGATTGGACATTAAAAATGGAAAAACATCAATCCTAAAAACACTTCACGTAATTTTATCATTTATTGGCATCACAACATGACAATAGCGTGAGTTGGATTTTATTTAACACATTTTTTTTATATAGAATTTTTTCTTTAAATATATATCGACTAGTTTAACCTTAAATAGTTGTATTGTAAACATTTCTGTGGCAAGTTGAAACGGACTTTGAGTAGTAACCTTGAAATGGAGCACACTAATTTGTGTAAAATGTATGCTTTTCTAAGCTTAATACAGTTGTTAGCTTTAATTGTGGGCGGCCAAGGTATCGAGGACAAGGTAACCTATAAATTTTAGTTAAACTAATGAAATTAATTATAAAATTATCTTTGGCATTTTACTAAGAAAACCTGGACATATGAGCTGGTATCGGTCACAACGGAATCGTCGGACAGTGAAAAATGTAAATGCGATTTGGAAGTGGAACGTATATCGCGTGGAATCTATGCCCTTTCCGGTACCTTGTTAATTAATTTTGATATTGTTGAAGGGGATTCTAATAACGTATGTACATACATACATATTAGTGTAGTTACTGAGAGGGGGAGTTTCAAACATAAACCAACCTAAAATTTTTAAGCATTTATCACATATCTGATAAAGTTTAGAAAAATAATATTCTGCATAGTCTTCTAACTTCCCCTCATGAAATAATTAATTAAAAAAAAATTTTTTCTTCAATACAAACTCATTTTTTTTCTTCAACAGATTTCAGCTCAAGCATATCGCAGTGCCCAAGGTGATGGTGACTACAAAGTTTTGCCATTTCAAATGCCCGAAGATCACGTTTTTAAAATCCTTAATACTTATTATAAAAATGTTTTAATGGACACTATGAAGGATTGCTCGACTATGCCAACGTTTGAAGATAAATTTCAACCACCATTCGAAAAGAAAGTGTACACCTTTGACGCTTGTCAGATTTCTCAAGACGGTCTACCGAATTATTTGCAAGACGGCTTATATAAGGTTTTAATTGTGGGCAACGGTGAAGTTGACTGGCAAATTGAAGTAATTGCTGAAGTTACACGTAATATATAAATAAAGTTGTAACAACATATACATATGTATGTATTAAATATTCAGAATAAAGAGTATCATACAAATGATTGTATTAAAGTTAACTTGCAGCTAAAAATCAAGTCTATACTAGGTAATAAAGTCCTGCACAAGACTATTTATAAGACCTTTCAAGACATTCGACATTTTTTAAACGCGTTACTACAGCGAAATATTCTAAAACAAACGCTAAAAAACACTGTTGGCAAGACAAATAACTCAAAAAAAATATTGCCGACAGTGTTGTTTAGCGTTTGTTAAAGAATATTTCGCTGTAGTAAAGCGTTTGAAAAATATCGCATGTCTTGAAAGGTCTTATAAATGGTCTTGTGCAGGTCAATACTAGGTAATAGGGACTATAGTAACAAAATAATCTGCATAAAAGTAGTCACGTAAACGGCTCCTTAGTGGCAGAGACTTGTTGTAGTTCTAACAGTATTTAAAAAAGATCGCTCAGCATTATTTTACTGCATTAAGTTTTATTATATTGGAATGTTCCATATACATATATTTAGAATATCTTCGGATGGTTACTGGTTTGCCGCAATAATAATGTATTTTTAATATGTGTGCGGCAAACCAGTAACCACCCGACGATATATTCTGCCGAAGCAAGAACATACATAGAAAAATATATATTTAATTGACGGTATTTGGACCAGATCTTTCCCCTAATTCTATTCTATTCTGTAATAAAATAGATGCAAAATCGAATAAAGATTTGTTTTGTTTTTTAAAGATTTTTGTCTGAGGCTTTTAAACTTATTATAATGTACAAATTATGATTCTCAATAACGTATTAAGGGTCTTACTATAAACATACGAAGTTTGTTGTGAAAAATTGCAAGGAAATTGCACAGAATATATAAAACTGTGGCCGCTACGACAGCAATTATATGACAGTTAAAAACTAAAGGGTGTTCTAAAGCGAGCAACGAAAAATTTTGAAGTTTTAATGTATTATACATACATACAAGAAACTTTAAATTTGCACAAATTAGTGTATTTTTATGCAGACTTCAACAATTAACACTTTCAAAAAATCAAAATTAAAGGGTATTCTATCAGTTAATGCAATTTTTAATTTTGACAACTTGCTGTATCTCGGAAACTCTTGAAATTTTCAAAAAGGCTTAAACTAAAGAATCACAAAATAAAAAAAAATCGCCAAAAACTGAAAAAAGTCGTTGAGACCCAAATAAATTGCCAAAAACTGAAAATTTGCCAAAAACGGAAAAAATTACCAAAACTTAAAAACGACAAAATCGAAAAAAATATCATCACAAAAATTAAAAGGAGTCACCAAAACTAAGAAAATCGCCTAAAATCGACAAAAATGTTTACCGTGTACTTACAACTTTTCAAGAATTTCTATATAAGATATTCTAGATAATATATTGGATTATATAAGCTACAGTACAGTACATATGGGCATTTCCACGAGAAATTCCACTTTTTTGTCGCGTGCGACAGCAAGCAATTAAGCTTGTATTTCAGAACAATGTGACACGATTTTTCTTAAAATTTTACCTAATGTAGAGTTGTTGCTGACATATGCAAATATATAAAGCAGTAAACATAAAAATTTCGTTTTCTTAAAAAAAAACAAGCATATTTGTTTGTTGTCGCACGCTACAAAAAGTTGACATTTATGTGGAAATGCTTATATGCAGTGTCCGTACGAAACCCTTCGTGAAGTCGCACTTTACTGCAATGATTTTCTATTTTGTCACCCACTCGTATATATTCATAAAAAGTGTCTTTTAGAATTAGTTATTTCTGTTAGCGCCAATGTAAGTTTAAAGAAGATAGAAAAAATGGATTGCCAGAACACCGTCAACATATAAACAGCGACTAACTTACGTTGACCTCAATAAAATTTTATTGAACGGAGTTTGAAGACTGCATTGGCTTATCTTGTCATCATTATAATTCCATCTATGCCAGCATATATGAAATTGCCTTCAAGGAGTATTAACTGCCGACAAGTTTAAAACATTATCGCTTATCTTGTTGTCAATACGACAATACGGCATTATGTCGGTGTCCATATAACTTGATACACAAGTAATACAACTGTGTTATCAAACTTGCCTTTGACAGTATTATTTTGTAGGCCACAAATTTTAAATTGACTTGTCTTAAGAGACAACATCGATAAAAAATTTTGCCTGGCTGCTTGATGAGTGCGAAAAAATCTGTGTTTGCTGGCCACATGTTTTTTTCTTTTTTCTATTTCTATTAATATTGAAAGTGACTGCCGACGACTACATTTACCATGTACATATGTATGTAAGTAGTAGATATCTCAATATTTGTAGAACTGTTACCTTAACAACTGCTTACCTAACTGTTTGTCAGACAGTTTGTTCGACAGTTTGTCTGCTGGCTGTTTATTTGTTTCAATTTTTATTTCAATGACGAGAGATAATGAGTTTACTGTCGTCTGTGTTCATAATGATTGTTTAAAACTTTTCGAAAGAGCTTGATAAAAGTTTTGTGAAAGTTTTCGCTAAAAGCTTTTTATTTAAGCACAGCGCAGCGCTAGAATGGGTATAATAAAAAATAAAATTCCAAAGATTCACATAAAACAAAAAGTAACTATGTACACCTTTTCCATTTGTAATTCAGAAACCGTGTCAATTTTAATTCAGAAAATTATACTCGTAAATATTAGAAAGCTTTTCCACACGCAAAGTTACTTTGCAATATCTTGAGTTTGTAATAAAATTCTTTTCCCTTCTCTCCAAAAAAAAACTTAAGATTTTGTTAAGTAAAATTTGCGTGTGGAAAAGCCATCTTATAGAGAAAAATCACTAAAAAATTTTCGGAGAAAAAAAATTTTTTACGTGGTAGCCCATTAATTTTTAACTTCCCTGTACATGAAGTTATTGATTTTATCCCAATTTTCGAAAATCAATTTTTAGTCATATTTCGACGTTTTGAGAGAGTGGCAGTGGATCCTGATTACTTTTGCGATGATGCCCGTATGTAAAGATGTATGTATCAGAGAACTGCATGAGTTGATTCACTTTCGCTCTCCACTCACTTTTGCAATGCTTTTGTTTTGTTTTTTTTAACATCAGTATGTAACTTTTGCAACATTATTTCATGACTATTGCATGTAAACTTTTTTTATGTAGGTTATGTCAACATTTCGCGTGAAATTTTTAACAGAGTACCAGGCTTAAGTGCGTATGATTAATGTATTGTTTGTGGCCGGTGGCGGCTGTAAGCCGGCTTAAAGCCAATCGGTTTCGTTATCTGGTTTGTGCTCTTGTGCAAAAACAATACAAAAATAAATTGAGCAATCCTTCTAATTATTTATGTTTTGTTTTTGTTTCACTCACTTCAAAGAACGAATAATAACAAAATCAAAAAATTTGTTTAGTTTTTTTTTTCGTACTCTGCTTTTAAGTACAAGGAAATCAAAACAAAATACATTTATAACTATAAATGACCAAACAGAATAAGGCCGCAACTTCAGGAAAAATCGCTGTCAAATTAACAAACCCCATAACAAAATCCTGTTGAGAACTTCAAAAATTCTCAAATTTTTGTTTTATTTTCTTTTGTGCTTATTTTTCTTTGTAGTTTTGAATACAAAATGTGTGAAATTTATTGAAAGTATGGAAGCATTGCTGAGAGAATATTTATTTATATGTGAGAGCATAAGAAAAAAAAAACGCTGTCAAAATAAAATAGATTCTACCTCTCGACTGATATCTGGGGCTGTTTTTTTGTCTCAATTTGTGTGGAAAATGTGTTTATGCCGCAATTCTGATTGATCATTAACATTGTCGATTATTTTTGTTACGAAAATTACGTCTTAACTCTTGTATCGCGCCATAAATAGCATAGCTATAAAAACTTTGCGATATAGCAACATTATATGCTTCGTTATATCGAGGCCTGTATTTACATTTCAAAACACCCACGAAGCAGAATCTTATTTTAACAGAACTATTTATTTACGTATCTACTCGTATATCTGAGCTGGCCACCGAGAGAGAGAAACACGAGAGAAATGTATTCGAGTATATGTATTGATTTGTATAAGACGCCGATTGATGTTCGGCACTCTGGTGCTACTTTGGGCAGCTCAGATCTATATATATATATATATATATATATATATGTTTATGTAAATATGTTTGTATGTGTGTAAATTGCACAACTCATTGAAATTCCAATAGAAACTAACAGTTTTAGCCTCATCTTATTTCAAGCATAGTTTATTTAGTTATTCACTCTCAATATGAACATAAAAAAAAACTTGCGAGTGTTAACAATAAATATGTAGAGGCTGAATAGATGGCCTTAACAAACTGTCTCACACATACAAATCAGCGCCTTCATTTGACATTACAAGACATTTAAACAATATGTGACAACTTGTTTTGTGCAATTCTTATACATACAAACATTTATATATGTATGTATGCATGTATGTATGTATGTATTTGTTTTACTGTGTGACAAGTGAAATGTTAAAGGAGTGTTTGTTGTTCTTTATCTTTTGTTTAATTTAAATAAATTTTTGAAAGGCAGGAAGGAAGACGAGTAAACAAGCAACGAAATAGTAGACAAAACACATTTAGATGATGTACACGTACGCAGACAAAAGAGTTTTACAATATGGGCTGGAGGTATGTATATTTGAAATTATATTTT
This sequence comes from Tachina lurida, assembly GCA_944452675.1. Classification (NCBI taxonomy): domain Eukaryota; kingdom Metazoa; phylum Arthropoda; class Insecta; order Diptera; family Tachinidae; genus Tachina; species Tachina lurida. The sequence goes on from OX101755.1 coordinate 92,535,688, forward strand.
AGTTGAAATAAAAATCGAAAATAGCCTCAAGCATTTACTTACTATTAACTCGTTTGTATAAGTAGGCGTATAAGAACTTATACTTATACTATCCAAAAAGTCCTCTTATACAAACTAGCTTATACAAACTAGCTCAATAATAAGAACAGAAGTTTACAAATACCATTTTTTTCTGTATACATTTTGTCAACAAATAGAGTTAGAGAAGAATTAACTGAGATTTCGATTATTCTTGAAGATATCTTGTTCTTCGCAGGACAAGTAGTGACGCATAAAATGCGTATTTCATAATTCTGCTTGAGTATAAATAAAGTTTACAAACTATTCTGTGATAAACATGCGTTGTAAGTATCTTATTCATAATTTTTTATGATAATGGTATAATACAAAAAAAATATATGACAATAAAAGATAAGTGTAAGACTATTTAAAGAAAGGCAATAAAATATTTCTATTTCACTCTGTAAGTGGCCTACATATTGTTTGAATGCTGCTAACTACGATTAACTGTCAATGCTTTAACAAAAAATTGATATATGGGCATTTCCATGATGTTGAACGTGACCGTCGTACACATTAAGAGTGAAAAAAGTCAAAATAAAACGAATTTTTAAGCTTAACTTAAAGCTCTAAATAAGCCCTATAGTTGGTGGTAAGTTTGATTTTGAGCCATTTTCAGTTTTTAAAATAATTGCAAAAAAAACAAGGCATTCGCATGTGACAGATGTCCCTTTAAAATGGTTTTCATTTTGCCCAAAAAATTATTTATTTTTTTAATTCATAGTCGCACGTGACATAACGCTCTTGAGATTTTCTTCCATCATTATATTTATATAACTAAAAATAAATTGAAATAATTTAAAATTTTTTAAGCATTTTTTGATTTTTTTTTTATTTTACACTATCGCTGTCGCACGTGACAAATCTTTATACATTTTAGCCAGTTTTCTTTAATACTAAACGTAATAAATATCTCTGTTTGTACTGAGTATTTGATGAACTTTCTGCATGTAGTTTCGACGCACACCATTACAAATATTTTTTTTCAATGTCGCTCGTGACATTTACATTACATTTTACATTTATTTGACAGCGGAAAGTTATTTTTACTTTTTGTACCCTCAGAACAGTTTAGAGAGAAAAGTCAATGGCTAATGCCTCTCGTTAACAACGTGCGAAAGAAATAGTTAATTAAAACAAGTGCGGTCGTTTTAGTCCAACTCCGAGCCCTCTAATTTGTTTGGGAGCTTCAAAAAACGCATTTCATAGAAAATCCGTATAGACAGACAGACATGTATTTTTTTTCATCTCCTATTCATAACGATCCAGAATATATAACTTTATGGGGTGCAAATGAATATTGTAGAAGTTACTAAAATCTAGACCAACCTATGTATATATACCCTTTACCATTTTTGGTGAAGGGTATAAAAAATCTAATGTCTCGAAATGGTTTTATATATATATATATATAAATTTCTTTAACTATAATTATTTGTTATTGTTTCTCTATGAAAATATGATAAAACAAAGTGTTTTAAAAACTTTTATTTTTTTTACTGTCGGTGGACGGTTTGATGGAAATACTCATATACAAAAATATTAAATTATTAACATTTCACCAACAACATTGGCTGGAAATGAATAATTCCAACAACAGAAACGCAACTTAAATTACAATCGAAAGTAGGAAAAAGAATATAAAAAAAAACATTCATTTATATGTTAAACCCTAAAAATTTCAGTCAAAATATTATAATTATAATTTCTTATCTGAAATAGATGAATAAGAAATATTTATTATTTAAATTGAACCTTTTTGAAAGTCTTCCATAAATAAGAAATGAAAACCTTTTCATTACAAATGAAGCAGTAAAAATACAATTTTATGACATAGAAAATTCCTTTATGTCTATAAATTGCCTCTTTTTCTGTTTACACAGGGATCATAGATAGCGTGTTTGTGTATTTATTGTTTGTCTTAAAAGTTGAATTCTGCTGGTGTTTGTCTCTTGGATATTTTTTTTATTACTTTCTTAATAAAAATTTGATTTGAAAGTTGGGATATTTCCTGCGTCAGCAATAAAATTTTAAACGAGATGAAAATATTTAAATACGATTAAGTTATTATTAGATATAGCAGCGTGAGTAAGTTTTCACCCAATATCATGCACAATCACGAGGAAAACAAAAATACTCTTGCACGCTTATGCCCAAAATATATTTTTAGCTCACGTTCATGCAAAATAATTACCTTGTATCATTTAGTTTCATTAAAAATCTGCTTCAAAAATAGCAGATATACAACATAGCTATGAATAAGACTAGGTTAGAATTAACTAGACTAGACTAGAGACTAGACTAGAGACTAGGCTAGAGACTAGACTAGAGACTAGGCTAGACACTAGACAAGAAACTTGACTAGACACTAGACTAGAGACTAGACTAGAAACTAGATTAGAGACTAGACTATATACTAGATTAGAGACTAGACTAGAGACTAGATTAGAGACTAGACTAGAGACTAGACTAGAGACTAGACTAGAGACTAGACTAGAGACTAGACTAGAGACTAGACTAGAGACTAGACTAGAGACTAGACTAGAGACTAGACTAGATACTAGACTAGAGACTAGACTAGAGACTAGACTAGAGACTAGACTAGAGACTAGACTAGAGACTAGACTAGAGACTACACTAGAGACTAGAGTAGAGACTTGATTAGAGACTAGACTAGAGACTAGACTAGAGACTAGACTGGAGACTAGACTAGAGACTAGATTAGAGACTAGACTAGGGACTATACTAGAGACTAGATTAGATACTAGACTAGAGACTAGACTAGAGTCTAGATTAGAGACTAGATTAGATACTAGACTAGAGACTAGACTAGAGACTAGATTAGAGACTAGACTAGAGACTAGATTAGATACTAGATTAGAGACTAGACTAGAGACTAGACTAGAGACTAGACTAGAGACTAGATTAGAGACTAGACTAGAGACTAGATTAGGGACTAGACTAGAGACTAGACTAGAGACTAGACTAGAGACTAGACTGGAAACTAGACTAGAGACTAGACTAGAGACTAGACTAGAGGCTAGATTAAAGACTTGATTAGAGACTAGACTAGAGACTAGACTAGAGACTAGACTGGAGACTAAACTAGAGACTAGATTAGAGACTAGACTGGATACTAGACTAAAGACTAGACTAGAGACTAGATTAGATACTAGACTAGAGACTAGACTAGAGACTAGACTAGAGACTAGACTAGAGACTAGACTAGAGACTAGATTAGGGACTAGACTAGAGACTAGACTAGAGACTAGACTAGAGACTAGACTAGAGACTAGACTAGATACTAGACTAGAGACTAGACTAGAGACTAGACTAGAGACTAGACTAGAGACTAGACTAGAGACTAGACTAGAGACTAGACTAGAGACTAGACTAGAGACTAGACTAGAGACTAGACTAGAGACTAGACTAGAGACTAGACTAGAGACTAGACTAGAGACTAGACTAGAGACTAGACTAGAGACTAGATTAGAGACTAGACTAGAGACTACACTAGAAACTAGACTAGAGACTAGACTAGAGACTAGACTAGAGACTAGATTAGAGACTAGATTAGAGACTAGACTAGAGACTAGACTATACTATGCTATATAAATGAAGGGAGTGGATTTCCTTCGTCACCTTAAATAGTTTCTTACATACTGAAGGAATGTTTTGGGTAAAAACATAAAAATTATTATTATATCTCTCTGCAAATCGTGAATTGTCTCTTAATTGTACATATAAACAACTATATTTTTAAATTTATAATTTTTTAAAGTAGGTATTCTTAAAAATATAAATTTTTTTTTTTAGAGTAGATCCACTGTAAACACAAGAAGCATCTATTTCGCCTACATGTTTTCATTTATTTTAACTTAGTTATGTTTTCTATTGACCAATAAATATAGCTCTCTTTTGAAGTGTGAAAACGTTTTCCCCTAAAGAAAAAGGCGCTGTCAGACGAAGCAAATATTCAAAGAAATAAGCGAGAGTCCTTAATCATGTGTAGCCTTTTCCTTGTAAAATATAGATTTATTAAATAACTTGTACTCAGTACACATTATGACCTTATGTGACATCGCAATAGTGTGTACTAGTGGCAACATTTATCATTTCCGAAAATTTTAGTTGTGTGGCATTGCGTTACGAACATGAAACTTAATATGAACGGCATTGCACAGATTTTGAAAATGACAATAGAAAATGACAACAAAAAAAATGCCAAATGTGTTCTTATCCTAAGATCAATTGCATCGAGAGCAATTGTTAAACTTTTTTCGTCAAATGTTTGCCTCGTCTGACCAGGCTTGATGGAAAATTTTCGTTTATTTTTGCTTTTTAGTGTTTATTCAAGTACGACTATTTTGTCTTTTTGTTATAACAGATATGAGACACATATGAAATGATTTTGTGAAGAAATGTGTCAATATGATGGTTGTTCAAGGAAATAAAAATAAAACATTAGGAGTTAGTGAGAGTGTATCTTTGTGGTGGTTATACTTCTTTTTATTGATTTAGTTTGCAGGTGTAGTGGTTTGTTTCTTGAATTCTTACTTCCCCATTTATATCAATGTCAGATTACTTTATTTCTTAAAGAGCTAAAATATAATCGAAGTAAACTGAAAAAAACTAAAGTACAAAATGACTTTTTAAAAGAGATTTGAGTACGCTTTAACTGGGGGTCTCCACTATCCATGAACTTGGTATGGGCATCATGTCGAACTTCGAAAATGGCTAATGGAGACCGCTCATGTCCATGTTTTGTTCATGCTATAACATCAATACCCAAACATATGTCTGAGCAACAATGTTCGCCATGAGGTTTTCAGGCCGCAACCATTTGCAAGAAAAGAAGCAGAACAAAATTAGTAAATATTCCGTCTCTATTGCACTAGCGCAAAATACTTTGATATGCCTGAACATGGACATCGCACGTATTCACCACAACAAAAAAGTTGATGATTTTTTCACAGCTGCTCTGCTGGCGTCATGTTCATGTCATGTCCAAGTTGATGGCTCGTAGAGACGTAGGGTAAAAAAGTCTGCACTCTTACTTTACTAGAGATTTGAAGAGGTTTCTACGACGAAATATATTCACACCAAAACGAATGTATTTTTGATGTTGTTTGCACAGAGTGAATAGATTTTATTTATTTCAATAATTTTTCACCTGGCAAATTAATCAACATGTATAGAGAACTGAATATAAATTTCATACAGTAATTGGATCGTATTTTATTTTTAGTTTTTGAGCTTTCAAATTTTTTGCAGTATATATTTTGTTTTTCACACTGTGCAATGCAGACAATATATTTAGATGCCTGTATTACTGTTTACATACTCATCATACACGCATACTTATGGGGAAGAAAATAATTAAAAAATTTTCAATTTCCTTCTCAATACTTCAGGCATTTGCTCTTAAAAAGAAAATTCTTGCAATCATATTCATAAGTATATAAGTATGTACATATATACGCATATACTCGTAATGATTGTGTAATACTTGGAGAATCATTGAGTTTCAATTGGCAGATATACTTTTGTTCAAGTTGATATGATATAGGGCAAAAGGATGCAGGATGTGGCCAACCTAAAAGATACTAGTTTATATTTAATATTTTGCAGAGTAAGTATGGCGCATTCCCCCTCTCTACTTAATATTGGCCAAATTTTATTATTTTATACTTTAGTATTATTTATATTTTCTACAACTAATGGTGATTTTTCTTGCAAGCAGGCCACATCCTTTGCAAATATTTTATTTTTTAATCTACAAAGACAAACTTTAAATAGCTAAAGTTACCTCAATATAAGATGTTTTAAATGTAAATACTTTAAGGGAAACTATATACAAGGCCACTTTAAAGTCAACTCTTTTACTAAATATTCGTATCAGTGAATTTTAGAAAGCCTTTTATGCATACATATACGAGTAAATTTGCAAGTAGAGGAACACCGATACCTGTTGGCAATTCATGAGTTTTTGTATTAAAATCGTCAAATTCCCAAGATCGTCTTGCACAAACTTCAGAGGAAAATTTTCTCAACGCGAAATTATTAAACTAAAGAAACGACAATTTTCTAAATGAAGTTCAAAAACTATTTTTTTAACAAAGTAAAATAATTAAAATAAATTCAGTTAAGTGCGACTTTGACTTGCGCACGAAGTGAGCATTTTTTAATGTGAATTTTTTGCGTTTTTGGCGTTTTTTATTAGTTTAAAAAATTTTTTTTAGTTTTGTCGCTTTTTTCTTGTTTCGGCGATATTTTTCGGTTTTTGGGTTTTTTTATTTTGGCGATTTTTTTCATTTTGGCGAATTTTCCGGTTTTTCGCGATTTATTTTAGATTTAGAATTTTTTTCTAATTTGGCGCTTTTTTTCGTTTTTGGCGTTTTTTTTTTTTTTTTGGTTTTTTGCCATTTTTTTCGGTTTGGCGATTTTATAATTCTGGGACTTTTTAGTTTTACCGTTTTTGAAAATTTCAAGAGTTTTACTCTTATAGTTTCCAAGATACAGCAAGTTGTCAAAATTACATTAACTGATAGAACACCCTTTAATTTAGATTTTTTTTAAGTTTAATGTTAATTGTTTTAGTCTGTATAAAAATACACTATCTTTACAAATTTCAAGTATATATACATACAATTTATTTAACATTTTTCGTAGCTCATTTTTAAACACCCTTTATCTCTCATTCTCTCAAAGTTCTACAAACTGTGTCCAAATTTCAGGTCCGTAGCTCTTAAGGTTCTCGGGAAAATAGCCTGTGACAGACAGATGGACAGCGCTGCGAAAATAATAGGGTTCCTTTTCCTTTGGTGTACGGAACCCTAAAAAGTAGGAGGTTATCAATTGGTCGGTATTTTTTTTTTGTGACATTGTTACTTCATATCTCGGTTTATATTAGATCGATTGTAAAAAATCTTTTACTATCTGAGAGGGGACACACCCACAAATTTATTTATTTGATTTTATAATATGCTACTTATTTGATTATTGCAAAACCTAGCAAACACCTTTGGTTCTTGTAATTACACAATTTTAAAGTTGAAAAATGGGCGGGGCTAAGCCCATTAAAGTTTCTTATTATATTTTACGTTGTGCTACTTAACCAATATTTGTGAAACTTACTACACACCTTGAATTCTAAAACATACACAATCTTTTACTTAAAAAAATGGGCGGGATCACTTCCATTAAAATTTAATATTTTATTTTAAATGGCTCTACTGTAACGGTTTTACAAAACTTAGCACACACCCTGGGCTCTGAAAAATACAAAATCTTACACTTAAAAAATGGGCGGAGGAGCGCCCATTAAAATTTAATTTTATATTCCATACATTTTTTTCGAAAATATTTTTTCAGATCTTTGCATTGAATTCAGGGTTTTTTTTTTGCAGAATTATGTCTAAAACTATTGGTTGAAATGTCAGTTTGATTATTTGATTTGTTAAATAGAGCCTATTGTTATAAATTTTAACAAGAATAATAATAAGCTTATAGTTATTTATTTAATTGCAAGAGTTTTTCTTTTTTTAAGGTTTGAGGGTGTACGAATATGAAATTTGTATGTGGTAATCAGGAGAAGTTATCACTGACACCAAAGGAAATGTTTTTTTTTCAAGGGAGCTTAGCTTGCTTTACTTTATGATATTTCTTAGGAAATATACAACGAGTATTTTCAATAAATGCTTCACAAAGATCGTAAGAATTAGAATAATAGTAACAGCAAAATACTTTTTACCGACACATTTTATTTTTATGTAAAATTGATACTACGAGTAGTTTGCTTATGATGCAACAATTCTTAATTAACTTATTTGTTTTCTTTTTTAATTGAAATATACATACATAAATATCTCCCAATTAAGTTTTATAAAGTTTCATTTTATGTAAACTTATTTTCCCCTACTATCAATAAATACATACCCGTAGTACAACCAATGGATTAAAAATATATTTATGTAAAGAAATTAAATTATATTTGTTTCCACATCCTCTTTGGCAAACTAATGTACGATTTTATATTTACAGTAAATTTTACACATATTTATGAAATAAAACAGATATGTGTGTGTGTGTGTGTGTGTGTATGTGTGTGAGAGAGAGAGTGAGAGCGAGTGTGTAAAAGATTAAGCCCGTATGAATAAATAACAGACTTTCTATTAAAATACAGTGATGCCAACTTTTTTGGCTCTAAAAACACATCGAAATTTAAAAAAAAAGCACAAAAAGCGTATTTTTGAGATCTGAAAAGCGTAAAAAACACTAACGTGAAAAAAGATTTAAGATTCAAACGAGAAATTTTGATTTACAGTAATAATATATTGTTTTATTTATTTTTAAATACCTCAATGTACATTTTCTATTATATTGAAAATTATTGAATTTATGTGACGCGTTCTTATTTTTAAGTTGCAACTTTTCCCTGAGTGTAGTTTTTATTAAAGTAATTTTAAGAAATACACAAATTTCTTTCTAAGTAGTGCTTCTTAGTGCTTTTACTTAGTTTGGCACTAAAGCTCAATATTTGGCATTGTTAGTCTTTAAAAAAAGCACTACAAATAGTGCCAAAAGCACCAAGTTGCCATCGCTGTTAAAATACATCATTCGCACACATAAAAACAAAAATGATATCCATGTGTAACAAACATTTACGTTTGAACAAATTATTTTTCCAATAAAATTTCCATTAAATACTTTTAGCCAAATTCGTTGCAAGAATGTTTGTAAATATGTGAACATATTCACTCATACATACATTAAAAAATATGTACATATGTATGCATGTAAAACGGAAAATTTTTTGAAACTATTTATTTATGTATATTTTAACCAAAAGAAAGAAGTTGTCAGTAATTAAAATCGACTCATGAGTGTGTTTGTTTTGTAATATTATTTTATTACATTTAAAAATAATTACTGTGGAAAAAATCTCAATTACATTTGATTGTAATTGAAAATAAAAATCAATTACAATTACATTATGACCGCAGCCATCTCACACAGTTTCGTTCTCCGATCGTCCACTATCATTCCATGAATTTTATCGACTATTTCTGTGGCCAGGTGCTCCAGCACCTGACACGGGAGACAATAGATCCACTTGGGTCGTATTGTCCTGTGCTTCCCGTTTGACTTAATTCATTCATTCATCATCGAATATTTCTGGCGAAACGACATGTTTTGGTCAACCGGAATGTTTGAAGTCATTTGCGCTGATGCAACCACAACAAAACTCAACAAACCAATTTTTAACTAGTGAAATTGATTTTGCAGAGTCTTCACAGTATTTTTCAAGCCTTTCTGTGGTTTCGGTAATGGTTAGTTCTTTTGCAAAATAAACTTCTTATAATAGTTGTTTGCCAAAAGCAAACTAATAGAAAAAGCTTCTTCAAATTTCTACAATAGCCTAATAATCAATAACATTTAGTGGGACCAGCGTTGGATTTAAAGTTACTTATTTGGAAATGCCAAAAGTCCCAGGATTATCACACTGTCGTATGTACATGCGGAAATTTGATTTTCTTTTCATTATTTTCATACAACACGAAAATCACATGAACTTTATTAACTACTTCTCACTTTGACGACAGACAACTACTACAAAGTTTAAGTTTTGCAAGTTTCACTAATATTTTGTCTTAATGTATAAATAATCTTTAAGCGCAATCTTCTTCTGCTAAAGCCTGCACAACAACTCTTGTGTTTAATATAAATCTTTTAACACGATTTTCCAAGCCATTACTGTTTGTTACGTGGAAGTAATTGCCCACGTATTTAAGAGATTTCCCTTATCTCTGCTTATACACACAATTGGCTTTTTACTGGTGTGCAAAATGTCTTTATAATTCGTTAAAAGTAATAAATAATATGTCAAATTTATTATAAGTATTGATATGATTTTGTTTCCCTTCATTAATGTTTACTAGCAAATTAAACACGCGACTTTGTTAGCGACAAGTTTGTATTTGAAAGAAATTTTATAAAAAAAATATTAAATAACAAATATTTACATCATATATGTATGTGAATAAATGCAAATGGAATATGTGAATTGTTTTGATTTATCGTACTCCAATTTGTTGAAAGCTTTTTTTGTAATAAGGCGTATACTTACTTTTTAAGAGAATTGCTTATATTACGCATAGTTTTATATATTATGTTGGCCTAATAATGGTTTTCATGGGAACTCTTAAAACTGCCATTTGTGCAAAATTACGAGAGTGGTTTCTTTAAAGTCGAAAATTCTAACTTAATTTCGAAAAATTAATAATTAACTTTTGACTCCAATAAGTAAGTATGTACATGTTTTCCATTGTCAAAAATTCGAACTTACATCGAAGTCACATCAATACGACAGTAAATATTGTCACTTGTCTACTCTTTACCGGCAATAATTGGCTCTTATTGACAATCTCTTACTAATCTATAAGGCTTTACAAATTAATGTAGCATGTTAATAATATTCAATTGTTGTCGACAAAGAGAAGACATAATCTCCTGTCGTCTTGATGTGACGTAGAATACGCCATTCACAACAAGGGGGAATGATAATTTTTACAAAAATTTAAAAATTGTAAGGTTTTAAGCATATTCGAAATTCCAAATTAATTTCGAATTTAATATAACTGCGCGAAAATTGCACCAAGGTTTTCGTCATTTGCTTTCTGAAACATTTATATTGAAAAATAAAAAATTTTCTTTAAAATCAAAAACTCGAACTTAATTTCGAAATACATGTGTACATATTATGTATTGTCAAAGAATAATTAAAAGTTGAAATGTTTATTAAGTTAGTAATAAATCGTTTATTTAATTTCACGTATACAAAATAGTTGAAATTTAGAAGTCGATGTTGTCAGGACGATTATTAGAACACGAATGAATGTGTCTCTCTTTGTACTTTGAAGTCAAAAAGAAAATCACCCCCAACTCTACAGTTGACAGTTCGGCCGATCCCGAATTTTAGTCGTCCTCCATTTTTGATTTGAATAGTCGCATTAATATTTGTATTTGTTTTTCATTTCGAAAATTCGAACTTAATTTCGAAATGCTAAGATAAAATTTAGAACTCATATAACATAACATAATATTAATTTTTACAAAAATTGAAGAATTCTAATATTTTAAACACATTCGAAATTCTAATTTAATTTCGAATTTTGAGATAACTGTTATGTAAATTTGAAATAAACGTCAAAAACTTCATTTAATAAAAATAAAACAAGAAAACTTAAAGAAATTAGTAAATTTAAATGCATTGAAAATATGCAAATTTTGTTAAAAAAAATATCTAAGGAAAGCCAAATAACTAAATTGCTCATATTAATCGAAGAATTTGCTGTCTACAAAATTCACAATTGCTTCAGATGGGCAAACTTACCAGAATTGTGTAAATAAATTTCCAAAAAATGTTTGATAGTTTATTTTGTAAGAGTGTAAAAATGCACAATTGTATAGATTGCGAGACTTTTGAACATTTTTATGAGCCCCTTTAATAATATTAAGTAAGTATGATCGTCAAGTAAGTATGCTTAATATAAGCAATTAACTATTAAGTATACGCATTAACAAACACATGTGCACTACATATTTATTGAAGCCCTAGTTATACCCTTCACCAAAAATGGTAAAGGGTATACATAGGTTTGTCATTCCGTGTGTAATTTTTTTTCACTTAATATTTATACAAGTATTTATTTAATTTTTCTTTAAATTTAAGTTGTATTTAAATACAATTAAATTTTGTCAGTCGCTAATTAATAATCTTAATAAATTACGCTGAAAGTATGACAGCACTACAAAATTTTCAAATATTATGGAAAGCTTTCCAGACAACAGCTGTTTAACATAAATAAGAAAGTTGATTTCTCAACGTGTAGAAGGAAAATTGAAAAAGCGAAAAGACACATTTTATAGAACAATATTAAACTACATATTAAACTACATATGTATATGTATGTATATATGAAATTTAACAGCAATTCATTTTAATACGTCTATATGATGTTCAATAAACACAGCCAAATAAAAAAATATATTGTTTGTTTGTATAACTTAAGTAGAACTTAAATAAACAAGATTGGTAAGTTAAATATTTGTTAAATATGCACTGAAAAATACAATTTCATACTTAATAGAACACAGATAAATAACATTTAACTAGTGTTCGCCCAGTGGTTGAAAATCAACCATTAACGCACAGAGGTGGAGAATAGAATGAAAATATTTAAAGTTTGATGAATTTAAAACAAAATTTAAAAACTATATTTAAATATACATATGAGGGTGGCGTTGGCTGAAGTAGTTAGCACGTTGACTACAAAACCGAAGGTCCTGGGTTCAATCCCTGTATCCGACAGTCATTAAATAACAACACCACGCATTTTTCTGATGTGCCTTAGTGTCCCTTTGTGTCAGTTGTTGTAGGGAAGTTCAAGTGATGAAGGCATAGTCACTTGTCACTGAACTATACCGACTTCAGTAGATACTAATCCTAATGTAAGATCAGAGCGCCCTCCTTCGTTGTGTAGCAAAAATCATCGGCGAAGTAAAATAATCAATAAAATGGCTACAAGACACAGCTTCAAAAAATTAATACGCCCCATTTAACATCAGAGAGGCACTGCAACACTGCATTATTAAAAACTTGCGAAAAGCAGAGTTGTAAAAGAATGAAGCTTTCCTCTATCTCTTCTTTCACCACCTGTCTTCTCTCTCACTATCCCTTTCCTAAAGAAGGTAACACCTAGTATTAGCAGTAGGCATTAATTGCATGAGTGTTACTTCTCTTTAAAAAAACAAAAAAAAAAAAAAAAATATGTATAGACTCCAGGGTAAACCACTCTCTTAAACCACTTTCTTAACTACTAAATACGAATTTAAAATTCCATCATATTCCAACATTCCATCATATTCCAACATTCCAGTATGTTCAGTAATTTAAAGCACACAAAAATAATGAAAACAATGAACAAAACGCACACAAAATAAACCAAAAATAAAAAACTTACTTTGTGCTGTAGGTGAATTTAACTTTAATCAAAGTTATTAATAATTAAAAAAATATATTATCTTTAAGTATGTAAAGAAAAATAATACAGTACCACTCGTTATTTAAATATCCAAATTTTATTGGTTTCAGCAATAATCGTTTAAGTCCATAGAAAGATGGAAATAAGAATAGAATGAACAAATAAAATACGTTTTTCCTTCTGAGTGTTTACGGAGTTGCCAAGCCAAATTGTTGTAATTTTTTTTTTAGCAAATTAAGAGAGAAAGAGAGATCATGGCTTTATGATTGGCTAATATTCTTAACTGTTTTTAACTATCTTAGACACAAAAATGTAGAAGAAAACATACATTCTGCACTGGTCCTATTGACAATCTATCTAACAAAAAAAAATCAAGCGAATACGTTGAGTTTAAGTCAGTTAAAATGGTTCTTAACTTTTTTCATTTGCCTATTTATATATAGATTACGAAGTCAAAAACTGGGCATAAGAAATTTATTCGTTTGCGAATTAATCAAATTTGACGAAAATAGTTTTAATAATATTCGCTGATGAAATACATATTGAAAGATTAATTTATATTTGTTGAAAAATTACTCAATAACTTCAAATTTTAAAAACACATTTTTCTAATATTTATAATTGTTACTTGCTTTACTTTGTTGAATTTTAAAACTTATATTCTATGTTTTCTATGTCACTATGTGTGGTGACGACAAATTGTATTAAGGTTGATTTAGGATTTTACAGGCATTATTTTTGTGGGTGTTAAAAATAATACTTTGTACTTAAAAAAAATATATTATAAAAATTTGTTTTAATTGGCTTAGAATTTTATATAATTGGAAAAAAATTTGAAAACTTTGAGGCATTGAAAAAAATAATTTGAAGAAAGAGGATTGCAATTTTGAAGACTGAATTTTTTTTTAATAAATATAATTTGAAAATTTCTGGGGAGAAAAAAAAGAAGAAATATTTGATTGGAAGTATAGCTGAATTGTGTCTATTGTGCCATTGAGTCATCCGAAGTTGTTGTGGATTTATATGATTGTTACAAGATGTGCTGCAAATAACTTTCTTGGAGAAATTTGAACCAACTATCAACATAATTGGGTGGGGGAACATTCATAAGATTTCCCAATTGGTCAAGTCTGCAAAATTTACACTGGGATCTACATTAGTGATACAACGAGATAAATTGCTGTTCGTAGTTCTTCCATACAACTTTAATTAAAAGCAAGTCGTAAGATTCTAAAGTTCCTGCAGAGATTTCACTTATTGCGAAAACCACTTCTTTTTGGTCTGATCATCATATACAGTTTGTATTGCTTAATTAAAGAACTTTAATTTGTTTATTCCAATTAGATAAATCTTTTTATATATAAGAGATTTTTTTTAAGTTTTTTTTTTAATTTAGTTTTGTTAACTTCTAAACTCTAGATGAATGTGATTCGCGGTATCAACACAATTTAAAAAAAAAGAAGAGAGGTGTCTTAGGACACCCGGTTATAGCAATTGCTACTTAGCTATATAATAATATGTTTATACGTATGTGTTTAACGTCCTTTTCATCTTCAAGAGCTTAAACACAATAATTTTTTGATGTTTTATCATACATTGACTTGTTTTGTCAAGCATCTCAGTTAACAAGTTTTAAAATTAAACTCATCGATAAACACGTAAATGAAGTATGTTCAGTGCGTTTTTGATAGCTCTGGCAACTTTGTGTTGTTATTAAATAGTGGCACGTTAAAAAAATTATTTGGAACACAATAATTGCTTAAAAAATATTACATTACTTACAAAAACATTTGTTGCTTAAAAATAATAAAGCAAACAAAAAACATAGTTGTTCGAAATTTCTTACAAACACAATAATTTATTCACAAAACGTCAACCTTAAACATCTCAAATATAATGTGAACGAGTGTGTTTAGTTCTTAGAAAACTTGTCTTAAAAATGTTTAAAAACATAAGTGTGAACATAGTATAAAACAAACTTACGTCCCTTTTCACAATATATGGTTAAGAGTTAACTTGAACTTTAACTACAAGTTCTTCATACACAACTTGCCGTGAAAGTCTCTGTTATCTTTTAACCATACATTGTGAAAATATTATATGATGATGTCAAATTCGCCGCAAATATTTTAAAACGTTTCCATTTATTTCCCATTATTATATTTTCTAGTGGCGCATGATTAAATTAATGTATTGTTTGCGGCCGGTGGCGGCTGTTAGCCGGCTTACAGTCGATCGGCTGTGTTCTCTGGTTTGTGATCAGGACAAAAACAATACAAAATCAAATTCAGCAATGTTTCTCATTGTTTTTGTTTTGTTTTTTTTTTCACTCACTTCAAAGAACGAAGCAAAACAAATTCAAACAATTTGTTTCGTTTATTTTCGTACGCTGCTTTTAAGTACAAAGAAATCAAAACAAAAATTAATTTATAACTGTAATAGCGTCGATTAATTTTGTTACGAAAATTATTTTCTAACCCCTGTATCTCGCCATAAATAGCAATAGCTATAAAAATATTCTTGTAATATTGATTTTACTTTTACTAATGAGTCATAAAAATGGCTTTGATCAATATTAACTTAACTTAACAATTAATTAAATAATAACAATAAGTACTTATTTACACTATTCACCGACACTAGAGATCAGAAATTTTACACAAAAAAAAAAATAAAAAATAAAAAAAAATATTTCCAATTCAGTAAGCTTCGCTTGATTATAGATTTAAATTAAAGTCTAGATTAATACACCACACATATGTACATACAATTAACTCAAAATGTATACTCAAATTAAGTTCAAATCGCAACTATTCTACTGTCATCTGGCGCCTGCTGACAACGTGGGATAATGAAAACGTAAGTTGTGATAATATTTATTTATACATATATACATACATATTTGAAGTGTTACTTTCTTAAAAGAAAAAAAAAAGACCGAATTTTAAATCATTAAGAAAACGTAAGAATAATATCTATTAAATTTTAATTTAGTTCTTGTGAATTTTTTTTTCTTACTTAAAAACTAACAGTGTTAAAATAGCCTAAATTTAATATTTTACGATTAACAAATTCATGTTACATTTTCTTAATTAGCTTACTTACTTTGTTGGAATTATTAATAAAAAAAACAACATAAGAACATCAAATTAATACAAAACCTTTTTTTTAACCATAAAATTTCACTAAATATCCTAACTAGTTTCTTTTATTAATTTTTTTTAAATGGTTACCAAACTTTTTTCTAATTAACACTGTCATCACTTAGTTTTAATTCTGATTTTTTTTTGTTGACTACTTATAAATAAAATAGTATATATGTATTGATTGCAAATATGGAATTTTAAATTAATTTTTTTTTATATTACGAAAGGTGAAGTCCTGTATGGGGGAAAATTAGTTATAATTTTTTTTTGCTATGGGCTGATAACTAAGCTTTTAATTTTATCAGCATGGAGGGAGGGCTTAGAGCTAGTGTAGTAAATTCTATCATAAGCTACACTCCAACCATCAACCAACATATATATTCTTTCACCCCCCCCCCCTTTTCTTTCGTATGGATTAATTCTCTTTATATAGCTACCTAAATTTTAAAATCTATTGTAGCGAGCTATAATTGTTAGTATTATTTGGGAACAAATCACACATAGTGTAGTTCAGAAGATATATGAAAAATAATAATTATTTTGTAGAGGGGTACCTGTCTCTCCACTCCTATACCGCCAAGATTGCGTTGGTACATGCAGTTTCCTCTAAAAGCTACTCATATAAAATTTTTTGACTCTCGCTATTGTAGCTGTGGAGATATGAATTGAGCCGCGAAGAAAGGGTCTTTGGATCAACTATGGGCCGGTTGCCAATTCAACCTAAGCTTTTCTTGCATATGTAGTGAACTGAATATTTTGTTATATGAATGTAGCTGTATATGTGAATATATGAATGTATGTATGCATACATGTATGTATCCAGAGTTAAAACGCAGAACGATTTCTGGTGCCGGCCTTATTAAAGGGCTGCTTAGGAATTTTTTTGGATTCACACAAAATAAGGAGTAACATGTTTTGTTTTCCATTAATTTGAAGGCCTTTAAGAATCTCTGGCGAAAGAAGCAAAAACAGAAGGCCTACCGCACAATGACGACGCGTGTAAAAAAGATGAGTATGGAATGTAGCGACCAGGCCTTCTACATCTAGAAGAAGAGGTGTAGAGGCCTTCTAGAAGGCATCCTTATTCCTTCTTTTTCCTGCTGGGTATATACTCATGTGTATATATGTACTAGGGATGTAACGAATACCAGTTTAGCGAATGCGAATGCGAAAACGAATAATACATCTTAATTGTTGCGAAAGCGAATGCGAATGCGAAAACGAATGCAAATATTACAAAACGTTAAAAAAATCACATGAAAATAAATTTATCTAAGAACATGAAGTTGTGTTGTATACATAGATATAAAGATTTATATCATTTTAAAGGAATTTCTGCACAGAAGTGCAGAATCTATATTTGATTGAAATCGGTTTAGTATTTTGGGAGCTATAAGCGTTTAAAGTTGTTACTAATACATGCACGTATTTGTTCCCAGCTAGCATTTGACTGATCATTTTTTGTATAAATCTCTTTTTGGTTCTCCTGAGATCACTTTTGATGATTAAAAACTGATTTATCAGTTAGGTGATTGAAAAAGGATTCACTTATGATTCATCTATATGATCAAACAATGATTTCTTAAAAATAGATAAACAAAATGAAAAGAAACCGCAAAAAGGGCGATTTAATGATATAATACTACCAAAAAATTGCTCAAAAATTAATTAGCAAATCGTATCATAAATGATTCTTTGGTATGATTCATCTGTAGGGTACCATTTTCTCACATCGGGAGTATCATTTATGATCGAAAAATGAGCTCATATGCGGTTGTTTTTCCCGTCAAGCTGATTCGGAAAAGATTCGATTATGATACAAAATGCTAGCTGGGAGGTTTAATAAAGAGATTTTATTTCTGTTTAGAATACGGACGATTGTGTCGTCCGTATATCTAGTATTTATTAATTTATTAGAAATTGTTAAACTGAAAGATATATGAAATCATATCAAAATAAGTATAAATAATAATTAAAAATTAATTTACAAAATGTTAGGCAATCAACCCATTCGTACTTTGGCCCTAAGACCTTGAACTAAGTTCAACATTTCCTGTAAACATTTTCCTACCAAAATACATATTAAGAAAAATTGGAATGAATTGTTCATGAAAAATTTTTCCAGAAGTAGTACTCTGTTCATCTTGGGAAAAACATATGAAATATATCTTCAAAATTTTAAGTTTTCATGCGAAATAATATGAGTGGCACTTGTTTCGCAAAAAAATTACAACAAAAAGAAGGATTAGTTAATATTTTTGCATTTAAAATTTTTTGAACGAAGTAATGATGTGCTTACTATTTTTCAAAAGTTTTAACAGATTAGTCTTAAGTAGAAAATATTTTCGCGCAATTCAAACTGAAAATATTCAAAATTCAAATATTCAAAAACTGGAAAATATTTCCAATATTTTTGTCTTTAGTATTCGCTTTAAATATTCGCATACATTTTAGCGAATGCAAAAGCGAATGCAAATAGCAAAAGTAAGCGAATTATTTGCGAATGCGAAAGCGAATGCGAACATTCGTTACATCCCTAATATGTACATATGTATTTGTTACGAATTTTATGGATTTTGAAGTTGTAAATATTTCATTACTAATAACAACACACAACACAATAAACCTCAAGAATAAAAGAATCCCAAAAATAACATGTGCAAGAATTATTTGTTTTCTATTCATTACAAATTACTTTAAATTGTTTCGTTTAGGAATATAACACATTACCCAGTCAGCATTTTATGAAATTAATGATCATATTCGAGTCTTTTTCGACTCCTCCGCGCGATTAAAATAAGCATTTATGCGCTCGTTTTCGAGTCGAAAATGACTGTTCATTCGGGAGAAAATGGTACCCTAGCCGGGAGTCTTCTAAAAGAGTCTTTTATGACTCGCGTTTCTGATCAATTTCGACTCACTTTCGAGACAGTTTGTGGTATTACTTACAATCACTTTTTTTTGTTTTAAATTTATTTTTTTATTTTATTTTTATTTTTTTGATTTTACTGCACGAGCTTGCTGTTTGTTTTTATTTTTTAAACAAATCACTTTCTAAGTATTTCTGGGAATCATTTTCGAGCCTTATTTTAAACGCAGAGCTGATAAATCAATTTTTGATCATCTAAGGCAGTCGAAAAAGACTCAGTTTGGTGAAACAATCTTCCACATGCTGACTGGGTAGGTATGAATGTATGTATGTATGCCAAGATGAACGTGTAAAATGAACAAAAAAATGGAAGAATAAAAACATTAATTATAATCAGAAATGGTCTACTATTTTTAAAACGAACTAATGAGTATAACTCCCTGTTTCCGTAACCCGGACGATCCGGACTTGAGTAGAAAGAAAATTTATATAAAAAGCAGTAATTTTTTTGAATGATTGTGAAAATTTGTTTTTAGGGTTCCGTACACCTAAGGTGGAAAGGAACCCTATTGTTTTCGCCACGCTGTCCGTCTGTCCGTCCGTCTGTCAGAGACTATTTCCTCGAGAACTATGAACCTGAAATTTGGACAGGGTGTGTAGAACTTTGGCCGCTACAACAACAAATAGTTAAAAATTAAAGGGTGTTCCAAAACGAGCAAAGAAAAATGTTAAACTCCCATGTAATATAAATACATACAATTGTATGTATGGTATATACACTTTAAATTTATAAAGTTAATGCAATTTTATACAGACTACAACAATTAACACTAAAATTTAAAAAATTTTAAATTAAAGGGTATTCTATCAGTTGATGTCATTTTGACAACTTGCTGTATCTTGGAAACCGAAAGAAATTTTCTTATAACGGTAAAACTAAAATATCCCAAAATTATAAAATCTCCAAACCGAAAAAATCGCCAAAAACAAAAAAACGCCAAAACGAAAAAAGCGCCAAATTAAAAAAATTTCTAAAACTGAAATAAATCGAAAAATAAAACAGAAAAACCGCCAAATTGAAAAAAATCGCCAAAGTAAAAAAATCGTCAAAATAAAAAAAATCGCCAAAATAAAAAAATCGCTAAAATGAAAACAAACGCCAAAAACCGATAAAACATCGCCAAAACGAGAAAAAAGCGGCAAAACTAAAAAAAATCGTTTAAACTGAAAAAACGCAAAAACACCATATTAAAAAAAAACGCTCAAAACCTAACGTACGGAACCTTTCGTGCGCGAGTCAAAATCGCACTTTACTGAATTTATTTAATTATTCGATTACCTCAGCGAGATGTCATTAAGAGCTACTCACGAAAATCGCATATACTCTATCTATCTACATATACATATATATAAAACAGGATGTGTGTATGTATGTAACGTATGGACTCCACTGATTTTTGATTTTCGGTCTGCGGGCGGAGGGGCGTGGCAAAATCCAATTTTCATATTGCACCACCAATGCCATATATATATATATATATATATTTATTTTTTTTTTTTGCGGGGAGGGGAGGGGTCGCGAAGCACACCGGTAAGAAGATTTAGGACGTTTTTATTTGAAAATACTTATGAGTTCTTGTTTTTGAATTCTCTAAATTGTTTTCTTCAAAAATGGTTGCTGTCTTTGATAATGAAAAATAAAAATATTATTGCCATGTTTTTAAAACATAAAAATTAAATTAAAGTATTATACAATAGTTTGAAAAATATATGAAAAAAATATGTGTTAGATATAATGTTTGGAACAATATCATAAAGCAAATACACGAACCTTCTAGCACAGACAATATATAATGAATTGTTTTAAATAAGCACAACTGCGGCTTTTCTTCGATACAATTGTCGAACAGAATTAGGGCATTAATCTTAATCTATAAATAATCTTTAAACACAATTATCTTCAGTTTATTTTCAATGCAAATTTTTCCATTTAATACAAACCTTTTAACACGATTTTCACAATCATTACTGCTTGTTTATAAAAAGTAGCAATTGCACACGTATTTAAAAGATTTTTCTTACTTTTTATGGCACATTCATGTAAACGTGAACGTGCTTATTTATTTAACTGCCAACGACTGACTGCTTAATCTTGAACTACACACACATTCAACGACTTGCAAGTGTAAATGAAAGAAAGTAAATAACAAAGAGACACACACAGATATTACAGACTTTTCTGTTATTGTTTTACTTTCTGGCCAATTTCAAAGTTAATCTAACAATATAATAATAAAAAATATATAAAATATTTTTAGACTACATGAGAACATAAAAAATTCTGCTTTCCGCGTGACCAGACAGCTTCTACACGAGCATTAGTCCATTATGGGCTCATAATCCGTTAAAGCATATGACACAGAACAAATATTAATTCTAGGAATTTGCTGCAGCAACGTGGAAATTCTATTTATTTTGATGTTCCTTCGAAACAACATGGTATATTTACACAGCGGGTGTTTTGCTAGCAGAATCTGTTTGATATTTAGGAAATTCTATATTTACTTATTAAAGCGTTTAGTTATCATTGTCCATGTCACCGACTATGTATAGCATTATAAGTAAGACACAAAAAATATTTTGTTTAAATGAATCTAAGTTATTTTAAATTCTTTACTGCTTATTTTTGAAGTTGTTTCAATTTTGTTTTTAAGTTTAATTTTAAAATTTTGCATGCCAGTTTTACGTTTTCAGGCCACGCCCCACTGTACAAACATTGGTGTTCGCCTACTTTTCTTAACTCAAAATCGTGCCACTCTCAGAGCTCAAGCTATGTGCCAAGTTTACTGAAAATCGGTGTAGTAGATGCTATAGTGGGCATGACCCCGCCCCCTTTTGAAAGCACAAAATTATTGTATGCTTAGAGCCGAAGCTAGTTGCCAAGCTTCGCGGGTATTGGCTAAGTAATAGTGCAAACAATTTAACACTTACTTTTCATGGCCGTGGCTCTGCCCACTTTTTTGAAGGCAAGATTTATTATTTTTTAGAACTCAAGGTGGTGGCTCTGCCCACTTTTTTGAAGGCAAGATTTATTATTTTTTAGAACTCAAGGTGTGTGCATATTAAAAATAAATAAAAATCAATTAAGTACGAGTAGAATCAGGTGAAATATAAAATTAAATTTTAATGGACCTGGTCGCGCCCACATTTTTAAAAGCAAAATTGTGTATTTTTAAGAGCTAAAGATGTGTTCTAAGTTTCGTAACAATCGCTCAACTGGAGGCACAGAAATACAATATTAAGCTCCGGCCCCGTCTGCTTTTTTAAGCACAAAATTATTTCGTTCTAAGAGGCGAAATTTTTTACCAAATTGCGTGGGAGTCGCCTGAGTAAAAGTACATATAATTGAATACTAGCCTTTCATGGGCCGGGCCTGGCCCTGCCTACTTTTTTTAAGCAAAACTGATTCGCTTTCAGAGCTTATGCATTATGCAAAGTTTTGTAAATATCAATTTAATAGTAAAAATTTTTCGTTTTTAAAGCTCAGGGGTGTTTTGTGAAATATAATATTTAATTTTAATGGGCGTGGCTTTACCTATTTTTTTCAAAAAACAAGATTTATTCATTTTTAGAGCACAGGGTGTGTGGAAAGT
Organism: Tachina lurida; assembly: GCA_944452675.1. Classification (NCBI taxonomy): domain Eukaryota; kingdom Metazoa; phylum Arthropoda; class Insecta; order Diptera; family Tachinidae; genus Tachina; species Tachina lurida. Next base: position 92,558,462 of record OX101755.1, read on the forward strand.
TGAATACAAATCAATTAAGTAGAATCATGTGAAATATAAAATAAAACTTTAATGACCGTAGCCCCGCCCATATTTTGAAAAGCGAATTAGTGTAATTTTAACAGCTCAAAGTAAGTGCAAAGTTTCCTGGAAATCGGTCTAGTAGAAGCATGTGAAATATAACATTGAGCTATAATGGTCATGGCCACGCCCCTTTTTCTAAATCACAACATTATGTTATACTAAGAACCAAAGCTATTTCCCAAGCTTCTTGGGAATCGGCTTAGTGGAAGTACATATAATTTGATCCTTACTTTTAATGGGCGTGGCCCTGCCCACTTTCTCGAATGCAAACATGATCCTCTTTCAGAACTAAGGGTTTGTGTGCAAAGTTTTTTAAAAATCAATTAAGTAGCAGCACGTGCAATAAAGTATTAAATTTTAAAGGGCGTGATCCCGCCCACTTTTTTTAATAAAAAAAATTTGTCTGAGAGAGAGCTGAGGTTGTGTGCCAAGTTTAGTAAAAATTGGTCACGTAGAAGCACATTAAATATAGTCTTTAATTTTAATGGGCGTGGCCCTGCACACTTTTTGGAATTCAAATTTTATTCTCTTTTAGAACAAAGGATTTGTGCAAAGTTTTTTAAAAATCAATTAAGTAGCAGCACGTGCAATATAGTATTAAATTTTAAAGGGCGTAATCCCACCCACTTTTTTACAATTTATTTTTTCTTTTTTAGAGCTGATGGTGTGTGCCAAGTTTAGTAAAAATCGGCCACGTAGAAGCACATTAAATATAGTCTTTAATTTTAATGGGCGTGCCCCTGTCCACTTTTTTGAATTCAAATTTTATTTTGTGCAAAGTTTTTTAAAAATCAATTAAGTTGAAGCATGTGCAATATAGTAATTAATTTTAAGGGGCGTAATCCCACCCACTTTTTTTATAATTTCTTTTTTACACCTGAGGGCGTGTGTCAAGTTTAGTAAAAATCGGCCACGTAGAAGCACATTAAATATAGTATTTAATTTTAATGGGCGTGCCCCTGTCCACTTTTTTGAATTCAAATTTTATTCTCTTTTAGAACAAAGGATTTGTGCAAAATTTTTCAAAAATCAATTAAGTAGCAGCATGTGCAATATAGTATTAAATTTTAAAGGGCGTAATCCCGCCCACTTTTTTACAATTTATTTTTTCTTTTTTAGAGCTGAACGTGTGTGCCAAGTTTAGTAAAAATCGGCCACGTAGAAGCACATTAAATATAGTATTTAATTTTAATATGCGTGCCCCTGTCCACTTTTTTGAATTCAAATTTTATTCTCTTTTAGAACTAAGGGTTTGTGCAAAGTTTTTTAAAAATCAATTAAGTTGAAGCATGTGCAATATAGTAATTAATTTTAAGGGGCGTAATCCCGTCCACTTTTTTTATAATTTCTTTTTTACAGCTGAGGGTGTGTGTCAAGTTTAGTAAAAATCGGCCACGTAGAAGCATATTAAATATAGTCTTTAATTTTAATGGGCGTGCCCCTGTACACTTTTTTGAATTCAAATTTTATTCTCTTTTAGAACTAAGGGTTTGTGCAAAGTTTTTTAAAAATAAATTATGTGGCACTGATGAAGCCGCAAGGAGACATCGTTGTGATTTTTGTGCAATATAGTATTAAATTTTAAAGGGCGTGATCCCACCCACTTTTTTTAATAAAAAAAATTTTCTTCTTTATAGCTGAAGGTTTGTGTGCCAAGTTTAGTAAAAATCGTTCATGTAGAAGCGCTTTAAATATAATATTTAATTTTAATGGGCGTGGCCTGCCCATTTCTCAAACTTTGAGATTGTGTCATTACGAAAGCCCAATGAGTGTTCTAAGTTTCGCAGCAATTGAATAAGGAAAATATTATAAAACCAAAGAAAAAAATTTGTGGGAGTGTCCCCGCCCAATTTTATACAATGGAGCAAATAGGCAGTCATTTTTTTAAATTCTTTTAAAAGTTACTATTTTTTAATTAAACAAAAAAATATAAAAGAATTGATAACCTCTTCTTTTTTTAACCCCCAGTTTTTGACTGGCTAATCAAACTGTAATTATTTTTAAGTTCTAATTAAATACGAAAATGTGTTTTCGAGTGCATAATTAAATAATAATTAAATACCCAAACTTGTGTAATTAAATACTACTTAAGTTTTATGAACGTACCATATGTTTTTATGCGTGTATGTGTTTATTGAAAACATACACATGACATCATGTGGTCGGGTTGAAAACATCATGTGGTCGGGTTAAGAAGAATTTCGTTTAAATTTCATAAATATATAACATATGCAATACAAAGTTACATATTATTGAATAAAGTAATAGAAAAATGTATTATAATGTTCGTTTGATTTCATAAAATGAGTTTGTATGCAATTTTAATTTTCTACATGTTTATAACCTAACTTTTTTGCTTATGCTAAACAGCTGTTCTTTAGAAGTTTTGCAGTGGTGCCGTACTTTCAACGTAATTTAATAAGAACTTTAATTAACCACTGAAAAAATGAAATCGTATTTAATTACAACTTAATTTTAAATAAAAATTAGCTAATTACGTACTTAATTATTAAGTTAAAAACTGCGGGTAAGTAGATTAAAAATGGAGCTGCTCGTATTTTCCTCCTTTAAGTTCTAATAGAAGACATTTTCTATTAAAGTCGTTTACTTTTACTAAGTCAGCAGTTTTTAGTTTCGATTAATATTTTTCCCATAGATTGATTTTGCAGCTTTACAACAAAATAATTTAACTTTGTACTCCTTGTTTTGAAAAGGTTTAAATGCTCAAAAGAAATTGGTAAAACGTGATGGGCATACAAAGGAATAAAATAAAAACATTATAAATTACCCACGAGCTGCTGTATAATGACAATTTTCTTTTCAATAATCGTAAAAAATGTCCTTGTAGGTACGAGTATGTGATTGTTTTTGAGAATTTTATAAACAAAATACAGTCATACATTCGATGGTTTACGCACAATTTATCTCTATTATGGTAATTTGTAGCGATATTTATTTGTTGCTGATGATACAGCAAAACTTGCACAGTGGGGGAGAGCAAGGAAATATTTTGGAAATATTAGTTTTCTTTACGAATCAAAGTCGCACTTTAAAGAATTTATTTAAACTTGAATTTAGAAGTTTATAAGAAATTCTCCCACTGTATAGCACCACCATCCATCCCACCACCCCCTTTTAACAAAAACAAAAACAAAGTAAACGCGTTTTGGCGTAAGTGTATTTGCTTTTGCCAGCATGTGCGCGTACTCATGAGTTGAAGTATATCCTATTATCCTTTTGACTAACTGACTTCCTCGGTATATAAATATTAAAATTATTTATAATTTATTTACAGACATACTTACATACTTTTTATCTTTCATAACTTTGCAGCAGGTGGCTGTTGCCGCTCACTCTCGACATGTTGTGAAAATTGCCTTAGGTTTGGAATTTTATGTGAAATAAACAGAGATTTATCGATTGGCTTCTTTGTGATTTAGCAATTTTTCTAAATGGTTTAGAATATAATATTTGTAAATTTGCAAAATACAGACATTAAGGAAGAATTCGTTTGGTTGAACGATTTTTATTTATTTGCAAGTTTTGGGTTTAAAATAGTATTTACCAAAAAATATAAATTCCGAGGAGATTTACGGCCTGTCGCTTACTTGTATTGAAACAAAAACATACCAAATTTTCTCATTTTGTGTTTGTTTTCAATATAAGTAAGCAAAAGAAAGTTTCTTGTCGACATCATGGACCGGGTCGCTAATATTCACTTCTCTCTCACGATTAGGCTGCATAGCATTTGATATATCTAGGAAAAACTATCCCTTACCCAGAAACTTTTATAACAATTTTAAACAAAATATATTGCTATGAGTATTTGAGTTAAAAATTATGCTAATAAAAATTCGAAGAAGAGATTTTATTCATATTTATTTTTAAATATAATTGAAAATTTAAAAAAACTCATCCCTGCAATTGAGTCAGAGGAATAAGGTTTTAATTTAGCATCAAATTAGAAATGAATGTATTTTCACCACAATTTATTTTGGTTTCATTCAGCTCCTTTGTTGAATGTAAAATGAAATTCACTCGAGTGGAAAATTATTTTCATCAAGATGAATTGAAAGTTTTTCCACAACTTGGCTTAAAAATAAACTGTCTTTGGACAGCGAAAGGATTTATATTTTGATAGATTTTTTCTTATTTTACCACTTCCACTATTTGTTTTATTTATGAAGGTTTAAAAGTACAAAACAAGATGAAACAAAAATTTCATCTCTTTAAACTAACATTTGAATATTTGCCTTTGAGGTTTTTTTTTTGCCAATCAATTGCTTAAAGCAGGCACATACTAGTAGCTATTTAAGCTTTTAAAGGGAATTGGTTTCCTTGTAAAAGTTTATTATAAAACAATATTTCATAGACTAAAAACGTAGAAGTTTTAGGACAAAATCAACTTTACAGGCTGTATGGGTTCTTTAAAGCAGCTACGTCCAAGCCATATGCACAATGTGCAAACTATTACAAAAGAGCTTTTGTGCTTTCACATCGACGAGAGTAAAACATTCACAACAACAACAACATAGCAGACAACAATGCTTGCTCTTCCATTGCAAAGAAACAAGAACAAATTTAAAAGCTTTCAAAAGCTGTTTACCTCAAATTCAAATATCAGTGTGTTGCATTAAACACATTCACCACAGCAGGCTACACGAACACACTACTTCAAATGCCGCTAGCAGCATTTGTCGCCTCGTAGCCAGCTACTTAATTATTTTGGAGACGGCAGCAGCACCATCTGCAGCTGATATTCAAGTACAAATACATAGTTCAGTATTGCCACTTTCATATATTTTGCATTTATAAAAATTAATTTTTCTTTTAAAATGTACTTATTTCACATAAAAGTACAATAATGAATCAATTTATTCTTTACATCAATTTTTGGATATTGTTTCTAGTAAATATTATGAAATAATTGTACGATATCATTCATTCACCATTTTGTATTATACTGGTAACACTGCATTTGCTCATTGTAGCCAAAGAAATAGAAATTAGTTTAAAGTTGGCGACAGCTACAACGGTGGTCGTGCAGTCGTGTAGCCTGCTGTCGTTAAAATAATTGTTACCATAAGAATGTGTGTATTCTATTTTTGACAGATTGTAGCCCGTAGCCTGCTGTGTCGAATGTGTTTAATGCATGTGTGTGTGTGTGTTTGGACGTTGCTGCTTTACAGTAACGAACGAAACTATGTTTACATTTTATAGCTATGCTCTTTATTGCGCGATACAGGAGTTAGGACATTATTTGCGTAACAAAAATAATCCACACAATTACGGTTATAAATTTATTTTTGTTTCGATTTTTTTTTTCTTAAATCAAACAAATTGTTTGACTTTGTTTTGTTGCGTTTTCTGAAGTGAGTGAAACAAAAACGAGAAAATGTGAATGACTTTTTCTATAATCGGATTAATTTAATTTTCAAAAAAAAACGAATCTCAACTTCCGTACAAAGAAAAGATGTTTTCCTTCTATCTGTATGTTTTCTGTCGAATAATTGACACCAAATTCAGTATAATATGGCCCTATATTCCTCCATGGAGCCTTAGGAGAATATACAAAAAGTGCTAAGTCCTTTTTTTCAAATTATTCAGGAGAGACAAAAAACTGAAAAACTGTCTAGGTTTTTTTTACTAGACTTTTTGAAAATCTGTAAATTAATTTTTTTTAGTCCATCCTCTCAAATTACCAGTAGTCGTAGGATTTCAAAATAAATCATTTGCGGACTAATAGGATTTTTGGGACTTAGCACATTTGCTCTTTGAAAGTTCACTCCGCTTTACTGGAAATAACCAAAAGCCAATTTTTTCAGTTATCCGATTTTTTCTCTAAAACATAGTTCAGATTACTGAAATTTTTTATAGTTAAGCGTAGTGCTTGTTGAAAATTTTCACGACTTCCTCCAAAAAGGTCTAGCCACTTGCATTGACAAGTGTAAGAGCGAAAAGGACAAATACATTTTGCCATTTAATTTTTTAACGAACAAAACATGCACAATTTTTTCAGCATTAAGTTATGCAATCGATTTCTAATACATAAATTTGTCATTGTTTAATTTTTCACTACAGCGAAGTAAGTTTCATACAAAACGTATTGGTGGGCTTGCTTTTTGGTTTTCAGTAATACGATATTTTCAGTAAAGCGATGTTTCGCTAAAGCGAAGTGAATAAGACAAGCTGCGTTTAAAATCAGTGCGGGAATTTGTATCGCTTTCAGTAATCCGATTTTTTTTCAGTAGAGCATGTTGCACTAAAGCGGATTCGACATTATTTTAGTAGGGACTTAGCATATTCTTTAAATATGTTTTCTTTTATTCTGGAATAAGGAATACTTCCTTATTAAGCGGTTTTCGTTAAAGCGGTTTTCACTGTAACGAATTTGATTTTTCGATACATCGAGATATACAAATTGTCAAATTTATTCACCACTTACACTTTTCAATATTTTTAATATGAGTACGCATGAGTAATACTGATGAATAATAATATATTACGCATATGTACTTGGTTAAATTTTGAAACAGTGTTCCGTAGATAAGACTGACTAGTACACATCTGTAATTTTTTCTGTTGTAATTTTTTGGTGTCATTGTCAAAACGTGTGCAACGCCGCTCATATTATTATTTTTTTTATATGGAAAGAAGTGCAACACAACGAAAAATATCGGAAAAGACAAACGTTGTCAATAGTACACAGTATTGCGATGTCACAAAATGCCATATGTACTCGGCATTATATTACAAATAAATACATCTTCCTTCAAAAAGCTTATTATGTTTTTGCTATACATGATAATGTATTTTGGACTACTAGTTCAAAGAATGTATATTTATTACTACATTTTTTTTTCGTTAGTAACCACTGTGTGACCTACTACGTTTATACGCAGGGCTTATTTGCAAATAAAACAGTAAATTGTTGCCATGTTATTGTTTTTATTGTGACTTACTAATTCAGAAAACTATTCACGATTAACGAACTATTTGCAAATAAAATGCTTGAGGTTGCCACGCTTACAAATCTTTGATAACGAAAAACAATAAATGGATAAATATTGCAACAAAAAACATTGATAGAAGCAAATAATGTAGATTTAAACAAACAATTATTTGATATTTTGTACATTTACACTATTTTTTTTTTTGTCAACATAAGTTTTTTATAGAAGTGCTACCGAGTTTGTGTACTTTTGCTATGTCGTATAAACAGTGAGTTAATTTAATAAAATTATTTGCAAATAGTGCGCATATAAACGTAGTAACAGTTGCCTATTAACAGGGCCTTTCAGTTAAGGATGAAGCAGTGGAATAAAAGCACCGAACATCTCTTATGGAACTGTCCAAGGTTTAAAAAATTCATACGTAAACTGTTCTGTGAAAGAATATTCACTGATAAAAACCTGTCTGAGTCATATTGATTTATACAGGACTCATAATTTTTTTTAAACAAACTGAGTGGCTGGAGAATGAACGCATATCTGGTATTTAGGAAAAATTGGTCATTTAAATACCTGGTATTATTATAGCCTCACCTAGAGCTTTGGTTTTATATTTATAAAGTAATTTTTGTTTTAAAATTATTAGCATCACTCTCCAAGAACATACAAAAGGTGTGTAATGAATATATTGAAGAAATAAAACTGCAAGGTATTTTTTTTTTCAAGATGAAAACTTCTTCTCCCGTTTAAAATGAAACCTTCAAAATTTCCACCGTATCCTTGACTTGCCTTGCCTCAACAGAGCACATACATACATACATATAAACGTTCCAGTTTATAGCCGTATAAAGTAACTTTAAACTTTAAAATTATATTAACTCAACGAATAAGAACGTGCCAGTATTTAGCATTCACCATGACTTTAATTCCTTAATACTTTCACAAACAGAATATATGTATGGAAAAACTTTAGTGGTTTCCTGCAGAACATTTGCTATTTTGTCCTTAGCTTTTTAGCACAAAGATTATAATAAAATTACCCAGCGAGCATTAGTCTGAAAACATTCAACATATTTTCTTGGCTACTCCATTAAACATCTCTGTTTACCTTCTCTGAAAAAATACGAGTTCACACAAGCAGCATAAATTCTTGTATAAGTTTTGTCAGAAGAGGAAGTTTTTAAAGTATATATATATTTTGGAACGTAAGTTTTTTAAAATGAAAAAATACTGGCGAATACTGGTTACAAATACTGGTAACAACTACATATCCTAATGATGTTGCCAATGCGTATGTTTTGGATGTTCAGTGCTGCCGTAATTTTCCTAAGAAGTGCCGGGGAACTTCTGGGGTTTTAGGAGTTTTTAGCCTATTTTTTTAATCTCCAATATGGGTTGTGTATTTGCTAAAGGGTTCATGACTTGGATAGGTGGTTCGTGAGAATGCTAGCTGAAGCTGTCTCTGCTAACTAATATTATAAACGCGAAATTAAATTTATTAGATAGATCTAAGTCTAGATGGACACATATGTTATATGTTTTTTAAAAACTAGGAGCACGAAGGGACTTAGGGGGAAAATTCTGTTGCTCGGAAACTAGATCTGAATCTAAAAGAAGAGTAATGAACACGAGGAGGGATTGGTGGGTGGTAAGGGGAAATTTCTACTTCTTTGAAATTATCTAACCAACGGTGTCCCATGACAACGTGTGTTATTTTATTTGAACATTTAAAGCCATTATTACGAGGGTGGATCAATAAGTCCGTGACTTTTTGAATGAGACACAGTTTTTTTCGCAAAACAAAACTTTATTTTTCAACATAATTTGCTTTTAACTCAATACACAGACTCCAGTTTTTGTATCCCTTCCAAAAAATAGGATTTCTCGAGGTCCTTAAAATAGGCTTTTGTTTGTGGAATGATTCGATGTTGGAGTCAAATCTCTTTCCGACGAGCCATTTATTCAATATTGGGAATAAGAAATAGTAACTCGGGACTAAATCTGAAGAATAGAGTGGATGAGGGAGAAATTCGTGGCCCAATTCATGGAGTTTTGCCATGGAAACTGCACATAAGTTTGTGGTCGATTTTGAGCAAATGCGACACCCATCTTGCAGGCAACTTTCTTAAACCCAGCTGATCATTTAATAGCGAAATTTTTTAATACGAACACACACAAGCACAAAAACATATGATATGGTCGTAAAACTCAAATAGAATTTAGAAGACATTTATTATTTGACATATTGACAGAAGTATACATACAATAACTGAAATTTATTTGCTGGTGGTTTAGCTTGTCTATAAACGAATTTTATTGGCGCTTCAACCAAGTCATCAGTAGACTTCAAACACAATTTTTGAACCGTCACAAACATCTTACTTTATGCACAGACTTTCAAAAACTATTTGAGAATTCACAAATAATCTATATATAAATAGGCAAATGAAAAAAGTTAAGAACCATTTTAACTGACTTAAACTCAACGTATTCGCTTGATTTTTTTTTGTTAGATAGATTGTCAATAGGACCAGTGCAGAATGTATGTTTTCTTCTACATTTTTGTGTCTAAGATAGTTAAAAACAGTTAAGAATATTAGCCAATCATAAAGCCATGATCTCTCTTTCTCTCTTAATTTGCTAAAAAAAAAATTACAACAATTTGGCTTGGCAACTCCGTAAACACTCAGAAGGAAAAACGTATTTTATTTGTTCATTCTATTCTTATTTCCATCTTTCTATGGACTTAAACGATTATTGCTGAAACCAATAAAATTTGGATATTTAAATAACGAGTGGTACTGTATTATTTTTCTTTACATACTTAAAGATAATATATTTTTTTAATTATTAATAACTTTGATTAAAGTTAAATTCACCTACAGCACAAAGTAAGTTTTTTATTTTTGGTTTATTTTGTGTGCGTTTTGTTCATTGTTTTCATTATTTTTGTGTGCTTTAAATTACTGAACATACTGGAATGTTGGAATATGATGGAATGTTGGAATATGATGGAATTTTAAATTCGTATTTAGTAGTTAAGAAAGTGGTTTAAGAGAGTGGTTTACCCTGGAGTCTATACATATTTTTTTTTTTTTTTTTTGTTTTTTTAAAGAGAAGTAACACTCATGCAATTAATGCCTACTGCTAATACTAGGTGTTACCTTCTTTAGGAAAGGGATAGTGAGAGAGAAGACAGGTGGTGAAAGAAGAGATAGAGGAAAGCTTCATTCTTTTACAACTCTGCTTTTCGCAAGTTTTTAATAATGCAGTGTTGCAGTGCCTCTCTGATGTTAAATGGGGCGTATTAATTTTTTGAAGCTGTGTCTTGTAGCCATTTTATTGATTATTTTACTTCGCCGATGATTTTTGCTACACAACGAAGGAGGGCGCTCTGATCTTACATTAGGATTAGTATCTACTGAAGTCGGTATAGTTCAGTGACAAGTGACTATGCCTTCATCACTTGAACTTCCCTACAACAACTGACACAAAGGGACACTAAGGCACATCAGAAAAATGCGTGGTGTTGTTATTTAATGACTGTCGGATACAGGGATTGAACCCAGGACCTTCGGTTTTGTAGTCAACGTGCTAACTACTTCAGCCAACGCCACCCTCATATGTATATTTAAATATAGTTTTTAAATTTTGTTTTAAATTCATCAAACTTTAAATATTTTCATTCTATTCTCCACCTCTGTGCGTTAATGGTTGATTTTCAACCACTGGGCGAACACTAGTAATATTAATTATTTGCTGGGTTTTGTATCAGTTTCAAGGCCTACTAAGCTTATTTTTCAAAAATATTATTATTTGTGAATTCTCAAATAGATTTTGAAAGTATGTGCATAAAGTAAGATGTTTGTGACTGTTACATGCTAAACCACCAGCAAATTAATTTCAAATAGAATTTAAATACACAAGGTATAGCATTTAAGTATTATTTAAATATGCACTCAAAAGCACAATTTCATATTTAAATAGAACTTGAAAATAATTCAAACTTAATTACCAAGTCAAAAAATGGCCCTTAGGATTAACTATCCGGAACCTTATTGCCAAGTTGTAATAATACTCGTAGTATTTAGCAGTCTGCTTATTTAATTTAGTAAATTTGTCCATTATATAGAAAAAGTGTCACGAATTTCTTCACACCAAGTGATCTGATTTCTTTGCGAGTATTCCTTAAATTTTGGGCACGATTTACTACCGGAAGAGAGTTCCTGGTAGGGATGGGCAAAAAATATCGATATATCGAAATATCGATACTTGCGAAAATAAATATCGATATATATCGCCGATATTTCAAAAACCGATATATCGATACATAGATTCTTATTTACGAGCATCGGGTTTCGATATTTTTAAGAGATCTACAAATTTTAGCCGGTTTTTAACTGTACGATATTGGCATCACTGCTAGTGATGCGAACACAAAAAAAGAGAAATTTCATAATAAAAAGGCTCATCTATGAGGTGACCCCACTAAGCCAGGTGACTTCTATTTATTAACTAAGCTAAATGCCAAATTTGGTTTGTGTGGGTATAAGCCTGAAGACAGAATTAGTTTTTACTTACTGTTCTGTTACGAATCAATCCATTAGTTTTTCTCTTTCGTTAAGGGGCCCGTTTTTAAAATCTACAAATTACAAATCTAAAAATAAAATACACACAAATCAACAATAAAATTTGTAAAAGTGTTGTTGTTTTGTGTCTATTTTACTTGTAAATTTGTAACTTGTAGGTTTGAAAAATGAGCCCCTGTTCTTTTTCGGTTCAACCTCTGAAAATCAAAAAACATAAATAAAATAAAAACATTTCGAAATAAACTGTGATTAAACTTTAAGAATTAAGAAACATAAAATTGTATTTAAATATAACAATGGACGAAGCAAAACTCATCACTTTTGTGAAAACTTTGACCATTCTGGGAAAAAATAAACACTATATTGAAACATAACAATGGACGATGCAAAATCCATCAATTCAGTCGACAACTGTGACCTTTCTGATCAAAAATAGCTAATTTATTTATTACAAAAAAAGTAGCTATTAAAATTTAGAAATAGAACGGCGCAGCACAGAACAGCAACATAAAGTAAAAACTAAGGAAGCGTTAAGGAGCTACAGTAGGTTACGTATAACTTAACATACGTAGTTCCTTTGTATTAAATTTCTTAAAGTGACTTATTGTGCATTCGAAATGAATGCAGTTTTTCAGAAATTATCCTATAATACAAACTAAACATACAGATGTATGGAGAAATTTATTTTCTTTTTCGATACCAATATCAAATTGGGATTTCTCCACTCATGGAGTTCATTAAGTTTTAAGTTAGTTGTTCGCGATTTCCTTAAATATTATTGTTTGGATGCAAAGTGAATATATATCGTATTCTGCAATGATGTACTTTGAAGTGTTAAACACGGTCATTCATTAATCAATGATTAACATCATTATTTATAAATATTATTAAGGCTTTCTAAAGGCTTAATCAGAAAATTTTTTATGGAAATCTTTTTGAAAACCCCTTAAAACCCATAAGGCAAAAAATATCAATATATCGAAATATCGATGTTTTCAAAAAATATATATCGATGCTGTTCAAAAATATCGATACGATATATATCGATACATTTCTTTCATTTGCCCATCCCTAGTTCCTGGCAGAACGCTGGCCGAATTTGCAGAAAAAATGTTCGCTGGGTATTTATATAAAAAAAAACAACAAATCACCTACTGTTGCAAAAAAATACAACTTTTTATTTGATTCTTTATTTTGTAAAGTCCATAGAAATTAAATTAAAAGTAGTTTTACGTTTCAGATTTAGAAAATACATTAACTTTGTGACCAGTAAAAGTTTCATTTCAAAAAATTAAATCTTTTCTTAGCAACATGGAACTAATAAATATAATACAGGAAATAAATTGTAAGACCTCTTTCGCACACGTAAAGTTTGCATTGAAAAAAAATATTTTAAACTTTACTTTACTTTGACAGATTTTTTTTATGACACGAAGTAACTAAGGAAACAACGAAATAAACGAAGGAAGAGAAAATAAACTTTAACCCCCATATGCAAAAGGATTAACGTGAGCTTCAAGTGTACGTTAAAGCCGGTTTTTGTATGGAAATTTTGTTTTAACATGCACTTCAAGCACACGTTAATTTTTTTGCTTATGGGGGCAAAAGTTTATAACCCAGTTTGTTGTCACTCACATTCCTTTTTCGCTTCTCTCCTACAAACTCAAGACTTTGTCACTGTCTGTCCGTCACATTCTATTTTCTCGAGAACCGTAAGAGCTACGCATCTGAATTTCTAAGCCTTCGTAAGCTACAACAACAAATATATTAGAGTTAAAGATTGAAGGGCCTTCTAAAGCGAGCAATGAAAAATTTTGGAATCCTAATCTAATATACAAACAGTTATATATAGAATGTTAATGTATTTTTATGCAGACTACAGCATTTAACACTAAAATTTAAAAAATCAAAATCAAAGTGTATTCTAGCATTTATTTTGACAACTTGATGTATGTTGGAAACAAAATATCAAAAAATTAAAAAATCGCCAAAATGAAAAAAGCGCTTAAATGAAAAATATCACTTAAACTAAAATAAGTCGCTAAGATGCAAAAAATCACCAATAGTAAAAAAATCGCCAAAACTAAAATAATCGCTCAAAATATGTAAAAAAAAAGTCGTCAAAACCCGAAAAACTTGCCAAAACGAAAAAAACGCTAGAACTAAAAAAAAGAAGAGAGGTGTCTTAGGACACCCGGTTATAGCAATTGCTACTTAGCTATATAATAATATGTTTACACGTATGTGTTTAACGTCCTTTTCATCTTCAAGAGCTTAAACACAATAATTTTTTTATGTTTTATCATACATTGGCTTGTTTTGTTAAGCATCTCAGTTAACAAGTTTTAAAATTAAACTCATCGATAAACACGTAAATGAAGTATGTTCAGTGCGTTTTTGATAGCTCTGGCAACTTTGTGTTGTTATTAAATAGTGGCACGTTAAAAAAATTATTTGGAACACAATAATTGCTTAAAAAATATTACATTACTTACAAAAACATTTGTTGCTTAAAAATAATAAAGCAAACAAAAAACATAGTTGTTCGAAATTTCTTACAAACACAATAATTTATTCACAAAACGTCAACCTTAAACATCTCAAATATAATGTGAACGAGTGTGTTTAGTTCTTAGAAAACTTGTCTTAAAAATGTTTAAAAACATAAGTGTGAACATAGTATAAAACAAACTTACGTCCCTTTTCACAATATATGGTTAAGAGTTAACTTGAACTTTAACTACAAGTTCTTCATACACAACTTGCCGTTAAAGTCTCTGTTATCTTTTAACCATACATTGTGAAAATATTATATGATGATGTCAAATTCGCCGCAAATATTTTAAAACGTTTCCATTTATTTCCCATTATTATATTTTCTAGTGGCGCACGATTAAATTAATGTATTGTTTGCGGCCGGTGGCGGCTGTTAGCCGGCTTACAGTCGATCGGCTGTGTTCTCTGGTTTGTGATCAGGACAAAAACAATACAAAATCAGATTCAGCAATGTTTCTCATTGTTTTTGTTTTGTTTTTTTTTTTTCACTCACTTCAAAGAACGAAGCAAAACAAATTCAAACAATTTGTTTCGTTTATTTTCGTACGCTGCTTTTAAGTACAAAGAAATCAAAACAAAAATTTATTTATAACTGTAATAGTGTCGATTAATTTTGTTACGAAAATTATTTTCTAACCCCTGTATCTCGCCATAAATAGCAATAGCTATAAAATCGCTAAAACTTAAAATATGTATTGTAAAATTAAGAAAAATAAATCGCCAAAATCCGAAAAAATTGCCATAACGAACAAACGCCAAAACTAAAAAAGCGTCTGTACTAAAAAAATCGCCAAAACAGAAAAACTCGCCAAACGAAATAAAAACGCCAAAACTAAACAGAAGCGCCAATACTAAAAAAATTACCAAAATCGCCAAAAAAAAAAAAAACCGCCGTACGGGACCCTTCGTGTGCAAGTCAAACTTACAGTTCATTGAATTTTTTGGTCTTTGATCTTAACAGAAAAACTGCTCAAAATTAAAAAAGTTTTTAAATACACCTAATTCTGTTTTTACACGAATTGAATTTAAAGCGTTTCCAAATAAATATTTCATCTTGTTTTTACGCGATTTAATTTGATTTTACGCGATCTAAAAATGTGTGTATTTTTACCACTTAAACGTTGTTAGCACTAGATTTGGAGGATTTTAAATTAAACATATAGTTGGCAGCACTATAAATCATGTGATACGAAAACCAACACAATCAAAACAGGGGATTTCCCTTGGTTATTTCAAATAAATTTAGCTGAAAGTAACAGTGTAAGAATGCAGTCAGATTTAAGTTTTGAAGGCGATAATACATAGTTTATGTGCATACATATGTACCTGGCGTGTTTTGAAGATCACGGTGATATCAAATCACGTGATTTTAAGAACAAGCTGTTATTGTATTTTAAGTTATTGTCATTTATAATAAATTATTTTATTCTAACTTCCAAAGTTATAGATCGATCGTGCAATTTACAAAAGCAATGATTTAGCTTTTATTAATTTTTTGAAATCACCGTGACTTGACATATGATATGATTTACAGAACAGTTCCGAATATAAAAAAATATATAAATAATATTAACGTACATTAGAGTGGCCGTTAGTTGTATGGAGAATTTTTTTTTTTAATTCTTATATCCCCTCCCCCCAAATCGGTTGAGTTTTATGTAAAAAAAAATTTGATCTTGTATAAAAATTTTATATACATAAACAGCTTTGCACTACCATTTCCCGCGAGATGAATATTGATTGTTTCACATCTCCATTGAGTTTTATGCAAATTGAAAACTTTAAACGCAATTTCTGCAAAACTAGTTTTTTTGGAGTTGTGACACTGTTGAAGTAAATGAGCAATATGTACTCGTACTCGAGCCTTATTTTCGATTTTATCGTAAGCGACATGTTATCGAAAATATACTTTTTTATTGAAATTAAAATTTTATTGGCCTACCCATAGTTTAGAATTATCAATATAGCAACTTTGTTGACAACTTTTAAGATACGGGCTGTGAAATTTTATCGCAAGCGACAATTTACTTACAAAAACATATTGGAAAATTTTAAACAAAACCTTCTCCTGAACAATTTAATTTTTGTCGCTTACGATAAAATCGAAAATAAGGCTCGATGTGTAAATTTATTGATGACATGACAAAACTTATCTAATAATACGTCCATTCGTTGAAATTTCTGTCATTATTCCCATAAAACTTTATTTAACATCTTATTTTCGGTTTTGTCACATTTAAGATTAAATCCAAAAATTATTCAAGACATTGTGCTAATTTCACATTTCCAATTATAACAATTCAAGACAAACTTTTCGAATAAATTTCCCTTATTAGTAATACCAATTTTAAGAAAAAAATTTGCATTTCTATTAAATTGTATACCATAAATGAATATAATTGAATGCTTTTAGCATATCATTGAAATTTTATCTGACATAAGTATGACATCATGACAGCAAAATACTTCGACAAACCCAAAAGGCTGAACTAGACACACTTAAAATATCTTCTGAAGGACTTGCTTCAGTAATCTCTGTGACCTTGAAATATGAAATAAGAAATAAAAATATACAAAATTTGAAATTATTTGATTTTATTTTTCTTTAAATAGCAGGAAATTTTGAGACAACTCATGACGAAGTAAGATGTCACCATTTAACAGGTAAAACTGGTGGAAGAAAACCAAATGCACAATGGCGCGATAACAAATATAATCATGAATAATAAATTTACAACAGTCTTGTCATTGCCGTTTGTGAAATTGAGCTTTCATTACAAAAAAGCTTTCAGCAAAATTGAATACGATAAATCAAAACAATTCATCCATCTCTAAATTTACAACAAACAGTCTTACTATTGCCGTTTGTACAATTGAGCTTTCATTACAAAAAAGTTTTCAGCAAATTGAGTACGATGAATCAAAACAATTCACATATTCCATTTGCAATAATGGCTGAGTATATAAAGCAGAAATCTACATCAACTGACACCGTACACAGTGGAGCAAACACAAAGAACGCTGTTGATAAAGATGTAGTGGTCTTCGAAAACAGCTAGTTGTTCCCTTATAATACATGTTTGTCTATTTACAATTAACTTTGGTGTTAATTGTTCATTAATAATTATCACATGTAATACGGCTTACAAACCGTTACGATCTTTAGCCTGATCAAATTATATATATAGAAACAAATGAAGTTCGAACAATAATAATTAAAATTAACTAAAACTATAACTATAATTTATATACTGTAGTATTATAAAATTACTCTGACTATTAATCGGCTGCACATGCGTATATACAGGGCTATTTTGTTTACACACACATAAAGCATGTTTTCAAACAGCCACACACACACCCTCACATTTTCTATTCCTTTTAATGTACACAAATCTATGTTTAACGTGGTCGAATGATGAAGAAATGTCCCGAGTATCATGCGTATATATTTTTGTCCAACTAAATATCCATACTCTGAGTATAAATATACTCATACTGTAAGTATGCGAGAAAGAGAGAGAGTCAATGCGCTTGATGCGCATGTGCCTTTTTATTTTTATTTGTAGCGTATTTTAGTTTTTCAAATAAACGAAGTAGAGATGCTATTGTATGTTGGAATCAGTTGTAGTCATAGTTGCTTGAGAGAAAATATACGACCATTCGAAATGTTTCCGCTGCGATTATAATTATACGCAGTCACGCGTCATTCTCAGGTGCGTACTCGTTGGATTTTTATTGTAATCTAACAAATACTCGTATTAAAAGAAAGAATTTATTTATTTCTACTTTTTTTTTAATGGAACATCACATTCATTTAAAAAAAAAAAACAAACACTGAAGTTAAAAAAGGCTTAATTTTTTATTTCATTCTCAGTCCCAAAAATAAGAAAATAAAGCCAAAGGCCATTAGTTACTATCTGCGAGTTCTTTCTTTATTTTACTGTTAAGCAAAAGTCAAATATCCCTCAAAGGTTTATTTTAATTTTATTTTCTGCTCTTGTATTAAACTTCTTAAACTTTATCTTTTACAGTTTACAGTTAATGGCATCGTATTGTTTGATCTAATGAGAGAAAGTTTTTTCAAGTCAAAGACGAAGGCAAGAGAAACTGTAAATATGTTTCTTTTTTTTTTAACTGGCAATAAGCTTTTTTTTATAAAAATGATTTTATAAAAATTGATTTTCTTTTTGTTGCTGTTTGGGTTTTCATTCCAAATTGTCTTTAAAATTGGCTCCATTGTGTTTTATAACATAGATATCGTTACCATAATATAGAAAGGCCCTAACTCATTCGGCCCAATCATTAAAATAAATTCGGCAAGAATTGCTTCACTTTTCCCTTTTCTCCTATTATGAATTTGTTTTTTTCCCTTTTTTTAATTAAATTCGGGGATAAAAAAACTCCCCGGCAAAAAGTAGGTAATATGAACGTAGTTGAACTTTCTTTTTTCACTAAAAATCTTTCCCTTGCAAAACAGAAAGAAGGTTATATAAAAAAATGTATAAACACAAACTTGTACTTTCTAGTTTTTGTCTTAGGAAAAACGCAAAAATGCCCAAATAAATCATTTATAAACTTTTTTTTATATTTTTTTGCAAGTTGGTGAATTTTAATAATTTTTTTTACTCTCTCACTCAAGAAAAGACTGAGAAACAAAATATCAACAAACAAGCAAAACAACCAGCGTGACCGTTTGACCGTTTTCGACTGCCTTGCCACTTTTTGTTGCCCATTTTTTAGGGTGAGTTATATAAAAATACATTAAAAATAAAAAGTTTAATGTAGTTTTATCGTTTCTTTTTAATTTTGCCCCTTTTCCTTGATAAATCCCCTTTTGGTGGCACTTTTTGAAAAATGTCATCGGTCACCCTGAAAACAACGAACTTCGTACTGCGGTGATGCCACGTATTACTTGTTTTCGTTCCCAAAGAATTTATGATTGGGGGAATTTTTTCTCGCAGAAAATTATTTTCCGTGAGAAATAAATTCGGAGGAAATGTTCTTGATTGGGCAGATTATTTTTTTTTTTAATCTAGATTTTTTTTATTTTTCGATACATTAGATGTTCTTCCATCGAAATATACAAAAAAATTGATTTAAAAAAATAAGGAGTTAGGGCTTGTTATATTAAGGTAGCGAACGATATGCTGAGGGGCGGAATAGAATTGTGGGTAAGTATACATGTACGTATGTATGTATGTATGCATTTATGTATGTATTTAGGTAAGTTGTATGTATACATATTTGAAGTTCTGCGCTTTTTGAAAAACATGGCATATATGGCAGGCTTTATAAAGTTGAACATTCGACTTTTGCAGGTACATAGTCAGACGCCTTTTAAAAAGAATCATTGTCACAAATTAAATTATTCGCCTAACCAATTTCTACGCATTCTTTTGAATTGAAATACCGTCGCTTAGAAATCACTGTAATTAATTTGTTATTTAATTTATTTCAATTTAATACAAATATTTTTCTACAATTTCATAAAAAAAAATTTTTTATTTTAAAAGCAATTTTTAATATGCCAAATATATATCGTGAGATTCTGTCCTAATGAATACCGCTTTACTTGTTTAAAGAGAGAGCGACAAAAAAAGTATCCTTTTAAGTACTCTTTGAGTATAGGCCGTCAAACAACTAAAAATGCGTACATTTGAAAATAAAAATCATAATCATACGGAAACTTACTCATCAAGTTTAAAACAACCAACAACCCTGTGGACAAAAGGAATTAAGTCGAAATAAGCTGATTTTGAGTTAATGGTACCTCCGTAATCTGTATATTCGAAAGTACCCCTGGTCCAAATCTCAATTAATTTGTGTGATTTTTCAGGAAGTTATGATACCATGACTTGCGATTTATCTTCTTTTTTAGACTTCTAATCTTATTTGGAATAATAGCTTAAGTTAGTTTATACTTCTGTATATTTCAACTTAAATGTATTATTTATAGTGTGTAGAACGAAATTTTGAACGATGATTGAGAGAATTTCCCAATTTAACTGTAAAAGAAATGAATTTCTGAAAATCGACTTGAACGCTTAAAAGTGCTCTGCTGCAAAACAGTAAAATATGACTTTTTCACTTTTTCTTTATTGCCACAGAACTAAAGGGTGCTTTTATAGAGGTATAGAACTTTTAAATGGAATAAAACAAAGATGAATTTTTTAAATTGACATGAAATTTACTTTACGCGAAAGATAATATTCTGGCATTATATGTAATTTAAATATGACTTCTGGCATATGACCGCCACGGCTTTCTCAGACGTATTCTAATCTTGAGGTCCAATTTTCGGTTACTTTTTACAACATTTGTGCCCTATATTGTCAGTAACGCGGCGGATGTTGTTCTCCAAGTGGTGAATCGTTTCGGACTTATAGGCGTAAACTAGCGACTTCACATATCTCCACAAAAAATATTCTAACGGCATTAAATCACACGATCTTAAAAGCCAATTCACATAACCGAAACATGAAACTATGCGGTTACCAAATGTTTTATTCAATAAACCAATTGTAGCACGAACTGTGTCTGCCGTCTTGTTGAAACCACAGCTCCTGCACATCGTGGTTGTTCATTATATGAACCAAGAAGTCAGTAATCATTGTTATATAGCGGTGTCTCTCTCTCTACGTTACGCTCTACAGCAGCAATGACTTCATCTATCAGTGATGCCAACTTTTTTGGCTCTGAAAGCATATCCAAATTAAAAAAAAAATTTGGCGTTTTGAGTCTTCCAAAAGCACTAAAAATAGTGCCAAAAGCACCAAGTTGGCATCGCTGTCTTCTATACACACTGTACGACATCTCTGTGGATGCGTATTATCATTTAGAGTAAACATGGTGCGAAAACGTTCAAAATTTAATCGAATTAATTGCTCTGATGTTCGATTATATTGACTGCAAATTGCGCGAAACGTATTTCGAACAGAATCATGATTTTCAAAATAAATTTGCAGAATTTGGAACCGTTGTTCAGGCGTTAGTATATTCATGTTGAAATGCCACACTAACCTAACGGCCTGTCCCACGATGTCACGAGAAATCGTTCGATAGACAACTTGTATTGCAAACAACAATAACATTAGAAAATTTGTTGTTGTTTCAATATAAGTATTTGATCGAACTATTTCTGTTGACATCATGGGACAGGCCGTAAATATAAATCACTTGACAATTACAATTTATTATATTAAATTAAGCAGCATAAGCAATACGTAAAATTTATACACTGCTTAAGCTACAATCAAGCAAATATGTATAAAAATATTATGGGTATTTATACGGTTACACATGAGTATACACAGGAGTATTTTATTTGCATACACTTCCAGCAGAAAAGTAAATTGGTAAATAACTTATATAATATTGGTGTTTCAATGATTGCGTCACTTGGATGTAGAAAGTACAATCTAATAATTCTTATATGTGCTAAAAAAAATTTCTAACTAAATATTTTTTAGAAACACATTAATCAAAAAAAAATTAAGAATAATATCAGTGGATTAAATGAAATAAATAAATATAACCTCATTTCATTAAAAATTCACGTTAAATAGCTGATGTAAATAACAATCTCTGCCCAAGTAGATACGACATGGGTGCCGATGAAGTGCGTGGCGGCACAGAAAAATTTCGGTGTTTCCCCTAGGCTAAAGAGTCTAGTTTAATTTCTCTTCTCTTCTCTTCTTTAGAAAATCACATTAATTAATAAAAAAAAATATTTCATTCGATAAGAATTGAAAATACTGAACTTAATCCCGATTAAGAAATTATTCCTGGTTATAATTATTTTTAATTTTACTTATTAATTTCTACTTTTTGATTAATATCTTCAAAACGGCCAGAGCATATTCTCTGTTCCATTTTCTACACACAAATGCATGCAGGGGCGTGTGATGAATAAATACTCTGAGTATCACAAGTATATTTGCTTTGTCCGACTATATATCCATACTCTAAGTATAAGCATACTCCGGGTGAAAGTATGACAGACACTTAATATGCACAATGAGTATGTGCCTTTCTATATATGTATATTTATAAAGTATTTAAGTTTTTCGCATAAATGAAGTAGAGAAAATCTTGTGTATTGGAATCCATACTTTAGTCTTAGCTGTTTTGAAAGCAAATATGTGAGCGTACAAATTGTTTGTGCTACAATTATGAGTATACGCAGTTACTAAAATTAAGAGTAATTACTGGCTCCCGCCTCTACAAACAAACCGCAAATTCTTTACTAAACGTCTGTTTAATCTGTTTTGGTGCACCACAGGGATGCAATATAAAACTTTTAAACTTTGAAAAAATGGGTTTCGTTTGAAAAATAATTTACCTAATTTTCCGAAGTAATTCTCAATGGTTTGACATGAACCATCGTAAAACTTTTAGCAACTTTCTTTATCCTACACATCTTTTTAAAACCAAAACTATAGAAAGTTTCGTGCAACTTACTAAACGTTTTAATTTAAATGAAATTCATTAATTAAGAACAAAAGTTGAGAGTATTTTCAATGCGTTTAAATAAAAAATTTTCTTTGCTTAAGTTGATATTTATTGTCTTTCAAATGAAAACTTTTTGCTAAAGTTACAAAATGTTTAAGCAAACAATATTCGTATCCTTAATTATCATAAGGCTTAAAGAAGCAAAAAAAAAAAAGGATTAACACAAAAGTTAAATAAGAGAAATGTAATTTATGAACTAATTTAAACTTTTGTTGAAATATAAATTTTTTTCTTCACGAAATAGCAACTGCATATTTAAGATTTAAGGTTGAGTAATTGTTAGAAAATCTGCCAACTCATTCTTAGCATTTTTTTGTTTGTCTCTAATGGAATTAAAAGTTTTTTTTTGCAACAAAAAATATATATTTTGAAATGGAATAAGAAAAGCAATTTCTTTTCATACAATTTTAAAAATATTTATATTGGTATTTTATTTTGATAACAAGAGAATCAGACGGTTGCAGCAATAACCTTATAAGTCTTAAAATTATACTTTTCAAGAAAGCTAAAATAAAATAAATACTCAAAAGAATCTTGGAATCTTGGAATCTTGTTCAAAATCATTTTCGGATAAAATTGCTCAAGCCAACAAATTTGAGGTTATCATGAATATGAAAGCCTCTTAAATGAATAAAATATTTCGATATGTTTAATTTAAATTTAAAAATAAGAAGGACCTTATGAAAGTTGTTGTATTGGAAACACTGCACTGTGGCATTAATAGCTGACAAATCTTCGAAAATGAGCCCTATCGCTCATTCATGGCATTCTAAAGAAATATGTTCAAAGTGTTAGCATACACTGAAAAAATAATATTTAAAGAAGGCCTAACAATTTTCTTAATTTAATTTACTTTAATTTATATTAATTAAAAACTTTTCATTTACTTTAACTAATTTCTTCTTGAAATATTCGAATATTTTTGTTTTTGTAAAATTAAGCTAAATCTTTTTTCAGTGTATAGGGGTTAGATTCCAAATAAATAGATATTTTTTGGTCTCATCAGTTTTTAATACAATTTCTTCAACAGTATTGCAGTATTAATAAAAAAAGTGTTACTAAAACCTTTGCCCCATGAGCAAAAAAAAAAAAATAACGAGTGCTTGAAGTGTACATTAAAACAAAATTTACATAGAAAGCCCGAGTTTAACATACACTTCAAGCAGTCGTAATTGTTTTTTGCATACTAGAGATAGACTTTTGTTTTAAAATCATGTCTGCAAATTGTTTGTCATTCGTGACTTTTCTTTCTAATATTGAATATTATTCGGGCATGTTCTGTATTTCACGTGAAATTAAAACGTTCGCAATTGTCATAGAATTGTTGCTGAAAATATGTTTTTATAACAACAAAGCTATAATAATTCCGAACGTTTTAATTTCGACTAGAATGGTGAGTTGTATAAATTAGTAAGGACTCCATGAGTAATAACTGCAATGCGAAAAAGTATATTAACAACATGTTAAATTGAAGTGTTTATTGAAAATTTGTAGCATGAGTTTCATCAATTTGCTAAGAATTTGTCATTCGTTACTTCAATATTTATTTCAAAAATTCAGGCGAAACGAGCCAACTATGCTTCAATTCTAATAAATTGGTTTGTAAATAATGCATTATATTTAACCATTAAAATTTGAGAAAGAAGAATAAAAAATTAGGAGTAAAAAATTGTAATTCGTGACTTGTGTATTTATATGGATTTTATTCTGGTAGTGTTTTACATCTGATTTATGTGTTTCTGCAGTTAGTTTGGATTTTTAAGGAGAATGAAACTTAAAGTAATCAGAGCAGAGGTCTAAGAACGCATTAGAAAAAAATTAAAACTAGACAAAGAACGATAGGTAGAATATAAGCAAAAGACAAAGGAAAGGTAAAGAGGAATTAGTTTTATGATAACTTATTTCATATAGTTATTATTTGGCTTTGATTTAGAACTCTTTAAATGCAATATTTCAAGCAATAAAAACGAGGTAAAATAATAGCGTCCTAAAGTGAGGTAACGAATGACAAAAATATTAGACAATAATATGGCAAAACAGAAAAACATATAATACAGGTTTTCTTAGTCCCAGTCCAGACTTGCAATTTTTGTTGCAACAACTTTTTATTTTTTATTTGTGAGAAAGAGCGAGAGAAGAATACAAAATGTATATATTTCTATTTCAATACTATCCCACATATTCAAAAATGGATGCAACAAAAATTACAAGTCTGGGCCGGGACTTAGCAGTCTATTATATTTCCACGAACTACAGACAATTTTTTATGCATTACATATTTTCAAATTTTAAAATAATCGAGTTCATATTTAATTTTTTTTCATTCATACTATGGGCGTCAAAAGCAACTAAACACCTGGTTCTCGTATATAAAAATATTGATTTCGATATTAACTATTTAAAATTTTTTTAAATTTTATTGTCATTTACAAAAAAATATTCAAAGCTCTTTAAATAAATTAAAAACAAATTTAAATACTTTAACAACAAAAACAATAGTTGTGTACAGTTTCTTTTGACGCTCACAGTATGTTTAAAAAACTTGTCACATATTTTTTTAAACTCTAATACAGGTCATATTCGGGTAAACTTTTACATACATATATTTTATATATATACATATCTATATATTATGAATACTTTATATATGTATGTTTTATATATTTTTTATATATATGTATGTATTGTGAGTATTTTATATATGTGTTTTTTATATTTTTTATATATATATTATATACATTTTATATATATTTTAGATAAATTATATATATTTTATATACATTTTATATATATTTTACATAAAATTATAAGCTTTTTAAAACTTGAAATAATTAAATTCGAAAGTTAGTTAACATGCATTTATTACCCATGTAAAGAGCACTTGAAGTAAACAACTTAATATAAGATCAAAAATAGTATAACTAGACATATGCGATTTATAAAATAACAATTCAAATTTTTTCAAAAGCCTCCAGCTAAAAAACAATACAAGTTAAAAAATATTATTAAGTTAAAAACGTTCGTTTATATGCCTGATATAAGAGTGATTTTCTTTTGACAAGGTCACCACCGTCTGTCTATCTGCCTGTCTGTCTGTCTGCCTGTCTGTCTGTCTGTCTTATTGTTGTTGTTAACATCAATGTAAGAAAACTGTACTAGAAGATGATTTAGCAACATGTGAAATTACAATTGAAACTTTTTACAATTGCAATGTTCATAAATAAACCGCGCTGAGTGCAGAGGGCACATTTATTTTAATGTACACGATTTTAAGTAGATTATAATTTATTTTTTGGTCTTTGGGGAAGTGACATTTAATATCCTGTGATTGATAACACTCTACAACACACAAAACAAAACAGGTTGAGACGATAAAAACCAACGTGTTTCAGCGGTTGAATAGTTGTTGTCTGTAGGTATGATAAGGGTGCGGAACTTAAAGTACCTCCGCCCAACATTTTTTCCATATTACTGCGTTAAAAGGGTATATAAAACTATAAGTCCAGCGCATTTTAGTTACAGCAAGTGATCACAAGATTTACGTAAGATTCGACGTGGAACTGTTTTGTGAAAAATTTCAACCCTTCAGCTTTTCTGCGTTCGGGTATATTTGCAAATTACTGAAATTGGGTGGCAAAAATTAGCTAGACTTGGGTCGAACTCATTCAGTAGCTCGTTTTTGACACAAACCTATGATCAAACCAATTTAAATTACATAGGTTTGTTTAAAAAGCCATCTACTGAATGAGTTGGATCCAAGCCTAAAATTAGCCTTAAATCGGCATATAACCGATTAAAATATATTTTCCATAATTATTTGAATAAAGACAAAAGCTCTTTTTGAACTAGTTTGCGAGCGTTTGAATCAAAAGTGATTTCAAACCCATTTAATTTACATTGATGTTTTTTACCGGACGTGTGTCCAGTTGAACGAACTATGTAGTTCAAAAAGAACTGTTGGGCACAAGTCTATTTGAATACATCAAAACTCGCAGATCGGACCCCGGCAATTTAGATGAGTTTGATCATTGGTTTGAGTCAAACGAGTTCGAACGAGCTGGACCCAGCTCTACCGTGTAATTTGAATGGGCAACTGAAAGAGTTCGATACAAGTCCAAAATGAATAGACATTAAAATTACACGGTAAAGCGAGTCTAACTCGTTCCAGTCTATTATTCATACTAGAGTTGTATCGAATTCTTCCAGTAGCTCGTTTAAGACCCAAACCTATGATCATACCCATATAATTTAGAGTTGTGTTCAACAGCTCTTTTCGAACTAGTTCGTTCTGTTGGACACAAGTCCGGACAAAAAGGTCAATGTAAATTAAATAGGTTTGAAACAACTTTTGATTCGAACTCTCTCAAACTAGTTCAAAAAAAGCTGTTGGACACAAGTCTAATATCTGGTAAATAGGTTTGATGGTAGATTTGTGTTCAAAACAACCGACTAAACGAGTTCGAATGAGTTGAACCTGGTTTTATTACATTAATGGACGAACTATAATAAATAATTAATTTAGTTTAATTTTAATATTTCTTTTTAGGACGAGAACAGTAAATGTTCATTCATGGCTTTTAGTTATAATATTTAATAAATAAAATAAACGTTTTACAAATAAAAACTGTAGACAAAACTTACCAGATCCAAATAATAATTTTATGTTAGAAGCTTGTCATTTTCTATCTGCAATAAAGAAGGAAAAAAACTCAATTTAGTTTTCATCGCATCGATTCAACGCATAGATTTCAAGTTTATCAAGAAATGTTCCATATTTCACGTGAAAATAAATTGTGCGGAATTGCCATAGAATTATTGCTGGAAATGTATATTTATAACAAACAAAGTGATGTCAATTACGAACGATTTAATTTCACGTGGAACGTAATCATACCATGACACATAACCGTATGTTTCCTATTTGCAAAGTGTATTCGCAATATTGCTGCCTACACTTATTGGTAACTAAATTTTAGTTGCGTTGCCAGTGGCCAAAATGTTACTACGTATGGCAAGTGACAACTAACAGCTGTTAATTTTAATTGCTGAGCTACAATACATAATATTGACAACCATATATGTTTAAATGCTGCTTAGTTTTCAAGGCAAAAAGGTGATAAAGCAAAAAAATTAAAAGTTTAAATTAAATTAAATAAACTACTCTTTCTTGGGGAAGCTGAAAATATGCTTTAATGTTAAAAAAAAAATGTTAGCTAAAAGTTATTTTAAGAAACAAAATTTTCTCACTGTAGAGGCGGTAATTCTAAATTAGCACCGTCCAAGCCATATACACAATGTGTAAGCTTTTACAAAAGAGCTTTTGTGCTTTCACAACGACGGGAGTACAACAGTCAATCCGATATCGGCGACAGAAATGCTTGCGCTTACTTTGTAAAGAATCGAAAACATATTTAAGAGCTTTCAAAGCTCTTTAAATCAAATGCAAATATCAGAGTATGTTTGTTTGGACGTAGCTGTTCTAAAGTATTTGAATTACCCCTTTCACTGTACTAATCATCTTTATGATAAGTAACTTTTTAAGCACTTTTACTTTAAAAATGTTTTCTGATATCTCTCATATTTTAAAGCTTTCTTTACATTAATTTCAGTTGTCAATTTGTCATAATTATATTTTTGATAGCTTATAAGCATTTAGAGAAAGTTGCCATACATAATACCAATTTTAATTTTGATTGCGTTGCCAGTTGACAAGGCTACTCAAGTTGGGTTGCCATCCAAAATCAAATCATAAAATCAGCATTACTCCCTGCCAAAGCGAAAAAAAATTATTTAAAAGAAAATTATTTATGTATAATTTAGTTATTTCAAACAGAAACTTTTTTTGTAATTTTTCTTTTCTACTTCGTCACCTTGAACCTACAAAATTGTCCAACTTCTAAACAAACTTTAAGGCTAAGCTATATTTTATTAAAGGCCAAATTCCCAAAAAGCTGTCTGTAATTTTTTTTTTTTAGTTACATGTTAAATGTTATTGCAAATAATATTTGTAACATGATGACTTTGTT
Source organism: Tachina lurida (assembly GCA_944452675.1). Taxonomy (NCBI): domain Eukaryota; kingdom Metazoa; phylum Arthropoda; class Insecta; order Diptera; family Tachinidae; genus Tachina; species Tachina lurida. The sequence goes on from OX101755.1 coordinate 92,587,160, forward strand.
ACACCGCACAGTGGTTCCAATTAGAAAAAAATGGTAATAAATCCGTAAAACTTGCGATCCGATGTATTAAGTAAAGATACAAGAGGACTTAAGCTTTATAAATATTGAAGTTTAGACCACCGTAATGAAACACATGGTGAGCTACAGGGTATCAAAGTTGACTAACTCAGGCATGAAAACTCTTGTTGACCTTATAACTTTTATAAATATCATCCGATTTAAATTTAATGCAAGCTTGTTTAAAAATATTAAAATGGAAAAAAATAGATCATATTTTTTTATTGATCAAAGATGTTTTGGCTTTGAATTTTAAAATTTTGGTTTCTGGCCTCGATTTTTTCCCCCATTTCTTAAATAACTCTGGTAATAGTGTAGCCAAAATTTTCCCAAAAATATTTTCCAATTTTTAATAAAATTCTTGAAAATATGTAGAAGAAGCTTTTGAATTATCTCAATTCATATGGCCGGCGAAAAAAAAATACAATAAAGACTTTGAAATGAGAGTGAAAAATTGCTTAATTTTGAAGAAAAAAAAAGTAGAGCTTAATTGTTAAAAGTTTTTCTCAAACAATTTTCAATGCTAGAAATTTTCTTTTTCAATATTTCAAAAGAATAGATTTTAAAAATTACCGCAGTGGAAATTTTAAGTTGATTAAAGTATGCACGCTACATCCAGCATTAGACGAATGTAGTGAATTTTTCTAAAATATTCGTTTAAGAATACTTGAATAAATGAATTTTTTAAACGCATTATTATAAGTATACGTATATATATATACATATAAACATATATGTATATTTATATAATTATAATAAAAAATATATATTATTTTTTTTTCGGAAATTTCACCCCGACATCTTGTCTGTTTGCTCAAAAACTAAAATTTTAAAATGCAAGGCCAAATATCTTTGAAACTATTGAAAATGTCTTAATGAGAGAAATGTGCTTCTTTTTTGCTGTTTAAAAACTCTCAAACGAATTTAAATTCATTAAAATCTAATGATATTTATTAAAGTTATAAGGTTTTTCCTGCCCGAAGTACTCAAGTTTGACACCCTGTAGCTCAACGTGTGTTTCAACAGGGTGTGCAAATTTTGTACACATTCTTAAAGTTTAAGTCCTCCCCTATGATTTCTACACAGCTACATTGTTTTTTTGTCGGATCTTATATTTTAAAGATTTTAAATTTATTACCCTCATTTTTATCTAATTGCAACCACTGTGCACCGAACGAACGGAAGTTAAAATAGAGCAAAGATATAAAGAAAACCATCAGTTTTCATTACTTTTAAACTTTTTTTTTTTACGTATTATTTTCTTTAAACGACCTTTTGAGACAACGATGATACCATTTGTATGCCCTAGGGTAAAGCATCCTTTTTTTGTTGAATGCCTTTTTTTCATTAAATTCTTTTCTGAAGTCTATTTTTTATACATACCAACATAAGTTAAGTAAGTTAAGTGAGTGAGTGAGTGAGTGGCCATTCTTTTGGGTGCGTTGTATTTTTGTTTTGGAATGATGAAATTGCCCTTATCATGACACTATGAAAAAAGTCAATTGCTTTCTAACAATAAAATTTACCTGAAAGAAATATGGCTGTTATTATTTACAGCAACAGAAGGTTTTTTTTAACTGTTTACAGTTTCTTCAATGGAAGCTTTTTTTTTTGAACAAGTTTAAGAAAAAGGCCAAAATATTAAGAATTTTTTGTGTTCATTAATTAAAATATGGAAATATTTGTAAAATAAAAAGTTGTGAAATCTTAAAATATTTTCAAGCAGTTTTATTTAAATTGTCAACGTACATATCTCGTTGGTCACAAGTAGAAAGGCCCCTACTAAAAATAATTGTTACTTTACAGGAGAAGCTAAAAGCATAATAGAGACAGTACAACTGCTAGTACAAACTGTTTTGTACAGCTGCTTGTAAAAGCGTTATTTTTTACACTATTGCAATAAATTTTTGTGACGAGGTGTATTGATGTGAAATGTATTGGAATCACTGAAAACCTCAATATCGTAAAAAATACGAGTTAGGAACTTTCTACGCCAGACCATCGATATGCTTGTATTTGTTTCTATTGTTCTTTCATATATTCAGTAGCTATACCAGATAAGGATACGAGTATATTAAACTTGGATCCAAAATTTCTTTTTGTAAGTCTTGCAAAAATTTAAAAAAAAAATTTTTATGAAACTGCACACACATTTCACTTCTGAGACAGTTTGGGCTTGGTTAACATGCACATATGTACAGTATGTCAAGAATAAGTTTTCATATTAAAGAAAAAAATTTTATTTTATTTTAATCAGAAATAATTTCTTAATCGGACTTAAGTTCAGTAATTGCAATTCTTATTGAATGAAATATTTTATCTAATTATGCGACCTTTTTTAGGGTTTCGTACACCAAAGGTGAAAAGAACACCTATTGTTTTCGCTACGCTGTCCGTCTGTCCATCCGTCTGTCTCACAGGGTATTTTCTCGAGAACCGTAAGAGCTACGGGCCTGAAATTTGAACACAGTGTGAAGACCTTTGGTCGCTACAACAACAAATACATGAGAGTTGGAAATTAAAGGGTGTTCCAAAACGAGCAACGAAAAATGTTAAAATCCCATGTAATATATATACCATTGTATGTATATACACTTGAAATTTGTAGGGTTAGTGTATTTTTAATTAACAATTAACACTAAAATTTAAAAAAAAATTTAATTAAAGGGTCTACGATCAGTTAATGTAATTTTGACTATGTAATTTTGACAACTGTATCTTGGAAACCGTAAGAACAAACTTCTTGAAATTTTCAAGAACGTTAAAACAAAAAAAATCCCAAAATTATAAAATCGCCAAACCGAAAAAAATCGCCAAAACAAAAAAAAAACTGTCAAAACGAAAAAAAGCACCAAATTAAAAAAAAATCTAAAACGAAAATAAATCGCCAAAATGAACAAATCGCCAAAATGAAAAAAATCGCCAAAATTAAAAAAATTGCCAAAATGAAAAAGAATCGCCAAAATGAAAAAAAAAATCCCTAAAATTAAAAAATCGCCATAATAAGAAAAAAAGCGAAATATAAACAAAAAAAATATTTCAACTGAAAAAACGTCAAAAACTTAAGAAAACTCTGTATTAAAAAATACTGAAAGTCCAACGTACGGAACCCTTCGCGCGCGAGTCAAAGTAGCACTTTACTGAATTTATTATATATTTAAATAATATTTTAATAAAATACAAATATATAACAGACCTAAAGTTCAAAAAAAATAGTTTAATTAAATTTACTAATTAATGTGATTTTCTAAAGAAGAGAAGAAAAATTAAACTAGACTTTATTAGCTGGGGGAAATACCGATAGCTGATAAAGCAGCCACGCGCTTTATCAGCACCCATGTCTATCTACTGGGCTAGAGATTATTTTTTATTTTTTATTTTGTTTTTATTTAATTTATTTTATTTTATAAAAAAAAAATCTTTTGATTTAGAAAATAATTCTGCTTAAAAAATTCGACTTGGCCCTGGTTAAAATGTATGTACAGCATGTCAAGAATAAGTTTTCATATTAAAGGAAAATAAAGTTTTATTTTATTTTATTAAAAAAAAAATTCTTTTCATTTAAAAAATAATTCTGCTTAAAAAATTCGACTTCAATGCAAGGACTTGATATAAAATTTGCAAAAACTGAAAACAAACTCTTAAAAAAAATTTGACAATCTGTTAGTTAAGAGGTACATGATATATAAAATTAAATTTTAATGGGCGTGCCTACTTAACGGATTTTTATGAAACATGGCGCTCACCCTAAGCATTGAAAAAGAATAAATTTTGCATTTTAAAAAGTAGGCGGGGACACACCCATTTAAAATTTAATATATTATATTTCACGTACTTCTACTTAACCGATTTTTACGAAACTTCTCACACACTCTGAGCTCTAAAACGACCAAATCTTCTATTAAAAAAGTAGGTGGTGCCACGCCCATTAAAGGTTAGTACTAAATTATATGTACTTCTAATTAACCGATTCCCAAGAAACTTCGCAAACATTTTTGGCTTTCAGAACACCATAGTTTTGGGCTTAAGGAAGTGGGCGGGGTTATGCCCACTAAAGCTTAATATTATATTTCACGCACTTTTACTTTGATGATTTTTTGCGAAACTTACCACACACCTTGAGATTTAAGAAAAGTAAGCGGACACTAATATTTGCCAAATTAGGCGTGACCACGCCTCTAAAACTATAAAATTGGCACTAAAAATTAAAAAAAAAATTACACAGACTTCAAAAATAAGCACTAAAAAGTTAAAAATAATTTAGATTCAGGTAAATAAAATATTTTTATAAAAAACACTGATAGATGAATAAATATGAAATGTTTTTTTTTTTTCGAAAAAAAGAGAACTTAAAAATATCTTATCAATATTTGGTACAGGTTTCCTTGGCGGTATGCGTGTCCGATTTTAAGGAAATTTGACTTTTTTTAATTTAGTCAATATAAGGCACGGTGTCATCTTTCAATGATCTAGGTTCACTCCCAATGCCACTTTTGATAATAATACCCTGACTTGCTCAAAGGTTTGTGTAAGGCTGACTGACCCCTAAAACATCAAGTGCTTTGTCTTCGAACAAACAAGACATTTACACTGCAAACCCATTAAAAACGTCGTCGACAAGTATTGAGAACGACGCAGAGAAGCAATGAATGCATCGGTTTCAAGATTGATGCTCATTGTTGCAATGTTTTGAAACCTTGTATCTGTACACGATATAAATACCACATCTGAAAAGTATTGATACGTTTTGGAAGTCAGCTGAACTCATAATAAAAATCATGTATGACAAGACTATTTCGAAACGAATTAAAAGTAAAAAGTACCTCCAATTACTTGTACTTTCGCCCTCATTCTTTTCACTTTTTCCTTCATACTTTAAGAAGTCATTTATTTGTGCATAGATTTATTTATTTTCTTTTTGCTTTGATAAAAAAAATTACATTTCAATGTCTAGATCAACGAACTAAATAAACATTAATTTGTCATCATTTTATCCTTATAATAAATTGACTAGAGAAGATTCCCTAAAAGTGCTGGCGTACATTTAAAAAAAAAAATAACTGGGAAATTCGAATTAATCAAAAATTAAAAACACTTTCAACTGCTAAATAAATGTTGAAATGAAATTGTTGAGCAAGTATAAAAGCAGAAATAAAGCAAACTTCTTTACGGGGAAGTTGAGGAAAAACTATGTATTTACTTCTTTTGGCTTCTGGCACTTTGCTTTATGTACATAAAATAAAATAAATTGATTGGGAAACATAAGAATCAAGAATTTTAACAGTTTATTGAGCTTGCATGTAAGCAATAAAATCTACAAATTAAAAAGCTCTAAAAATTATAAACGTAATTTCTTTAAAAAAAAATTAAATAAATAAATTGAAGCAAAGAAAATACTAAAATAATCAATCACTCATTGTTAAAAAAAAAAGAAAAGAAGTGAAAAGAAGAACTAAAATCAATTTAAATACAGGGATATGTGAACACATATTTAAGCTGTTTCCAGCAAGTGTAAGAGCCACTCACTACCTACACCTCATACTGATAAACCATTTTTGCCTCCCTAAATATTTATTTTAATGCTTCTACCTTCAAGGTGAAGTCATCTTTAGGGAAATCATAATATATAGTGTGGCAAGATGTTATATAATGTTTAAAAAATAACTTACACAACGTCTGGGAATAACACAAACGTGCAACTTTTACAAAGTTGACAAGTGAAGATCTAGACAACTTTTTTATTTAGCAAAAATGTTTTGTGCAATAATACCTAGACACATAATAATAAAAAAGGAGATGCAGGAATTTATCATTTTAGAATAGTACTCGTAGTTGGAGGTCTGTCTGCCTGCCTAAAGAGTCCTATAAAATTTGGTCTGAAGTCCCAAGATTCATAGTTATACGATTTAAATAAAACATGTTTTATATTTACTTGGGAATATTTAATGGCATATGACTTCCGAGATATTGTTATCGCATATACAAAGAAAAAAATTTCAATGTAAAATCAACATGCAAACATTTTGATTTGAAATCATATTAAATTTATGAGAAATAATATGTTGTTTGAGTGTTTTGGTGAGTATTTGCTTTGTTCAAATCTATAATGCCCTGTTGTGCTCTCTTGTGCGACTTGTTCTTGTTTTGTTGTTGTTTATTGCGATGTTCGTGTTGTGTAAATAGCCGACAAACTTCGCATTACCTACGAAAACATCCTGCTGCCAGTGTACTAGTCCTGGAGTCGGACGGATGCAGTTTCGATTCCTGTCGTAAGTAGCAGGTGTTTGTTTTAAGTGTCACAACTTTGAGTTGGCATCACTGCTTTATTTGAGCAGCCATTTAACAGCTGATAGTTGCTGTTTGTTTAGTTTGCACCAGAGCAACGCTTGCAAATTGTTGAAATTTTCAATCAAAATAATTGTTCTATTCATCAAACTCATCGTGCACTTCTTCCATTTTCCGATGACGCCCATTTCTGGTTGAATGGGTACGTAAATAAGCAGAATTGTTTCACTTGGAATGAGGAGAATCCACAAGCTTTTGTCGAAACACCATTACATCCACAGAAAATTACTGTTTGGTGCGCTTTCTGGGCTGGCGGAGTCATTGGCCCATATGTCTTCAAAAAACGATGATGGTCAGAATGTTACTGTCATTGGTGAACGGTATAGGAACATGATTCGAAATTTTTTCGTACCTCAATTACGTGGCATTAATCTTGCTGATATGTGGTTCTAACACGACGGAGCCACGTGCCACACAGCGGACGCTACGATTGATTTACTCAAAGAAACTTTTAATGAAAAAATTATTTCACGTAATGGCCCAATTAATTGGCCACGAAGATCGTGTGATTTAACCCCATTGGATCATTTTTTGAGGTTATGTTAAGTCACTTGTGTACGTCGATAAACCACAAACAATTGAACACCTGGAAATCAACAAGATTTGCTACGTTGTTGTTTGAAAATACTTTTGAGTTCTTGTTTTTGTATTCTCTAATACTGCATTTACATTGTATTGAAATCTAGTATATTTGATTTTAAATCTTTATAGAAATCTATATCGTTTACACTAAGTTCTATTGGACATTTTTCGCGATTTCGTATCCAAGACAAAGTCATTTGTCTAAAATTTGTAACCCACACAGCGTCGAGTTATCTCATTCACACACCTTTAATAGAACATTGTGTAGACCGTAACTAATTCACGCATCTTTTTTATAAATTATGTGTACAGGGTAGTAAGAAATAATATATTTTGAATAGATTTCCTACAAATCCACTGACAAATTAGATTTCATTTTGTATAAGGGATCTAGTAAGAAGCAACTAGATTTATCTAAGTACTAGATTTCTAGACAATGTAAATGCACTGTAAATCATTTTCTTCAAAATTGGTTGTTGTCTTTGATAATAAAAAATAAAAATGTTGTTACCAAGCTTTTTAATAGAACATTTATATTGCCTCGAAATCTAGTACTTACCGAGATTTCGAACTAAATCTAACTGCTTTTAAATAAATTTCCCATACAATGGGACCAATGGGAAGTTATGCCCTCTCAGACAATTAAGCATAGACACAAACCTCCTAGCATAGACAATAACTAATAATTGTCTTCAAGAAAGAATCACAATTTGATTTTTTTTTCTTGCATACATAAGACGTCTCAATCGTCGAATTAATTAATTAACTAATTTTTAGTTTCTTTTTTAAGCTAAGGATTTGATTGGAGAAATTTTTTTCGATATAGGAATTATAAAAATAGTGTAAAATATGGCACGTTTTTAATGAAATTTTTTTATAAAATACTGTACTTATTTTTATTTGAAATTTATTTGCTGGTGGTTCAGCGATGTCTATATGCATTTCATTGTTGCTGCAACAAATCGTCAGTAGACTTCAACCACACATTTTGAACAGTCACAAACCTCTTATCTTATGCACAGACTTTCAAAAACTGTTTGAGAATTCACAAATAATAATATTTTTGAAAATCACAAAAGAAAAATACGCATAGTAGGCTTAGAAACTTATACAGATTTAGAGTCTTTAGTTAACTAATGACTGTAGTTTAACCTATTTAATGTCATGCATACGTAATCAGTGGTTAAAGAGTTTTTATTAGTTAAGCCAAGAGTGTGCATTTGGGCATTAATAAATTACTTTTCCGTAAAAATTATACTAAAATCGAGGCTGAGATTTATCTAGGGGAAAATTCCCATTTGAAAGTAAAATTATGCAGAAAAAATTATTCATAAATAACTTAAAAAAATTTTAAAAATTTTTAAACAAAAACCAACAGCCTTTGACCTAATCTAGATTCTACTCAACTCTAATTCCTTAATACTTGTTTATAATTTTTTTTATAATATTATTTTCTTTGATCTTAAAATTTATTCAGCCATGAAAGGAATTAGCAGAATTGAATCAATTAAATATTTAGAAGGAAGTTAAAATTTCAACAGACAATATGGATTTGTGTTCAATAAAGGTTATTTCCCATTTTCTCTTTTATAGAAAATATACATATACATATCGAGCCTTATTTTCGATTTTATCGTAAGCGACAAAAATTAAATTTTTCAGGAGAAGGTTTTTTTAAATATTCAAATTTGTTTTTGTACGTAAATTGTCGCTTACGATAAAATTGTACATCCTGTATCTTAAAAGTTATCAACACATTTGCCATTTTGATAATTCTAAACTATGGGTAGTAGGCCCATAAAATTTTAATTTCAATAAAAAAGTATATTTTCGATAACATGTTGCTTACGATAAAATCGAAAAAAGGGCTCGATATGTATATAGCTTTTCATTTTACTTACATACATAAAAATATTTTATTTACCTGTGTGCATTTTATTCTGCCATAAATTTCATTCCAGTTCACTTTTAACACAGCCATACATACAAAACCCCAACGACTTATATTTGATAAGTTAGTAGAAAGTTTTTCTTTTCTTTTTTTGTGAAATTAAACTGTCAACGGCATGAAATGATGACTGTGAAATTTTAGGGAAAATGGAAAATGGAAAAGAGAATTAAAACAATTTAACAAATGTGCAAAGTAAAGGACATTTCTGAAAGCAGAAATTCACCAAATAATGTGGAAATTGTCAATTAAAAGGTTTTAGTTAAAAATTTGGAAAAGTTTGGTATTTGTCTGTGGCTCCTCTTATACGTATACACATCCTTTTAGTTTTTATCATAATATAAATAAATAAATTTTAAATAAGAAACTAATAGACATGTGCATTATAAATTAGTGATGTTATAACTTGAGCTTTCATTACATCGAAAAGCTTTAAAGAATTTTTAGTACGATGAATCAAAACAATTCACATATTCTATTTGCATTGATATATACTAGTATAAAGCTGAGTTTTACAGCAGTGCTGTCCACTGAGAGAAAGACGACAGAAATGTATTCGCGTATGTGTATTCATTTGTATAAGAAGCCGATTGATGTTCGGCACTCTTGGGCTACTTTGGGCAGCTATGATTTACACCAATTGACACCACTTACAGTGGAGCAAACACAAGACTACTGATGATGAAGGTGTGACGGCCATCGAATATAGCATGTTGTTCCGTTCTGCTAGTGTTTGTTACAACAATTTACAATTGCGTTTGGTGCAAGTTGTTACTTTAAAAATTATTACAATTAATTTGTTTTAATCGAAGTAATCGAAGCATAAACAGATAAAAAAAATAAGTTAATTTTCAGAAGCTTGTCGATTTGGGACACCCTGTAGAAGTCATGCTATCTGTAACCAAGCAAGAGAAAAGGAAAAAGAAAGAAGAATAGGTATATTTCAAAAACTTTAGTGCCCTAATTCAGTGAGAAGATTTAGGACGTTTTTGTTTAAAAATGCTTCTGAGTTCTTGTCTTTGAACTCTCTAAATTATTTTCTACAAAAATGGTTGTTGTCTTTGGTAATGAAAAATATAAATATTATTGCCATGTTTTTAAAACATAAAAATTCAATTAAAGTATTATGAAATAGTTGCAAAAATATATGAAAAAATATGTGTTGGATATAATGTTTGGAACAAAATCATAAAGCAAATACACGAACCTTCTAGCATAGACAATAAACAATAATTGTTTTAAAGAATCAAAACTGCTTCTTTTTTCGTTCATAGACAAGGCGATACAATCGTCGAACAGAATTAGGGCATAAGTTTAATCTAAAAAGCTTTTAAAATGTAATATTTTGGTATCAATAACTCAATATTAGCAACAGTCGACTTACGTTGTTATTCTTTAAAACCACCGACACATTTGTACCAGAGAAGTATAAAAGTATAACTATTCGACTATTTACAGTCGAAAAAAAAACTGAAGCAGCACAAACGATTTTAACTAAAACATTTATGCCTAAATATAAAATTCATCTGAGTGTTTATTCGGCTACTCAGGAGTATACACTAAAGTATTTTATTTGCATACAATTCCGTCGAACGGTTATAAATGGGTAGATCTAAAAAACGACTATAAGTAAAATTCATATGCATATATTTAAAATTACTCTGAGTATTTATTCTAATACTCACGAGTATATAAACCCAAATACTGGTTTGATGCTTAAATGATCAGTGCTGCCATATAAGTGTAATGGTAAATCGCTTATGTGGCAACGGTGTTCAACTGATTTGCATCACAGGGATGGTAAGTGCGATTTAATAATTCTCGACTGCAAAAATACAAGCATTAATTTTAAATCGAATACGTAGAACCATAAGAAACCAAAAACTATGCTTATACACATTTCTTTAATTATGCAGCATAAACGACTACAACTAAAATTTATAGACTGTATGAGCTACAAACATACTCATGCGTATAAAAATACTCTGACTACTAATCGCCTACACAGCGCGTATATACAAGGTTATTTTATTTACACACACAGCATGTGAAAAAAGCATGTTTTCAAATAGCGAAAACACATTTTCCATTTTATAGGCGCTATGAAATAAGTCCCAAGGAAATAAAGCCCAAATAAGAAAATGAAATAAGCCCCAATAAAATAAAATCCAAAATACCAAAAATTAAAAATTTTAAAAATCTCCGAATTTATCTAGAGAAGATGTGATATCTTCTAAACTTCATAGCTAAGAACCCTCTCGATCAAGTCACCATTCAAACAAAAAAAAAATAAATCAAAATCGCTGCAGCTGTTTGGTCTGTACGTGGACTCGGACAGATACACATATACACAGACACACACAAAAAACTCATAACACCCCTTTTTTTGGTCGGGGGTTAAAAATTAAATAATACAAAAGAGAAAGTTTATGAAAAAACAGCCAATATAAATGAAATAAAGCCCAATGAAACCAAACTGAAGATAAAATAAAACCTCAAAAAAACTAAATAAAGCCCAACCAAACTCAATATGATTAAAAATTCCTTAATTTTATTGGGCCTTAATTAATTTTCTTATTTGGGCATTATTTCCTTAGGCCTTATTCATAGCGCCTATTTTATATAAACAAATGTATGCATGCGGTGGCAAATGATGAGTAAATATCCCCAGTATCAGGCATATACTTAGTTTGTCCGACTAAATATTCATACTGTGAGCATAAGCATACTAAGACTACAGGTATGAAATAGAGTATTTTATATACACAAATGTATACATACGATGGCGAATGATGAGTAAATATCCCGAGTATCATGCATATACTTTTTTGTCCGACTAAATATTCATACTGCATACTCCGACTAAAGCTATGATTGATTCAATACGCTTGATACGAATGCGTCTTTTTATTTATTTATTTTCACATAAGCGAATTAGAGATGATTGTGAAGTCCTTTTTCATAACAATTTTTTATTATTTCATAGTGCAGGCGTAAATAGAACCCCAATTTAATGTCTATAAATTTCACATTTAATATTCGTATTCGTATTAGCGAATATCGTTTAAAAATTTCGCGAATATCAAAAAATTGACATATGGGAGCGTATGATAAAGAAATACACTGGATATCAGGCGTATATTTATTTGGTCCGAATAAATATCCATGCTACGAGTATAAATGTGACTGACACTAAATACGCACAATATGAATGTGTGTTTCTTTTTGTAGTTGTAGAGTATTTAAGTTTTTCACATGAATGAAGTATATTTAAAGATTGCAGTTTGAAAGCAAAGTTGTTAAAACAAGTTGTTGTACATATTTTTTTGAGTACTTTGCTCAATTCGCTCGCGTTGTGTTGGCGTTAGCGCTAGCTTAGCATGAGAGTGAATAGAGTTACAAGGTCTGAGAACTTTACGACAGCCTAGTCAAGTTCGGTATATGTATGCTACATTTGAAAAGCTTCCATAAAAAACCACTGTAACTCTTTTCTGTGGTTTGGTATCTCACATTCCCGCAATAAGTCGGTGAAATTGTAATTTTTAAATGTTAAAGCCACCAACAACGATATAAGCGTACAATTATTTGCAAACACCACGTGTTTGTTTTTATCGAAAACAATTATTGCCACGTGTTGTTTGCCAAAGGATAAAACTATACACACATACTTATCTATAGAGAGACTCAACTGTTTCACGTTAAATAAATATCTCTAAAAGCAAAATAATTGTTATATAAAACAAAAATATCTTGACAGGAAGCAAAACCATTTTAATTAACATGATAAATATTATATTTATTTTATTATTTCATCTAACAAAAAAAGAAAAATAAAATAAGTTGAAAATTTTATGGTTTGTAAACAGTTGCTTGCTGCTGTAACATGCAGTCAAGTACCACAGTACGTACCATAAGGAAATGCTGGAAAAGCCATTAAATTTTACTTACTAATTTTCTCATGCGCATATTTTTTGTTTGTATTTTTTTTTAATATAAAAACATTTCCACCCATACATTCGCACTTACTCACACTCACACTCACACAGATGCGATGAGATAACTTCCATTTGAATTTGACCGTAATTTTATTACTTCATTTTGCTCATACGCCCGCCAGCTACATTTGTTTGGTGTTGTGAATGTGTATTATGTGAATTTAATGAAGTTCCATGTAAAAGTTTACTACGCCGGAGATGTTTATAGACGAAAAATCCATAAAACACAACTAGTGAAGCTTTAGTTACAGACAGTTACATCTGTGGTTAAAAGTTAAAAGTGCTTAAGTCGAGATAAGCTGATTTTGAGCTAATGGTACCTCCATACTCTGCATATTTGAAAGTACCCCTGAGCAAAATCTAAATTAATTAGTGTGATTTTTAAAGAAGTTATAGCAAAATAACTTACGGCTTATGTTTTTTAGACTTTTCATCTCATTTGGAATAATAGTTTAAGTTACGAGTAGTTTATACTTTTTTATTTTTCAACTTGAGTCTATTACTTACAGTGTGTAGAATGATATTTGCTTAAAAAAATAAAGGTTAACAGCGAGTTTTCCAATTTAACTTTAAAAGAAATATATTTCTGAAAATCGACTTGAAGGCTTAAAAGTGCTCTCCTCTCAAATATGACTTAAGCACTTTTACCTTATTGCCACAGATATAAATGCAGATGAAAATAAAATTTGGTTTTTTTTTGGAATAAAAGCAGACTAGTTAAGCATGAAAATAGAGCATGTTTGTGATAATATGATTACGACAACTATATTATGTTTGCTTTGAAAATGCAAGACACTACTCCCTCTATCATACACTTCAAAACCTATTTTCCTAGTTATGCCCTGAGTGCTGGTCCTATTAATAAAAAAAGATGGAATCATGATTTGAGTAAATTTTCCAACTTTAATTCGAACTATATCACACCTTTCGCACAAGCAAAGTTTACTTTGCAAAGTCTTGAGTTTGTCAAAAAGAAGGGACAAAAGCAAAAGGCAAGTACAGGTTTTGATGTACTTGTAAATGTGTTTTGTCCTTCGTTCGTTTTTGTTTGTTTTATCCTTCATGTTATATAGTCAAATAAATTTACTCTTTAAGATCTCAGGTGTTAGATTTGTCTTATTTTTTTATTCAACTTTTTGACACTATTGTCAGATTTTGCACATTTTTAATTTTCACTAATTTATCTTGTGTACTTTTGACAAACGTTCATTAATTTTACATACAAAAAAATATATAACTTTTTGTTGAGTTGCATAGACATTGTTGTTTGCACAAAAACTTGCTGCCAACACGAGTGCTTTTCACTAGATAAATTAACGTAGCGTGCACAGTGATACATTTGACGAGCAGGCGGTTAAAATTCTATAACTTTTGGTATAATTAGAATTTTTTAAAACAGTCTTTTTTAACGCATAAAAGTCACTTTAAGTTGGCATATTAACTTTAAAATCGATATTTAGCAAAACAATACGGCCTGTCCCGCTATGTCACCAGTAATGGTTCGATCGACAACTTGTATTGCGAACAACAATAACATTAGAAAATTTGTTGTTGTTTTCAATATAAGTATTCGATCGAACGATTTCTGGTAACATCGTGGGACACGCCCGTAAGTTACGAGTTTTGGAAAAATGTTTTTTTTAATTTAAGGTATTTATCGATATTATTAGGAGCAGTAATATGCAAATGTGGTTATTTTACATTAGCCCAATTCACAGTCTTGTGCAAATGGTCTTGCATTGTAGAATGTGCAAAATGGTTTAGTATATTGTTACTCACCACTTAACAGTTCTTAGTGCAAAATGTTATAGTATATTGATACTCACCAGTAGGAATTGTTAAGTGGTGAGTATCAATATACTATATCATTTTGCACTAAGAACTGTTAAGTGGTGAGTATCAATATACTATACCATTTTGGACTAAGAACTGTTGAGTGGTGAGTATAAATTTACTAGGAATTGTTAAGTGGTGAGTATCAATATACTATACCATTTTGCACATGCTACGATGCAAGACAATTTGCACAAAACTGTGAATTGGGCTATTGTGTTCTATATACGATATTCATTTCTTCGGAGCTTTGCTTTAATCAGTTAAGCGCTCGAATAATAAATCAAAGTTTTGGCTTAATCCGTTAATGATCGGTTAACTTCGGTATTAACTGATTAACCAATTAACAAAGTTTTTTCATAAATCAAGTAATTTCAACAAATAAAAGTGCATAAATTATTTATTATTAGTATTCATTAAAAATTAACAAGTTTGTGAGGGGATTATATTAGTTACTTCAGTAGTTTAGAGAGATTTTCTAGCACAAACTGTCAAGAAAAATAATTTGGTTTAAATGTCTAGGATTTAAACGATTTATTCTGTTCTTAAGTTTTGATAAAAACTAATTTGGAAAAATCCTTTTGCTTATCTTACATGTTGAGTAAATCGAAAGCAATCTATAATACAGAACATCTAGTTTCTCAGCTTTTTCCTGGATTTCTCGAAACATATAAAATATTTCATTGTGCCATTAGAATACGGTTTTATTTTTTTCAAATTCTTATAGCTAATAATTGTTAAGTGGTGAGTACCAATATATTATACCATTTTACTCATGCTCCCATGCAAGACCATTTGCACAAGACTGTGCATTGGGCCATTATTTCTTATAAATTTAATATCATTTGAAATCAAAATTTTTGCATTTTGATTTTACATTGGTATTTTTTTTTTTGTGTGAATCGGTCTACATTTAGTAAAATAAACAAAATGATGAAATAATAAAATAGCTTTATTGATCATAATCCACCACCACAGAAGCTTTTCTTATCCAATTCAATGATCGAAACAATATGTTGGACTTATGCCCTAATTCAGTAAGAAGATTTAGGACGTTTTTGTTTGAAAATACTTTTGAGTTCTTGCTTTGTATTCTCTAAATTAATTGCTTCAAAAATGGTTGTTGTCTTTGATAATGAAAAATAAAAATATTATTGCCATGTTTTTAAAACATAAAAATTAAATAAAAGTATTATACAATAGTTTGCAAAATATATGAAAAAATATGTGTTGGATACAATGTTTTGAACAAAATCATAAAGCAAATACACGAACCTTCTAGCACAGACAATAAATAATATTGTTCTAAAGAATCACAACTGCAGCTTTTTTTCGTCCATAGACAAGACGATACAATCGTCGAACAGAATTAGGGCATTAGAAAATAATTTTTATAAAACCAATTATTTTTTTTGTCATTCTTCGCTTTTTTAAACTTAATTGAAAATAACAAAGTCATATACATAAAATATCAGACTTATAAACAGTAAAATTGTTGTAGTACCTCAACAATGGACACATTGTAAGAGTTTGGAGTCAAAGAATGACAAAAGTATCGTTTTAAGTACTCTTTGAGTATTTGCCATCAAACAGTTATGAATGTGTACAGTTAAAACTAAAAAAAAATACACTCTATACGCACACACACGCATTAATTTTAAACCGAATACGTATAACTATATACATACATCCAACTATTATGTTTATACGCATATTTTAAATTACGCAGCACAAACAGCTGTAGCTAAAATTTATAAACTATGCAAGCTACAATCATACGCATGTGTATAAAAATACTCAAAGTATTAATCGGCTACAAATGCTTATATACAGGGCTATTTTATTTACACACACACACATAAAGCATATTTTCATACAGCCAAAACACATTTTCCATTTTATTTTATATATACATAAATGTATGTTTATGGTGGCAAATGATGAATAAATATCCCGAATATTACATATGTTTTTTTGTCCGACTAAATATCCATAGCCTGAGTATAAACATACTCAGACTGTAAGTATAAGAGAGAGGCAATGCGTTTGATAAGCCTGTAACTTTGTATTTATAGTAGAGATCGACCGAAGGCGTTTCTTTTTTTTTGGCCGAAGCCGAAGCCGAACTTCGGCTAAAATCCTAAACTTCGGCCAAAACCGAAGCCGAAGCCGAATGTTTTAAATTTTAAAAATGATACTTGTTTTATATGAATTAAGAAAAAAGTTTGATTTTTTGAGATCACTGAAATAGTTGTAATATCTATTGGATACATAACAAGAAAAATAAAACTATTTTGCAATTTCTAGATTGCTTTTTCATATGATCACTCACAAGAACGTCCAAGTAAAAGAAAATAGAAAGCAACAGGGTTGTATTTCAAAGCAACCCTTTCAAAACGTTAAACACAATAGAAACTGTCGGCGAGCAACGACCAAAAATAATGTTATTTTTCAAGCTTGGAATGAAAAATATTCGGCTTCGGCTAATCGGCCGATTTTAGCCATAGGCCGAATGTTGGCCGATTACCAATTTTTGGCCGAAGGCCGAAGCCGAAGCCGATTAATCGGTCGAACTCTAATTTATAGTCGTAGCGTATTTTATCTTTACGCATAAACGAAGTGGAAATGCTCCTGTATCTTGGAAGCGGCTATAGTCCTTGGTTGTTGAGAGAAAATATGTGAGCGGAATTGTTTGCGCTATAATTGTTATTATAGGCAGTTACTAAAATTAAGTCTATTAGCTTATGTATATATTTTTTTTGAGTACTTCTTGTCATTCTCTGGTTGGAATATGTAATCTTAAGTGTGGATCACACTGTCGACACAATGTACCGATTTTCGTAGGCTCAGTGAACTAAAGTCATAAGTAATAAGCTAAATTTGCCTTATTTCTCAACTAATTGAAATATAAGGATATAATTGCACCACACTGCATTGGTAATAAAGCCATACAGACATATTCCAGAATAAATTTAGTAATAATGCCATCGGTAAATTGTGCCGATAGTGTGATCCAGGCTTAAGATAGTACAAGTCGTTTTACGAAAAATTTAAAATTTGGTTATATTTTAGATCTTTTTAAAATCTCTAGATCTGGGGCCCGTTTTTCAAAGCTACAAATTACAAATCTACAAGTAAAATACACACAAAACAACAACACTTTTACAAATTTTATTGTTCTTTTGTATGGCCCCTGGAGTATACACAAAAAAAGTAGATGATTCAATATTTTTACTATTGAAAAGGCCAATTTTTATCACTCTGTTCTGAGAGAAATAATCAAAATGAGGACTAACATGTTTTGTTTTCCAAGTTCTCAAGTGTTTACTTTTTTAAAAATTTTAAAATTTTGTTGACCGCCTTCTCGCAAAATGTATCACTGTGCTGCGGCGCATAAAAATATATTAAAATAAAATTATGCCTCGTCAAGACTGGATATATATTACGCATTTCTACAAAAACAAACATTTGCACACATACATATATCGATACGTTTTAAATTATGACTCTCTCTAGTTGGTAGAAAATATAATTTCATATGTCAATAACTAACACATACACAAATCTTCAGTTTTGAATTTGTCTGCAAATTAAAATTATTTACGGGCTGTCTCACGATTTCGGCAAAAAAAAAAAAAACGTTCGATCGACAACTTGCATTGAAAACAATAATAAAATAAGAAATTTTTTTTTTTGTTTTTCAATATAAGTAATAAATTTTTTTTATTCATTCCCATAGTGCATAACTGAAAGTGTTGATGTTGCTATTTGGCCAACTTTTATGTAAAAGTTTTATCTGTGCATGATTGTGTGGTTAAGTTGATACATGTTATGGTTTTTTATTTTTTGTTGATTTAAGTCAACCATAAATGGCTTGAAAGAATATAAATTTTGTAAAATATTAAATAAATATAAAAATTAAACAAAGCTGACGTTCAAGCAAGGAGTTTGTCCTACAATTTTACAGAAATTTTCCGTCATGTTTTGCATATAAATTTTCCAGACGTGTTGGATGAACATAAGCAATACTTTTGTTTAATATTAAAGTTCTTATTCATAGAAAATAAAATATATTTGAGGTATAAAAGGTTTTCATATGAAAAATTGTCTCATCAAATCTTTACAAGGACACACTATTTTTTGCGGCAGTTAGAATTTATTTTAATTTTATTTTATATTTACTATTTTTAATTATTAGATCTATATTAAACTAAATGGCACGTATTTAGTTTATATTGCATTCATTATTTTTAAGAAAAAAAATAGAAGAAAAAAATATTTTATAGGAAATTTATTGAAATGGTCATCTGCCTAAATATATGAATGAGTATGTGTGTAAATATTTTGTAACCATCTGTAACCGACTGCAACAAACTCCAGTTCATATTGTTTTAATATTCATGTTATGCCATGAAAAAGTAAAACGAAACTTAAAATAATTATATATTTTCATACAAAAGCAAACAGGAAAAATCCTTCAACAATATCCTTATCAAGTCATATAATATGGCATTTACACCTGCACGAAATCTGGCAGATTTCAATTAAAATATTTTCTAAAATCTATAACGTTTACACAAGTTTTATTTTTACATTTATCACGATTTCTTATACAAAACAAAAGCCATTAACTGAAAATTTTCCCAAACTACAAACAAACAACTCTAATGTAGCCAATTCACACACCTTTTTAGGTACATCGGGTTATTTTTTTATAAGGCATTTACGCCTGCACAAAATCTAGTAGATTTTAATTAAAATCTGTATGAAAATCTATACCGTTTATACCAACTTTTATTGACATTTATCAAGATTTGTTTTATCAAAACAAAAGCCCTTAACTGACAAGTTTCCAAAACTACAACCAAACAACTGCGATGTAGCCAATTCACAAACCTTTCTTAGCATACCGTAACTAATTCACTCATCTTTTTTTATAATAAAAAATAAATAAAAACATTAGATTTTGATTAGATTTTCTACAAATCTACTGACAAAATAGATTTTGTTTTGTATGGGAAATCTAGTAGAAAACAGCAAGATTTAGCTCGAAATCTTGTAAATACTAGATTTCGGAACAGTGTAAATGCCCTATGAGTACAATTTGAAGAAAAAAAAACCTATTTGGTTTGTATGAGAAATCTACTAGATTTTTCTTGAAATCTGATAAGTGCGAGTACTAGATTTTGCTCAAAAGGCCTGCTTCGAAATAAATTTTTTATAAATCGAAAAATATCGATTTAGTTATCAACATCTTCGCAGAAGAAGGTATCATCAGTTTTTTTAATTACCGAAGTTATTATCGGGAATAATACACAGAAAAAAATGGAAAATCAACTTCAATTAACATTTTAGTTCGAAATTCATACTATGACTTAAGCTCCATACTGATGATATTCTTCCCGCAAACAAATTAATTGTTATGTTTTTTACCTTTTAACAACTTTTTATTTGTAAGTTAAGATATTTGCAAATAAATAAAAATTCCCCAAAAAAATTTTATCAATACTCATATTCAGAGCTCTTAAATACATAGGGCCGTATGCAAAAAAATATTTTACTTGAGCTTTAAAGTTCATAGTAGTTACCAAGCACTTTAAGGCTAACATTGCTTTGTTAAGAAATTGTATGCAAAAAACAACTTTAATTATTTTGTAATTTAATAATAAATACTGGTAACAGCACTGTGTTCAACAACCACTTCACGGCTTATGATGTACAACATCGAATACAAATTAATTCGAGTATTCAAATAATTTTTAATTTTATTAAATAAATTTGTATTATCTTGATGTAAAGCAATCTAATTTAAAAAGTATGAGCTTCTGACATGGAAGGAAAACAGATAAACATTTTTATGAAGTAAAAGTAAAAATAATATGATGAACAAAGAAAAATTATGGCAATATATTTTATTCGAATGAAATTAGTATTTGAATATCCAGATTTTTTCCATTCGTTTTGACTGTATGTACATCACTAAAACATTTTTGTATAATTGAATTTATTTTAATATTTTTTTATGGATTTTGCTATGTATTTCGAATCAGTTGGATAATTTGGTGAAATAATAAATTTAAGATAAGAGCTAACACTTCTAGCTTCATTTTTAGATGTATCATGAATCAATATGTGCTATATTAACAAAAATATTTGAAGAACAAAATACACATTTTGGAAATATCAACTTAAAGGACCCTTAAAAAACGTATGTGCCTACTTTAGAATTTTGATATAATAATTTTTTTAGAATACAACTTTACTTAACATTGCTTGGCAAAGCTTTGTTAACTTTTTTTGCATACGACCCGTAATGTTCAATTATTATTTGTTGGAATACCGCAATGTTAACTTAGCTGTTCTTTACACAATATATAGTGGAAAACATGTACTATTCTTCTATTTCCCACAATCACCACTGTATTCCTTCCAAAATATGACCTTTTTTCAAATTAAGTTTCTGTGGTATAATTTCATTATTCAGATCTCGGACCATATATTGATGAATATAGTATCAGTCCCCGTTCCTGGATTTCGTCACCAAAATAATATTCCTTTATTTGACTAGGACTGTTAAATGCTTAACAGTCCACTGTTAACTTTAAAATGGGCTGTGTAAACTTTTTTGGTTTTTGTCTCTGCTAGTTAAATTTTAATTTATCTTCAGACACACATTACTTTTTAATATGATGATTACTGAGGTGCCATCCGCTTATCTCGAATTAAGCACTTTTTCTTCATGCACTCATTTCTTTATTTGAAAAATATTATTATAAATTTTTTTTGATTAAACGATTTTGATCAACTAATTTTCGGTTTCAATTAGTAAAACTCTTTTACCCATATTCATAAAAGAATAAAATGAATTTCAAATATATTCAAACAGTTTTCGTAAAGAAAAATCATATGAAATTTTTATACGTACATATGTATTTAGGAATTATGCAAAAGTTGCAGGTTGGTTGGTGTATTTTGACTTCGAATGTGACGGTTTTTTGACTTTAACAGTCTTTTAACATTTATTAACGCACTAATTAAGTTTAAAATTTATTAATAATAATAATAATTAATCAATGTTAAGCTTAAATTGTAACTATTCCCAAAAATAATACAATAATTTTTAACAGTTTTTGCTTAATCTGGGTCAAGAGTGTCGCCAACCACGATAAGGCAGCACAGCACATCGCATTAGTCCCACTTTTAATTCTATCCAAAACAAATTTTAAGCGCAGACAACTGCTGATAGTGTTAATTCCAATTGACGCCAGGCAGATTAAAATTACAGATAAAAATAAAATCCAAATGTAAAGTTAACTTGTTTTTTAACAAACCTCATAAACATATGTATATTATAAATAATTGTATGTTTGGTAGCAAATTTTTTCTTTCTGTACAATTTTTATTAAACTAAATAAGCAAAGATTATTATTATTAATAAGTCTGTGTATGCTTGCATATGTTGGTTAGAAATTAAAATTGTGACATTTCCCTTTTAGCCACAAACCAATTCTAACTCTCACACCATCATGTCTGACATCCTCTTGAATTTATGAGAAAATTATGTTAATCAGGAAAAAGTTTTTGTTTTTTTTTTTATTTTAAAAGCAAAAGTTTCCTTCATAGCAGAGGAGAGAAACATTCATCCCAAACAAATACAAATAAATTTTAATCGCAAAACTTTTTGAAGTATGCATATAATGGGTGTTTTTTATTGAGGTATAGAACTTTAAGTTGGCATCACTTTTTTAACTGGCGGCCATTTTGTCAGCTGTCAAGTGATTAATATTTAGTTTGGTTTGCCATTTCATCATGAACAGGTTGACAAAAGAACAACGCTTGCAAATCGTGCAAATTTATTTCGAAAATAATGGTTCAGTTCGCGAAGTTTACCGCAAGCTCCGTCCATTTTATGGTCGACATAATCGTCCATCAGAGCAATTAATTCGGTTAACCATGGATCGTTTTCGCACTACGTTTACTCTATGTGATAATACGCATCCGCAGAGACGTCGAACAGTGCGCACCGAAGAAACAATTGCCGCTGTAGAGCAAAGTGTTGAAGAGGACCCGAATGAATCGATTCGCCACCGTGCACAGCAATTGGAGCTTTGTCCATCAACTTTATGGAAGATTTTGAAGATTTTGAATGTGGATGAGTTGTGGTTCCAACAAGACGGCGCTACATGCCACACAGCGCACGTCACAATCGATTTATTGAAGGAAACATTCGATGAGCGCATAATTTCGCGGAATGGACCTGTCAATTGGCCACCAAGATCGTGTGATTTGACACCATTGGATTATTTTCTTTGGGGATATGTGAAGTCGCTCGTCTACGCCAACAAACCAGAAACGTTAGGGGACTTGGAAGCCAACATTCGTGTCGTTATTGCCAACATACGGCCCTATATGCTCGAAAAAGTGGTTGAAAATTGGACCTGTAGAATTGGCTTTATTCGAGCCAGCCGCGGCGGCCACATGCCCGAAATCATATTTAAACATTAATGGCATAAAATTATCTTTCCAATAAAGCCAAATTGATGGACATTAAAACGATTTTCTTGTGTTTTATTTCAATTCGAAGTTCTATACCTCTAAAAAAAACACCCTTTATAAGAAGGTTAGAGATTAAAATTTTAATTCAAACTAATGCTCATTTGAGTTAAAATTTAAGACAAGTGACATTTTTTAAATTATAAGCAAATATTTTAGTCAAATCTTCCAGCCTTTTTTTTGTGTGTTAAGGAAAAAAATAAGAAGAATTGTACTTTCTTAAAACTTAAAATATATTAGAACTTAGAGGAAAAATTTGTCTCCACTAATAGGAGATTTACACATACATGAAAAGTAATAGATTTCAATTGAAATCTTTATGAATATCTAAACCGTTTACACCCAGTTTTTTTTTTTTTGGCATTTATCCAGATCTTGTAACCAATTTTTCTTAAGCAACAACCAAACAACCACAATATAGGTAATTCACACACCATTTGAGGTAAAGCAGCTTTTGTTTAGTACAATTTTTAAAAAACCCATAGTTGCATCACTAAGTACTATTTTGTTTTGTATGGGAAATCTAATACATTTTGCTCAAATGTAAACGCACTATAAAGAAATTTTAGAGAAAAATTGCTTATATGTGACGCGAAAAATAGAAAGGGACCCAAGGGTAAAAACCGGTTTTGTTCAGGAGAACTATTTTAAAGATTTAAATACGTGTATCTTTGGTGTACCATCACTTTGGTATTGGTCTCATTTGAAAGCGACACATCTCATGACGTCAGAAACGTGTTGATCAACCTTGAAAACGCGAGTAGATTGTCCCTATCTCTTGTTTTGTGTAGTTGGTTTTTACTGTTTTCTACCTAGCGCGCTGTTTCCATGAGTTTGATATCAATTTTGCTCGCGTTTTTTCGAATCCAGGTTTATTTTCTGAAATTATTAATTGTGAATTATAATAAATACTCATCTATAATTCTTTTAAATCGTGAATATCAGTCTGTTAGTATGAAAATTTTTTCACATAACCTTAGAATCGTCGACTTCAATTTCATAGAACGCGCATATATCTGGGAGGGAACACTTTTGGGGAATGTGATCGGTCTCATTCGATGCTCAGATGTTGTCAAAAAAAAAAGTGAAAATTGATTTTTTTACCCTTAGGTCCCTTTCTCTATGCGCTGTCACATACATATATACATTTTACTATTTGAAAGAAAACTCTTCTTTACATTCCAATGATTTTAAGAAGTTTATTATTTGAGCAAAAGCTTAAGTCGAACTTGTATGCTTGCTGGGATATTAGAATATTATTAAATGGCGTTCATAAACGAACGAAAATGAACCCAGTTTTCATAAAAATTTTAAGTCTTATCCCGTTTCCAAAATCAGGTACGGACCTGAAATTTTCAAAGAGTATGTAAAACTTTGGCCGCTAAAACAATATATGACGGTTAAAAATTATAGTGTGTTCTAAAGCGAGCAACTACACTTGAAATTTTCAAAGTGTATTTTTATGCAGAAATTAAAGTACTTAATTAATCATAATAATAATTAATTAATTTAAGTAATTTTGCCAACTTACTGGGGCTTGGATACCGTAAGAGGTCAAGTCTTGAAATTTTCAAAAACGTTGCAACTAAAATATCACAAATTTAAAAAAATTTCGAAACAAAATGAAAAAAGCGCTCAAATGAAATATATCACCAAAAATAAAATAAATCGTTAGAATACAAAAAAAAAATCACCAAAATAAAAATGTCGCCACAGAAGAAAAAATAAAAAAAATCGCTAAAAACAGAAAAAAAAATCGCCAAAATAAAAATAGAAAGTGTAAAAAAATTACAAAGAACCGAAAAAAAATCGCCAGAACTAAAAAAAAGAACGCACGGTGTCATGAGACATCGGGTAGGAACATAGTTCCTTACGTTTACTTACCTTAGAAATAGCCCTTACTTAGGCTTATTTTTGCTAGAATATATATATCGTTTGTGTTCTTTCAGACTAAGATCATCCATATATCTTTTGAATTTCATTAAAACCGCTTATATAGTTTCAAAGAGTAAGACATTTCCGCTTACCTCCACTCGTGGTCCTATTTTTTTATTTAAAAATCTACAGCCTATTTTTTTTGGACAAGATGTATGTATATATATTTTGAATTTTATCAAAATCGGATAGATAGTTTCAAAGAATCGCATAGATAGTTTCAAGGAGGAAAAGATTTTCTCTTACCTACCCTCGTGGTCCTATTTTTGAAAAAAAAATTATAGCCTGTCTTTGTTTGGACTCAGATCTATCTTATGTTTGGAATTTCATCAAAATCCGTTAAACAATTTCTGAAAGGCAGAAATTTCCCCCTACCACCCGTCGTCCTGCTAGCTTTTATAATCTATAATTATTTAATATTTATCATAAGTTACAGAAGCGAGCTATTGTGCCGTTTCCCACCATTCCGTGCACTCTCTCTCTCTTTCTCTCTGTCTCGCTCTACCACAAGATTTTGGAATATTGCAACAAATATTGCATTGTGTGGGTGGGGAATTAAAAAAAATTTCTTTAGTCCTCGTCCATACAGTGAAACATTTGCTGCAAAACATTTGAGTTTGTAGACGAGAGGGGAAAGAGGAATGGCAAAGGGTACTTTGTTTCATGTACACGAAGTTCTTGTTGAGTACGTCATTCTCGCCTCATTCTCATGAGAAATATATGAGAAAATGTATTAAGCTGCAAAACAAAAACTTCACAGTGTGGACACGAATGCAGTTTCAAAGAGAAAACAAAAATGTTTCGCAGCAATGTTTCACTGTATGGACGAAGACAAGGTGTATCTAACTAATTACACCATGGACGAAGACTTACAAACGACTGTTCCAGTTTCATTCCTTTCTATTCCAACTTTAACGAAACATTCTTCTAAAGCATAGTGTCAAACTTCAAAAAAAATGTATTAGCAATTATTTAAAATTCTAGTAAAAACTTTAAAAAGCATTTTCAAAATTTCTTTAGTGAAAAATATTACGAGAAAAAAAGAGTATTACAAATAATGCCCACAGGAGAATTAATTAGAAAACGAACTGATAGGAATTGTCGTTATAATAAACCCATACAGAAACGACGAAAAAAGTTTTGTGCGAGCTCAGAAAATAAAGAAAATTCATTAAATTTTATAAATTGCAATACCAGAAATACGGCTGAAGTGCAGTATTTATTTAAGCGTACCTCAACTATGATACAGACTACCAAGAAGCGTGATTTTAACAGACTTGAAGGAGGTGGTGGCGTTCAACACGAAATCTACTACGATTGCTTTCCGTGTGAAAGTGAATCGGATAAGTCGTCGAGCATGCTGCAGCAGCAATTGCAGATATGCGAAGTAATTCGAGAAATCAAAAATCCCAGAGAATTTAAAGGTCTGCTCAGACAAATGGCTTACACTGCGAATGCCTTGTATAGAACATTCCGTCAGGCGTATTGCAAAACGAAAAAGTGTAAGCAACAAAAAGAAATAAAAAAATTGTACAAGAAAAGTGATATGGCGACTGTAATGTCTGGGGAAATAATTGATGTAGAGGTGCCATTTATGAGGCAGGAAGAGGAGTCTTTATCAAAGGAACAGCAAGCTAATGAAAAGTCTCCTAGCGAAAAGGAAAGCTTTAAGCAGCCGGATTGCTGTGCTTGTAATCAGTTCACAAACAAACTGAAAGAAAAAATATGTTCCATATGTTTCGGTTATTTAGAAGACGAAACAGACTTGTGTTGGGCAGCACAAGATAAGACAGAATGCTTAACGCAAACTCCCATTTGTTTAGAAGAAACTAAATGTTGCGGACAATATGAAGAAGAGCTAAAGCATCTGGACTTTTGTGACAGATGTGCTGTATTAAGAGGCGAAATGATTAAGCCCAGCAGAGAGCAAGAAGAGCCACAAGTTCTTGAAAACTCCCACACTCCAACAGCAACCAAGCAAGTCTTGAACTTAACTCCTGTATGTGTGAATATACCTCTAAAACTGCAAATACATGGAGAAAATTGTCAAAAACGTTTTCTACAAACAGAAATTCAAATGGAAACGTTTTGTGATATTCCAGTTAAAGCTCCCGACGATAAATCGGCAAAAGTGCACAAGCCACCAGGTAGCGAAACATTTTACTCTTGCATCTCCGAGTGTGACTTAATAAAATCTCCTGAAACTCTAGAGATTTCTAAAAATGCCAAAGAAAATACATTAAATGAAATACTGGATATGATGAAGAAACATATGCCCAGTTTTAAGGAAGATACTAAGCCAAAGCCTTCAGAATCGAAGGGAATACAAATTTCTCCACCCGCTATTCCGGCAAGTGCTTTACGCAAACCCCCTTCCAACAGATCAGATTATACACAAACAGTTGAATTAAGTCAACCAATAGCTAAGGCAGCAGCACAATTTGGTCCAGAAATTAAAGGCAACAAACTAAGGGAGGAACTTTTGACAGAAGTCAGGGCTGCCTTAGAGAAAACAACAACAAAGGAAGCTATTAAGGGCCTGAAGGAAGGCAAACGTTTTTCTCTACCCACATATCCAAGACAAACAGAAGTAACCAAAGTGAGACCAGCCAGATATAGTGCTCCCAGTGCCTATCAAGCTTTGCCTACAAGCTCAGCTGCTTTAAGACCTCTAGCACCCCTGCCCGCAACATTATTTGCCGGTTTAAGACCGAATACAGCCAGGAAACCAGAACTGCCACCCAAACCAGCTATACCACCGAAACCCATCCTCTTCGCCACAGGCTCTGCACAAACAGATGAATCTGCGCTTAAGTCCAGTGGCCACTATAGACGCAGCGAAATTCGCAATGAAATACAACACGAGTTAAAAGAACTTTTACAGGAATATCCTTTAGAAACTAATAATAATAGCAAATATAAACCAGACGAAAGAGATGAAATTTTATTGGATCTACACAAACTATTTCACCCCGATAAGGTGGAAGAACAAAATGCTCGTGAAAGTGTACTGGAAGACATAAAATATCTCTTAGAACCCGAAGTTCATGCAATGGAAACAGCGTCGTCGCAGGACAGTGCTTTACAAAGTATAAAATATATTTTAAATCCCAAGGCTACAGGCAAAACTAATAGAAAAAAGAAATATCCCAAGGACATAAAAGAAAAATTTTTACACGATTTACAAATTCTAGTAACACCGCGCTCGGAGCAAAGTCCGCTAAATGAAGAAATACGCACTCGTGCTTTAGAGGATTTAAGTTCAATTTTAAATAATGACCCCACATTGGGGCATCCTTCGCCAGCCTTAGACTTGGGACCCGGCTCTTCAGCGGCAGCTCAACAGCTGAGGCAAGAAAGGCAGCAAAGACCTGCGCCTAATGAAATAAGGGACAGTGTAATCAACGACCTTAAATTTTTACTGGACCTAACAAATTCCACTCAAACCAGAAAGAGCTTGGAAGAGAATTTGCTAGCTGCACAACAAGCAGCTAAAAATGTCACAATAACCATCTCTTCCGGTGAAGAGTCATCGGATAATGAGAAACGAAGGGTAAGATAAGACTATAAAATTAGCATTCCAATAGCATATTTATAGCAAATTTAGCATCAATAGTAATATATAATATTTATATCTTCATCTTTTCCAGTAAAAGGATTTTAATAAACTCAGGAATGCCAGGATATCAAAACTTCAATTACGAAATGCAAAATGATACAAAATACAGCTGAGATAAAAAAATAGCAAAAAAAAAAAAAATTCGAAAATATTATTGTTTAAACTTTCGCAGATAAACAATAATTTTTATTACCATTTGTGGATTTTATTTATCGTCACCGTAAATGCAAACGGACGTAACTACAATTTTATATTTTTTACAGGAGCAACAAAAGACGTTACAAAATCAATAATAATAAAGTATTTTACAAAAATTTTCTTCGAAATTTACTTGTAGTATGGATATTTATATGTTTTTTAACCATTTATTTATTTGTTTTTTATATACATATATTTAAGCTTTTATCTTAATTACGTTCTTTGCAATAAAAAAATAGATGCCTTCGTAATTACGTTCGTAGGAATTTCTAAAGTAAGATCATTTTTGATCGCAGAGGTCTAAATATTGGTGCGAACATGTAGTTTGATAAAATGAACCATAATCAATTAAAAACTTGATTTCGATTTTTTGTGTAGTTACGTCCATTTGCATTTAAGGTGACGATATGTGCATAGGTATCTATTGTTTGAAATTGTTTTCAAGGTTTATGTTTAGCCTCGTTTAACACTTCTTCATAAATTAAACCATCGGCGCAAAATTTGTGTAACGCCAAACTATTAGAGCTATGCTCTTTATGCCACGACACAGAAGCTGGGACATAATTTTCGTAACAAAGATAATCGACACTATTACAGTTGTAAATTTATCTTTTATTTTTTTTATTTCTTTGTCCTTAAAAGCAGAGTATGAAAAAAAGAGCACAAACGATACATTAAGATCATATATCACATCATCTATTCTAGTCGGACAGTGTAATAGTCTGCTATCTAGACTGGGTGGTCAGGCTGACCTCACCATCATCTGGGTTCCATCCAGCACATAGCAATTTTTCAAGCAACGAACGAGTGGACGAGCTGGCTCTGCTAAGAATGTATACAATGCCGAATTGGTAGCCATGCCGAATCTAAGTAGCCAAGCCGAATCGGTACCCATGCCGTTTGTTTGGTGCCATTAGAAGCGGTATATTCAAGCACTATCTTTATAAGGCTGAATGCATATGGCGGAATATAGTCAAGTGCAAGGTTGCTAAGAAAATGTGGCCTCTCTACAATGATAGGCGCTCAATACAATTAAAGTTATCGAGAAAAAAGCAAAAAAGAAGCGACAATCTTCCAATTTCTTTGCGAATGTCCAGCTTTGCATCTCTAGAGACACACATTTTTGGACATTCACGTACTAGACGATCTTTTAGATTTATATGAGATTGGGGTTGGATCTAGTAACGATCAACATATCACAATACTTAGATACGGTTCTAAATAGGCTGGCATCGATGAGTGGAATGGTCCTTTCAAAAAAGGAATCATCTAGATTCTACTTGAATGCCTGCGTGTAGTAGACAGGCAAGTAAACCAACCATCCTACCGAGCAAATGGAAACGTTTTGAAACATCATATAATCAGGGGTGTCATAGAAACCAATCTTATCGGAATTGGATTAGAAACCGACAAAAAAAATACTTTGGTGTCATGAAATCCAATGTTGTCGGATTTTTGTTCAAACTATGTCTAGTGTCGGTTTTAGGTGTCATAGAAACCAATGTTATCGCTTTGTTATTGGATATAAACCAAGCAGCTTACAGCTGTCTTTTTTTTAATTGAAAATAAATAAAAAGGCTAAAAGCGCCATTTTTCATATCTTTTTTTCAACAGTTTGATTTTTAGCGAATATTCAACCAAATTAAAGTTGGTAATTTGATATATGATCTAGGATTTTTTCGCGAATTTGCGATTTTTCGCGTTATTTCCGAGTTTATAACATTTTTAACAGTTTTGAAGACTTATAATCAATTTTAAGGCTTGTTTCCCATTTTGCAACTTCTCGCGAATTTTCGCAATGAGCGCGATAAAATCGAGTTTTTGCCAGTATCCTGTTTCCTAACAGTTTTCGCTATTAGACTTTGCTATTATTCAGCTGTTAGCAAGTTTTTGCGAATTTTTTCCATTTTCGCGTTTTGTACAGATTTTTTTTAGCATTATTTAGAGTTATAGCCCTTTTTAATAAAATTATGGCTTGTTTAAAATCTTGCAATTTTTCGCAAATTTCTGTTATTTTTGCAAAAGATGTAATTTTTTCCAAAGTTTTTGGATTTCTTCATTCATTTTTACTTAAAAGCTTAACATTTAAAATTTTTGCAAGATTTTGCTTTTCGTAGTATTTTGCTTTTTCTCTCACAGTTTTAGCTAGTTTAAGCAATTTTAGTTTATTGATTGCTTCCAATATTGCGTGATTTATTCCAAATTTCACCCTTATTAGAGTTAAAGAATATTTGCATAAGTATATTTTAGCGTAAATACCATAATTGACAAAATTTTCAAACAAAAACTTGCATTAGAAGCCGTAAACAAATGAACAAAAACATAAAAAATCTGATTCGAACATCGAACATATTTATATTCAAAAATAACAAAACCGACTTGTTTTCATGACACCAAATGAATCCAATATTGGTTTACAAAACCGATAACCAGCAAAACCGACTTGGATTCTATGACAACCCCGAATATAATTTTATTGCATTTTTATTTAACACATGAAATTTGTTTTATATAGCTAAGCAGCATAGCTCTAACTTTAGTATTGATAGTTGTCAATGCACAGTCGTGGATTTTTGTAAAAAATGGAAATAACTCTGCAGTTTCTAAACAGGATAATTAATACACACAAAACAAAAATCACCCCCTACTCCCCCTCGTGCTCTTATTTTAGAAAAAAAAATGTATAGCCATGTGCTTTCTTAGACTCAGAGCTATCTGTGTTGCGAATTTCATCAAAAATAAAGTTTCAAAGAGAAATAAATTTCCCCTTGCCACCCCACGTGGTCCTATTTTTTTATTGTATAGCCTATGTCTTCTCGTAGACTCAGATCTATCTATGTTATGAGTTTCATCAAAATCGGTTAGATAGTTTTTGAGAGGCAGACGTTTCGCCCTACCACCCCTCGTAGTCCTAGTTTTTAAGAAACATATAACCTATATGTCTTTCTAGACTTAGATTTAATTATGGTCTAAATTTAATGAAAAGTGGTTCCGTGGTTTAGCCGTTAAAGCGCAAGAAACTAACAATAAATTTTATTTCGCATTTATAATATTATTTAGCAGAGACACCTTCTGATATTATTGCCACGAACCACTTATCCAAGTCACGAAACTTTTAGCAAAGACGCAAACCATATGGGAGATTCCAAAAACTAAGCTAAAAGTCCCAAAACTCCCAGGCGTTCCCCTTCAATTCCCCGGAAACTACGGCAACACTGAAAATCTAAAACATCCGCAGTGGCAGCACCATTATGCTATATAGTTGTTACCAGTATTTGTAACCAGTATTCGCCAGTATTTTGTCATTTTCAAAAAATTTTTGTTTTATATGCACGACGCGCCATAATTTGCTTAAAGAATCGGCTATGAAGTTCGTCTTGTGAGGAAAAACTAATTTATATCAGTGTTGGGATTTGGCTATTCGTAAATTGTACCATGAAAATGGTAAAATTGTACCAAATTAACATAAATTGTACCAAAAGGTAGCCAACTGCTAAATAAGCATACACAGTAAAAGAATTCATAACAATTTTTCATTTGTTAAAAACAAAAACATAAAGAAATCAACTTATACATCTATGTAAGGGCTACCAAACCAAATGATACTACCAATGTTGCAAATTTTAGTACTTATGATCAGTGTTGGCCAACCATGTTATTATTGTATGGCAAAGTACAATTTTTTCAAATTGTACCACTGAAGTATAAGGTGTACCAGTGTATCAATGCATATGCAGTTGTACCAAATTTGGTACAATTGTACCACAAATCCCAACAGTGATTTATATTATTATTACTATTTAACAGAGGTCTGTTTTCTTGTTAACAGAGCTCTGTTAAACACGACGGTTTGTGTCTAGGGTTGTAAATTTTTCAAGTTTATCTTCCAGCACATTTACTGGAAATACCTACATATTCTTCTGTTTTCTTATTCACATACAGAGACCCTTTTTGTCACATATCGAGAAACGATAAAATGTTTTATTTCACTCTTCATGTGAGATAAAGATAAATAAATAAAGATAATTTTTAAAAAATTCAATCTACTCGTATATATCGCCCCTTTATTGCAACATAGTCATTACTCAAAAAAAGCTAGTTTTGCGGAAAATAAGTTTAAAGTTTATCGGCCCTGTTCCGTAAACCGATCGATTTGAAATCGCACGATCTTAGAAAACTAACTCGGACAAAAGAAATATATTTTTAGATTTTCTTAAATTTTTGCATTATATAGATTCTCAAATATCATATCTCAAAGAAAATTATCGTGTATGATTTTAAGCACGTTTACAGGACCATTATTAATTTTGTGAAAACGAGAAATTAACTCTGATTCGGTTAACAGAACAGGGCCGTATAATTTCCATAAGCTTCAATGAAAATATAAAAATATGTTATTTTCTCAAGACGTTCGTGCAAAAGCCTTTTGTATGAAATTTTAACCAAGATTAAATATGATCTAATGAATTTTTCAGCATTATTAGCACCAAAAAGCCACTTTTGAGAATGACTGTGTTCCATTAAAGGAGCGATATGTAATGCGATTCAAAACGAAAACTGTTCTGTATGTAATTAATATTACAAATCGATATTATTTCCCCCAGTTGCCAAACGTAATAAAATTTTGGCAACTGGCAAACGCAACTAAAGTTCGATTGTCATGCACACATAAACGAGCCAAACTGTTTTCTATCAAAAGGCTTAAAAAGGTTGTTTAATAAAGAAAAAATAAGACTAGTTACCTTGAATAGAAAAGACATTTTTTTTAATAATATTTCTATTAACGAAAATTGTATTTTCGTCCAGCTGAAAAAAAGTTTTCATGCATCCTTAATGCTGCTTGGCAGGAATGCATTCCTTTCTCATTTTACCTTCACTTCAAGAAAAAACCGTAAATTGTAAATGTAACTTTCAACATTTTAAAATGCTGAAATTTGTTTTTCATCTTGTCGCAAATAGTTTTCGTTCAATTTTAAACGAAAAACAAATGCAATTTGTTAAAGGCTAAGAAGGTGTAGCCAGCCAGGATCTTATTCAGTATGAAGCATAGTATAAATACCAAAAAAAAAGTTTGCAAAACTAAAACAGAAGAGACCACTGCAGTGAAGCAAATGTAGTTCAACTTAAATTTATGTAACTAAGGAAAAATATTATTCTTTTTACTCAGCAAATGTTGTTGGAGAAATAAAGATAGACAAAGCATTCGAAAAGCAATGGAAGCTTCTATTATGCATTTTTATGTTGTAAAAATATATTTGAAATTTTTTTATTTCATTTACGCAAAATTTCCTGAAATTATTCTAAATTTCGAAAAACAGACCTTTTGTTAAATATTAAAATATTCCGGTAATTAAATAATATTTTACCAATCCTAATCTGCACAGGAAAAATTATTCACCCTTATTCCAGTTGTCAACATCTACCCTTATTATCTACCCATTGTCAAAAACATCTGACTGCTATTGACAGGCTCATGTTATTTTCTAGACCTTAGAGAACAGAAATAGACTGCCACTAGCACCGAATTACTCTAGAGAGCGAGTAAATAAGCCCTAATTTGTTGGTATTGTATTGACGTGACGTCGATGTTGACAAATGGAATAAGGCTAATTTGTGAATTTTTTTCAATTAAGCGATTGCTTAGAAAATATTATATTTTTGATTAATAATTTAATTAAATTTATGTTTATTTTAATTGAATTAAACTTACAATACTAGGAAATGTTAACAAATTATTGCATATCACTAATTTTATGTGTATAATAATATAACTTATGTTTTTATGTTAAAAAGCGCGAAGTTTTTTAGAGTATGCCACATTATCTAGAAATAATATTTCTAATTAAAACACTTAATTTTTTTATTGGTTTTGATATTTTATATGCGATTAAGAAAATATAACTTGAAAAATTCTTTTAAATTACTACATATCAATTTTGTTATGCGTTAAAGAAAAATAAAATATTAGAAAAGGAACTGGAATCAAAAATAGTTCCGCCTTAAAGATGATGCGATCAACTCCCTAGTCGGGGGTTACTGTACTTCTTCTCATATGAAAGTATAAGATGTCTAGTTGCCGATTCAATTTTGAACGGCGTCAAATCAAGGCGGCTTCGGTTGGTGCCAAAAATTCTGTTAAGTCATGTTCTTCTTGAAGCAGTTCTCTTCAATTCTCTTTTAAAACTTTTCGTTTGTTTATACACAGACGGTTTCTTGTTCAATTTTTCTATTGCATTAAAATGCAGTGAATGAAATAACAAAAGAGAATTGAAGCAACTTTTCGGTAAAAGCAAGTCTTTACCAGAGATCTGCATGATTAAGAATCAAACGGCATAAGTTTGCATTTTCTAAAATGAATATTGAGTTAACACTTAACATTAAAAAAATTAAAGATGCTATTGCATGATTTATATCAACGAGACTGCTGTTAATAAATGCATACCACTGCCTGCAATCTCTATTCATTCATATGATTCAGTAAAGCAATGAATCAGTATGATTGTTTTGAAAACTTCTTAAAATCCCTTCTGACAAATATAGTTTTATGTAATATTATAAATTGAAATAGCTAGGCTCGTTTCTAAACGTTTAAAATTTGTATGAAAAATAACAAAAATTCGTTTCAAAAAATATTTTTTCCATAAAAATTTCAAAACGAAAAAAACGTTTCTATTTACAAAATTTTCCTTTAATAAGCAGTATTTTTTTAACTGAAGATTTCATCTAGTCAACGTGAGTTTTGTGAGTTATTTGATTACTATACAAAACAATCAAACAACAGTAAGAATTTTTTATTTATTTTTACTAATGGCACTTAAAAAAAGAAAGTGAGTTAATGACAATCAGTTGTTAGGGAGGTAACTCTGCAAAGAATATCATTAGTACATATTGATGTTAAAGAACAAAACAAAAGCATTGTAGAATTGAGTGGAGAGCGAAATTTATGCCCCTATCACGGTTTTCAACTTTTAAAATAGTTTGGTTGTGATTGATAAATTTGCATTACCATTCTCCACTAAATTAACAGTTGAGTTTTCAGTTGTGTTTTGGTACTATCATTTACAACTATGCGTAAGTTTGGTTGAGAAAAACGTTGAGTATACACAACTATTTTCAAGTAGTTGAGTCGGTGGTTGGGTTTTTCTAGTTACAGGTAAAAAGTAGAAAATATGGAAAAATCGTAACTGGAAATATTGATTATGCTTCATAACAAAATTTTCTTAACATTCCAAAATTATTTTTTAAAGAATTCGTTCCCTATTTTGATTATTCCTTACCTTGCATTGGGTAGTTCATGATGGTTAGAATCATCACGAATTTCTTTCCTTCGATACGTAGTACATCTATATTTGCGACTTCATTTTCGTCGTCATAAAATAAATCTACATATATTTGTATCCATTTAGTATGATTTCTCTGAACTAAATCATACAAAAAAATATTTTTTCTAAAACTTTGTATTTTAAATTTTCACACAAATTAATTGCTTTCTGTCAAACTTGATATTTTAAGTTTGCAACGCGATGACAATTTCAACTAAGAAACAGTTGTGGTTCATAATACTAAAAAACAGTTTGGTCGTGTGTAAGTTTGGTCTACTCTTAGGCGACCAAACTGAGTTTAGTTGAAAACCGTGATAGGGGCATTAATCAACTCATACAGTTCTCTGAACTGTACCCACGGTTGCCAGAAATGCAGATTTATCTGGATTTTGCAGATTTTTACCCTCCAAAAACACGAAATCCAGATTTGCAGATTTTTGGGCTAAAAACGCAGATTTTTCAACTCAAATTATAGTGCAATTTTTTTTACATTTTTCCTAATACTGCTACTACTTCTTGTTTCTTTTATGTGTGAACGACTCATAGTTTAGAGAGTTACAATTTTGGAACTCAAGAAACATCGTAGAGAATATATTATTTTCTCTTCTAGACTTTGCAAAGTAAGCTTTGCGTGTGGAAAATTGGCGGCTTTTCCTCATTAGTAGACTTCAACCAGTGCGGCAGCTAACTGTAAAAAGGTAATGAGAAATTACAAATTTATTCAAAATCGAAGATGTTAGCTTGTAAAGATTTTTGCTTGAAGCTTTTAAGCTTATTCTGCCGTATTCATAAAATATAGTTTTAGTTTACGAAAGCTTTACAAAACAAACGAGGGGAAAGGAAAATTTTATGTTCCCCTCGTCTCTCTCTCGTACAAACTAATCAGCTTAGCATTAAGACTTGCTTAGTGTAAATTAGGACTTATGAATATTACCTATTACGAATATTACTTATTTTGTGCTATTACGCTTGTGTACGTAGTTCTTAATAACATATTTTGATAGTCATTCTAAAAAAATATATATGTTGTACATCTACATCTATATTTATGTAATTTTTTTTAATAAAATATAAAAAAAAGTTGTTTAAAAAATTGCTTTGAAGATTTTTTGAAGCTTTTAAAAATAAAATGCAGATTTTGCAGATTTTTTCGTAAAAAATTGTTGAATTTTGCAGATTTTATCCTTAGAAATTCTGGCAACACTGTCTGTACCTCTTTTTTCTTCTTTACTCTCTCTCTCCCATAAACTCAGACTTGCTTCAAAAAAAAACTGCCAAGTCTAAAACATGACTAAGCAAAATAATACAAAAAAATGGCAACGCCGT
Source organism: Tachina lurida (assembly GCA_944452675.1). Classification (NCBI taxonomy): domain Eukaryota; kingdom Metazoa; phylum Arthropoda; class Insecta; order Diptera; family Tachinidae; genus Tachina; species Tachina lurida. Next base: position 92,624,873 of record OX101755.1, read on the forward strand.
GGGCGAGGGTTGTCGGTCTTTTTTTCTTTGTGAAAGTAGATGATATCTTGTTGCCGAATATATTTTAAGCGGTGCCAAACCAATGCGGATTCATTTGGTACCAAAAATTCTGTTAAGTAAGATGGTGCAAAAAAATGGCAACGCCGTGGGCGAGGGTTGTCGGACTTTTTTTCTTTGTGAAATTAGATGATGTCTTGTTGCCGAATATATTTTGAACAGTGCCATACTAATGCGGCTTCGATGTTTGCGTAACGGATGGTGGGAAAAAGTGGCAACGCCTTGATAGCCAGTTGCCGGACTTTTTTCCATATGAAAGTAGACCAGTAGTGCGATTCACTAACTATTCTTAACGACAATCGCATCGTTAAAATAATTATAACGAAAATTTATCGCATTTGCTATTCCGTAACATTTTTAACGATATTCGCTGTAGGTTAATGTCAGCTGTGCTATTCATTTTATCGACAAAAATCAACAAAAAATATCAGCTGCGTACTATCGTTAAAAAGAAGCTATGGAATCACACCATCGTTATTGCAAGCGACAAAATGTATAGACAAAAATTACGATTGTCGGATCGTTAAAAGTTACTGAATCGCACTACAGGTCTAGTTGCCGAATAAATTTCGTACGGCACCAAGCCAAAACGGCTTCAAATGGACATCACTGAAATTAATCTACTACTCTGATGTACTCATGCTCTCAATAACGTTGATTTTAAAAGTATAACTTGAATCCGACATCGACATCATATATATACTATCCCTAATAGTTCACTTTATAATTTAAAAAAAATTTTTGGGCCAATTTCACCAGATCTATTTAAAGATCAATTGATATTTAAATGTTGATTTTCATTAATTTGTTATGGAAAAGTGACTTTAAAATATGAATTAATATTTAAATAGGTTGGCGAAATAAATAGGCTCTTAAACTTGGGTTGAATTCATTCAGTCGGTCTATTTTGACACAGAACTATTGTTAAACCTATTTAAACAACAAACCCCGTATTTATAAAAAAAAATAAAATGAATTTGAAATCCATTTTAGGAAAATTTTGTATGGAAAATTTGAAGTAGAATACATTTCAAATTCATTTTAAATTTTATGAATATGGGGGCAAGTCTCTAAAAATATTTATAATAATCGGGCCTGTTCTGCAAATCACGACATGCCAAATCACGGTGATTTCTAAAAATTAATAAAAGCTAAATCATTGCTTTTGTAAATTTTACGTTTTATAGCTTTGGAAGTTGGAAGAAAATATGCTATTATAAATGAAAAAAACTTAAAACGCAATACAATCTCATTACCAAGTCAGCTATTAATAGTTTACTTTTGAAATCACGTGATTTGAAATCACCGTGATTTTCAGAACAGGGGGAATATGTTTATATTTATGTATATTAAAAAAATATTTAATTAAAATCAATTTTTCCATCTTTTAACAAAAAAAGAAATTCAATTCTATTTTCTACAGATTTGTCCGCAACAAAACAGAATGAAGGAAAAGCAAACCACACATACATATTTTCAATTGGACTGAAATGAAACAGCTGATTCACAACAGAACAGAACGTACAAGCTAATTCTGTCTGAAATGGTATATGTTTCCTATAAGGGGAATCGAAAACTTTATATTACGAGTAGTATTCACCCTTATCGCGAATAAAAATTCACGTGAAAAATGTTCCCTTTTACCAAAATTGTGATCGCAGATCACAGGCAGATTATTTTCTAATTTTGTCCACCATTTTTTTGTTAACGCGAAATATTTCCTTTCGTATATGCTAAAGCAGTGTGATCATTTCATTTCAAGCATAGTTATTCTAAGGCGGAAGCAATAGATTAAAATTTTGCTACAAATTTATTTTCTACAGAATTTCGCGGAAAATTTTTTATCTTCAATACAATTCCTATATAGCTATCAGCGTAAGGTTTTTTTTTGTTTGCCATTCACATACATATGTGGTAAACAAAAAATTTAACTGCTTGAAAATGTTTTATTTTGTAACGCAAAAAAATTGCTAGATTTTTTATATTATTACAAGGATTGAAGATTAATTTTTTAATTTATTTTTTAACTTAAATAAAAGTTTTTTTTTAATGGAAAAAGAGTTTAAAATATGTATTTACAATAGGCATTAAAAGCTCATCAAAATATTTTGTTCTTTTAGCAAATAAGTTTTATTAATATAGTTTGATATAAGACAATAAATTCGTAACTCTTTTAAAATATCTAGTTTGCTTTTATTCTTGGAAGAAAAATTATTAACAAATTAATAAATAATAATAATAAAAAATATCATAGTTTCGAGGAGTTAGTTATAACCGAACTGTACTGTATTCTTTTAACGTGTGTATAATTTTGCCGCTTTAGCTGTTTAAAATGTAATCACGATTCCGGCAACACTGCTTCTTTAATACACTAGTATGCCGTATTTTTTTTTTTTTTTTTTAATTTGAAATGTAAAACATTTTAAAAATAAACCTTGTTGAGTCGAAAGAAATTACAGTTTAGTTGATAGGTGAAAAATTCAATTTTCATACAATTGCAAGTGTGCCCTCCCACTCGGCCATACTTTGCAAAAAACCTCTCACACTCTTGCAGTCACACTCACACACACTTCATGTTAAAAAGGAAAACAAACAAAAAAAAACTGAGAAAAAAAATACACAGCAGAAATTAATGTCTTCTGTATGTGAAGTTGCGTGTGTGTGTGTGTCATTGTATACGTTTGTATTTTATGCAAATGTACAAAAGGGTTAAACGCATACAAAAGCAATTTTACAATTTATGTTTGCGTGTAAGGCAAGGAAACTTTAGAAAATTATTTAAAAAAGAGAAAAGTGTGAAAAAAATCATCTAAATGCACATACACAAAACAAAATTTTTTTTACAATAATTGAAATTTATTTGCTGGTAGTTTAATCCCGGGATTTCCGGGCTCGGGATTTCCCGTTTAGCATCTCTAGTTGTGCTGTTGTTGGCACTTGCGGAACTAGGGACGTGTATCTTCTTTTTTATGTTTCCGTACACCTAAGGTGAAACGGAACCATATTGTTTTCGCTACGATGTCTGTCTGTCTGTTTGGCTGTCAGAAGCCGGTTTCTCGGGAACCGTAACAGCTACGGATCTGAAATTTTCTCAGAATATGTAAAACTTTATCCGCTACAACAACAAATATAAGGCAGTTAAAAATTAAAGGGTGTTGTAAAGCGAGCAGCGAAACATGTGCAAGTCCTAATGTTATATACAGAAAATTATATATATATATATATTGAAATTTTCAAACTTAGTCTATTTTCATGCAAACTACATTAATTAATGCTGAAATTTAAAAAATCAAAATTAAAGGGTATTCTCTCAGTTAATGTTATTTTGAATATGTAATTTGGACATGATGCTGTATCTTGGAAACCGTAAGAGGCAAAATTTTGAAATTTTCAAAAACGCTAAAACTAAAAATCCCAAAATTTAAAAAAAAATTGGCGAAACGAAAAATCGCCTAAAACCGAAAAAAATCGCCAAAAAGGAAAAAAAGCGCCAAAATTAAAAAAAAAAATTAATGTTAAAATAAATCACCAAAACCAAAAACAAAAACCATCAAGACCCGAAATAATCTCAATAACGAAAAGAAACACCTAAACTAAGAAAAAGCGCCAAAACTAAAAAAATCGCAAAAAGAACAGAAAAAAAATGTAGCGGGTACTGAACATTTTTTTTTTTAATTTAAACATCAGTGGTGCGATTCAGTAACTTTTAACGATCCGACAATCGTAATTTTTGTCTATAAATTTTGTCGCTTGTAATAACGATTGTGTAACTTCTTTTTAACGATAGTAAAAAGAATTTTTTTTGATATTTTCTGCTGATTTTTGTCGATAAAATTAACGGCACATAAATTATTGTGGCTTAAATAACGACACAGCTGACATTAACCTACAGCAAATATCGTTAAAAAATGTTACTGAATAGCAAATTCGATAAATTTTCGTTATAATTATTTTAACGATGCGATTATCGTTAAAAGAAGTTAGAGAACCGCACTACCGGTAAGACTATCGATTATTTAGGCAAAAGTTCGTATAGATTACATATGTAGTATTCGTGCGGAACCAATCGTTTGCGAGTCCAAAGCATCACTTTACTGAATTAATTTACATTTACTTGTAAATACGAATTGTCTCAAAATGTTATAAGCAGGGAAACCGCAAATATGCAATTGCATGTTTTTTCTTGTATCACGTATTAATGCGGGGACAAGATATTTATCCGTTTCAGAACTTTTAATGAATTTTGGCATCGATTTGTTAGTGCATATTTTTGCATATTTTACCCTTTAAAGCATGTTTATGCATATATCGGTTTTACACGCATATTTTTAGCTTATTTTCGAATTTTTAGAGCATAATTTACGCTTTTAGGGCATATTTTCATACTTTATAGAATTTATTTTATTTCAACCCGCTTAGCACCACCATCCTTTAAAAAAACTCTCCATTCAAAAAAAAAAAATTTTATGAAATTTTTTTTTAGCAACGCATTAAAATTTCATTTTCGAAATAAAAATTTAAGTTTTAAAGAATTTTTTTTTCCTGTGCTATCTGGGTTAATATGCTTACAAATTATTTTTAATTTTCGCCATCTAAATCTCTGTTCCAATGGAACATTAGTAGTGTATAATGTTTTTTATATATAACGCAGTTTTACGGACGTTAGTTGCCATACAAATTTAGCTATGTGGGATTTAGCTGTGTGTGATTTACTCTGCCCCGAAAAGACCTTGAAGGAACATTGTAAATGTATGAAAGTTCATTAAGACGTGACAGAAAAGATTTTTATTTGAAATTCTAGGTCAATATTTTGTTATTTATTTCAATAAAAATTATAAATTAAAATCTTGTCTTATTTATCCAAAATACAGTTCCAAAGCCTTAATTCTGATATCGTGATCTTTTGAAATTAAAGTTAAATTCTTATGCATCCAATAAAAATTAATTTGTTTTAGTAAAAATTTTTATAGTAATTTTGTGTTAACCTGCACTTCAAACCCAGTTATTCTTTGTTAATTATGTTTCCGTTTTTTGGTTATTTATTTTTTTCTTATTTTATATGCAAATGTTGTTGAATTTTTGATTAAAAAATATATTTTCATTTACAAATAAACCAATTTATTCTATTTTTAAGAGCATATTTTTTGACTTTTAAGCGCATATTTACAAGTTTTTAGTGCATATTGAATGCGCATAAAACACTTTTTTTAGAGCATATTTGTGGTTTCCCTGGTTATAAGTATTCCTAAAGCTATGAACAGACGGTTGTCAGATATTACAATATTGTTAGTAAAATGTGCTAAAAATTTCTTACAACCGTGTGAACTGACAATTTTTGTCTGACATTGTTGCCCAGAAAAAATCATCGTCAGTCCATTGCAAGACTAGCAGCTGACAAAAAAAAATGATCAGACATCTTACAATCGTGTGAACACATTGTAAAATTATTGCCAGATATTTGTCTGACATTTTAATACTCGTATTGTCAGATGTGCCAAGTTTATGCATCTGACAATGGTGTCATTGCAAGAAAATTATTTCTATGGGCAACACTGCGAACGCTTGATTTTAAAGAAAAAATATATAATAAAATATATGTGACAGCGCATAGAGAAAGGGACCTAAGGGTAAAAAAATCAATTTTCACTTCTTTTTTTTTATGTGGACAACATCTGAGCATCGAATGAGACCGATTACAAGCCCCAAAAGTGTTCCCTGCCAGAGATATGCGCGTTTTATGAAATTGAAGTCGACGATTCTAAGGTTATGTGAAAAAAAATTCGTACTAACAGAGTGATATTCACGATTTAAAAGAATTATAAATGAGTATTTATTACAATTCACAATTAATAATTTCAGAAAATAAACCTGGATTCGAAAAAATGCGAGCAAAATTGATATCAAACTCATGGAAACAGCGCGCTAGGTAGAAAACAGTAAAAACCAACTACACAAAACAAGAGGTAGGGACGACCTACGCGCGTTTTCAACACGTTCCTGATGTCATGAGATGTGTCGCTTTCAAATGAGACCAATACCAACACACTCAGTGATGGTACACCAAAGATACACGTATTTAAATCTTTAAAATGGCTCTCCTGAACAAAAGCGGTTTTTACCCTTAGGTCCCTTTCTATTTTGCGCGTCACATATGCGGGCAAAGTCATTGCAATGACTTTCTTGTGGTCGATAATAGTTTGCATTTTCACTTTATACATTTAATGAAAGCACAAAAAAATGATATTTAACAATTTCTAACAAATGCTTTGAGTCTGGCAACGCATAACAACAGATGTGACAATATTCCGACTGACGACTTTGTCAGATTATTTTATTGTCATACCACCGTCTGGCAATAAATTGGAAAATTTTTTGATAAATTTTATATAACCGTGTGAACTGATAATCTACCTTGTGCTGGTGATTTTTGATTGGCAGTACATTGTCAGCACATTGGCAGATCTGACAATACGAGGGCGCTTCGGAAACTTCTTAGCCTATCAATGGAAGAGAATAGTTAGTTTTTCAAAAATATTTTTATTTTTCAATATAATCTCCTGAAACTTCAATACACTTAGTCCAACGCTTTTCTAACAATTCTATCCCTTGATTAAAATGGTTTTCCTCAAGGTCTTCAAAATAGTGGTTTACAACTGTAATTGCATCTTCATTTGAGGTAAAACGCTTGCCAGCAAGGAATTTTTTTAGATTTGGGAACAGGCAAAAGTCACTGGGAGCCAAATCAGGAGAATAAGGTGGGTGGTCAAGCAACTCGTGCTTTAATTCGTTGATTTTAGCCATTGTTAAAACAATCTTGTGCGCTGGTGCGTTGTCTTGATGAAAAATTATTTTTTTGTGTTGTAAGCCAGGACGTTTTTCTCGAATTTGTACATTTAATTGATCCAAAAGGTTGCAATAGTACTCTGAATTTATTGTTTTACCCTTTTGCAGATAGTCAATCAATAAAATACCTTTGAAGTCCCAAAAAACCGTTGTCATAACCTTACCAGCCGATTGAATTGTTTTTGCCTTCCTTGGGGCACATCCTCCAGCTTCAGTCCATTGTTTGGATTGTTCTTTTGTCTCTATAGTATAGTGGTGGATACATGTCTCATCAACAGTTATGAAACGACGCTTAAAATCCATTTTATTTCGCTTAAAACGATCCAAACAAGCTTGAGAAATGTTCATTCTTATGCGTTTTTGGTCGACTGTTAACCCATCTTGCAGAAAGCTTTTTCATCTGTAGTTCTTCATGCAAAATTAAATGGACTCGATCATTTGAGATGCCCATGATATTAGCTATTTCACGCAATTTTATTCGTCGATCATTTAATACCATATCATGCACTTTGGCTACAATTTCTGTTGTTGTTGCTGTTTTTGGACGTCCACTACGTGGTTCACCTTCAATGCTTGTACGACCACGTTTAAATTCAGCAACCCAATTTTTTACTGTTGCATATGAAGGAGCACTTTCACCTAACACATTCACCATATCATTATGAATTTCTTGTCCCGATAAACCTTTTTTATGTAAATATTTAATGACACCACGCATTTCTAATTTTTCCATTGTTAAAAAATCGCGGATGCGTCTTTTGTGAACACCTGTTTCTATATGAAGGAGTTGCCAGATCGAAACAAAATTTAACATGTGTTCATAGCAGAGATGGAAGTTTCCAAAACACTTAACTTTTTTCTGTTTATACCGCGCTTTTTGTGCTAGGCTAAGAAGTTTCCGAACCGCCCTCGTATTATAAGATCTGACAATCGTCTGTACATAGCTTTAGCCTCGTGAACATTTATTAATTGATTAATTTATTTTCTCAACTATTAAAAAAAAAAACGTTTAAGAAGGTCCCCTGCGTTTATAAGGAAGATTTAATTTAATGATTTAACTTTAGACATCTTTTTTGAGATTTTTTTTATTTCAAAAAAGTTTATAAATTCTTTATTAAACTAAAATTTTCATAGTTTTACAAATGATTTTCTAGCGTTGCAGGAACCAAAATCACAAAAAAAACAAAAACTTCATTTTAGCTGCATTAAAACGATCCAATGCTATATAGAAATGCCTTACAGAAAAAAAATTAATTTGCAAAATCACTGCATATTTTGCACATCAATTAACCCACAAAGAAAATTGTGTATCCATATGCAAAAACAGATTTTCAATTACACAAAAATTTTTTGATAACTGCAAAATACATTTGAAAACAGTTTTGTAACGAATTTAAGCTTTATAATTTTTTTCAGTGTGCATTTGAAAGGAAAAGTGGAAATCATACTCGTATTTTGCAAGCAAAACAGAATAAAACGAGAAACATTGAAAAATGTTGTGAAAACTTTTACTACGTCGGATATACTCATACATATGTATGTATGAGTTAACAAAAGCTTTAAATAACACCTGATAGCATGAGAAGTTATACCGAAAAACTTTTCCTTTTATAGCATTCATATATGAAATGAAAAAAATATTTCAAATTGGAAAATACAAGTTACAAGAATCATACTACGTTTATACGCGCACTAATTAACTTGTTTATACGGCATAGTAAATGTATAAAAACTTGGTAGCACTTTTATAGAAAAGTTACTTATGTTAACAAAAAATTTGTTTTGGGTTGCAAGTTGCAACACTGTAGAAGTAAATGAGAAATATTGCGCAAACTTTTTTATGGTGCTGCCAAGTTCAAAGTCCCGGAATGAGACTCAGGATCTTTTTTCCGGTTTGTGCCTTTTTTGAAGGCAGCTATTTTTTTTTCTTTTTTGTTATTTTTTACTTCGAATTTAGTGGAAGCATAATTGATGCTTTACTTTATCATTATTTATTTTATTTTTCTTAATTTTTATTACAAACACTTTAAAAAATCGCCCGGCAATTCGATTAGATGGTAAATTTATTTATATAGGTAGATACATTTTTTCTTGACAATTTTTCATTACATTCAGTGAACACAAAAGACTTTCTGTGCTGATGATTACCCACCCTTTTTCCCATTCCCCTTAATTCTTAACATAAAGTACTCGTACGTATTACGCCCAAGCGCTTCCAAAATAATCATCATACAAAAATTTTCATCTTAAAGTGCTTTTAAAATTTACTTTTTTATTAACTTTTTTTTTTATTACGCCATTAAGCGTTTTTGTTTGTGTACGCATGGTGGTGCTGAAAACCTGTTAAGTACTTTTATTATTCAGTTAATAAAGAAAATTGCTACAGCAGATATAGCAGGCAGGAAGTGGTTGTTTGCCTTTGCCTGAGCTGTACACTAGTAGAAAGGCCCTAACCTAAGAAGGTAAAAATATAATAATAAACAGTACAACTGCTTTTTAAAACTGCTTGTAAAAGAGTTATTTATTACACTATTGCAATAAATTTTTGTGACGAGGTGTATTTGTGTGAAATAAATTAGAATCACTGAAAAACTCAATTTCGTGAAAATACGAGTTAGGGCCTTTCTACTTGTGACCATCGATATGAATGTATGTATGTATTGTATATGTAGGACTTAATTAATACTAGAAATTAATGATGTCTGTGAAGGTGACAGAAGCAATTGTTGACACAATTGTGCGCTCTGACCGTTTAGCAAATTGATGGGCATACAAGACATGAAAGCAATTATTGAGCTTATTACTGACAGTAGAATTAATGTGTAATATTTTAGAATTCATAAGAAAAAAATTCTGAAATTCAATTGAAGCAAGCACTTAATTCTATTGGCTCTCCTAGATTTACTGAAAAGCTAATGAGGCTTAGAAATTGGGCTATATAGAATTTTGCTTATAAAAGCTTCTTAGCTTTTCTTGTAATTTTTTTGACGTCATATCCATATTATTTAATTGTAATATAGATAAGAAGCGTTTAATGAAAGATCACTTACTAATGGCGTTTTCTTTTCTAGGCAAACATCTTACATTTAATGTATTTTTCGCCAAATGTATGATCGACGCTAAATATTTTTTCAATACCTGTCATCTATCTTCAACCATTAAGGTTGTCTCCATACAAAAAAAAATATTTTTTATGTGTAAACATCTATATACAATCACAAATTTTGAGTAAGATGTGCGATGTAATCGTTAACCAATCGTAAAGCGTTATCAAATCGGTGTGATCTATCTATGTATGAGTGTATTAGTGTAATCATACGGACAACAAGAAGTACAGAGAAACTTAACAGCTGCATAGAAATACACACAACCGAATTTTAAAGCATACCTTCAGGAGCAAAGTTAATATTAATAGAAATTGCTTGCGAAGTGTAATAGTGTTGCCAGTGGGGATAATTTTGGTAAAAAGTTGAAAAATATAAAATAAATATAAACTTTTAAATAAATAAAAATTAAAAACAAAAATTAAACCGACTTTAAAAATAAGCACTAAAAAGCTACAAATAACATAGATCTAGTTAAATAAAAGATTTTTATATATGTTACCTACAGTGCCGTTTGAAGTTGGTGCCAGCAACATTGGTAACTAAGCACATACATACGAGTATGTACATAAAAATTACTTGCAGTTTTTTTTACCGGGCATGTTCCCATGTGTTTAGTACAATTATTACTGGCACCAACTTCAAACGGCACTGTAGGTAACATATGTATATAAAAATGTTTTAACTAGCTCTATATTATTTGTAGCTTTTTAGTGCTTATTTTTGAAGTCGGTTTAGTTTTTTTTTAAGTTTTATTTTACCTTTTTAGTGCATACTTTTGAGCTCTGGTCAATTCAAAAAAGTTTTAAATCGATTAAGTAAAAACATGTGAAATATAGTATTCAATTTTATGGGGCGTGGCTACGCCTACTTTTTAAAACAAGATTGTGTATTTTTAAGAATTCAAGGTGTGTGCCAAGTTTCGTAAATATTGGTTAAGTACAAGCACATGAAATATTATACTAAAATTTAATAGGCGTGCCGCGCCCACTTTTTTGAACGCAATTTTGTGTTTTTATTAAAGTTTAGGGTGTGTTTAGGGTGTGTTCGTAAAAATCGGTGAAATAGAACCCTGTGAAATATAATATAAAATTTTAATGGGCGTAACCCCGCCCATTTTTTTTAAAGAAGATTGTGTGTATTTTAGAGCTCAATGTGTGTGCTAAGTTTCTTAAAAATCGTTTAAGTAGAACCAGCAATCAAATGAGTAGAAGATCAGAAAATCAAATTTTAAAAATTGTGGGGGTAACCCTGCCCACTTTTTTCAAATGGGACCAATGGGAAGCTATACCCATTGTAGAGACGAGTAGAGACGAATTGTTAACCTCCTTCTTTTTTGAAGTCGGTTAAAAAGCGTTTTAAATGGCAAATATTTGTTTAAAAGATATATACATAGCACTCTTTATAAAGAATTTATAATATTATATTATAACATATCTTCATTACGTACTCTTGCCTTACACTTAAGCTGGTGCACGACAATTGGGTAACAATCTCTATCTCATGCCAATTATTATGGGTGGAGATTTTAATACAAATTTTAACGTTTTCCACTTGCATATGAGCAACTCTCCATAAACCACCACAACTAATAATTCCACTACTATAGATGCAGTTTTCCATAGATTTTTAAATACAGTAGGGTCAAAAATTTATATAGCTTATTTTAGTTACCATAAGCCAATATTGAAAAAAACAATTTCATTACTAGATGTTTACACATCTCCCCTGTGATCGGACTCACATTGACTTTTTTTTAATAGTTGTTTCTAGAAACACGCTTGTTGCGCTTTTATGGTTGTCTTCTGCCTCATTATCATCTACGTCGTCGCTGTCTTCGTTTGATGATTCGTCCAGCTCTCTGTCAGATAACTCTTCCTCATATTTTTCTCTATCTTCTGAAAAATATTTGTATTTTTTTTTAAAGAACAAACACAACTCGCAAAGCGATTAGCTTGTCTGCGGAAAGGGTCTATGGTGGGAATCGAACCCACGACCTCTGGACTGAGAGGCTAACATCGCTACCATTCAGCCGCAGGATATGAATATCATGCGCCATTTTCTTTTTGATATCACAGGAAACATTCTGGCCAAATAATGCGAGAGCAACAGGGTCATCACTAAGGTACCAGACATGTACACAAAATTTATTCACCAAATTCTGCGAAATTGTAATGAAAACAGAATGAGCAATAGCTTTAAAAAAAGCTCAAATCGTTATTTGGAGCTTCGATTCCTTTAGACGCACTAAACCAAGCTTTTACATAAAGTACACTCAAAATATTATGTAGGTAAATTATTAGGGAAAATAAATGAAAAATCATTTGAAACGAGTAAAATGTTATCTAAAAACCCTTTCGCTTACATTTCATTTGAATCAAGAGAGTTTTTCAATTATTTTTTAATGTTAATTTTTTAACTAGCACAATATGTAAAAATAAAGAAAAAATCATTTATTTTCTTTAAAAAAAAATTTAACTTATTTATAAGTTAGATATTTTAGAAATATTTATTAACAATTGAAAATAAATGAACATTTTGACTGCACGAAAAAGCATTTTAATTTTGTAGTTGTTTTTTAAGCAACATACATAAAAAGTTAAAATATAATTTTTTTCGTAGGACAACTGCATTTTCATTTGAGTTTGACTTTACGGTAAACTTCTGAAACAACTACAAACAGTTAATGTAAAACTTTTTTGAGTGTAACGATGTCTATACTGACATCGCGGATTCCATCAAATTCGTTTTTGGTTAAATCAAGATATTCTCGAAATAAGAACATTTTAAGGCAGTATATCGCTTTCGCGATCCAACGAGCATGACAGTATCGAACGAAGATACGAAGATAGATGCTAATGAGGCAGAAGACGACAAAATAAATAGCGGAGCCAGTGGAGAAGAATGTCGTTTTCGCCCAGTCATTAGTCATTGGCTTCACAGGTGTGAAATGAATTACCTTAGCTCCCACAGTAGTACACCCAGAAATAATAAAGGATTTGAGCCACTACGTAACACCTGGGAAAACAAACTTTTTTCAACGCTTAGGATTACCAATAAGTTTTTTAAATAGCGATCCAGAAACCTGGGACAACGTGAAGTCTATAACCAAGCGCTAGAGATATTGCAAAAACCGCAAGTTCTCAACAACGCTGCAGAAAGAGGCGTAAAATTATAAGAAGATAACAGCAGTGCATTAAGCAAAATATTTTTAGTTCAAGTCGTTGCCCAAGATAAAAAGGATATATCCAACACATGCCAAAAATAAATTAATTCAAAATGACAAGAAATGCCAGATGTGAAGTCAGCCTGACACATGATAAATTAAAAATTTCAAACCAAAAGTATACATCGTTATATGAATGAAGGTTTTTTTTTTAATTTTACGAAAGAAGTAACTACGAAAGCTTTCTTTTGGAATATGTTGCATATCATGGGAATTGCAGACGAAAGCTAGCAAAAATTTTTAAAATTTTTACTTTTGTTTTTGTTAGAATTTCTAAAGAGAAATTTGCCCTGTTTCCAAATAAAATACTTATATAATTGAAGCCATTATTATGCCTTTGAATTTTAATAACAGCCTCAAATCCTTTATAACTAATCCCCAGCTTATAATTAATTTTATTTAAATAAATGTCAATCGAATAGTTAATTAATACAATTTAATTACAAAATTTTTAAATAATAAAAAAACCTATAGCCAGTGTAAAAAAGATGCATTTATTCTTTGCTGCAGCTTGTTTCTGTTTTAATTAATAATCTCTGGCAGTGCAATTTTTATTAATTAATTTACTTATTTTTTTTTTATTCTATAATCATGTCTGCTCTGTGGGAACAAACAATTTCATTGTTACATGATGATAATGATGCTTTTGTTACTGTTGGCCCAGGACATACATAAATCACTTTGCCATGAACTCCTTTCGCTCCTTTCACTGGTTTATTTTAAAATCAATTTAAGGATTTATAGACAGTATTTGCTGTTGTCGTTATGATTGTTGTTTTAATAAAAAAGCAATAAGATTCAAACATAATAAAAAAATATAATCAATATTTAAAATAAGAATTTTATGTTCACCCCTGCCAATAACTGGGCGTTTGGATGCACAGTAAGTCTGTCAGTCAGTCCAGCCACCTGTTACTAACACAATTAATTCATATACATACATACATACACACAAAAACTTTCGATGGGCGAAGTGTGCTCTCATTCTTATATCTGGTGATGGTGAGGCATAGTGGCTAGAATCAGCGTTACCGTTGTGCGACTAAAATCGCATTTTGTCCCTTTTTCGACTGCCTTGCCACTTTGTATGCCCCTTAGCTTTAAATCCCCTTTTTGTATCATTTGCATTATTTTGTGCTCAGCAAAACTCTTGAAATTTTCAAGAACGGTAAAACAAAAAAATCCCAAAATTACCAAATCGCCAAACCAAAAAAAAATCGCCAAAGACAAAAAAACGCCAAAACGAAAAAATTCGCCGAACTAAAAAAATTTCTAAAACGAAAATAAATTGCAAAAAAAAACTGAAAATCGCCAAAATTAAAAAAATCACCAAAATTAAAAAAATCGCAAAGATGAAAAAAAAAATCGCCAAAATGAAAAAAAGTTGCCAAAATGGAAAAGCCAAAAACTTAAAAAAAAAATCGGCCAAAACGAGAAAAAAGAGAAAAAAAAACAAACAATAAACATTTCAGCTGAAAAAACGCAAAACAAAACGCCATATTAAAAAAATGCTCAAAGCCCAACGTACAGAATCCTTCGTGCGCGAGTCAAAGTCGCACTTTACTGAATTTATTTATTTTGACAATAAATGTACGCAGATTTGTTCAGATCCTACCACATTCGACAACAAGATTTTATTTCATGTGTCAAACTTGGTAATTCTAACTGAAAGCTAAATTTAATAAAAGTACATAATATTAAAAAACTTTTTTTTTTCAGTCGTTAAGGAGCTCTGGGTCGAAGAACATCATTTCGCGTCATCGTAATTGTTTCTTAAGTGCGGTCAGGCTTATGTCTTATGTTAGGCCTTCGAGAGTTTTTCGTCTCGCTCGCACTGGTTGACTGGTCTGCCACGGATAATCGTATAATCTTGCGGTTTTTTGTGGAATTTCTTTAACAACCACTTTTCTACTTACTATGTGAAGGCATAGGTCGTACAGTCAGTCACGGAACTTTTTTGAAAATACTGTTAATAACATCTTGGAGATATGGTCTAGTTACTCCGCCCATATTCGTGCAATACCATACTATGCAAATTTACTTTGTATAGTATGTTTAATAAATAAATAAAAAAAACTTTTGATAAAGGAAATAATATTGTATGAAAAACAAATAATGTGGACAAGTAAGTAAGGAAATTTAAAGATGTTTTTATTTAAGTGTGTACGTGTTTATTTATAGCTATTCTTATTGTATCTCTAAGGGAATAAAACTCATTGAATTGACATCAACAAGTAATGCTTTTGATTTAAGTAATTAGTTCATCAGCTAGAAAACCAGTAAAAAAGAAAAAGTAATACGAAAATATTTCAGAGATTATGAGCGAAGGCATAAGTGGGTTAAGATGGATGCAGATACAAATAAAAAACCCATTTGTGTCTTCTGCAATCAGTTGCTCATCTGCCAAATGAATCATTTGGAACGCCATGCTAGAACAGCCAAACATCTGGCCAATTGCCGAAAACAAATGATGTAAAAATATTCGATTTTCAGAGAAAACTGGCTATTGCTGAAATGAAGCTTGCCTTAAGGATGATAAGCATTGATTGATTGCAACCACTCTTTTAAGTCACTGTACAAATTGGCCAAATTAAACGCCATAATATATCCAGATTCAGCAGTTGCAAGGTCGGCATGATACATTTTATTTCTTCATCTTTATAAAATAAAATTTACCAAAAAAAAATAAAGCATAAGCATAAATTAGCATTACTAAAAAATTATCAAACAGACTGAAAGTAGACACTTGTCAGTCCCTGCTGTCTGCTTTAAATTTATTTCAAAACGATTTGAAAGGAAGTATTCCAAGAGAAGAACTTAATTGTCATAAAATGAATGTTTTTGTACTTCTTATACATGTGAATTTTGTTTTTCTTGTTTGGTTTTGTTTGTTTTAAATAAAAATAACTCAATAAATATGCTTGTTTCTTTAATTTTTCTTGATTTTGAAGTTCCCCCTCTTTTTCATGGAAAACCCCTTTTTGTGCCACTTTTTTTTTGAAAATTCCCTTTTTGTGCCCCTTTTTGAAATTTGTCAACGGTAATGCTGGGTAGAATAATCGATATAGGAAGAAAATATTACGGTACATAGGAGAGGGTGAAAAGAATTTGGCAAGACCAACAATAAAAAATATTTTCGAATAATAAACTTAAACTGTAACAAATCCCAAAGAAAACACTAATTACGAGTATCATCAACACAATATTGCCCGTAAGCCGTTTGAGAGAATGACGTCCAAAAAAAAAAGTTATACCCTAGTGTACAGTACTTGCTTGTAGCAAATTGTTACTTAACCACAGTTTAAGAGCATCCTCTCATAAACTCAAGCATCTGTTAAAATTCAAAAAAAAAGTGCCGTCATGTGAGAGTTTATGAGGACCAGTGTTACCACCAATACAGTATCAAAATTGTACAGGAGGTAAGCAAAAATGGTCAAATGCAAACAAAAATAGTACAGAGAAGTTTTCAATAGACTTTTTTTACTCGCATTTTAAGCAAAACATATTAATTTTACTTTAAAATTCATAAATAGGGAACATTATCGCCCAATGTTCTGGAAAACGCAGCATTTTTCAAATCGCTTATGCCGGCCATACACTACACAAGTTCAGTGCTCAAGTCTGGCACTGCGTAAACTAAGTTTGTGACACACACTATACAAGGAAACTGTGCATTTTTTATTTTAATTCGCCATAATGCTGATGACTCTTTGTGTAATTCTAGGAACTCTGTTCTGAATATTTGTTCTGCGCTCATTTCCCTTTGTGAACTCTTAGAAAATCACGACACAACTGAGCGTTTGCAACATACACTACACAAGTTCACTGTACAGTTTTCAAACTTGATCAAATATCAAAATCATTTTGATATTTACTCCGTTTAGTGCGTAAATAGTACAACCACCCCCATACACTACACAAACGCTCTGTAGAGTGCCAGACTTGTGCTTGATAAATTCCAGTGCAGTGAGCTTGTATAGTGCATGGCCGGTATTAGGGTTTGAAGGGCACAAAATTCACTTCAGTATGCCGCGCGTTTTGCTAGCATTTTGCTGTTTTCGGAAGTTGTGTTCGAGCAATGAGAACTTAAGTTTTATTTTAAGAAAATATAAGCAAGCAAAAAATTTTATACAAGAATGCCACAGCGCACAGTGCTGTATTGCCTTTTTCGCAGATCTGTTTATATGTCCACAACTACAATATTGAGTGTCACTAAATTTTATATGAGTAGCTCTTAAAACAAACTGCATGTTCCAACAAAATTTTAGCGGCATAGGAGGGGAAGAAGTGTACTTCAGATTTACACTAAATTTTATGTGGATAACTTTTAAAACAAACCGCAAACAAACCCCGTCTTATACCGCTAAGATTTTGTTTGATATAAGATGCGAACTCTTCACATAAAGTAATTATTAGTTACTCCATAAACATGATTTTTGCTTATCCCAAAGCAGGAACAAGATGCATATAACCAACAAAACAAGTAAAAATTTATGATTTTTTTATTCACTAGCGCTCTTGATAAATTGCCCGCCATTGAATGACATCAGATACGAATTATCCAAAAATGGATTTTTTAACAAGCCTTAGAAAGTGAGCTATAATCACTCAAGAGATTTTTTAAAATCATCAGCAGAACATGTTGGCCTAAGTTTTAATATATGTATATAGTAAAAACTAATTTTATTGCAAAATATGCAAATCGAAAAGTATTCGACTCAGCCGGTTTTTAAATTGCAAAAAACCGGAGTATTCGACATTCGAAAAATCAACATTTAAAAAAAAACCGACAACCGTATTGTGAAAAAACCGGCTTTTAAAACCGGTTGGAAAACCCGAGTCGATCACCCTAATCGTTACCCATTTGACATTTATTGTTTACCTAGTGATGTAAAATTATATGCACTTTAAGCAAGTATTTTCACAGTATTAAAACTTTTTTTTTAATTAATCCGTGAAATTACAGCCATTGCCCCCACTGTGCGACGTCTTCGAGCCAGAACCGTACAACTTTCCTGTGTACAATCAAGGAACATAACATGGTTCCAAAGTAGTATGGATTAACGTCACACAGACATTCAAGACGTTTTTGCCAGAAGTTCGTAAATTTTCCTAAGGAAATTTTATGTCCAGCAGAGGTGACCTCTTTGCAGTTTTAAATTAGTTCTTATGGACTTTTTCTTGAGGAGCTATCTCAAGCCTGTATCATCCAGAAAATTAGTTCTATTCTATGACGTAACAAATGAACAATTGGGAAAATTAAAAAACGAATAACAAACTTGTACACACATACAACCAACACATACATTTTCCACCCACTGCCAGCAAAATGTAAGAAAGTGGCTAAATTTTATAAAAAACAATTTCCTTCTCAATTTAAGGAGTTTTTTTTTCTTAATTTTTATTCGTAACCTCCACCTCAACCTTCACAAAAGCAATTTATATTTTCTACTGTATCATTTACAAACAGTTTGTGGCATCAAATACATAAAACAAACCAAAACGAAAAGAAAAGAAAAAATTATATTACAATCTCCTACTGAATACTTATTATCCTTGTTGTTATCCGCAAACTTACCTGAAAACATCTAGATTTTATTTATTTAGGTTCTTCTTATTGTTTAGAACTTTTTTTCTTTCTTGTGTTTCTTGGTATCCCACTCAGTAAATACGAATATGGAATAAATAAAACGTCAGGTGTTTGTCAGATACAAATACATACACACCAGCACCAGCATAAAGGACGATAATATTATTTGCATTATTTTCCTTTGTTGCTGCTCCTTTTGGGGTTTATTATTGTTGCTATTTAGCTTAAGTCTAAATGGATGTTAAGATTTGATATTCTACACATAAGGTTAGCAACAATAAGGTTAATGTCAATACCTTTTTATATGTATGTATATTGGAATTTATCAAGCTTAAAGAAAATCAAAGAAATAGAGTAAACAAAGGGTTTTACAATAAGGAGGCTGCGATGTGTGTGAAGTGGCATAATATAATATTAGTATTTGAAATGTTTCTAAGTTATTGGAAAGCTTCTGTGGCCCGATTCAGTAACTTTTAACGATTCGATACATTTGGTCGCTTACAATAACGATTGTGTGATTCTGTAACTTCTTTTTAACGATAGTACGCAGCTGATATTTTCTTTTGATTTTTGTCGATAAAATTAACAGCACATAAATTATTGTCGCTTAAATAACGACACATTTGATATTTACCTACCGGGAATATCGTTAAAAATGTTACTGAATATCAAATTCGATAAATTTTCGTTATAATTATTTTAACGATGCAATTATCGTTAAAAAAAAAAAGTTAGTGAATCGCACTACTGTACTGCTTGTAAAAATTCGCAATTTGAAAGTAGATTAAGGGCATTAATTATTTTTATTTACAAACATGTTTAATTATATTATTTTATTTAGGATTCCGTACACCAAAGGTGAAAAGTAACCCTATTCTTTTAGCTACGATTTCCATCTGCCTGAGCGCCTGTCTGTCTGTCTGTCACAAGTTCATTCCTCAAGAACCGTAACAGCTATGGACCTGACATTTTCACAGAATATGTAAGACTTTGGTCGCTACAACCACAAATATATGACAATTAAAGCGAGCAATGAAAAATTTTTAAATCCTAACGTAACATACAGACAATTATATGTATATAGACACTTGAAATTTTCAAAGTTATTGTATTTTAATGGAAACTACAACAATTAACACTGACATTTCAAAAATCAAAATTAAAGGGTATTCTATCAGCTAATGTAACTTTGAATATATAATTTGAACAACTTGCTGTATCTTGTAAACCGTAAGAGGCAGACTCTTAAAATTTTCAAAAACGCTAAAACTACAAAATCCCAAAAGTAAAAAAAAATTCCGGAACGAAAAATTGCCAAAATTAAAAAAGCACTTAAATGAAAAATATCACCAAAAATAAAATAAATTTATAAAATGCAAAAAAATCACCATGAGTAAAAAATCGCCAAAAATCAAAAAAAATCGCCAAAAATAAAATAGCACCAAAACTAAAAAAAATCGCTAAGTCTTAAAATATGTGTTAAGAAAAAAACAAAAAAAAAACCGCCGAAAATAAAAAAATCACCAAAACTAAAAAACACCAAAAATATCAAAAAATATCGCCAAAACTAAAACTATGTGCTGTAAAAAAACAAAAAAAAATCGCTGAAAACCGGGAAATCGTCAAAACGCTAGAACTCATAAAAGTGTCAATAATAAAATAATCGCCAAAAACCGAAAAAAATCGCCAAAATCACCAAAGCTAAAAAATCGCTAAATCTAAAAATATGAGTTATAAAAACAAACAGGGGCGCCGAAAAAATCGCCAAAACGAAAAAAAAGACATTCGCCAACAACCGAAAAAATCGCCAAAACCAATAAATCGCCAAAACGAAAAAGCTCCAAAAAATAAAAAAAAATCGCTAAATCTGAAAATATGTGCTATAAAAAAAACAAAAGTAAGCCGCCGAAAGTCGAAAAAATCGCCATACCGAAAAAAAACGCTTAAAATTAAAAAACGGTAAAAAACCATGTACGTGTTGTAAAAAACAAACAAAAAATCGCTGAAACCGAAAAAATCGACAAAACTAAAACAACACCGAAACTAAAATAAACGTCAATGCTAAAAAATCGTCAAAAACCGAAAAATCGCCGAAAAGAAACAAGCGCACGTACGGAACCCTTCTTGTGCGAATCAAATTCGCACTTTACTGAATTTATTTTTGATTTTTAATTGCGGCACATTATTTATGAAATAATAAAATAAAACTTATTCATAATAACAAAAATTAAAAATTTTAAGTACCCCGACGTACAGACCAAACTGCTAGACCGATTTTTTTCAAGTATAGGCAAGAAGATATTAGATGCAGTCACCTTTCAAACCAAATTAAAATCGGTCTAGCCGTTTGGGAGCTACGGCATCAAAGACACACAGATTTAAGCGAATATGTCTAGAAAAGATGTGATATCTTCTGGACTGGGGCTGGACCAATTTCTTCCTTTCAAACAGAAAAAACTAAATCAAAATCGGTCCGACCGTTTGGCCTATAACTGGACTCGTACATACACACAGATACACAGATACACAGACACACTACAAACTTATAACACCCCTTTTTTTGGTCGCGGGTTAAAAATAGTAATTAGCTAATTTCTTCTCCATAAATTGAATCAAAAACTAGACAAAAAAATTAAAAGTCAGTTCGCATCAATTTTTTAAAAGTAGTTATAAGTGTTTTGAAACTTGAGGAAAAACTTGATCGTTTAAACTCCAAGTTAGGCAATTTTTTTGCAAGGACATGAACAAGTCCCATATATCCTTAAAAATAAAAAATTGATGTTTCAACTAAAATTGTAAACGGCAGGCAGCGAAATATTTTTAAATTATGGAAAATTTTATTATAATTGGAGCAAGGATATGGGCCAAACATCCTGCATTAATAAAATTTAATTTCAGCAACAGTTATGACCAGAGAATGACAATGAGTACTCAAAAATATATACATAAGTAAATGGTCTTAATTTTGTATTTATATTTTATTATTTTATTTTAATTGTAGCGCAAACAATTCGTAGGCTCACATATTTTCTCTTTATCAACTATAACTATAGCCGATTCCCACATACAAGAGCAACTCTACTTCGTTTAGGCGAAAAACTAAAATACGCTACAATTACAAATAAAAAGTGACATGCATATCAAACGTATTGACTCTCGGACATATTTATAGTCGGAGTATGATCCCTGCAGAAAATTTGGTGACAATTGATCCAAACGAACTCGTCCTATAACTGGAGAAAATGTGGGTGTTATCAAAAGTACGTAGTAGTGTATGGTGAAAAAAGTCATATCGTTTAAATGGTGAGATATTGACAATTTTCGTGATGTATCGTCTTGATCTTGAGCCAATTTAATTCGGATTCAGTCTAGTATTGTAGTAAACTGCACTGAACATGTTCGATGTGGTCGAATACAGGACCTATCAAATAGTGTAAATATAATGTTAATTGCTCCCTTCAATGTGACTCTAGAACCAGTCCTGTAACTATACTTAGATATTAACCTAAGCTTAAATGGTATTTATACTTTTGAAATATAAGTGGCTCTGTGGTCGTGTGGGTAGTGTGCCAGCCTGTCATGCACGAGGTTGTCGGTTCGAATCTCAAAAAATTTTCAGATTAAAGATAAAATTTCATTGCATTTGTAACAATAAAAAAAATTTATAAGCGTTAATTGTTACAGTTAAATGTGGAAATTACATTTATAAATAATTTATATTTATATTATTATACATCGAATAGGTTAATATGGGATAGTTCAGTGACAAGTCACAAGGTGCATACAAAGTATCAATTAACTCCATCCTAGGCCATCCCCATGTAAAAGTGACTGGTCCGCTTTATAGGAAGTGTTAGAACTCGGACTGGTCGCTATCACTTGGGGACCGGTCACGTGACTAGTCTTGTGTCAGTTCCATTTCCTGCAGGAAAAAATATACGCATGATACTCGGGATATTTACTCATCATTCGCCACCGTATATAAAATGTATATAAAATGTATATAAAATTTATATAAAATGTATATAAAATGGCATGGAAAATATGTTTTGGCTGTTGGAAATCGTGCTTTATGTGTGTGTGTGTGTTTGTGTACGTATGTGTGTGTTTGTGTACGTGGGTGTGTGTGTGTGTATCTAGATAAAATAGCCCTGTATATACTCATGTTTATCCGACTAATACTCAGAGTATTTTTATACTCAGGCGTATGTTTGTAGCTCATATAGTCTATAATTTAGAAACTACACATTCAATTTAAAATAAATGCGTTTGTTTTGCGTATGAGTGTGCTTTTTACTTTTGCTTGTACGCAATTATACTACTCAGAGTACTTAAAATAATATTTTTGTCATTCTCTGATATCATCGTATGCTTATTTAATTGTAAGGAGGAGGGTATCTATTTAAAAATGGAAAAATATATTGGGCGAACAGCCGCCATGGCTACACTTTCAGTATCATATTCTTTTCATCAAATTTTCCAACAACAATTAGCAAATTTTAGGCTGTATGTACTCTGCAGAAAATTTGGTGACAATTGAACCAAGAGTACTCGTCGTAGGACTTGAGAAAATGGTAGTGTTAAAAAAAGTAGGGCGTAGTGTATGATGAATAGAAGATATATCGTGCAAATGGTTACATATTCACCATTTTCGTGATGTATCTAATATATTGAAAAATGCCAAAATCTCGAATTAAAAAAAAAAATAGTGAGTTAGGTGGTTTCTATACTAAGGTAATTATGTTGTTTAATATTTTCTATACGCTGCATTACGTTAATGCTAATTATTGGAAAAAAAAAATTGGAATTATACAAAATCTACCATAAAGTAATTGAGAATTACTAAACATCTTAAAATCTAAAAAGCGTCAACAGATTCGTTCTAGTTATTGGAACTCGTTCTAGTATTGTAGCTGAGTCCAGGACCTATCAAATAATATAAATATATATTTTTTTTCCTTTGGATTTTCTCTACATCGGAAGCTGAAAGAGGGACATGATCCATCAAAAACTGGGATACAGAGTTTGCACAGTTTCTAACATTACAAAATGTTAATACAGGTAGGACAAATTTAAAGTTTTTTGAAGAACTCCTGAAAACTCGAATTTCAAGAAATTCTGAGTATGCACGTTTTTAGAGGACCACTTGGACATTAATGTATGACCAATATTATCCGACAGCATTGACTTCCAAAAGAGCGTATCCTTCAGAAAATGCCAAGTTGAAAACTTGGCAATTCGAGTATTTAGTTCAAAATCATGCTTTTCAGAAATAGATTCATGGACAATAATAAAGGAGGAGCATTACTTTTTCCATATGGGTTGCCTCATTTACTGGAAAAGTCCTTTAGAAATGCATTATAGCTTAACAGAGCTCTGTTAAGACACTAATAAAGCTCTGTTAAAGCACAAGGTTCGTGTCAAGGCTTATAAATCTATACAAACACAAACTTAAAATTACGCCGATTCCGACAGAAAATAAGGCAGTGATAATTTTAAAACTCTTTATGACATGTTAATAATGAGAGTTGTATTCTACAAATTAGCTGAACTACGAAGCACACAGGGATTTGGATAGTTAAGCAATAACTGCACTTAAAAAATATTTGGATTGAATTTGTATCAGTTACATTTTAATAAAAATCTAATGAGATATTGAAACTTTCAAAAGGGGGGATGTGTGGTCAGGTTACTGGTAACTGAATTCCGTAGCACCATAAAGGTTTTAAAAGTATATTAAAAGTTTACAATCTAGACTGAGGATTCAACGTCTACTAGTTAATCACCCAATCTATCGGAGTTAATTTAAGCTTCATTTGTGTTCGCTAGAGTCAATGTGGTGTTTCCATGTAAGCCGTCGGTCAAGGTGTATGTTGAGGAACAAGTTGGGAACAAGTATCTCTTTCTTCATAGGGTAAATGTTACCTGAGCACATTTTTGTTCGTTTACTTTTATTCTCCAACTTCATCTATAGTTCAATAGGGCACTATTACGAATATTATATATTCGGCCATGTCACAGAGTTTAATTCCGTTCGGAAACGGAATTGAATCCACCTCAAGATCTCAGGCCCCAGCCGAAGCATACCTCAGCATACCAGCGCCCGTAACAGTCCGGACACACCTGACAAATTTTCGTAGTTTAGGTTCCTTTTTTAGACACTATCTCCTAAAAAAAATGGGGTGGATTGAATTCCGTTTCCGAACGGAATTGAACTCTGTGACATGGCCGATTATATGTACTACGAATATTTTGTTTTTGTTTAGTATGTCTATATAAGAAATACTCCGCTAGGGCATGCATTATGTATTACGAATATTTTTTTTTGGTTTAGTATATATGTATATAAGAAAGACTTGGCTGGGAAAGAGAATGAATCGATATAAATGGACCGTCAAGTCACTCGGGAACAAATCCCGTAACTATACTTAGATATTAACCTAAGCTTAACGTGTGTTTTTACTTTTGAAATATGAGTGCCTCTGTGGTCGAGTGGGTAGTGTGCAAGCCTGTCATGCACGAGGTTGTCAGTTCGAGCCCCAAAAAAAAAATAAATTATAATTGAATTTGTAACAGTAAAAACAAAATTTATAAGTTTTCATTGTTACAGTTAAGTGTCGGAATGACATTTTTAAATAATTATATTATTCTATAAAAAGTGACTGGTCCGATTCGTAGGAAGCGTTAGAACTCGTACTGGTCCCTATCACTTAAAGACCGATCACGTGACTAGTCTTATGTCAGTTCCATTTCCTGCAGGGTATCTACAGCCTAAAATTGTTACTTCTTCTCTCTTTTTTAATAAAAAAAAAAAAAATGGCGGGCTATTGAATATGAAACGTCTTATTGGAACACTCTATAAAAAATCAACTTTAAAGTAAATTTCATTAAAATTGCTGCAAAAACACGCCTACGCTTCATACATATGTATGTATTTATATCCTTAATTTTAAAAATGTAGTCATCAGAATACTAAAAAAATACTCGTACAGTTCATAACAATTCGAGTAATATTTCCAATTTTTACGTAAAGGAAAAACCCAATATATAAAATCAATCAAGTAATCATAATAAGTCGAGCAAGCAAAAGTTTTCCGAAAAAAAAGTTAAGGCGTGAAGGTCCATAATTTTCCCTCACAAATATTGATCACTTTTCATAATCCACTCCTGCCTTTAAACACAAGCGAAGGATGTAAACATGTTTTTATAAGATGCTGCTTAGCTGCTTATTATTTTTAATTGGTTTTAAATTATTTTAACAATTTTCTTAAAAGTTGAACTATGGCAACGTAAACCGCTCGTTTAAAATTTTGTTGTTAAATATTTACGCAAGTTTACATAAACATATTTCTTTTCAGCGATGCCAACTTAGCTATTTTGGAGCTAGATTTAGCTCTTTTTGATTGCTTCTAACTCGAAATTTTTCTCTTTAGCTCTTTTTTTAAAAAAAGAGCTAACACAACTCTTTTCAATTGTAAAAACAGCACGTTTAGCACTTTTCGCATCTTATAGTAAGTTTTCTCGTTTTTAAGCTTAAATTATACGTGACATAGCCATAACGCCATAGCCATAACCAAGCCAAAATTCAATTGATTTCTATGGTGAGAGTGAGAGTGAGAGAGACTCGCCATAACTCTCACCATAGAAACCAATTGAATTTTGGTTTGGTTATGGCTATGGCGTTATGGCTATGTCACGTCTAATTTAAGCTTAACCCTATTGTTTCGTGTTTGAGGCATTTACATTTTTGGTAAATATGTTTTTTGCAAAGGCAGATACTTTTCTGCAACTATATACCTAAGATATATTTATTGTGTTCGTTTCTAAATAATTAAAAAATTTTGGCAAATTATTGAAATGGATTCTTACTGCCAAAAATATAGGAAAGCTTAGAAATCAAATTCCTCGTTTAACAAATGGATTAAACTAACAAAAGATCCATCTAAAGCTTTGTGCAATTCAACTATAATATCGAAATATTTTGATTTAGTACGCCGTTCGGCTCCCTTTAACGTTATTGTGCTATCCTAGCCATATAAGTATATCATTTTCACCAGAAGAAGCAAACGCAAATTGCGCAAGCGAATCTTGCATTATATGTTGCAGTACATACACCGTTTTTAGCAATGGGTCTTTTATTTTTTCTTACTATTATTTTTATTAATGTTAAAAAATCTTGAAGTACAAATTGAATAATAAATATATTCATAGATTTAAAACGGAAAAATTTCAAATTTTTAGATTTAGCTCTTTTTAGCTCTTTTTGACTACTCCGTTGGCTCGTTTTGCCTCTGAATTGTTGGCATCACTGTTTCTTTTCATGGAAAAATATTTTGTTATTTATGTTTTTCCATGTTGTTATTTATACACATAATGGAGAGAGAGAGCGAGCACAATATCTCTTGTTTTTTTTTTGCTGTTCCGTTTTTCGTTTTCTTTTTTGTACAGTGGCCAAAAAAAAAACTATTTGACATTACATGTTGTTTTTCTATAACTACCTAAAATATTTATTTCCTAAGGAATTTTAAATAAAAATCATATATATGTAAGTTTGGTATATTGCACAGTGGTCAATTCCGGCCAAAAAAAGCAATTTTTTTGTTAGTGTTAATGTAGACATATTATAGTTAACACTTCCCTCTTAGCTAACTTTGTTACTAATAATGTGCTGGAGCAAATTACATAACTTGTTTCTTGTAATTTTAAAGTTTCTAAATTTGGTTTTCTTACTTCCTTCAAAATTTTCTTTCTATACTAGCACGTTATTTCTAAACCGCGTGACTAATTAATCATTTCCAATTGATTATTGTGATTTTGTGATCATTATTGTGAATGTGAATTACTTAAAAAATAAATAAAACCAAAACTTAAAAGCGCCATAAGAAATTAGAAGAAGAGGTTAAGTATAAATTATATCTAATACTGTGAAGTATTAGAAAAGAAAATAAAGCGTGTTTTTTAGGGTGTCACAACTTTTAGTTGGCATCACTGCTTTATTTGAGCACCCATTTAAAAGCTGATAGTTGCTTTTTGTTTAGTTTGCTTTAAAATTCCATTATGAATTGACTTACACCAGAGCAAAAAATTTAAAAATGTTATTTTCCGATGAAGCCCATTTCCGGTTGAATGGGTACGTAAATAAACAGAATTGTAGCATTTGGAGTGAGGAGAATCCACAAGCTCTTGTCGAAACACCATTACATCCAATATTACTATTTGGTGCGCTTTATGGACTGGCGCAGCCATTGGCTCATATGTCTTCAAAAACGATGATGATCAGAATGTTACTGTAATAATACCTCAATTACGTGGCATTAATCTTGCTGACATATGGTTCCAACAGCACGGAGCCACATGCCACACAGCGGGCGCTACAATTGATTTACTCAAAGCAACTTTCGATGAAAAAAAAAAAGCAATGTGAGTCCGATCACAGGGGAGATGTGTAAACATCTAGTAATGAAATTTTTTTCTTAATATTGGCTTATGGTAACTAAACTAAGATATATAAATTTTTGACTCTACTGTATGGAAAACTGCATGTATACTAGTGGAATTATTAGTTGTGGGGGTTTGTGGAGAATTGCTCATATGCAAGTGGAAAACGTCAAATAAAAATTTTGATAAAGCTTGCGACTGTGGGTTTGCAAAAATTGTATTAAAATCTCCATCCATAATAATTGGCATGAGATGGAGATTGGTACCCAAATGTCGTGCACCAGCTTCAGTGTAAGGCAACAGTACGTAATGAAGATATGTTATAATATAATATTATAAATTCTTTATAAAGACTGCTATATACATATCTTATAAACAAATATTTGACATTTAAAACGTTCCTTTATTTAAAAGTTTATATTTATTTTATTTATTTATTTATTAAACATACTATACAAAGTAAATTTGCATAGTATGGAGTTGCACAAATATGGGCGGTGTAACTAAGACCATATGCCCAAAATGTTATTAACAGTAGTTTAAAAAGTTTTGTACTGTACACGACCTATGCCTTCACATAGGAAGTAGCAACGTGGTTGTTAAAGAAATTCTACAAAAAACCGCAAGATTATATGGTTATCCGTGGCAGATCAGTCAACCAGTGGGAGCGAGACGAAAAACTCTCGAAGGCCAAACAACATAGACAAGCCTGACCGCACTTAAGAAATAATTACGATGACGCGAGAAGTGTTCTCCAACCCACACGCAAAGAAAAGATATGGTTGTAAAATGGTTGAGAAAACAATATTATGTTCTCTGAAACAAATGTGTGGTCGTTGAAAACTAGTTATTGTTATTTTAAACATTAGTTCCGTTACGATAAACACAGTAATGTTTGAATTTAATAATTACGTTGTTATATTCATAGAAAGTGTGATATGGTTAGAGTTTAACAATATAGTTTTGTTAAAAATTTATGACTACAATACAATTTGTATTATTGTGTAAAAATAATATGATGTAAATAACAATATAATGTTATCTAAAACCATACTATGTTAAGTTCATAAACAAATCTTTTTCAGAAACATCTTCTGTCAGTTCGCTGTTTCGTTTGTAAGCTATCGGTAGTGCACGCGTGGTGTTAAATAAATAAAAAAAAAGTATAAAGAAAAGGGTAGATAAATAAAAATAACATGTACATATGTATGTATGTATATCTATTTATACAGATATGTCTGTATTTCGTGTATACACGGATATGTAAGCATACATTTCTATACATACATACATACATTGTATTTCAACAATATTAATTTATTTTTATTTCGGATTTACAGCACAGCTGTTTTAAACAAAATATTTGCCAATAAATATCTGATTAAAAAACAAAATATTATTATTACATAAAATAATACTGTGGTCATATTTAACAATATTATTATAATATTAGAACATGGTATGGTAAGTCTCAATTATATTGTAGTCACATCTAACAATAGTGTTGTCTTATTTACAAAGTTAATTGTTTTTGTAGATAATATTATTAGTAACTCAGAAAATAATATTATTTAAACTTTGCTTTTCCATTGACAATAATATGATTTGACTGCAACCATATAATTCAATCATAGTATGTTGCTGTTTGATTATGGTTACCTCAACCATATTTTTTCTTTGCGTGCAGAGTTGCTTAACGACTGTGTTATTTATTTTATATTTTTCAACCTTTTAACCAA
This sequence comes from Tachina lurida, assembly GCA_944452675.1. Taxonomy (NCBI): domain Eukaryota; kingdom Metazoa; phylum Arthropoda; class Insecta; order Diptera; family Tachinidae; genus Tachina; species Tachina lurida. Next base: position 92,654,870 of record OX101755.1, read on the forward strand.
ATTATCCCCACTGGCAACACTATTACACTTCACAAGCAATTTCTATTAAAATTAATTAATAATTGCTCCTGAAGGTATGCTTTAAAATTCGCTCACACAGATTTGATAACATCTTACTCAAAATTTGTGATTGTATTGTGAAAAAAGTTTTTACTCCCTAGCGTATAGATGTTTACACATCAATAATTTCACGTAATGGCCCATTTAATTGACCACCAATATCGTGTGATTTAACCCCATTGGATTATTTTCTTTGTGGCTGTGCTAGGTCACTTGTCTACGTCTATAAACCACAAACAATTAAACACCTGGAAATCAACATTCGAAGAATTATCGGCCAAATACGGCCGCAAATGCTGCGAAAAGTTTTTGAAAATTGATGTTACAGATTGCGCTTTCTACGCGCCAACCGTGGCGGTCACATGGCAGAACTCATATTTAAACATTAATTTCATAAAATTTTCTTTTCATTGATATTAAAAATATATTTCCTTGATTTATTATGATTTAAATTTGTGTCGCTCTATAAAAAACACCCTTTATTAGCACGTTATTTTTAAACCCTGTGAGTTATTAATCATGCCATGTGGTTATTGTGATTTTGTTCTCACTATTGTGATTGTGATTGTGAATTACTTAACAAATAAATAAAAGCTAAAGCAAACTTAAAAAGGCCATAAAAAAATTATAAGGGGCTAAAAGAGATTGAATATTAATTACATCTACTGCTGTTAAGTATGAAAAGTAAGCATTATAAATTAAAATTAAAGTAGCAGCTGATACTTCGTGCACTTTTACTAACCAGAGTATTTTGTAATGACTTCATTTATTACAAATAATGAGCAGAGGATTTTTTAGCAAACCGAACAATGAAGACACTGACTAATTAAAAAAAGAAAGAAAATTTATAACAAAACAACAATATTTTATAGAAAACCCCTTAGGACTTACTTATTATTTTTATTTAAAAAAAATTATAAAATTTGTGTAATGCATAAATATTTTAATTAGAAATGAGTCTATCCAATCTATCTAATCGCCGCTTTCGATAACGATCTGCTTCGGTCACGTTTTTTCAGTTTGAGATTATGCCATTCGATATCGAACCGTATTATCACATTGTTAGATGGCGAATGACATAATTTCAAATAGAAAAAACGTGATCGAATCAGCTAGTTATCGAAAGCGGCGATTAGATCCCAGGATCTAGATTTATGAAAAAGTTATGGTTGTTTTTATACTGTTGGTTAAACATTTTACATCATAACTTTTAAAACTATTTACATAACAAATTTATCTTATTAGATGTAAAAAATAAGAAAAAATTATCCTTTTACAGGATGATTTAGTACAAAGCTCATGTGTTTTATTTATTTTGTGTGATATTTACAAAGAGGCTGCTATGACTTTTATTTATTTGTATAAGAATTAATTTTATATTTATAGTCATCATTAAAATGTGATAACACCATTCAAAGTTATTTAATCTTGAACATTATAAGATTTTAAGTACGAACGTTAAAATTAAAATTAAAAACAAAGGTGAAGTTCATTATCGAATAACTTTGGATCCAGCAAACAGATTTTAATAAAAATCATACTATTTTAAAGTACTAAGCATAATATTTCAGAATATTGAAAGAAATTGAAAGAAATCAAAATATCCCAGTAAAAAATACGTCACGAAAATGTAGAGTTTGCGATCCGAAAGTAATGCAAATTTGGATAATTTCTAATAATTTTTGCATAGAGTTGTCATTACAAGAAGTTCTCTTTTTCGATGCCTAGTCACCGAATTGGAAGCACTTTTAAGAAAAAAAAAGATAAAAAATTTTTTTGAAGTTCTATAATAATATTTTTATGTAGGAGAAATGGCATTACACTTTGTTTCTTTTTATACGAATTTAAGTAAATAACTTTGGAACTTTAGACCAAAATTAGTTTATAAGTTTCTTTAAAAAAATATCGATTTTATTTAAATTATGGTGAGTAATTTGTAAAACTATGGAAGAATTACAATGATTTGCATCACTAAAATAAACTGCTAAATACCGACTTCAGCAGATAGTAATCCTAATGTAACATCAGATCGCCCTCCTTCGTTGTGTAGCAGAATCATAGGCGAAGTAAAATAACCAATAAAATGGCTACTAAATACAGCTTAAAAAAAATTTAATGCGCCCCATTTAACACCAGAGGCGCTGCAATACTGCATTATTAAAAAAACGTGCAAAAAGCAGAGTTGTAAAAGAATGAAGCTTTCCTCTATATCTTCCTTCACCACCTGTCCTCTGTATCAATATCCCTTTCATAAAAGAAGGTAAAAACTAGTACTAGTATTCATTGCCTGAATTAAATTAAATAATTAATAATTAAAAAATAATAATAATTAAAACTATCGATGTATTATTGGACGCAATGAAAATGTATTTCATTAAAAATTACTTCAAATTTTTTTTACTGCGATCTTTTATTTCAAGGATCTCTCAAATGACATTTGGGACTTACATAATTATTTGGCCAGCCCCTGTAATACTGTAAAATGTTTACATTTTTTTACATTTTCTTCTTATTTAATTAACTGCAAGTGATCGTGATGATGTGTTATTAAAGAAACTCGTTTTTCAGACCTTAATACCATTGAACGTCTTTGGGGTCACTTAGAGAAAAGAAAATAGATTCCGTGATTTTAAAAATAAAAATAAAATGAATGAAAATAATCCTGATAACAAAATTAATTTTGTAACATCTATGTCAGAGCGTCTAAAAGAGGTTATAGGTTGTACAGGAGAAAAGTGGAGGAATGGTACTGCAGGTAGAAGGAAAATTTGTAGAATTTTACACCCATGGCTCCAAAACTCAAGCAGTTGTGGGTTGCAGAATTTATTCAAGGAAGTTAGGACTCCGTATTACAAAGTTAATTCCGAAACAATGTAGTTTTTACCAGGCAGAGATCTTTGCTATAAATTAAGTTGCGTACTGGTTGAGAGTGAATATCACTTCAACATATCGTGCCATAACCGCGAAAAAAGCATAAGCGACATTATTTTCTAACTTGATTTTTTTTTGGACGAAAATCGATTGTTTACGATCGTAGGTAATCAATTTTCGTCAAAGAACGAAGTTAAAAAATATGTCGCTTAAGCTTTTTTGGCGGTTATGGCTCGATATGTAATCAAAGTATACACTGATAGAATCTCCGCTTTTAAGAAGAACAACAGCCCTTGACTGTCATTCCGCTGTAAAGGAGGCGGCAGAGTAGTATAATATTAGGATCAGCTGGATCTCGGGGCATATACGATTTCAGGGAAATTCTAGGGCTGACAAGCTTAAAGAAACAGGTTCCACTGAAGTTGAAATATGCAGAAAGTTTAGGGGCAAACCCGACTCTAATCCAACCTAAGATTCAGGCGTTATACTGAGGAAGAAACTAATAAAAGGTGGACTTTTTCTTGATTTGAAGAAATATGAAAATAATTTCGGTAGTACCTCATAGGAAGCCATGCACAAAGGTTAAGGGTAGATTACAATGATTTTTGTCACAACTCGAAACCGTTGACAAAAAGGAAACGTAGAACATTTTCTGTGTCGTTGCACTGGACTAGCAAGACAGAGAATAGACACCATAGGCGCTCTTCAGTTCAGGGAACTTTCTTTCGCTGCCAGGTTTCAATTGCAACGCGTGAGCAACTTTATATTGAGCTCTGGTTGTTTCAATGGTGGGGACTCCGCTTTAGCTGAGTCTCCATACTACACAGAAAAGTTCATTAGCTGAATGAATGTTTTGCTCTTAGTGCATGACAATGAACCAGAAGGGCTGCCGCCCTAAGCTAAAGAAGTAAGAAGAGCAACTAATTTCTAAAAGCTCATTTCCTTTTTTATATTCTAGAAACATTACTGAAGTCGAATACTTTTTTTACGTGCATTTAATGTCTTTTATTTGTTTTGATATAAAATTTGCATTGAATTGGCTTATAACATGATACAATAATATAAAGGTACAACCGTTCTCTCTTTTCGTCGCCATATTAACCTTCTGACGTTTGTGCCGACAATTTTGTACTCTCAAAATTAATGCTACCTTATTAATTTATGAAATCCGAGTTTTTGATTAATTTTTTGACGTTCTTTTTTATTTATTGAAAAATATTGAAGAATATGTATTTAAATTATAATTATAAAAAAATTACATCAACATAAACAATTCAAGGGAAATTACCAACGGAAAAGCCTCTGAATCAAGGGTGGGACTTTCTCTTCGTACTACTCTGGCTTATTGCTTTACATCAGGTGCGTCCAAGTCATATGCACAATGTGCAAACTTTTTTGAAAGAGCTATTGAGCTTTCGCACCGACGAGAGCACAATTGCCAATCAGATCTCGACGAGAACAATGCTTCCTCTTAATTTGCAAGGAAACAACAGCACACTTAACAGCTTTCAAAGCATTAATTCTTACTGTAAGCTGCAATAAATTTGCACACGATGTGTATGTAAATGTGTATTATATGCATGAAACACGCTCATCCATTCTACATCATATTATACACATGCATATTTCGTTATCCACGTATCCAATTAATACAACATTTAAAAAAATGTGTATTAAACCATAATTTCTAAACTTAAAATTACACATTTCCAAAAACATTCCTAAAAAAAAGTTCCCCGTAATTTCGTGTGGCAACGTTTTCCTCTCTCTTTACAAAAAAACAGCAATCAAACAATTTTGGTAAAAGTCAAAATTAATTTTATACGTCAAATGTGGTTGTACCTTTATATTATTGTATCATGGCTTATAAGATCCTTAATAAAATGTTTTTATATGAATTTCATGAAAATTCAAATAGTTTTGCTGGCCACTGTACGTACACATATTGTCAGAAAAACAACAGAAGTAAAAAAATATTTAAATTTATCTTTATCATAATCACACAACAAAAAAACAACGCTTACCTTCTTTTAAATATGTATATAAAAACATTCACCTCCTGTGTCTGTCGTTAACGTGTAACTATGTTGCTGTACAGTTTAAATCTGGAAATATTGAATACAGAGTTCCATGTATATCTATATATGTATTTATGGAAGAGTATCTGCCAGTGTATCCTGTGTTTGATGTATAAATTTAAATTCAGCTTAATACGCTTTAAATATGTATAGAATGGCGTTTGGTTCGTTAGACTTCACTTCATTTATGTATTATTCACCTGGAATACGCGAGAATTGAGTTTTTTTTATATACTCGTAATAACACGTTTCTCTTGATGTCTTTCTTATTTTTAAGTTTGTTTTATAGTTTTTGCCGCTTTTTGTACGAACATTATTCGTTTTTTTATTTTTTATATTTCTAGAAAATTGTTTTTATAGACTTCTTGAAAGAAAATTTCAATTTATACTCGTGCTATTTTTTAAGGATTTTTGTTTAAAATTGTTGTGGAAATTTTTCACATAAATAATACACACACGATCCCACACACACAACGGTCTTAAAATTTTTCTGTGAATATTTTTCTTCTTGTATCTGTAATGAAATTAAAGTGAAAAAATAAGATTAGAGGAGATAAATATGTACATGCATACATATATGTATGTATATTGTTTTTTATTTATACATGATTTTTAACAAAGTTCTGCTTAAATTTTGATTTGTTTTAATGGCCACTTTTACTCGGTATCTGTCTCATTTTATTAAAAAGAAAGTTTTGTGATTTTTGCTTTGTGATTAAGAACTAAGCAGGAATGTTGTCTGCAAAAAAAAAATACATACATAAATAATACTCGTGTATCTTTTCGTATTAATTGTGAAAAATTTAAGTTTGTCTGTAAGGCAAAGTCAATGCTTAGAAATTGTGAAATTTCCTAAAATTGTAGGTAGTTACTTTTCGTGCCATAACTCTCTCAAATAAAAGCTGAATAAATTTGCAGAATATATTTATTTTTGATGCTTGTTTAAATGCTGGTTGCCTCATTGCTGCTTAAGCAACTCATCAGTAGACTTCAACTAAAAAGTTCTCATAAAAGAAGATCTAACTTAATTATGCAAAAAAAAAATATTGAAAATTAAAAGACTTGAAAAAATGTTATTCGAATAATCGAGCGAGCCAAAAATTTTTTTCAAGTAAATAACGAATAAGACGACTAGTTACAAAAATTTCAACTCTATGAATATTCACGGCTATCGTGAATGAAATGGGAAATTTTTATTCCCATAAAATTTTCATTCACCATGAAGGGAAATTTGCAACCGGGAATATTGTGGGAACATTTGTTCCCGTTATCAATGCGTAGTGAGTGTAAAAAACGGGAAGAAGACTTTTAAAGCTTAAAAATAATAACAATAAATACACAGATTTTGGGTTTCAAATGAAATGGCGCATATGCACAGTCAAAATAAAGTATACTTTGAAAATTTAAAACCATTACATATTACCATACAAAATAGTGGTTTTAAGCTCTTAAGCTTAGGTTAGGTTAGGTTGAAAAGAGGACCCATTACACTCATGTCCAGGAACATACACAGAAGCGAATATAGGCCAGTTGTGCCCTCTCAAGTGAATTAAAAAACGAACCCCACATTTATAGGAACTCAGTATCGTTCACGTAGTTCCTCAAACATTTTCAGTCAATACCTTTAAGGTGGGTACCATTCGGTAAGGTGTTATCCCTAAAATAACGGGATCTCGGCTGGGCGAAGGCTGGACAATGATTAAGGAAGTGCTCCCTTGTCTCGATGTCCTCCAAGCATGCCCTCGAAAATTGGAGCGCCGCGTCAAGAAGCCAGTTAACTTGCCTAGCTCGGGATTTTTTAGTTTCAACAGTCCCCTTGTTTTGCCTTTGTGCGGGTCGCCGCATAGAACCTTGGTTAGATTACCCACAGTATCACAATTCCATCGTGTCCTGTGGGCAATCTTATCCCAATTTTGTAACTCAATGTTCGTTGCCTTGAAAGGCTTTGCGTTAATTAGAGTTACTGTCCGTAACGCTCTGGCCTTTTTCGCCAGTTTATTTGCACGTACATTTCTGGTTACGCCGTAGTGGGCCGGCACCCATGTACTGCGTAATCGTTAATCATATTCTTACAATCTAAAACGGACCTAGAGTTGTGATTACCCTAATTGCCGACTTGCTGTAAGTAAATATATTGACCTCTGTGGGCCTAATATTCACACTGATCCATTTTAAAACACCCGTGATCGCACGAACCTCCGCCTGCAAGACTGTATTATGGTCACACAAGCGGAAGTAAACCTCGGTCTTCGGTTCTTCTATGAAGAAACCTAGGCCCGTTCTTACCCCTAGCCTCAAGCCATCCGTGTAGCAGCAAACTCCCACGGTTGTTTGTTCTAGGGTTCTATCGACTCAGGAGTGTCTTTCTTGTCTTGCTTTTGAATTCTTAAAGCATTTATGTTTAAATTATTTAAATAATTATCAATTGACCTCGTGCTTAATTAATTAATATATATACATATATGTACATATATATAAATTAAAAACTATTTTAAAAAACAACAAGAAAACTACTTAGATTGTGCTTCTTTCTTTTATTCCCAAACAAGACGTTTGTGAAAAAAGAAACGGGAATTAAAATTGGCGATGCCATATTTTTTTCGAACATGCGAGTTTTTTTCACGTGCAAATTATTCACAATTGCAACTTTAGGGAAAAGGGAAATATATATCGAGGGAAATTATATTCACGATAGGGGTGAATATATTTTGATTTTGTTGTAGTTGAATAAATTTTAAGTTTTATGCTGTAATTCGAATAAATAACATATAACTAATTTTACTGGAAAGCTGAAAGGAGTCCTTACTGGACAAAGTGCTCCATAACAACTCTCATTAATTAATGAGTATTACTGCAGGAGCAGTGTGAAAGAATAAGATAAGAAAGAAAACAGAATAGCACTTGCTAGACAGCAGTTCAACACTTCCGGACCCGAAAAATCTGACTGTAACGCCAAATAAAGAAGTTAAATTCGTAGGCATGAGCAAATGGTGTGGAGTATAGGTTTTTAGTTAAATTGTCAAGGATGTCACAACAGGCGACTACGCCTTGGAGTGAACTTGCGGTAGAGCGAACAACGAACGCATTGAATCTAAACTAACCAAAGCATACAAAAAGGTAGCTTGGCCAACACTTATATAATTTTTAAGTGCTTGGGCTTTCCAGAAATAACTAAATAATAATAATAACCCATGTTTTGCGTATAACTTTTGCCAAACTCTCTACTCATCGGCAAGAAAAGTGAGATAAGAAAAATCGTTCAGATTTTTATATTGTGTCTACATACTCTAATCTTTTGAACAAAATACATAAAATTAAGTCAACACAATTCCGTATTATTTTGTTATATTTGTTGTGTATGAGATACAATGTTCAACTACTATTTTTTTATTTTGTATTCCTCACACCTCTGGGGACAATATTTGGGATTATTGTCTACTAGAATATTTTCTATTACTCGAAAACAGAAAATATATTTTTTTACTTCTAAATTAAGCTATTTCAATTATTTTAAGCCTAAAGCAGTTTTATGATATTGCTCATATATTCTTTTGGAAGCGAATTACATTATTATCAACTGTTAAATTAATATTCTCTCCCATATGCCTGTCATACATGCGAATAAATTGAATGAAAATGTAGTCATAATGGCACTCGAAGGAATTGAAATTTTGTATTTGAAGAGAATATCACTTTGTACAATCGTCGTTTATTAAAGAATTAAAGTCAAAGGAATAGTGTTATTGAAATTTATTTAACTAAGAAAAAAATATATATACATATATAAAAGAGGCCTGCTTAAAGTTTTTCCTTTTAGCTGCACAATTCTCTTATTTAATGACTGTAGGCGAAATTTAAATTTTCAGTTAAAATATATTTTTTTCTTTTTTTTCGAAGAGGCAAAATTCTAATGGCTAATGAGCACGGTTTCCTTTCTACAATATTCTTTCCACCTAATAGCAGTTACAACGAGGTTTAGCAACCAAATAAATAGTTGTCAATCAATGTAATAGAATGAATGACAAACCACTTATCACAATTACTGAAGCCGATTAATTTGCCACATCCGTTTCCATTGTGCACTGGCGCACACACTCATCTCGCCTTGAAATATTCGAACAAGTGCCAAAGGAAAAACTGCAAAATTTAAATACATACATAATAAAGCATATGAAGAAAATATACAAAATAAGTTTGGATATTTTCAGTTTTGCTCTGCACTATGGGAATTATTCCTTTTTTTTAAGAACTAAAAATTTTAATATTGGAAATTCTTAGTTATTTTTGGTCTAATTAAACGTATCTGCTTACATTTCTCTGCCACGTTACTTTAGCGTTCTATTGTAATATCTTTGCCGTGTGTTCAAAGAAATTATTTATTCTAATAATTCAATAGAATAAATTTTATATTTCACTCGATAATTGCAATTTTCCAATGATTAACTGATAAAAAATCTTGTTCCAAAAATTTTATAATTTTTTTAATTTTATTTCTTTTATTTTTGTTTTTGATTAATTGTATTGTTTTGTTTGCATAAATTTGTGTCCCATATACGAATGATCGAATAAATGGGCTACTTTTTGCGAATGAATAAAGAAATTAATGCATTAATCGAATAAATTTTATATTATATTCAATTCAAAAATGCACTGTTCAAATTAAATTTCTATTCTACGAGTAGTAGTTCAATGGAATCAATTTTAATCGAATAAATTTTAATCGAATAAACTTTAATCGAAAAAAATTATTTTTTATTCGATTAATTTATTTTAATCGATTATTTATTTAAAATACCTTGTTCAAATAAAATGTTTAGTCTCGCAATTTTATAGAATAAATTTAAATTGCATAAAAGTTTAATCGAAAATTTTCTTTTTAGGGCTATCATGAATAAAATTCCTCATGAAATTTCTCCCTTTTCCAATTAGAGTTTTTTGTTTTCTCTATTATTTGCTATTAGTTGGAATTTTTCGCTGGGAAAAATTTCACGTGGAATTCTATTCATGATAGCCCTGTTTATTTTATTTGATAATCCGGGAAATTAACGAATATTCGAATGAAATGCCTTGGTCAAATTAAATTTTTATTTAAGTAATTCAATAGAATAAACTTTGTTCATATTCTATTCGATTATTCAAATAAGAAACGAATAAGATATTATGTTTTAGCGAAAGTTTTTTACTTGGTTTGGTTTTTTACTAACGAATAAAAAAACTTATTGAATTAATCGAATAGATTTTATATTTTATTCCATTATACGAATAATTAACGAATACTCGAATAAAATGTCCCCTTCAATTTTTCATACTAGTAATTCGATAAAAAAAATTTTAATCGAATAAATTTTAATCGAATAAAATTTAAGTCGAATTTTTTTATTTTATTTGATTATACGAGCAATTAACGATTATTCCAGTAAAATGCCATGTTCAAATAAAATATTTATTCTAGCATTGATATTCCATTCAATTTATTTCTATTTTATTCGATTATGCAAATGCGAAAGGAATATTTTTATTTTGGTAAAAGTTTAAGAGGTTTTTTATGAATAATCTCATATATATATATGTATGTCGTGTTTTACGAATGAATAAACAAAATGTATTGCATTAATCGAATAAATTTTATATTTTATTCAATTATACGAATAATTAACGATTATTCGATGGAATAAATTTTTATCGAAAACAATAAATTATTTTATTCGATTAAATTATTTTACGATTATTTATTTAAAATACCTTGTTCAAAGAAAACTTTTATTCAACAATTTAATGGCACAAATTTCAATCGAATAAGTTTAAATCGGATATTTTTTTATTCGATTATCCGAATAATTAACGATTATTTCATATGTAAAAATACCTCCTTTTAATATGATTTAATGGAATAAATTTTAATATAATAAATTTTAATCGAATATTTCATATTATTTATGTATTTCATGTCTTAACGATTATTCGAATAAATAAAAATAAAATAATATGTATATTCTAGTTATTTAGCGAAATACTTTTATTCGAAAAAGTTATACATACTTTTATTCAATTATCCGAATAATTAACGATTATTTATGTATGTAAATTTATTTATTTTAAAATTTTAATGGAAATTTTTTTTTATTTTATTTGGTTATCCGAGAAGTTAGCGATTATTCAAATAAAGTGCCTTGTTCAAATGAAATTTTTATTATAGTTACTCAATAGAATAAATTTTATTCGATTATTCAAACGAGATAGGAATAAGATATTTTGTTTGAGTAAATATTACAAATATTTTTTATGAGTAATCGAATATATGTGGTTTTTTACGAACGAATAAAAAAAATTTATTGCATTATCAAATAAATTTTATATTTTATTCCATTATACGAATAATTAACGATTATTCGAACAAAATACCTCGTTCAATTAAATTTTTTATTCTAGTAATTCAATGGAATAAATTTTTATCGAAAACAAAAAATTTTTTTATTCGATTAATTTATTTTACGATTATTTATTTAAAATACCTTGTTCAAAGAAAACTTTTATTCAACAATTTAATGGCACAAATTTCAATCGAATAAGTTTAAATCGAATTTTTTTATTTTTATTCGATTATCCGAATAATTAACTATTATTTTATATGTAAAATGCCTCGTTTAAATAAAACGTTTATTCTCCTGATTTAATAGAATAAAGTTTAGTAGAATAAATTTTAATCGATTATATTATGATCGAATAAAATAATAATCGATTATTTTTTTATTTTTTTTATTAAGGAGCTATAAATGATTTTTCGAATAAAGTGCAGTGTTAAAATAAAATGTCTATTCTAGTTGTTCAATGAAAATAATTTTTATTAGAATTAATTTTAATCGAAAACATTTTATTTTTATTCGATTATCCGAATAATAAACGATTATTTATGTATATAAAATACCTAGTTCAAATAAACTGTTTATTCTCGCAATTTAACAGAATAAATTTTAATAGAATAAATTTTAATTTAATAAATTTTTAATTGAATAAAATTTTAAACGAAAATTTTTTTTGTATTTTATTTGATTATTCGGAGAATTAGAAAAGTTTAAATTGTTCTTTATGAATTCGTAATCGAATATACATATGTGATGTTTTACGAATGAATAAACAAGAGTTATTGCATGAATCGAGTAAATTTTATATTTTATTCAGTTATATGAATAACCAATATTCGAATGAAATGCGCCGTTGAATTAAATTATTTATTCTAATAATCCAATGAAATATATTTTAATCGAAAAAAATTTATTTTATTCGATTAATTTATGTTACGATTATTTATTTAAAGTACCTTGTTCAATTAAAAATTTTATTCTTGCAATTTAAACGAATAAATTTTAGTCGAATACATTTTTACCGAATAAAATTTTAATCGAAAATTTTTCTTATTTTATTTGATTTACGGAGTAATTAAAAATTGTTCGAAGAAAATGCCGTTTTCAAAATAAAATGTTTATTCTAGTACTTGAATAGAATATAATAAATTTTATTCATATTTTAATCGATTAAATTTTAATCGAATAAATTTTAATCAAAAATTTTTTTCAAAAGTGTTTTTTATGATAGTTGTGTACATAAATAACTATTCGAAGAATAAAATCAAATGTAAATGAAAACGGCTTAACAAATATTGATCGAATAATTTTTATCGTTAATTGAAAAACTTCTTTCATTCGCAACAAATTTTAACAAAAATCTTCAATTAATCGATTAAGTTTTATTCATATGCCAACACTAGCATGCACCCTTTATTGCACGTACCCAAGTTAAATGTTGCATGTGTATGCATTTTGGTTGCTCAAATGTTTGCATTGAAATTCATGTATGCACAGTACAGTAAAACTAATTTGCAACGAATTCCGTAGTAGCAGAAATTGCACGAAAAAGAGAAAACTTAATGAAATTGGAATCGTTATGACCTTAGCTTCCTTTATAAAGCATTTTTTTTTTTGTACATTATTTGTTTTTAGTTCAATGTCAAGCAAAAAGTTGAAAATTGAGTTAGAGCCATGTTCTACTGTAAATTTTTTTTATACTATGTGCTCTCTCATGTGTGTAACTATTTTGCATGCTTGTGCATGCATGTATACATATTAATATTACAAACGCATTGTACGCTTTCACATCGTACACACACACACACACACACACACACATACACATACACATACATGTAGATTTCTTTTCACTGTTGACATATTGTTGTCGTTGGTTGTCCTTGCTTTTCTAACAAAATACACGTATTGTATGTACGAGTAATGTCATGCAAAGTGCGCATTATGGTGTAATATTATTAAAAATAATTATATTGAAAATAAATTTTTATTACTGCTTAAGCATAAAAATTGCATTAAGTTTAAACATTTAACTTAAATTAACGCAGTAAATAAATTTAAAAAGTTAATTTCACTGTTATGGCATAACTTGGTAAGATAATTTGTTTGAAATACATACGTACTTACATAGTTATGTTTGTATGTTTGTCTGAAAGTGAATTTATTAGTGTCAAGCAAGTGAGTAAATGACAAATATGTAAATAATAATAGTGTGCAAAATACTGATAATGTTCCGTGGTTGATATATCTTGACTTCGACATCGACATCGACATTTTTGTAATAGATTAAACAAAATTGTCGTTTTCCAAGTCGAAACAAGGCTCCATTATTTTATTAATTCAATTTAGATCGCCATCGAAAATGCTCAGGAAGTGGTGAAAAATATATGTTTCATTTTACTAAAAGTTTGCATACTTTTGAGAAAAGTATCCAGTCTAGTACTGCATTTTGTTTATGGTCCTTCGGTGCCGATTTTGGTTACCGAAAATTCACATTAAAAATATGAGTTTTTTACCCTCTACCAAAAAGTAATAAAAAGGTACATATATATAGATTTGTCATTCCGTGTGTCAACAATATTAATAAACGACCCATAAAGTATATATATTCTGCATCCTTGTGCATAGGGAAGACGAATAAGCGATGTCCGTCTGTCCGTCTGTCTGTACGTCAAATCAGTTTTCCGAAGCTCCCAGAAAAGCTAGAGACTTCGTTCTTAGACTGGTGTATCAGAAATGGTCCAAAATATATTAGAATTGAAAATCAGCAAAATCGAGCAGACGTTTGCAGAGCTGGAAAACTTAAACTTTATTTTGCCATATAAAAGTAACTACCGAAAATTAATTTTAATTTTTTTTAATAAACAAACTTATTTTATTATACTTCAGTACGAATAAAATTGGTATTTCGAATTAAAAAAATTAAAAAGACGTTTCCAGCGTTGGAAAACTCTAACTTTTTGTTATATAAAAGTAACTTACTAAAACTAATTTTTGCGTTTTTTTCTATAAGTTAAACATATCTTATATGCTTAAAAGAAAGAGATTGATGTAGGAGATCAGAAAAATAAAACAAGATGACTCCAGGGTTAGGAAACTTACACTTTTTGTGATATATAAAAGTAACTAGGTATAATTAATTTTTTTCTTTTCTTTATAAATTATATATATTTTACGTGTAGAAAATTATAAAAATAAAAACCACAGCTCCATAGCTGGAAACTTTAAATTTTTTTTCTGGGTATTAAATTAACTAAATAATTTTTTTTAATTTCCTCTTTTCTTTGTTCACTTAACATACTTTAAGAATTTTTTTAAGAACTACTAGATTGGTATAAAGAGTCAGAAAAAATTTAAAAAGGATGATTCCAGGGTTGGAAAATAAATTTTTTTACAATCACCCTCATTCCATTTGTCGACATCGACGTCACTTTAACACAATACTAAAAAATTAGGGCTTGTATACCCGTTCTCGAAAACAACTGACTCCTGTTGGCAGGGTAATGCCATTTACTAAAATTAAGGGAACGGAAATATATTGCCATTATCACAAAATTATTCTCGAGAGCGAGTAAACAAGCCCCAATTTTTTTGTAATGTGTTAAAGTGACGTCGATGTCGACAAATGGAATAAGGGTGATTATGTTTTAGAAAGAAATAGTTTGGCATAAATATTATAAAAATTAAAAACATAAAAACTTTTTCTGGTATATGAAATTAATTAAATAAAACTAATTATTTCTTTGGTAAATAAATATATTGCATATTTTAGAAAGAAATTCAAAATTAGAAAAATAAAAATTATGGTTCCAGGGTTGGAAATTAAAAAAAAACATTGTTAGTAAAAATATAACCAAAAACAATTTTTTCCACTTAAACATATTTCATGTTTTAGGCAGATTTTACTCTAGATTTTTGTACCATTTACCAAAAAAATGGTAAATATTTGTTAAAAAAGGTACGTTTTTAAAAAAGGTACTTTATTAAAAAGGTACTTTGTCAAAAGTGTAATTTTTTAAGAACATATGTAGCTTTGATAAAAAATCCTTTATTAGATTTTCCCCCAATATAATGAATACAGTAATAAAATTTGTCCATTAACAAGAATGCTTCTTTGTCAGTATTTTTTTTTTGAGTGAAAGCTTCACACCCAACACTATTTTTAACGTGTTGCATAATCACAAAGTCTTTATAATTCAACAACAGTTGCAAACATGTAAAATCCAGTATAACTATAAATTTCATTAAGTGTTATCCCAGTAGCATCGTTGAACTCACAAGGGTAAATATGAGTAAAATGTTTAATCTTGCTTGCTCACATACAACAAAGAACAACTTTACTTGCACACACACACACACACACACAAATACACCCATACACACGTCGCGCACACACACAAATTGAAACATAAGCATTAATACGGTTAGTTGAACATGAGAATTTTTAGTTTGCAATATGAGTTAGTAAAAATAACATTTTGTTAAAGTTTCTTTTATTCTTAACAACAAAACTTTTAAATCAACATAATGATTAGGAAGGCAAAGATTGGCAAGATTTCGTATGGCATGTTATACACAGCAGCATTCCAATATACATACATATGTAAGTATATACATACATATATGGCTAAATATTATAAGTATATGCATTAACATATCTTTACGTCAATATATAAAAGCCCTAACTAATTTTTTAATATATTTTTGGATTTTCCGATACATTAGATGTTCTTCTATCGAAACTTACAAAAATCTGAATTTCCAAAAAAAAAAAATAATGAGTTAGGGCCTTTCTAAGGCAACGATATGTATTTATGTACCAAAATATTTAAATAATGTGCTTGGGTTGTAAAAGCAAGTTAAGTATATTGTCTTCTGTGCCATTTGTATCCTTCAAAGAGATTATAAAACTCGATTGAAATTGGAATTTTTCTTTCGCATTTTTAGTAAATTAGTATTGATGACAGAGTTACAATCAAAGAATCTACGAGTTTAGGTTCTCTAACTCAGCGTCTCATCAAAATTGTCAGCATTAGCAAATATGCTTTAAGAATTTTTAACAAATTGTATGAAAAAAAAAATTATTTCAGCAGTATTCATATCACGCCAAATGGGGACATTGAGTCTAATTTGAGTTTTTTTATGATAATTCAATGCAAATAGGAATTTTTTTATATGAAATCACACAAGCAAAGATAAAAACAGATTTACTGCCAGCTTATCGAAAATACGAGTAATCAAAACAATTCTCTTTTGCTTATTTATATTGAAAACAAAAACAAAGCACTCAATAGGCAGACGAGAATTTTTTTTATTGTCTTCCATAAACTGGAAGTTTTTGTGTTCTAGATGGTTGCGTATGAGCAATATGAAATTAATTTTAAATACATATTGCTCATACGTTGTGCTTACTTATGCCATGTTTTCACTTCAAGCAGTGTTACCGTATTAGCTTATTTTTGTGGATTTAGCTTAAAAATTTGCATTTAGCTCTTAGCTTATTTTTTAGCTTTTTTTTAAAACACATTTAGCTTTTTTAGCCATTTTTGAATCTAAATAGCATGCATGTTGTCAAAAAATGTGTTAAACATAAAAAAAAAATATAAAAATTATAACTTGTTAACATTTAAAAATATAAAATTTTTTCCATTGGAAAATAGTTTAAGAAATACAAAATCTTAATTGTGTATTTGACAAAGAGAAATGACAAATTTAAAAATAGAGGACATTGATTGGAATTTTAGAGTTACAATGGCAGTTAAGTTAAATTAATATTACCCATAAGACTTTTAAGGAGTTATCTTTGAGTTGAACGCATATTCAGCGGCATGCATTAGATGTAATAGATTTACTGGAAATAGCACTAATTCACTTAAAAAAGGTTTTGTATTTTAGTATAAATGCTTTTACATTTGGCAATACCGGTTAAGCTTGTTTTGGGAAGTTTTTATTTTGTTTATATTTAAAACTCAAATGTAATAATGAATAAATAGTTTAATTAAAAAATAATTCAATAAGGGTATTCATGAGAACTCTTAAAATTGCCATTTGTGCAATTGTTCAGACTTGCGAGACTTGTTTCATGAAGCCCCTTTTGAACTTTTGCGCAAACATTTCATGTAAATTTGAAACAAACGTCAAACATTTCATTTAATAAAAATAAAATATGAAAATTTCAAGCAACTTTTAATTTAAAAACCTATTAGGCCTTATTACTAGTGTCGTATTACGACTTCGACTACCATGATTTTGTACTATACTAAAGAACATTGCAACATTTTTTCTTTGATCTAGCACAAAAACGTCTTAGGCGTAGTCGTAATACGACTCTCGTAATAAATCCCATTCGTATATTTCTATTAAAATAAAAAAAGTGTGTGCGTGTCTAAAAATTCCTAAAGAAAGCCAAAAAAGCAAGAAGTTGTTGTTTTGCAAAATGCACAATTGCACAGCTTATGTTTAAAAGTCAAAATTATTTGGCAAACTGAACAGATTGGTGTAAATAAATTTTTATACAATTTTTGATATTTTATTTACGATAGTGTAAAAATGAGTTTGCGAGACTTTTGAACTTTCTCATGAATCAATATTAATATTAACATTTCTTATTTCAAAAAAAATATGTTTGTGTGTATTAACGTTATTTTAGGAATAAGAAACTATTGCAAAGTGAAAGAAGTCGGAAAAATTTTTAGCTTTATTTTCTGGCTTAAAATTTAACTTTTTAGCTTATTTTAGCTCTTTTTCAAACGGGATTTGGCTTAATATTATTTTAAAATCTGGTCACACTGACTACAAGTTGCATCACAAGCTTCGCTCTCTGAATCATGCCGTTTACACTACGCATTCGTGCTTCGTTTAAGATTTTTATGTATATTCACACATACATATTCAAGTTCAGATAAACTGGCGATAAGTGCTTCGCAAGTAGATTCATATTAAATCTACTTGATTCGCTCTCATAATTTTGTATGGCGCAGCAAGTTGCTTAGCTCATGATTGGGGTGTGAGAAGCATGAATAAAGAGCGAAGCACGTATAGTGGAAACATACTATTAGCTTTATGATATTTGCCAAATCCATAAAAAATATTTAAGATTTATACATATTTCTATGGGAAATTTGTCAAATAAACCTGTAATAAACCTAAACTATTTTTTATAAAATAGACCGTATGAGTTTCCATTAAAACTGGGATTGTGAGTAGTTTTTCACAAACGATCATGCCAGCTCACGAGGGAAAAAATTGCTTATGCATGCTCATACACGATTTTATGTTCATTAATGCTTACACTCACAAAAATTCACTTTCACAATAAATTAGCGGAAAAAAACTATAGAACTAATTTTAAGAAATGTACATTACGAGTATCTACTAAAACAAATATTTGGCATGAAATTAGCAAACCAATGAGCTGCTTAAGTGTTGCTAATGAACTGCTAAACGTTTACTAAGTTGTAAATAATTTCTCTATTAAAATTGCCAATTACTCATGTCCTCTTATACATTATTAACTCATTTATTACCATCATCATCATACCATTATATCGTTAGCTGAAATGCAAAATTACGTAACTACACTTTTATAAATTGTGCTTTTTTAAATTTTATATTAAGTTTTAATCCCCCTTATCGTGATTCGGGTACTTTGACTTCGACTGTAAGGATTTTGTAATAGATTAAAGAAGACTTCCACAGTTTTTTTTCTTTAATCTAGTACCAAAGTGTCGTAGTCTTTTTTTTAGAAACAAACACAACCCGCGAAGCGATTAGCTTGTCTGCGGAAAACACCCAGGGTATATGGTGGGAATCGAACCCACGACCTCTGGACGGAGAGGCTAGCATGGCTACCACTCAGCCACAGTGGCACTCGTCGTATTTGAAATGCGCCAATCACGATAAGGCAGAATATTTTTATCGCACTTTTCCCCAATATTAATATTTAACTTGCTCAGTAAAATATTAATTGTTTCTTAAAAATGCATTTAGTTGGTTCCAGCTAACTCCTCAATAATCAATTTCAATTTATTATATTAAATATTAATTTTGGGAAAAATTGCGACATAACTGCACTATAAAACTTGATATACACTCTTTAAAGGTTTATAGGAGAGAGAGAGAAAAAACTAAACAAACTTATTCAAGTTTCAGTCACTTGAATAATTCTGTAAAGTTTCTTTATTTTCACTTTTAATTCAGCTGCTTGTTATAATTAAGATTTGAAAATTTTTAGGAACATTTGATTCGATGTAATACCCAGTAATTAATTAAAAATTCGATTTTGATCTTTTTTTGTTAGTTACGTGGTTTTGTATTTCAACTTATGATATATATATATGAATTGTAGTACATATACAGGGCAATTATGAATAAAATTCCCAGGGAAATTTCTCCCTTTTCCAATTACAATTTTTTGTTTTCCCTATCACTTGCCATTAGTTGGAATTGTTCTCTGGGAAAAATTTCTCACGGTATTTTATTCATAATTGCCCCCATAATGAAATTCACCACTTAACCTTAAGGTTCAATTAAACGTGCTATAAAACAAAACCAAAAAAGTTTATGGGCAACACTGTATTTGATTATAGGTGACTCATCATAAGGGGCTATTCACACATCACGTATCGTTATTTTCGGAATTTCAATACCAGCCCCCCTCCCCTTTTTATTGTTTTTTTTTACAAAATTTTCAATATAAATTTCCTGAACCCCCTCCCCCTTCCAACGATACGATTTTGTGAATAGCCCCTAACGCAGTGTTGCCCGAAAATCATGATGGGAGAATGCTAAATCGGTTCAATTCATAAGAATATAGAAACAAATACAGTTCGAAAAATAATAATTAAATTAACATGTACTAGAATGTTTTACAGAAGATAAAATAAATTGCTAGATTTTAAATTTACTTTGATTTTTCTTAGCAAATTTTTTAAACTCTTTAATGCTTTTTCACGAAAGAATGTGCTAAATCCAGCAGTTTTACTGCTGGTTAGACATATTTATTGTTGCACTTTTGAAGTGTATAAACAAATGACAATATAAACAGCTGTTTATGGTTATGGCAGCGCTATTAAGTGAAGCAAATATATTAATGGTTATGGCAATAGTTATGTATATGGCGGTTATGGCACGTCTGATTGAACCTTTAAGCTTAACTAATAAAATTCATATATTTAAAAATCTTGTTTTATTTTCAATTCTTTTTAAAAGTTGCTTCCAAAGATATTTTACATTCATACGATGATTTTTTTTCTATGTTTCTAGGGTTGATTATTTTAGTAATTAATTTTCTTTACACAGAAAAAAATATTCCTGCAATAAACAATTTCAATTGAAAATAAAACCAAAAATCAATTAAAAGTGTATTTAAGTCAATTAAACTTTTATTTATAAATAAAATATTCCTGCATTAAACAACTTTAATTGAAAATAAAACTAAAATTCAACTAAAAATGTATTTAAGTCAATTACACATTTTAATTAACTACAAGGTTTAATTGACTCAATAACATTTGTAATTGATTTTTTGTTTTATTTTCACTTGAAATTGTTTATTGCAGGAATATTTTTTCTGTGTACTTAATTTTATAAAAAATGTTAACATTTAAAATAAGAAAATTTATTATTATTTTCATTGCCGGTAATAAATTATTTCGCCGCTTTACTGTAAATAGCGATTATTTTTTGTTATTATCTCAGCTATTTAATATCTCTGCTTTGATTTAACTTTTACTTAAACGTGTAAACATGAGAAACACTTAAAGCAGACTTTTGTTCTACTTTCTTAAACAGAAAGAGAATCAGCTAATATTTTAATTCTACAAAGTCTTAATACTTGCATAACCATGTAAAAACACCTTAAGTAGATTAAACGAATTTTTTATTATTATTATTATTTTAATACTCGTTGCTTGTTTGCTTTTAAAATTTTTAAAAATACACTTACTTCACGTTTGAACATTTCTCATTTTGTTTTTCTTGTTTATTTTCTTCTATGTATGTATAAAAAATAACAACATTAGAATGCAAACATAGTTTTGTCGAGAATATGAGAAACAAAAGTAATTTGTGGGCTAAAACAAAAAAAAAAAAAAAACACGCACACTTCAAAACAAAATTAAATTGTGGTTAAGGAATAACAACCAAAAAAAACCATTTTGTTTGTAGAAAATAACCGTTTGCTTTTCTTTCATTTTGTTTTTGCCACAAGTACACACAAGAAATTATAACAATTAATTGCACACAGAAAAAAAACTGGAATAGGGTTTCAACTCTGATAAAATCATACTTAACTACACACTTTTCTATTACATATAAGGTAACGGATAGACGCCCTGCGTGGCACAATTATACATGGAAAATGTTCTTGCTTTCCACATACATTTAAACAAAAAGTTGGAGAGGGTGATCTAGGCTGTAATCATTCAAGGAGCATCAAAAAATCCCTCATGATTAATATTTGAATGTTTGAATGGTTATCGTGGTGTGAGCAAATGTTTCTAATATCGTTATAATCATGCTAAACTATTAATTTGGTTAAAGTTGGTTGAAAACATATTTTTTTTCAGTGTATTATATATTGAAAACCATGGTAGCCGTTACTACTGCTGCTGACTGGTAAACAGTGTTGCCACTCTGCAATTTTCTGTGTATGTTTAATTATATTTTTTGCGCATATTTGAAAGGTATGCAACGACCTTTGCACTGATGGCAAAACACATATCTGTCGCAATAAATAATAATGGATTAAGTCGATATTTAATGTTTTGAGATATTAAGTGTTTTGTCTAAAATAAATTGTGTTTGGTTTTTATATAAAGTTTTTAGCCACCGAAAAAGATGCACAAAACTGTAATTTTATAAAAAAAAAGAAAACTTTTTATTAGTTAATATTCGTTGTTTTTTAGTTAAGATGTTATGAAAAAATCCATTGTCAGAAAAATAAAAACTATAGTGAACTTAAGCTATTATATTGAAAGCAAAATAATTTTTATTGATAGTAAGTCGAAAAATGCGGAAAACCTGAGACAAGATAATTTTTTAAAAGCTTAATATATATAATAAATTTTTTTTAATGAGGCATAATTTGAATGGGCTGTTAGTTATTGAACTTAAGTGTATACAAGTTTTGATGCTCAAATATTTTAATATTGATGTAGCTACCTTAAAAAAAATTAAGCTGAGTTAAGATGTTGTGGCTTATGTATTATTTTCCAAGAAGACTTAAGTTAAAATATAAATGCGCATAGTTTTATTAGTAATGACAAATTTTTAATTGAAATTTAGCTGAGTGATAGATCTTGAAGAAGAGAATAAGAATATGTAATAAAATGAAAAAGCACTTATGTCAACTTAAGCCATTGCTACTTATTGCCACAGATATGATCACATTACGCTTTTTGAATATGTGTTATAAAAGTTTTAAATTTAATCATTTAATTTGATCAGCTCTATCGTGAATAAGAAATGGAATTTTTGTTCCCGTAAAAGTTTCATTCCCTCGAAAGGAAAAATTATGTTGTGAACCTCCCGTGAGATTTTTTCCCAGCTATAAGTCCCAGTGAACGTAAAGGAAGAAGATTTTTAAAGCTTAAAAGTTACGTTAAGTTTAATAACAAGAAATACACAAAATTTTAAATTCTTAATCAAATTATTTTAACTTTAAAGTTTTGTTTTTCAATATTCTAGGTATTTGTATGCCAACGCCATACACGGCCATATAACTTATTGTGTGTAAATTATTCAGGCTTATTATGAACAGCAACCATCAACGGATTGAAAAGTGCAAAAATGTGTCAACCAAGGTTGAAATAGTTATTACGAAAACCAGTTGATAAAGTTGTGAATGATTAAGTAGGTATTCTCAATTGTGAATATGCATTTGAGGGAAAAATATAACAGCTGACAACCAGAAAAAAAACAAATTCTATTAACTATGAATTCATTTAAATTTTATTATACAAAAAAAAAAACTATTTTTTTATAATTTTTTTCCTTCCAATTGCTTCTCTTCCAATAATTACTGTTCTGCAGATAGGAGAAGCACTATCTACAATAGTGGTATACGTTTGCATATAACCATTGGCTATTAAATATTTATGTAGTGATTTTTTTATATCATATTTACTATTTTCTGAATTACAATTGACGGTTTCGAATTAAAATTGACACTTTCTGAATTACAATTGACGCTTTCTGAATTTAAATTGATAAATCTAAATTACAATTGACGCTTTCTGAATTACAACTGGAAAAGGTGTAGTATCAAAAAATCAAACATTTTTCATGAGATACAATTTGGGAATAATTGCAAGATTTGTTCTAATTTTCTGGCAACACTGGCTATAACAATAAATGTGTATTTTACGAAACTCAACCATAAAATAAGAGCTTGTCTATACAAATACCAAAAACAAGAAAACAAATGAAAGTAACCAAAAAAAATATGTATTAGGGGTTCTCTGAAAAACTAATAATTGTAATCGTACCACAAAAGATACGAGTATTAAAAACAAATTATTTTTGTTATCAGAAATTCATCTCTACGCACTTGGGTTAACCAAGGGATACATTTTTGTAAATTGCTATTGTTAACACGAATTTCATATTTATTAGATCATTTGTTAAAATAAGTAGAACACCCTTATAAAGGCATATGCTAGATAAAATATTGCTTAAGATACTACTTGTAAATTTTCCAGAAGCACAACTTCTGTCAGCACACGCTTAAGCTGTTTTATATCTGTGGCAATAATGAAACTTTCCAACATCACATTTAATGTTAAAATAAAGTAATAAGTTTCACCCTAATGCTCATAATTTAACTTACAAATATAAATTAGAGCAGATAATGGATTTTACAACGTAGCCAACATGAGCCATAAATATGCCAACAATGAATATTAAACCTAATTTAACTACTTTTATACAGTAAATGAAGATGGGAGTCATTATTTTACAGAAAACAGAAAATTAAATAACGCCTACGAAAAATAAACAAATTTATGTGTTCATACATATGTACTCTTACATAGAATATATCGCTCTGTAATTCCAACATAGTGATATCCTAAAAAAAATATGTTTTTGGAGTTGGTAATAAAGAAAAATTCGTTATATTATTATTTAAAAATTTCATACAAAAGGCTTGTACACAATATAGAAAAGCAAATATTTTTATATCTTCATTGCGTTAAATGTATTTAAATTGAAAACTTTAAACTTATTTTCTGCAAAACTAGTTTTTTTGAGTTATGACTATGTTGTCATAAAGGAGATATTTGTTCGCACACATTTTCAAAACGTACAATAGTTTGCTCTGGTTTTTTTCTAATTTTAAAGCTGAAGCATTGTGAATTATTTAATCCGTTTTCATCATGTAATAAAAAATCATTACTAAGATAAGCGAGCAACATGACCACGCCTATCGTGAATAACAAGTGGAATTTTTGTTTCCCTCGAAGGGAAAAATGCTATCGTGAATCGGCTGAAAAATATTTCTAGCCAAAAATGATTCACGATTGCAATTTTGGTAGAAGGGGGAAATTTTGAGGGAAAAATTTTTCATAATAGGTATTATAGATTGCGAGTAACTTTTCACTCAACTCATACACAATCGTGTGAGCGTAAAGATAAAATACTCAAAATCAACAGATACTCTCAAAAGAAGCTTTGGCGAATTAGAGCCATGTTTTAATTATATCGGGTGCATATTAGCTTTTTGTTTTTTCAGTGTAAATTTTTTCAGTGTAAGAAAAAAAGATTCGTGACATAGCTAATTTTTAGCTCAATGGATATGTCAACAAACAAAATTGCCAAATTTGATGTAACAATGCTCCCTGAAAGATGCATTGTTTGTTGCGATTTGTGAGACGGCGGTATCTTTGCACCGTACTTCTTCAAGAACGATGAAAATCGCAACGTTACAGTCAATATTGCTGACTTCTTTGCCCGAAATGGAAAAGTTGGACTTGATTGAGATGTGGTTTCAACAAGTCGATAACACATGCCACGCGGCACGCGATACCATGAACCTATTCAGAGGCGATTTTGGCGAGCAATTAATCTCAGTCAATTGACCACCAAGATCATGGGATTTGACCACACTAGACTTTTTTTTTGGGCAAAGGTGAAGTCTCTCTCTCGAAACTAGTTACGAATTTTCGAACTTAATTTCGAATTTTCGAATTTTGTTATCAGAGTTAAATGTATAATACGTATAATAAAGACAAAAAGGAGCCGATTTAATAAAGAAAGTACAACAAATTTGACCTATTTTTTCTATATTTCTCAACATAATCTCCTTTTAGCTTGATGCACTTTTCCCGGAGATATTCGATACTCTGTTTATAGTAAGAACTGTCTAGCTCCTTAAAAGAAGCCATCTTTTACCACTGAGCGCTTTTTTCCAAATTTTGAAATATAAAATAATGCGATGGAGCTAAATCTCGCGAATAAATTGAGTGATGAAGCGATTGAAGCTTTACTTCATTGATTTTGGCCATCGCAATAGTGGATGTGTGAATGAATGCATTATATTGATGCAACAACACTTTCTATTGTGGTGAATCGAAATTGAACAACCCTCGTACCCTCACATTGCACTAATTTGTTAACGCAACAGCAAGCAGTTAATTAATTTGGTTGCTTGCCAAATTCTTTGCGTCGATTTTGCAAAACCAATTGGGTCAGAAGCTAAATAATATTAAATATTAATAAAATTAAAAGATGGTCTAGTAAACATTAAAATGTGAATAATGTCAAGTTCCATAAATATAATTAAATTGAAGTAAAGATGATGCGTAAATTTTGCAGTAGATTATTAAGTATAAATACTCGTAGCTAGTTTGAAGAAGCTAAAAACGCAGTTACATTTGAATATGTACTCAAGAAAACAATTTAAAATAATAAAGAACACCTGCGAGGGACCCTCAAGGTTTTAAGTATAATAGAATACAAAAAACAGCTTTCCTTTGAAAAACAGCCAACAAAAAAAAAACACTAATTATTAACTTGACTGGACCGGGTCGAAAATACTTGTGTGGCAACACTCTATTCTTGAATAGCTGTTGTTGTTATATACATTTATTTTCTTTGCATACTTTTTACAACAACAATTCGAGCTGAAAAAAGTCAGCCAATGTAGGAAAGTAAGAAAGTAATAAACATGTTGATTAGTCCTAGTTTACACTATGCAAGTCTTATTGCTCATCTGATTAGTTGGAGGGAGACAGAGAAACGTTTCTCTTTCCATCTTGTTTCAACTTTGTTATTTGTTGAGCTTCTCATTTATTTAATGAAAGTTTAACATAATAACTCTAGTTATTCTAAGAAATTTTTGGGTAAAGGTTCCCTGATGATCTGCATTAGCAATGGTGAAATGCGCATAGGATCCAGCTAAGCCCCGCAATAATAAATTTCAACGTATTTTTAATAAAAAATATTTTACTGAATAAGTAAAATAATAACTTAAAAAAAATACTAATTACCCAACACTTTATACCCAAGTGCGACATTGTCTTCTTAATTTCATTACCATTTGGTTGTTTTTCCTTTTTGTAGATAATCAATAAAAATTATCCTACACCATGAACTTGCCTGTAGATGGTATCGTCTTCGTCTTCTTTGGACATGATTCTGGCATTTCAGTTCACTGCTTTAACTTTCCTTTGTCTCAGGCGAGTCCATTTTTCATCCATGGTTATTTCATACTTTATGCGGTGAAACCTCTTCAAACACTGTGTAGGTGAGTATATTTGTTTTTACTTGTATTACTTTTAGCATCTCGTGTACATTGCACGTTTCTATGATAAATTATTGAAATTCATTTTTAATCAATAATTCAACAAGAAAAATGGTGTTTAAAAGTTGTACATTTGTGCACAACAACAACAACAAAAACAAACACTTCTGCACACGTTTTCAAGTGTGGCAAATAAAAGTTATATTTAAAAAGTTTTCAACATATACTTCAAAGCTGATCTGAATTAGTAAAGTAAAATAACAAACAGAAAATTATAATTTTCTTCTGCAAGCCTGTAATAATAGGTGCCGACGCCAACGCACATCATCGAATCTGGGGAAGCTCAGGTAATAATGAGAGGAGTGAGTGTATTTTTGATTTTATTATAACCTAGTAGTATCGAATCAGGGTTCAGAACCCACTTTCATAGTATCCAATAGACAGGAGGTGTCAGACATAACTCTGGTCAGTGCGAGACATGCTCATTTGATACGTGAATGGAGGGTCTCTTCAGACTGCTCATTCTCTGATCATCGCTATTTGTTATTCACAGTCAGCATATCAAATAGGCATTCGACATTATATGTTAATAGACGAAAGACGGACTGGGTGATGCAAAACCAAATCCTAACCGACTTAATTGCACGCTCACCAAATATAGAGGGGGCTGCAGATATTGACTTGGCCATGGACATGCTAACAAAGGCGTTCAAAGCAGCCACAGCCTCATCCTGTAGGGCATCTGTACAGCGCCCGACAAGAAGGATACCTTGGTGGTCTGGAGACATAGCAGAAACTAGGAAAAACTGCAGGAGACTTTTCAATGAAGCAAAAAGGACAGAAAACTGGTCACTCTATAAAACTGCATTAAATAAATTCAAGAATGAAGTCAGGAACGCAAAACGCAAAACTTGGAGAGAATTCTGCAGTAATGTAGAAACTTACTCCGAGACTAGCAGACTGCGTAAAATCCTTGCGAAAAAACCACCGATACCCAGCTACATCCAAAATAATGATGGAAACTGGACCACTAACAGTATTGATTCCCTAAAGATTCTAATGGACACCCATTTTCCGGGATGTCAACCTTGTAGCGATATGCCACGGGCGTATCCCTTTCATGCTCAATCACATATATCCATCGACTTAACGGTGGAGAAAGTTAAATGGGCAATTAAACGCTTCCATCCGTTCAAATCACCAGGACCGGATGGTATTATTCCAGCGGATCTACAACATAACGTAGAACTTGTAATTCCATGGTTACTTACCATACATATATAAGGCCTGCTTCGTATGGTCATATATTCCAATTGCATGGACTAGAAGTAATGTGATCTTTATTGCCAAAGGAGGAAAAGCATCACATACTAAAGCGAAGGATTTTAGACCCATAAGCTTAACTTCCTTCTTTTTAAAAACCCTTGAGAGATTGTTGGATGTTCACATTAGAATTTCCAGAAACAGCTCTCTAATCTCAGTCTCTCAACACTCTCTCTTTGGTATAACCAAAGGCAAATCGGTTGAGACCGCTTTACATTCCCTTGTAGGTTACATAGAGAAGTCACACGAGCATAACAACTATACCTTGGCAGCCTTCATGGACATTGAAGGTGCATTTAATAACATTAATCCAACGGTAATCATACAGTCTCTCAGAGAGCTGGGGATTGACCGAGGGATTTATCGGCTCATTGAAAATCTGCTTCTACATGGAACCATCACTTCCACCATGGGAGCAGCCACCATCACAAGGCAGGCCCACAGAGGTACTGTCACCACTGTTGTGGAATGTGACAATCAACAATCTGCTTAGAAAATTGGATTCCTTAAACATTAAAACTTGGTGCTCTAGTAGCGGCCTGTCAACCCGACCAAAACGGAACTAGTACTCTTCACCAGCAGATACAAAGTTCCACAACTCATTCCCCCGGCATTGAATGGTACTGCACTTACCTTGTCGAAAAGTGCCAAATATCTAGGCGTTGTTCTAGATAGTAAACTCTCCTGGAGGGAAAATCTTCAGGTGAGGATAGAGAAAGCCGCTATGCCAATGTACATCTGTAGGAAAGCAATTGGCTCTACTTGGGGAATTAACCCCAAAGGAGTCGGTTGGATACTAGAGATGGTCATAAAACCTATCCTATTTTATGGGGTCTCGGTCTGGTGGAAAGCACTAGAATCAGCGGGAAACCAGACCCGTATAGAAGGTATTCTCCGTAAAGCGGCACTTATGATAACAGGTGCCTTTAGATCCACGCCGACAAAGGCACTCTTCGCTATGCTTTGTTGGCTTCCTGTGGACTTAATGGCTAGAAAACTGGCCCTACATACAGCCGTTATACTGAACGCAATAGGCGTATGGAACTATAGACCATGGGGTCACGCTAGCATCCTTAATACAGCAAACAATATACCTGAACGCATTGACTACTGCACTCCCAAGCCCTACTTCAATAGGAATTTCGGTATTTCTTTGACAGAAGGGTTCTCCCTAGTGGACAGAGCCGTGCAGGTTTTCACGGACGTCTCTATACGGAGGGGAAGAGTTAGAGGGGGGATATAATTCCAGATTTTTGAATTGAAATATCCTTCAGACTCCCGGACGAATGTAGCATATTACAGGCAGAAATATCCGCCATAAAAAGAGAAACACACTGGTTGAGTTATTATCGTATACACAGTAATATCCAGATAATAACGGACAGCCAACCCGCGATCAAAACCCTTGCAGGTGTATATTCTACATCATTACTTGTCCAGGAATGCCGCACAGTCCTGGATAAACTGGCGCAGCACTCAACCATCACACTATACTGGGTGCGTGGACACGGAACCAATTCAGGCAATATGGTTGCGGATGAACTGGCAAAGAGAGGAACCCTACTTGGGGAAGTCGATATTGACAATCTTGCTGGAGACGCTTTGATACTGCCCTTCTTAATTTAGCTCAGGAAAGATGGCGCAATGAGCCTACCTGCGTTATATCGAGAACCCTTTGGCCTCGTCTAGATACTAACAGAACCATAAACCTCATTAGCTTCACCAGAAAGCACCTGAGGAATCTCCTGGCCACACTTAGAGGCCACTGCACTTTCGGAACCCACGCTAAACGCATGAGTCTCCCGTATAATGATTACTGTTACAGCTGCAACCTAACCTAACCTAACATCTTCTCTGCTTCTGCCCTGCTTTGGAGGATCTCCGTCTGCACTTCCTTGGCAGAATATCCTTCAATAGCTTGTCCGACCTATCGGAAACAGGACTTAAGTCTATACATTATAGCCTTCCTTTACGACATGTGAATGTACTAGACCCTCCCCTGTCCCACTTCTTCACTTCTTCTCTCCTTTACTCTCTCTTATTATACAGAAACTCTCCATCTATATTCTCTTTATACTCCCGGTATCACATTTATTCTTTTACTTTCAACTTACAGGTAGCACAAAGGGATCATCGTATTGGACCCAAGTGAGCTAGACTCCTAAATTTTTCATTCTTCACTAGCAGCCTGCTAACCTAACCTAACCTTCTGCAAGCGTCAATGGTTCAGCTTGTTATAAAATTAGACATTTATTTGTTATATAATTTTAAATAGTGTGTAAATGAAATTATTTTATTTGTTATGAGTAATGAATAAGAACAAAGGACTCCTCCTTCCGACCCTTTACTATAAAAAAATAACCATTTAAAACAAAATTAAACTTAACGAATGATTCTGGCAGAGTAGACTAAAGAAAATAATACACATGTATCGGAGGAGGCTAGAAAAAAACGAAAAGCTCTGGCTAAAGGTAAAAATTAGATGATTAAAGAGAAAATGCGGAATGATATTTCGAAAAACGGCATTAACAAAACTAAAACAAAGCGGTTAAAACCAGTTCAACGCAAACCGATCGTAGCACGAAGTAGCACAAGAAATATTCGACCATTTCTTTTTACTTGTTTTGACAGAATAATTAGCTTTTCAGTGCGTTCTTTAAAGGTTTTTTTCTATTAGAAGCACTCCCTGCCTGCTAGAAACTACTAATTTAAAAGTTAATTAAAATTTTCTCCACGAAGTTAATAAAATTAATAAGAACAAAAAAAAAAACACTATTGACCTTCTCACTGCGAATTATTAAAAAACATTGTGATTAAAAAACCTTCTAATTAAGAATTTTTCTGACTTTTCACTTTGTAGTTGTTATTAAAACTACAAAGACTTAAATATTGCACATAAAAGTATTTTTTCCCCAGAAATTTCTATGAAATTAAGCGCCCTTTATTTTCAGTTTTCCCGAAAATGTTATATGCACAAAAACACTAAATACATACATACATATGCAGGTGCAAAAATAAATGAATAAAATAAAAATAAAACATTCTCATAGGTGTCCATCACAATTAATTAAGACCCATACATGATGGAATAAAAGATCTACTATACACTAGAGAAAAAGAAGTGATAAAAAATTTTTGATACTCTAGCACATATCGAACATTTTGTATACTTCTACACATTCATACACATTGTGATACTTGCGTATACTCCTGCGTACTTTATTTCGTAACTGTATGTATGGATACTCATTATTCTTTATACTCGCGTATATCTATGCATATCTAGCGATATAATCGTGACTTGCAAGTAAAGGCCGAAGAGGAACCGATTTCAATACCTTTGCTGAAATGTAAACAGACGAGCAAGATAATGTACGTTTTCGTAGTTACCACGAAAAATTTTATAGTTCACATATAACCCACATGGGCGCCGTATCAGTTGAATTTTACATCTTATACTCACAGGCCAAGTAAATTGAGAAATTGGCCGACACTGACTCATACACATTCATACTTATCATATCGAACCTTATATCCATTAGACATATCATATAACGTATACACGGCTCAATTCGCTTGGGGAAAAATTTATAGTTTTGATGTTAAATTATTGAAAAATGTGTATTGATATCTTAGGAGAGCTTATACATATTTCGAACAAATCAAATATTCTAAGTAAAATTCTTAACTTTAACGTACCTTTTCACAATGTATGGTTAAAAGATAACAGAGACTTTAACTGGAAGTTTTGTATGAAGAACTGCCAGTTAAAGTTCACGTTAACTCTTAACCATACATTGTGAAAATGGACGCAACAGTTTTACTAAAATGTATACCCCGTGAAAAAAGCTTTATCAGTCCAATTATGTATTTTCCCGGGTATTTTTCCCTTCCCTATCATATATTCCCGGTGTGCCACAGGGGAGTATACTGGGACCAGTTTTATATTTAATTTATACTTGTGATATGCCTGTGAGCAGTAGTATCCATACTTCCACATTTGCCGACGATACAGCCTGCCTTAGTATGCATGAAAACCCTGATGAGGCATCCCGCAAACTCCAGGAACACATTAGCCAGATGGAGCTTTGGTTAAACTTATGGAGAATCAAGGTAAATGAACAAAAGTGTGTTCAAGTAACATTTACTTTACGAAGAGATACTTGTTCCCCCATTCGGATTAACAATCAAGTTGTTTCTCAACATTCACATGTGAAATATCTTGGTATACACCTTGATCGACGACTTACATGGAAACACCACATTGATTCTAAGTTAACTCAAATGAAACTTAAACTAACTCAGGTACATTGGCTGATTGGTCGAAATTCAACACTTAGCCTAAACTGTAAACTTTTAATATACAAGTCGCTTTTAAAGCCAATATGGTGCTACGGAATTCAACTATGGGGCACTGCTTCAGCTTCAAATGTAGAGAAAATTCAACGCAGGCAAAATAAAATTTTACGTATGATAACATCGGCTCCATGGTACATCAAAAATTCAAATATACATCGTGATTTGAATATGCCACTAGTGACTGAAGAAATTGCAAAATACGCTGGCAAATATTTAACAAAACTCGTGTCACATCCTAATCCGCTTGCCCGTAAT
Source organism: Tachina lurida (assembly GCA_944452675.1). Classification (NCBI taxonomy): domain Eukaryota; kingdom Metazoa; phylum Arthropoda; class Insecta; order Diptera; family Tachinidae; genus Tachina; species Tachina lurida. Next base: position 92,687,920 of record OX101755.1, read on the forward strand.
ATTTTGAACTTTACTGGACACATCCGCCTAAAAAAGAGGGATACAAGGGCTCTTATTCACAGCACTCCAGATGGGACTTCTTGAAAATACTTTTATTTTTTTCCTTTTGATTATCACTACTTACATATGTATTATATATAACTACTACTAAGCTTATGTCCGACATTGGTCGGGCCTAATTATATTTTTTAGATTTAAGATTTGAATACTTATTGTTAGTTCATATATGAAGATACAATAAATAAAAATCATGCATATAAAAAAAAAAAATATATATATTCCCGGGGGAAAATCCTGCTGATCTAAATAGCCGGGGAATAACCAAATACGGGAGAGAGTAAAATCTGGATCAGCTGTTTAATGTTTACATTTTATTCTGCACTAAAGTTCAGCAATAGAAATTTAATAAATAAATTTATGTTTTTACAAATATCTGTTTTTGTAATTTTGTGCTGAGAAAGTGGAGTGAAAACTGACCCAGGTGCAGATGCAAATGGATTAAATTCAAAAGAAAGGTGTGTAAAAAGGAAATTGTAAGTTTTATAAAGTTTTTCTTATCGGTCTTGATAATATTAGAAGGAAACAAATCTTCCATTTGCCTATTAAGTCAACTTAAAGGAGGCGTGCAAAATTGAGTGTTTTAACATTTGTTCTGAATAGAGAAAGGCATGTGCGCAGGGTTTAGAGAAAAATTCCTAAAACAGAAGGGAAATATTACATTCCTGCATTTATTCAAACTTTTTGTTCTAAACAAATGCTTATACATACTATTATTTTACAACATTTATTAAAATTGTTTTTAAATTTTTGCATTAGTTCCCTTCAAAATCTTTGGGGAGAAGAATGTCAACAAATTCTCCCTCTCCCTCATATTTAGAATACGAACTTTTTTTCCGGAGAGTTTTTTCCCGGGGAAATTTTAATTCATTATAGGAGGAATGCGAAAAGGGAAAAACTCCCTGGGAATTTTTATTCATAATTGGGCTGTATATGTTTATAGAAAAACTCTGAAAATTCTGTTGAGAATTACGTACATGAACACTGTAAGTTAAAAATCCTTCAAACAAAAGTACACAAATATTTTTATTTAAGAGGTTAAATGACTACCTGCCGGAATAGTTGTGTGGGGAAGAAGAAGCTTTAAAAAAATTGGAGAATGATGAACCAAAACAATTTACATATTCCATTTGCTGAAATTTGCATCAACTGTTACCTCACACAATGTACGACACACAAGAACGCTGATGATGAAGGTGTGTTGTCATTCGAAAAAAGCATGTTGTTCGGTTCTGCTAGTGTTTTGTCAGAATATTGAAAATTAACTTTGGTGTTATTTTATTTATTTATTTATTTATTGGTACATATTCTGCAAAGTATGTTGATGATGTTATTAACAGTATTCTTAAAAATGTTTTTGTGACTGACTATACCCGACCTATGCCTTCACATAGGAAGTAGCAACGTGGTTATCAACGAAATTCCACAAAAGAACCGCAAGACTATACGGTTATCCGTGGCAAATCAGTCATCGAGACGAAAAACTCTCGAAGGTCAAACAACACACACAAGCCTGACCGCACTTAAGATATAATTACGATGACGCGAGAGCTGTTCTTCAGCCCAGAGCTGCTTAAAGACTGTTTGGTGTTATTTGTTCCTTAAAAATTATCACATGTAATTTGAACATTCGCTTTAAAATTGTATTTTACTCTTAATAACGAAGACAGTAAAGAAAAAGAAATAAATAAAATAAAAATAAAATTATTATTTTTCTTCTGTTTTTTGATTTTCATTACATCTTTGTTTAGATTTATTACTTACGCACATAAAATATAAAAGAAGTAAATATTCCAAATAGATGTCAGCTTAACGTGAAATTGTACGAAGTGTAACAAAGAAGCACAAATGCTTCCTAACACTGCATGCAGTAATAAAAAGGATTATAATCACTAAGTCAAATAATATTTTATAACAAAGTATCAAACATATCATACACTTTCAAATATTATTTTCACAAATCCACACACAGCAAATAATTTTTAAAATAAGTTAAATTTTATGGCTCTTTTCAGCTGCTTTCCAATTTAATGGATTTTCCAACAAAAACACTTGTTAGCAATATTTTGATTTGGTGTTGGAAACTTTTTGCTTTTATGTATTTGTTGTAGATTTTTTTCATAAATTGTTTTTCCGTGAAAAACTTATTTAAAATATCTTATTATCACTTCTTTTTAACTTATTCTTAACTTTTGTTTTAAAATCTTAAACAAAGTTTTAAATTTATTTCTTCAAACTTTGAAAAAAAACACTTTCATTTACTTTAACTGCAGTTAACCGCTGTCAACGACTATTTAGTACGACAACATAAGCACGAATGATTATTTGAATTAAGAAAACCGTTAGTGTGTTGTTGTTTTTATTAGAAAATGGATGTATGTATTTGTGTAAAAGTAATCTTAACATGCTTGTAATAACAGCGTTACATTTTAACAGTGAAGGATAGTGTTGGAATATTTTCAAAGTCATGTTAACGTTTATATTACACACATAAAAATAAATACATACGCAATTTTATTCTGTAACAGAGTTACCGTTTGTCGATTAAGGACGCAATTGGACACGACGAGCAGCTTTTTTTTTTGTGTGACTTTTTCAAAATCATCTATTTTTGCGATTTTGACAAAATAACGACTTATGATCGATTCTAGCATTTTGTTACACAAAAAAACATTTTAGACATAAAGTCAAAACATGCTGTCTATAGCCAAAAAATTTTATATATAGCGAAAAAAAATTTATGATGGAAAATATAACAGCCAATAGCCAAATGTTGAGTGGAGCGGAACTACTCAACTACGCGTTTCTAAGACAAACACCCAACGGCTGCGCAACAGTTACGTCTTATGAATGCGTCCAATGTTTTCAAAATCGAAACAAAACTAGCACAATACTCGTATGTTTTTCTGAAAATTGGATGGGATTATTGGTTCCGCATGAAAAGGAAAATTCAACGGAAAATTAATATAGACCGATATGAAAATTGCAATTATTGATTACTGCGGTGTAAGCTTTCCACGATATTCAGGCAATGAATACCCACTACTATTACCAGGTATTACCTTCTTTACGAAAAGGGATAGTGTCAGAGAAGACAGGTGGTGCAGGAAGAGATAGAGGCAAGCTTCATTCTTTTACAACTCTGCTTTCTGCACGTTTTTAACAATGCAGTGTTGCAGCGCCTCTGGTGTGAATGGTACGTATTAAGTTATCGAAGATATGTTTAGTATCATATTATTGGTTATTTTACGTTGCTGATGATTCTGCTGCACAATGCCAACGAAGGAGGACGCTGAAGTCGGTATAGTTCATGAATTCATAATTTAAACTTTTTCCTACAACAAGAGATAGAAAGCGACACTAATGCACATCAGAAAAATGCGTTGCATTATTTTATTTTTTAATGACTGTTGGATTCCTGGATTCCAGACCCTTCATCTAAATTATTATATGGATACAATACTTTTTTGAGTATAGTAGTGGCGATGATTGCTCAAACATTCGGGTGGGAAGAAGAATTTCGCATTATGAATCTGCCAATGTGTTACAGGTGAATAATAGAGAAAAAGTTCGAATAAAGAAATTTGAATACAGGTTTAGGGTATAAAACCTCTATCTTTAATTAAATTAATTTAAATTAAATAAGGCAGCGTTTAAAATATTTTTGTTTGCACTAGAAATTGCAAATTTAGAATGCAGTCGCTAGGCAGGCCTTTCTAAAATAAACTTTCTGGTTGTTTTTGACTTTTAGCAGTGTGTAACTACCAGCATTGTCTTGGTAAGGATTTTTACGTATTTCTCTGTTTTATATACATATTTCACAAATAAAACAAGCAAAATAAATTAACACCCTATTTTCACAAGTTATGCAAGGGATCGTATAAAAATTGTCTACTCAAGTCGACCACACGGTTTGTAAAAGCAGGGGTTAAACAACGTTTCACCCTGTTTCCTCAATTCAGGCAATCACTCAAGCATTTCATATAAATTTTCCACTCAAGTCGACCGCCTTACATTTTTGTTATTTGTGCAAGCTTTTTATTAAAAACAATTTTAGCAAAATTGAGAATAGGTGAGATATTTTAAATTTTTGATTGAGCTATAGTGAATTTTAATCAGAAATAATTTTTTAATCAGGTTTAAGTTCAGTAATTTCAATTCTTATTGAAAATGTCTCACTTAAAACAAAAGCAAAAAAGCAGCACCTGAATTTTCTGTGCGTTCTTCAGACATAAACAAATATTTAAAATTTTTAATATGGGTTTGTTTTCCACATAATTTTCAACTTTGTATCGTATTTTCTACAATTAGGCCCCCTGTGTGTATATTTGGCTTAAATGCCTTTTGAAAGAAAATTTTGTGTTTAAATTGTTAAATTATTTTTTTTTGTTTTATAAATAAAACTTCTAGAAAAAAGATGTGCAACTTTTTTCTTAGTAAATGAAATATTTGTGCGATTTGTTTTTAATAAAGACCGTTTCACACTATAATACAAGTATTAATACTTTTGACGAAAATGCATCCCTAATCTAATTTCTGTTTAAAAAATTTCTAAAGACAATAACAACTCAACATGTCAGAGTTGCATTTTCCACAAAAGTATTAATACAGTCAAATCCCGATAATTCGTACCCCGATAAATCGTAATTCCCGATAATTCGTAATAAACTCTCGGTCCCTTGAAAAAATCTCATTAATTCGTAAAATGTTCATACATTTTGGCCCCCTCGCTAATTCGTATTTTTTTTTTCAAATAAAATCTTCTTTACCTCTTATAAATCGTAATTGTTTGCTAACTACCACTTATAATTCGTAATAAAAACAACAAAAACATGGAAAGAATGATGAAATGAATTTGTCAGTTTTATTTTTATTTTATTGTTTTTTGTTTGCTATTAAAATTACACGTATTTTACGCTAAGTAAATGAATTTGCTATTTTACTTTATGTATTTATTTTATTTATTTTGTATTTTATTTTTGACAATTGTTTTTTATGTTCATTTTTTATAGTTTTAGTAAAACCCCCGTTAATTCGTATTATTTTATTTTAACCCCGTTAAAATGAAACCCCGCTAAATCGAAAACCACTATAATTCGTAAGAAATGGCCGGTCCCTTCCGATTACGAATTATCGGGATTTGACTGTACTTGTATTATAGTGTGAAACGGCCTTAAATAGATTTTTTTGTGTCACTTTATTAATTTCGAACGGTAACTCTGTTCTGTAAGGAAAAACAACAATGTGTGCATTAGCCAATGTGAAGTTAACGGCAACTTTATAAAAACACGTTAAAGAAACAACAAGTTATTTACATATACATATCTTATATAAACATGTACATATGTATATGTATCAGGGACGGCATTGAGAATTTTAAAATGGTACCAACAACTTTCAAATATTGTACTTTTTTAACTTAATTGTACTAAAAGATTTTTTTTACTTCAAATTACATACTTTTATTTATTTTTATTAAAAGAATTGACTTTGTTCTGGCTACCGAATCGTTTTCACAAATTTCCTTGAAAGTTGTGATGTTAAAGCACATGGTTACAACTGTTTAAGTCGAAATTTAAAGTGTACAAATTATTAGCATGTGCTCTAGCATCCGAATTTAAAAAAAAAATTATTTGAAAATGGACGAGTTCAAATTTGTTGGTTTTCTGGCTGCATTTTGCTTTTACAAGACTGTTTTCAAGTGTGAAGAATATGAGTTTCATTGTTCAAAAGTGAAAATTGACATATGCAATAATTTGAAAAGACATGCGGAGTGAAACTCGGAAGATACCTTAGATGTACTAAATTAGTCATTGATGTACTATTGAACTTTCCGAGTTTTGAATAGTACCAAAAAAAGTAGAATTGTATCAACTTTGTCATCCCTGATATGTATATATGTTTGTATGTACATGCGTCTGAGTTTCCACGCAAACTGGTCTAAAGCTGTACTCTCATTTTCATGTTTTCGACTCTCTTTCGACTTATTAACTGTGGTGCTAACTTTTTAAGAAATGAAAGCACATCAAAGGAAAGAAAATACAATAATTGATAGGTACATATACATATGTATGTATACTATTTAGCAAAAAAAAAGATATGGATATTACAAAGATACTAGTATATCAATTGTTCGCATTAATTAATTAATGATTTTATTAAGATTTATAGAAAAATTATTTAAACGTGCTACATATAATGTAACTATAAATAGTTAATAGCACATAGCAGCTCTCCGACTTGAAAAAGTAAATTCAGTTTTTCTCTCAAGGCAATATAAATAACAATATGAGAATTATAATTTGATCAGGCAAAAGTTCGTATCGCTTTTTAAGCCAAATTACATGTGATAATTATTAATGAACATATAACATCAAAGTTAATTGTAAATAGTCTGACAAACACGTAGTAGAGCGGAATATTTACAATTAACTTTGGTGTTATTTGTTCATTAATAATTATCACATGTAAATTGGCTTAAAAAGCGATACAAACTTTAGCCAAATTATAAAAATATAGAAATAAATGAAGTTCGAACAATAATAATTAAAATTAACTAAAAATATTAGAATTAATTCTGCAATAATAGCTCAACAATCGCAGTTTTTGGGTTATGACATTATTGAATTAAATGAGCGATATATAATATATGGTCCGGTTAATTAATCGAGGTTTTTGTTTAATTGGTTAATAATCGGTTCATTTTGGAATAAACGATTAACCCATTGTACCCAATTTTCATAAATTTATTCATTTCAATAAATGAAAATTAATACATACATATGTATATTATTCATTATTTTAAGATTTGTTTAATCGACTTCAAACAAGGAGGAGGCTATATGTTCATCATGTACATTTGTATGTACATATCGCTCATTTACTGAAACAACGTCATAACTCAAAAAACTGGTTTGCCAGAAAACGAGTTTAAAGTTTTCAATTTAAACAGAACTTTATTTAAAAAGAAAATTTGATTTTGCTTCTTATAAATAAAAATCAGAAAATAACAATTATTTTTGCTCGAAAAAATTAAAATCAGAAAATAGCAATTGTTTCTGCTCGAAACAATAAAAATAAAAATCTGATTTTAATTTCTGCACGAAAAAATAAAAAAATAACTTTTATTATAAAATTCATAACAATTATTGTTATTTCGAACTTTTTAGTGCATAAAGTCGGTTTAATTTTTTTTAAGTTCTTATTTAATAAAAACAACGAACGATAACATAAAAAATAAAAATGTTCGGACTAAATCTGACGAGGAACAAATTTTATATGTGTAGGTGGTAATTTTTCAACTTGTTTGGCGTCTAAATTTTTGATTTGGTGACATGGCGATTTTTGTGGCAATAAATAAATTTGTTGGCTATTAGTTTATTTATATTGAAAAAAGTGTTATATAAAAACAACATTTATTTATCAAATAATAATATCAAATAATACTATATACATACAGTCGAACTTCACCATAGCGAACTTCTCTATAACGAAATCTTATCTATTAAAAAATAAAATTCGTGAACACAACATTTTTGTGAGTATTTTCATACATTTTGATCTCCCTATAACGAACGTCCCTATCGCGAAGTTCTCTCTGTAACGTACAATTTTTTAAGACCTAAATAGAATTTTTCACACTAAATAGAGAGATATTGCGAAGTTTTTAGCAATCCATTTTTTGCATCAATTTAGTCACAGAAAACATAACTGTAAAAGACGTTACATTTTCAACGCTTGCTACGACTGTCACATAAAAAAGAAAACAGTGGCATAAGGTTACACACCTACGTACACATACATACATACTACGTACGTACACAACATCTCAGTTACAAGATTTACATAAAAAACATGTAAAGTCAAAATTTTCTGCAGTTTCTTTATAACGAATTTTCTCTATAACGTAGAAATTTGACGGTCCCCAACTGCTACGTTATAGAGAAGTTCGACTGTACATACATATACATATATTATTTTTGGCGATTTTTGAAATCAATACACTCGAAACAGCGTAAACATCGCATTTGCTTAATGTGAAAATTTTTTTATTGACTATTCATGCGGGATTCTATAAAAGTGTCTATTATTAATGTATGAAACTGTTTAACTTAATAAATACGTGTCTGAATCAAACAGTTTTTCATTATTAATTAGTGGTTACGCTTTTTTGGTCACATGGCACACAGATGTAAACTCGGCCTAAGTATATTTATTTGTTAATTGACTACTATAGCTGAACTTGAAAAATATGTTCTTGTAAAGTAAAATTTCAGAGAATCAATTTCTTGTGCTGCTCAAATGCTTCAGGTACACATAGGCTTAAAGGTTTAGTGATTGGAAAGACAAAAAAAAAAATACAAGACATTTTAACATGAGTTCAACAATTTTGTTCTTTTGAGTACATATTGGAAAAGTTTGTTCACCTGTATAACAAAATCTCACAACACATACCTTTTGTACATGAAAAGAAACGATTATTTGTTTCAAAGTATATACTCACATATATTGAACTACTACAAAAAGTATTGAATATTTTTAACGGTTAATGGGCTAATAGAATGAAATTAACCTGTTTAACAGTTAATCAGAAATAAATTTAAAACCTATTAACAGTTAACAGATTGAATACCCTTGTACCAACATCAGTAGTGTAGGCTAGAGTTTCTAAAATGCACTAGTTAATCTCTGTTTCCAATGTCTAAATATTGTCCCGCAAAAACTAACTTGTCAATAGTACCAATGTCAGTAGTAAATTTTCAATGACCCGCACATGTTACAAGTCTCACTATTGTTTGTACCAGACGTACGACATTAATAATAAGTTGATGGTTATGTGTAAAAGAGCTAAGTTGTGGATTACAATAATTGCTTACTCCAATAGAATAGAATAGAATCCTAACGCTTAACGCTTTTAGAAGCAGTTGTACAAAATAGTTACATATTGAACATTACAGTGTATATTATGATTTTGCCTTCTCCAATAAAGTTACAATTATTTGAGTTAGGACTTTTCTGCTTAAGACCAACGATATACATGTATGAACATACATATGCAAACTTTATTTTAAATTATATAGAACTGCCAATTAGGCCTCTTGCGGCTACTTTTAATTGAAATAAATAAATGTCTCTAGCAAGAAGCATTGTCTGGGTATAATTCCTCAGTAGTACTGGTGAGAAAGTCAATTGTAAATCTGTACAAATTTACTATTGACACTTCCAGGGTAAGTACATCCATATATATGTATTTATGTACATATATGTGTATGCATGTATATGCATAGCACTTACCAAAGTCTTCTCCAATCTCTTTCAATTAGTTAATACTGCACTTGTATAAACTTACATATTTTGGGACGAGCAGCAGCACCTATTGACGGGCGCTAATTTTCCTGTGCTTGATTGTTAGCATTTATTACACGTGCTGTAGCTGAAATTATGATTTTGCCTGTGACCACATCAGTCTCTTCAAGAATCTCGCAAAGCATTATTAGACATCTTTATCAATTAAGAAAAAATACACTTGCATTCAAAATTTTAAATAAAAGCTATTAATTTGCACTTATTGACGACTCATTTTTGTTGAATGTGTAGCAACAATAAATGAAGTACCCGCGTAAAGAAACATCACTTTAAACCACAGATATACTTTAATCCGTCAAAATTCATACACGCACTTTATTTTAATCCGTACTTTAAAAAAACGACACTTGTTCATAAAAATTTTAGCAATTGGCAAGATAAATATATTAAACCACTTTTAACCACAGGGTATACTTTGTGCTTTTAACGCGCGCAGTAGCAGCAGCGATGGCTACTTCTGCTACTGAACAACTCAACTCAAGGCACATTTACTTGATATGCCTTGACTCAACTGAAGTCGAAATAACGCTGCCAGACTTTCTTGCCAATGCATTAACACAGAGATGTAAATTTTGTAACGGTGTTGGATGGCAGCCTTTTTAACTGGCAACTTATTTCCATTTGAAGGTGTTCTGATTTTGCCAAGTCCTAATTTACACTAAGCAAGTCTTATTGCTAAGCTGATTAGTTTGTTGGATAGAGAGACGAGGGGAACATGAAACTTTCTTTTCCCTCGTCTCTCTTTCCTAAAACACTAATCAGCTTAGCAATAAAACTTGCTGAGTGTAAATTAGGACTAACAACTATTTATATTAAAAACTCAGTCGTAAAATTACAAAGTAATATGTGGTAAAATATTTCTGTGTAGGAGAGCGATTCTCGCATTGTTGTGATTATATCTTAAGTACAATCAAGCTTGTTTTTCTTGCCTGGTCCGCATTGGTTTAAGTGCCGGTCGGGAATAATACATAATACATAATAATACATAATAATAATAATTTTGACACGCAAAGTTTACTTTTGCCCGTTTTAGACATGGAAATTTTACTTTGTGTGAAAAACAGAGAGAGGTATACTATCTCTTTCTGTCTTTCTGCCAGCTGAATTAAGACTTTGCAAAGTAAACTTTCCGTGTCTAAAAGGGGTATTTGCGAAGTCTTAATTCAGCTGTGTGAAAGACACACATATTGAAAAATTTTCCCTGGTGCAGTAATATTATTTTACATCGTGGGTACCATAAAATGCTTTAGAGACTGGAGGTGACAAACTATACTCTGGGAGAGGATTTCAGGGGGTATACTCTGTATTTCAAAACTAAATAAAATGCTTTCGAATTTGTATGATATACCCCTTTTAGACACACAAAGTCTTAATTCATCTGATTGAGAGACAGAGGTAGATATACTTTCTCTTTCTGTCGTATTGGCGTATTATTAATACCCCTTTTAGACACGGAAAGTTTACTTTGCAAAGTCTTAATTCAGCTGGGTGAAAGACAGAAACAGATAGTATTGCTCTCTCTGTCTTTCACACAGCTGAATTAAGACTTTGCACAGTAAACTTTCCCTGGAAAAAAAGGGGTATAACATTACACCTCGGAAGCATTTGATTTCGTTTCGATTTGCTGACCCCCGGAACTTCTTTTTATTCGAATTGCCGTTTCTGGAGCACGCTACACTGACAATATAACTACATACGACTATCCTTTGTTTTTTTTCTTGGTAATTATTACAATTTAACATTTTTTAACGCACTAATAATACCAAATTATTATTTTACTTGTTCAGTAAAATATTCAATAATCAATTTCAATATTTTATAAAAGAATATTTTACTGAACAAGAAAAATAATATTTTAGGATTATTAGTGCGATAATTAATGTTAAACTTGAAAACTCATAATTTTTCGCTTTATTTATTTTTCTATCTATCATACAGACTTATAAATTAAGATTACAAAAAACCTCTAAAATATCTAAACTTCCTCCTTTAAAACAATCTTTTTCTTTTCGCCCACAAAAGGAACACTACCGGGTTTCGAATGGTTGCGCACATTGGCTTCTTTGCGTAATTCTTTATCCTTAACAGCACGTATTTTCTTTTGTTTGTTCATAATATTTCTAGGAACTTGGCGATGTCTGGCAATTCTTTTGATTTGTGGATGGGCAGCATATTTCTCTTTGAGAGCTTCCTGATAATTAAAAGCCACACGTTCTCGCGGGCGTATTGCACCAAGTTTTTCCGCAGCCTTAGCCTTCCACATGCGTATGTTCATTTCATCCGAACCGGTAAAAACATAACGATTATCCTTTGACCAGGCCACACACACAATATGCTGCATACGCTTGGTGTGATAGATTTCACGTGAATGACTCTGATGAACATTATAAATACGTAAAGTTTTATCGTAACTACCCGATACGAACTCTTTACCAGTGGGTGCATAATCAACATCAGTTACAGCGGAAACATGGTCGAAATGAATCTTCAATGGATTACTTAATTGGCGCGTATCGAAAGTATAAAGGCTGCAAAGAAACCTAATTTAATATCGTTTTGTAGTATATAACATTAGTTTGCCTTACTTGCAATCCTCATTGGCAACAGTGAAATTAAATGCCTCCATAGGATTCCAGGATAATTTGTTACTTTTCATGGTAAGAACCATCTTTCTTAAAGGGTTGGCTTCTCTTTGATCGTACAATATAATACTTCGATCACTGCAGCAACAAGACAACAAAGAACTTTCTACGGGATTGAAAGCTACATCATGCAGAGTATCTACACCCCATTTCAGATTTTTTAAAGGATCATTCCGATTTTCATCCCAAATCGAACAGTATTCTCCACATGTAGCAAATTTTGCTTCTTTACGGTGATGCGATATCCCAGTAATCAAGGATTTGCTCAATATGGTATTGACAGGCTCTTCCTCCTCCCCAACATCAGGTGCTTGAGAGTTCCATGCCTTGATAGTTTTATCATCACCCACTGTAAAAAACCTTTCCCCATTTACAGAATAACATATGCCACGTACAAAACCCTCATGAGCTACAAAGCTACGTAGACACTCTCGATTCGCCAAATCCCATATACGCACTTCACCATCATAAGCCCCACTTGCCAAGGTCGACAAGCTGGTCGGATGTTTGCCAAAACAAGAGACACCATCACGGTGTCCACTTAGATTTCCTACGAAGGGTTTGGCAAATACTCTTTCCAATTTCGTGGCATTCAATGCTCTAACATATTCCCTGGCTGATTCCATTGGATGCAATGACGGATCGTAATTGCGCGGCACTGCAATTATTAATCATTGTTAAATTCTTAGATTAATTTTAATTTTAACTTACGTTTATGCTGTTCATGTTTTGTTTCCCGCACAAAATCATCCGGATTACGACTTATCATTTTTACTTTCATTTTTCTGAGGTCTTTTAAAGCATAGACTAACAATAATATTAATATTCTATAAATATTCTTTGTTTTAAAGTTTATTTAATTCTAATTATTATCTTATTTTTGCACGTGCGTGTGTAAATAAAAATCACAGGGTATACCAGAGATGACACGAGACGGAAGAAAATTTGTGTTTTCGGATCTTTCGCTCACTCTGTCACTGCGTCTTCTTTAACCTTCTTTCGTGGTGGAATTTTGTAGCTTAATTTCAATTTATACTTTGTAACCTCATTCGCTTGACGATTTTTGCAAATAAATGATAAAAATTAATGTTTTTTTAATGAAAATGCTTCAAATGAGATCTGCAATCATCTTAAAACAATTTGTAATTGCCTTTTTAATAGTTATAAGCTATTTCGCACTTTGTTTCTTAATTCAAGACAACAAATTCTTTCATCTAATTTTGCAAAATTGTTTACTTGTTGAAATGTTTTTCGTTTAACACTTTGTGGTCTTATTCGCTGAGTGATTTTTGTAAATAAAAGGAAAAAATTAAAATTTTTCAATGAAAATGCTTAAAGTTAAATCAGGAATAATTTGCAAACAAATTTTAATAACTTTTTAATACAAATAATCTTTTTCACATTCGGTTTTTTTAAGTAAATGCAATAAATTCTTCAATTTAATTTTGTAAATGTGTATGTACGTATGTATGTATGTACACGTGTATATTTCACAAAGCACACATTTTCTCTTGTTTGTTTTGATTTTTTTGGTAACATTTTAATAATAAATATACTGCAGTTGTCCCTTTCTCGCAGAATCTGCGCGACAAATGATTTTAGCTTTTTTCATAAGTCACTTTCTTCAACTCTGGTCTACTTTGTGATAAAAATGATAAAAATATTTATTTATTTATCAATAATTATCAATTTAAGGTATATGCGAGTCATCAGGTGATACACTCTAACTCGTTTATTATTCCTTCGTAGCTGTCAAAAGTTGTTAAAAATTTTTAAATGTCATATTTTATAATTCTCAAATTTTGCATTATTTTATATTAAAATATAATTAATTATTTAGTTTCAAATAGTTTTTAATAAATTTACTTGAATTTTGTGTCTGCAGACGTGTTATTCTTGTTGTAATTCACTTTCTTGACATCTGGCCAGTCTTATTGCTATAACTGTTTTTATTGTTGTAGAGAACCACATACTTCATAAATTTACTTTGGTTATTTACGAACATGTTGCCATACTGTGAGTTATTATGTCAGTAGTGCTACCATACTTGCAGCTTAATCGAATACAACTGAATTTCAAAATATTCCGTTATTAAGAGTAACAACGTACATAGCATCTTGACGAAACAATTTATTGTTATGTTAGAACACAAAACTGTTTAATATAACAATAATTTGTCTCGTCTGGAGCGCTTTTGGTAGTAGTTTTTCTTTTTTACAAGCTACCGAGGGTGCTGTTGGCTGAAATATTTATGGAGTAGACCTTTACGGTCACGACTGCTATCGTGAATTGGTGCCCAATTTCAGGCTAGACATCGGCATCATGAATTTATTTTTGGTGCGCACTAGACTTCCATCGCTCTACCAGAAGTAGGCAGATATTGATCCCTAGAGTTACCTGTTCGTTGTTTGGTATGTCATTTCTTGTTAGAATTGCGCGCTGGTGGAATGTGTTACCATTTGAACTCAGAGTTTTTTCTTATTCTTATAATGTATTTCGTCTCAAATTAGCCAAATATTTCCTGAATGTGAATGCCGCATAAACTTTACTTTTCTAATGCTAATGGCTCTGCTAGTAACTATTACCGGATTATTCTTGTTTTTTATTTTTTGCCAACAAAAAAAAACTACTAATTAATTATATCACATTGTTTTTAATTTCTATTCAGCTTTCAGAGATATTTTCAAGAAAGTAAATTTCTGAAGTTTTCAGAAAGTAAAATTAAAAAAGTTTAAATAGTGCTACCCACTTTAAAGATTTGTACAAATGTACAGGTTTATGGCAAATCATCGTTTGGTTTCTGGTTTGCTGCAGACATAATGTATTTTGAATATAATGTGCCGGAAACCAGAAACCAACCGACGAAAAAGTTAGTATAAATTATGTTTAGTTTGTGTAAATATTTAAAGAATAATAATGTCGTATATTCAAATATACATGAAGAACACAAATATACATGAAGAACACAATTATTAAAATATTAACAATAATACTTATTCCCAAGTTATTGCCCCATACATTTTTGTATGTGAATATTCTCAGTAACTATAATTAAGTAGTAAGCAAACCAATTTTTTCCAACTTTACTTTTCGACAACATTTTAAAAATGAACTTTCACTTTCCCATGAAAACTAACAAGAAATTTTCATGAAAATCATTTATTTCATTAGAATTTTTATTAACAATATGTACACAGATATTTCAAGAAAGTACTTTCATACATTGTGTAAATATAGCGTAAATGACATCGGTATTTTCTATACCGCTAGAAAATCTAATATGCCTTAAAATTTTCGTTGCCAATCATATATTTTCTTGTTTAGTAGTCAGGGTGACCAATAACATTTTTCAAAAAGTGGCAATATATAGGGGACTTATAAAAATAAAGGGGCAACATTAAAAAAAAGAGAAAACTACACTAAACTTTTTATTTTTAATGTATTTTTATATAACTAACCCTAAAAAAAGGAGGAAAAAAGTGGCAAGGAAGTCGAAAAGAGGAATCTATATATTGAAAAAGTGGCAATTTGCCACTTTACTCGGTCAAACGGTCACGCTGTTAGTAGTACAAGTGGTTTTTCTTTCTTTTCACCAGCACAATTTCTGTTCAACGTAAACTGTCTGTGTATGTTAATGTGAGAGTGAGGTAGTTTACACGAGACTAATTTTTATGCGGCACAATTTTTGATTTTTTAAGAACACACGAGACTAATTCATCCGTCATAAAAATGTATACGTATACACAGCTTTGTGTGTGTTAGTGTTTTTCGTATTCATTTACCATTTGGAGTTTTTTAAGTTGTGTGTGTATTGGTTTTGTGCTGCTAATGCGGGGTTGTAGCTGGTTGAAAAATTATGCCAAACACAAAACCCCTCTCTTTGCCTCTCTCACCAACAAACTGGCATGTTATGTCAGCACAATTAATCCCGTGTAAATCAGCGCAGTCATTTTAATTAGAAGCACATCCAATTGAGAAATACGTCGTTCTGAAAAGGCCTTTGTATTTCTTCTGTACGCTTCTACGCATCTGGTAACTCTTACAAAATGTAAACAATTTTTTGTTTATTTATTTATTTATTTCAAGAATACTATACAAAGTAAATTTGCATAGTATTGCGTTGCACGAATATGGGCGGAGTAACTAGACCATATGCCCAAGATGTTATTAACAGTACTTCCAAAAAAATTCCGTGACTGACTGTACGACCTATGCCTTCACATAGGAAGTAGCAACGTGGTTGTTAAAGAAATTCCACAGAAAACCGCAAGATATACGGTTATCCGTGGCAGATCAGTCAACCAGTGCGAGCGAGACGAAAAACTCTCGAAGGCCCAACAACAAAAAAAAAGCCTGACCGCACTTAAGAAATAATTACGATGACGCGAAATGATGTTCCTCGACCCAGACACAGGGTCTACTTTGTGACCCAGAGCTGCTTAACGACTGAATTTTTTGTTTATATAGCAAAATTTCTTATCTTCATTATTTTCTTTTTACAATCATTCACAATAGTTTAATTTAAAAGGTACCAAAAAAGCAAGACGAAGGAAAGAAAAACTGTAAACTAAAGTTGTTTGTTTAAACATTTTATCTAGAAATCGGTACCGACTAAATAAATATCAGTACTCTTGATGTTTTGTTTAAAAGTGTATTATTTAGTTGAAAATAATTAATAATATAAAAGAATTCTTTAAGTTTATCTCACAAGGAAGAAGAATATTCCATACGACGAAGAAGAAGATACATAAGGATATGAAAAAAGCAACAATATAACAAGAAGACGAAGAAAAAAATCCTGTGTATAAAGGAATCTGCAAGAAATTTTTCAAGTCACGACATTAGAAAAAGTGAAAATTTTCTTAAAGTTAATAATAAAATTTTAATTAACTAAAAGAGTGATAACTTGGGGAAAAAATTAATCTTAATTAAAATCTAAAACCGTTAAAAATATAAATTTTATGAATAGTACAAGGTATTAGAAAAAAGTAACAATTGCTAGATCTAATAGTCCTTGGTTGTTAGCAAAAGGTAGGGGTGAGACACCAATACCGGGCGCTAACGTCGCCACCTCCGCTATTCATAGCACAGTTCCCAGGCACTTTTTAATGAAAATGAATAATTTGGTATGTCTTTTTTTCGGTTCAAGGGAATACATTTTTACATTTTATATATCTAAGGATCACGTTAAAAACTTCTATCCGGACAATTATAAATTGGATTTATCGGAAACAATGAAGGCTGCTTTATCCAAGGGTGGACCAGGTGCTAGCAGCTCGGGAGCTGGATCATCTGCTGCTATGTCGGCACCTTCCTCCGCCGGATCACACGGTTCGGGTGATATGGCCGGATCAAGTGCCAGCATATCTGGTGCTGGTTATGTGACCGAAAAGCTTTACATGCTGTTGCAATTATATTTGCAAAATAAAGGATGGAACCCGAGTGCAGAATTATTGCAGTGCTTTACAGATTTAAAAGATAATGCCATGTTGCCAAGTGCAGCTTATTTGCAGTAAGTCAAATAATGAGTTTAAGTTCTTATCAATATGCATCTACATATATAAATTAAGGGATTCGTATCGTGTATGAGTAATAAACTATTAATTTAATAATTTTGTTGTTTAATAGAGTTTTAGCAAATCGTATGACATTAGACACACAAGGACGTTTGATACTGCGAGAAAATGGTAAAATCGTGCTGCCTTTCGAACATTTTGCTAATGCTGTAATGTTAAAGCATATGTCGGGGCCACATGGACTTCACCTGAGCGTCGATGCTACGGTTAGAGCCGTTATTGAATCATACACTATTGGTCGTGAAAATTTTGGTATGGAAAAAGAATTCATCATAGAAGTGGTGCAATCATGTCCAAGTCCAGCATGTCGCTACTATAAAAATCATATTGGCATATCTCCACTCCCATTTATGGACCAACAATTTCCTAGTGTGAATCCTACTGATTTTCTACAGCACTTACCGCATTTGCCGCCACCTCCGCCACCACACGTTAGTGCAGGCCATGTCGCTGGTGGTTCTGGAGGCGGTGGTGGCACTGTCAGTGGTCCTAGTTCTGCAGGAAGTAGCAGTTCAGCAACCAGTAGTTCTGCTGGCGGTTGTGTTGGAGGAGAAGTTGATCTATCTTCTAAATCTTCGCATTCTTCACATCCCAAGGTACCACCGCAGCTGCAGCATTTAACAAAACAACAACAAAACAGCATACAGTCGCAATTGTCGCAAATTAGTGCTGCTGCTGCAGCCGCCGCTGCAGCTGCTGCTAAACAACAGCATCAGCAACAACAACAACAGCAGCAACAACATCAGCAGCAGCAACAACAAGCAGCAGTTGCTGCGGCTGCTGCAGCCGCCGCTGCTCAACAGCAACAGCAGCAATTATCTGCTCTTATTCAACAGCAGCAAAGTCGTGCTTTAGCTCAACAAAGTCTCGAGAAATTTAGCACTCTTTCAGCTTTAGACAAGCAGCGTGTTCTCTCCCAGTT
Source organism: Tachina lurida (assembly GCA_944452675.1). Lineage (NCBI taxonomy): Eukaryota > Metazoa > Arthropoda > Insecta > Diptera > Tachinidae > Tachina > Tachina lurida. The sequence continues at coordinate 92,706,483 of OX101755.1, forward strand.
GGATCCCAAACATTTTGATCCCACAACCATGGCAGTGGCAGCAGCTGCAGCTAATTTGCAAATGCAAGGCATAATGCAATCACAAGCTGCAGCTGTAGCCGCCGCTGCAGCAGCTGCCGGACAAAATTCTGCTGCTCAATCGGCAGCTGCAGTTTCAGCAGCTGCACTGGGCTTGCCAACTTCTTCGCCTAACCCAGGTGGTTCCATTGTTCCATCACACCACAATATGCATCATTCATTGCCACCACCACCACCACCACCACAATCGCCAACGGCTCATTGTGGAAGTGTCAGTGGTGGTGGAATGGTCCGACATGACTCTTCAATTTCAAGTCATTCCGTTGAGCAAATGGTGCAGAAGAATGTGGAAACTTTGCGGTAAGTTTTTGATGATGCCAAATTAATCCCCATATTCGAAACAACAAAATAAAAGTGAACACAAAAAAAAAATCATTTTAATTTTGAAAGTTAAAAAGTGTTGTATTAAAAAATAGTAAAATATTACTTTTTCATTTCATTTCATTTCATTTCATTTCATTTCATTTATTCCATTAATGTAATACATGTGGCCTATTGGCCATTTTCCTTATTGCCGCAGAATTGTAATTGAATATTTTTGTAATTAATAAAAAAAGTATAACATACATTTTCTACAATTACAAGTAATTGCAATTGTTTTTTTTTTTAATTGTAATTGACATTTTTTCCAACACAATTAATTGTAAATGTAATTATTTTTTTTTAATTTTCAGTTACAATAAAATGTAATTGTAATTTAAAACTTTTAATCACAATTACAAGTCGATGAGTAATCAATTACAAAATGTTATCATTCTGATGTTTTATTTCTGATTTTACATCCTGAAAATATTTTTCGAAAATCCTTTTTTTTATTTCGAAGCTCCAACTTAGAATCCTTGGAATCGAATAAAGATCTTTTGGCTTTGCATAATGGTGCCTGGGCCTCAACCAATCAGGACGCCAATGGTCGTGATAACTCGCCAGTGGGACAAGACAAAATTGTACGAGTGTTTACAGAACTTATGCGCAATATGGCACGTATGAAAACCTACATAAGGCCCTCAATGTGTAAACCTTATGGAAAACAAAGTGAATCTTTGCAAAAAAGTATTTATTAAACTTAACAATATTTAAGAGTTTACACTAAGATAATATTTTACCTAAACTTTTTAAGCTCTTATGGACACAATACAAATTGTGCAAACTTTGCGCAATTGTCTACCACCACCACACATTCAAGTGACATCTTGGAAGAGTGAAAGTGAAGGCTCAACCAATCTACAAGGCGGCAATGCTGGTGTAGCTGGTGCTGTAGGTATTGGTAATCAAACGCCCGGTCCTACCATGATGGGCGTTGGTAATGGTGCTGCTCTATTAGGTAACATGACCTCAAATCGCATTGAAAATTTAAGCAATTGAAAACTTAAACAAACAATCAGGTAAGCTTAATTTTTGATGATTTCATGATAGGCAATGTAGAGGTTCGAAGAGGCCATAATTGAATGATCACAACATATTGATCACAACATATTCTAATAACACGAAAATAACAACATTCCAATTTTAGCAGTAGCATTTTCTCTTCTTTTTAATAGTATTTAATGTGTTCTACGAATTAATTCTCATTGGCAAATTTGATAGAAAACAAATATACTTTCTTTTTATATTTTTATTAATATGTAACAAGAATAAGTAATTATGAATGTTTTAGGACCTTAGAAAGAAATTCAAATCATTACACTTCGAACAAAGGTTTTTAAAACCATCTAAGTATTAAACAAATTATTGAGTAAATAATTATTTTAGAATGAGAACAGTTTTTGTGCAATTTCAACTTTCAAGTTGAAGATATTTTTATTATATTATATATTAAGTATTACTATAACTAAATGATAAGCATAAGCATTGAAATTCTTAAATTTTGTTTTCCAGAATTGGCTTTTATATACATATACATACATATATGTATATTTTTTAGTGTGCCATTAGTTTTAATTTTAATTTTTTTTTATTTTTTTTTTTAAACTCTCCTATTTGTTAAACTTAAAATCAGTGACATACAGCAATTTGTTATTTTATTGAAAAAAATTAGTTTGTGTGATAGAAAGCGATTTCATTAGCATTTTTTTATATCACACACTTCCGAAATTTTCAAATATATTTAATCCAGTCCATAAATATCTTCAGTTGCTTGTCACTGTTCTAAACAGACTGATTTTATTTTATTTATAATTTTTTTTTATATTTATTTTCCATAAAATTCTGCGCAAGAATACAAAAAAAATATATATGTTCCTTGAAATGAAGTTCAAATAAATTATAAAAAAAAAGAAGTCTTCTCAAGTTTGGCTTTAGACAAAGTATTTTTAATTTTTGTTTTTTAGTTTTTGGGAAAAATTTTAAAATATCGGCAAAAAAATCCAAAATCTGTGATAAGTAAAATTAAAACAAAAAAAGTGTTTAGTTTTAAAATTATACATATAATTTTTTACAAATTATAGTTTAGGCAAACAAATTAAAGTAAATTTAAATAATTTGGACTATAAACAGAAATTAAAAGGAACAGAGCTTTATTTTTTTTTTCTTTTTAATATTTTAAGACAAGGCGAATTTATTATTATAAGATGGCAGCGGCATTAACAATTAAAACGAAATTAAGAAACAGAGATAGGTTAACGCACAAGCAGAAGGTTCATAAAGGAGCTATCAAACCACCTATAAGAAATTTGGATTTTCAAGATCCACTTTTAGAGTTTTGTCTATCACAGTCAAACTTAAATTAGATTAGGTTTGCTCTTCCATTCGGTTCATTGTGAATCCCTTTATAGTTTCTCCCCTTCCCAGTCATTGAGTCACCTGATACCCATGACGAACCCGCGGATATCCTCGAGCTTACTCTCCGTGATATATTTTAGTTCCTTATGAAAACCGCTACTTAACCAAATAAGTAACGCCGGGCAACAAAGCGAACCATAACAGCAAAAAAAAAAGATTAACCGACATATATTTTTTCTTTTTTTTTACTAAAATCGATTATTTATGATCGTAGAGAATCGATTTTAGTCAAAAAACTTATTTCGAAAATTATGTCGCTTGAGCTTTTTTTTGCCAGTTATGGCACGAAAGAAGAGACAGTTTCTCACATTCTCTGCGAATTCCCGGCATTGAACAGATTTTTATAGGAGACCTTCACGTTCTCGGCGTCGTGGACTTGGTGCATTGTAACTGTCCATCCGTTTCATTGAATGAGGCAATAACAACAGCCCACAACAGAATCCGTTGGAAGTCATTAGTTGAGATCGTTCTGGAGAATAGCGGAACATCATCATTCATCATAGGAGACCTCAATGCAATGGGGTGGATCTAATATAACTCATCACTGGATCTAGCATTGGTTTCAGACATTTTTCACATATTAATATTGGGATGAGTAGAGTGGTTTTACCAAAATGAAATCTAACGATTCTACTTGATTGCTTGTAAACCAACCAACCACGAGCAATAGCCAGTTTCCCTAATGCTGATCCTTTATCTAATTGGACAATGTACAAGTAATACTCCAATAAGGCCCATATGACCCTCTTCTTCTTGCCTTGGGCATAAGACCCGCGTAACGCTATAATCCTCCTGACTGATCTAGGAAATATTTATTCTTTCTAAAATCACATTTTTGAATTCCCTAAAATAGTGACTAATCGATAATTTCACCGACGATTCTGCAACTGCCTCATCTAATGCTGATCCCAATTTTGAAAACTCATCGTCATTTTCTTTGTAATGGCCTAAAACCCTGTTTATTAGCCCATTGAGTGCCCTCTTACAGTCACTAGGTTACGTGGTGATATAACACACCTCCACTCGGAGACCCTTCAATAATAATATTTAACCCCCATTTTCACCCAAAAGTGCCCCTATTATCTGTCATTAAGCCACTGAAATTACAAGATGAAGCCCTTGATATCCTGTAGCTTACACTTATCGATATCACTAATGCTCTCATAGAAACGTCTGTTCAGCCATTTAAGCCTATGGCGTTGGAGCTTCGGGCAATGGCAGTTAATATGTTCAATGGTTTCTGGTTCCTCTTCATCCCCGTACATTCTGCAATGTATCCATTCAAAGTTATTAGAACCACTGCTTGACTTTCGATGTAAACTGTTAATTAAGTCGATGTAAAATGTTAATTAAGTCTTCATGATCGCTAGAATCTTGGTCTCTAAGTCCGTACACTTGTTCCCAGGTCTGAAGGATTTGCATACATTAGTTCTCTAATGTAGACACCAGCGCCCGTTTCTGTGTCCATCTAAAAACCATCTGTAAAAATAACACATTGCCCGATTTTACCCAAAATTCCCTATCGGATATTAGCAATGCGATTGTCCTACGAAAGTCATTCTCAGTGAGCTTGAAGACCGTGAACCCATGGTTCCCAGAGAAGCAATCCCACCCAGAATAGCCTCACTCAAGGTTCTTATGTGGCCCATTAGTCTTGGCCACACCAAATCTGACTGCAAAAAAGCTTTAGTAAACTTACCACCTTTTCCATTACATGGTCCTCGATGGGGAGAAAATGGAAAATAATATCCAAGCACTCCTGAGGAGTGATTGTAGACAGCACAGTCTGTCGAGGTTATTGAAATGAAAGTATCGCTGGCTAAGAGAATAAATCCATTTATATTATAAAAGTGAGTCCTGATAAATTCAAGGGTAACACCAGAGTTCCTATTTTAAAAGGTAATTCTCAATGATTTTGATTTTATCAGAAGGACATAATATGATTGATAGGACAAAAGTTGTGAAAAACGGACTTAAAATTGTGAAAAACCAACGATTAGTTTTTCCCCAAGGTGAGAATTTTTAAGATTTTAGTAATCTCAATGGTAGGTCGTTTATTCTCAGGACGATTCTAATGTACGGGGATGCAACAAAGTACCTTGTCTTGATTTTGCTAATATTAAATAAAAGATTGAGTGACCTAAACCGGTACCAAACAAACAAAACCGAAGTCCCTGAGTTGGAGCGGGATCATCGACAAAGTCGTTAAATAACAACTCCACGCATTTTTCTGATATGCATTAGTGTCCCTTTGTGTCAGTTGTTGCAGGAAAGTTAAAGTGATGAAGGCCACTGAACTATAACGGCTTCAGCGGATAATAATCCTTATGTAAAAGTAGAGTGCCCTCCTTCGTGCAGCACAAACATAGGCGAAGTAAAATAACCAATAAAATGGCTTCGAAAATTTAATACGCCCCATTGACACCAGAGGCGCTGCAAAAGTGACTTATTAAAACCCTGAAAAAAGCAGAGTTGCAAAATAATTAAGCTTTCCGCTATATCTTCCCTCACCACCTGTCTTCTCTATCACTATCCCTTTCCTAAAGAAGGTAACACCTATTAATAGTAGTAGGATTTCATTGCCTGAGTGTTAATTCTCTTTCAAAAAAAAATTAAATAAAAAATAAAATCAACTTGTGGCGAAGTCTTGGCAACAAAGACAGCAGATTTAATAGTTAATCATCTGTTGCTTTATGATGTCACCTTGCAAAAACAAATTCGCTTTGCTTTAATTTTGTAAAAATGTATTTTAATTTTTTTTTATATAAAAAATTAGACTTTTTTTCAATTCATATCTTTTTTTTTAAATATAAAAATTACATACATAACAAATGCATCATATCAATTATTAAATAAATGTAATTAGTTTTTATAGGCTTAAATCAAAATGCTTAAAATAAAACAATAAAAATAAAAATTTAAAACAACATAAAAAATACTTAAACTAATGAAAACAAATCATTATAATTTACCCACCAATAACAAAACAAAAAAAAAAAAAAGAAGCAAAAATGTGCTTTTAATTATAACAAAAATTAATAATAACAAATAATAAAAATGAATTAAAACAAACTGCTTAAGAAATCAACACTGAATGTTTATCGAGAAAATTTTGGGCCTGAGGAAAACGTACAAGTTGTTTTTCAAGCTTATGCGAGATATCGGGGCGTCATACACTGAGGACGTAGCGGTTTCTGGCGCATCTGATTTTTTACTGATTGATATCTCCAATGAAACTCATCAATCGTCTTTTCAAAAAAAAAGCTGAACTTAAATTATGTATCGCACTTGTTCTTCTAAAGATTCAATCATGCGTGTCATGCCATAATGCTATAGCCATAACCATTGCCATAACAATAAATATGTTTGCATTGCGTATTAGTGATGCCATGACCATGAACAGCTGTTTAAGCCCGGCCAAAGGCCGGCTATGCAGGAAATCTTTACTATTACAAATATTTTCCTTTAACTTCAAAACGAGCAAAAAATAGGAAAAATACTACCTGATTTTCCTTGAAAATTTGTTTACCGTGTCATAATTTTAATAATCTTTCATATGATACCCATATTGTTATACTAAATCAGAAACTTATCACGAAAATGCCAAAAGACATTCAAAACTTTGGCGGTCCTTAACTCTGTAAATATAGCTTTCCGAGGGTTGTCGGAGCAGCTTAATTAAAGTTGATTTGTTCCGTGGTTTCCATTTGATTATTAATTTCAAAAGTGCAAACAGCTGTTTATGGTTACGGCGAAAAACCAAAATGCAATTGGTTACTGTGGTTATGGTAGCCATAGCCACTATGGCGTTAAGGTGCAATCAGACGTGCCATAACCATAGCCATAGAAAACAGCCGTTCGAATCAAACTAATGGGCAACAATTTATTTGATTATAGGTAGCTCGCCATAACGCCATAGCCGTTACCATAGAAACCAATTGAATTTTGGTTTGGTTATGGCTGTGCCATTATGGCTATGACACGTCTAATTGTACTTTTATGACGAGCCACTTTTACAGCCTGGCCCACGATGTCACTAGAAATCGTTCGATCGACAACTTGTATTGCAAACAACAAAAAATTTTCTCAAGTTATTGTTGTTTGCAATACAAGTTGTCGATCGATCGAATGATTTCTAGTGACATCGTGGGTCAGACCGTTAATAAAAATACAGTGTTGCCCATAAGTTTGATTTGAACAGCTGTTTTGCTTAATTTGGTTATGACACTTTTACAGAAGGGGTCAACTCAATATTTTGCAATTTGCACTTTTTGTAAGAAAACGATATGTATTAATGCTCATATCTACCCACTGTGGAAATTTTACATCATTTTCTCTACTCTTTCGCCAAAAGAAGTAGAGTTTAACCAAGTGGCATATATGTACATATTTATGTATGTATATTAAAAAATCTTTCATTCAAAGAGAGAGAGAGAGAGGGAGAGAGATCTCAAAGCCCAAAACTTTCTTGTGCAACTAGCAGGCTTTTAACAAAATCGTCTATAAATTGTGATTTAATTCATAATGCATATCTTTTTTTTTTTAATTGTTTTTATTATTTGTATATATCGAGCCATAATTACCCAACAAAAAGGCTTAAGCGACATATTTTTTTAAATTCGTTTTTTGATGAAAATCGATCATTAACAATAGCAAATAAGCGATTTTTGTCAAAAAATATATTCCAAAAATTATATCGCTTAAGTTTTTTTTTGCCGTTATGGCGCGGTCAATATTTATTGAAAAGGTTGTGCTGTTTTTTGTTTTCACAAATGACTGTTATTCCAAACGCATAATAATTTTTAAATCTATGCAAATTTTATTTAATGCTTAACAATTTTATTAATGAAACTTTAACATAGTGAAACAGTATTATTAAAAAAAAAAACAAAAGCATTTAAGGTGTTATTTAATAAAAAAACAAAGATAAGTATATAAAGAAAAAATGCAACGGTTTGGCAAACAAACTGAACTGATAAGAAATAAAAAGGAACTGATAAAAATGGCCACAGCTGATCTTATAAAATATTTGAAATAATCTTGCCTAACTAAGCATGTCTTAAAACCCGTAAATTTATTTCATTCCAGATAAATTTTCAATTTAATATATTCACTCTTAGTCCAGTTGTCAACATCGACGTCACGTCAATATAATACCAAAAAATTTGGGGTTTGTCGAAAACAACTTAACTGCTATTGGCAGATTCATGCTATTTTCTAGACCTTAGGGACCAGAAGTAGACTGTCAATAGCACAAAATTGTTCTCGAGAGCGAGGAGGCAACCGCCAAATTTTTTGTTTTTTGTTGACTTGATGTCGATGTTGAGAACTGTAATAAGGGTGATTGAAAAACTTTTGTACGAACAGGAATACAATAAGTCCTTGAAAGCACATGTATATGCTTATAAATATAGGAACCAGAGAAACAAGGCAGCAGAAAAAAAATCGGTGGCGGCTCATAAGTTGGCTTGAGCCGGCTGACATTGACAGCCGCTGATTTTGATTTTGATAAGTTTTTTTAAAGATATTTCTATAAAAAAAGTTCAAACACCTGATGACTTCCATATAATTTGTAAGACGTGGTAAAAATTTGCGACTACAAAAACAATTAGCCGGCTGAAATTTTGAGTCGAGGCTAGCCGCATACATCGGCGGCTGCTTGAAGTTTAGTTGAAAGTCAGCGGCGGCTCTTGAGCCGGCTGTGAACCGAACGACTTGTTTCTCTGATAGGAACCCTTTTTTTGGATCTTCGTTGTTTTGTTGCCATCATAGTCCCTCTGTTATCTCAATCAATGCACCTGGTCCTCCTTTCCCTTTTCAAGGCCGTGCCACACTATCGTACATGGTCGTGCGGTTTTTGTGAAAATACAACCCTGTTATAATCCCAGAAAAAAATAAGCAATTGCTTATTAATAAAAGTCTCTATTGCATTTTTATAGCTTCTTTTTCTATTTTTGTAGTGTAGTTTAATATAACACAAAAATAAGCGCTTCGGAAGCGCTGAAAAGCGCACAGTGCATCCCCTCTGCCTTACGAGGATGCGGTAACGTAAGCGAATGACGAAATTTAACACAAACACTACGACGTCAGTCGGCTGTTTATACTCAAACTCTCAAAGTTTTTTATAGATCATCCTCTCCCGCTTACCTGTATAAATATTCAAGTTTTTATTTTTTAATTGAATTGTGTACAAAAATAAATATGTGCTTCGGTAGTTCAGTGGGTAGTGTTCTGGCCTAACACACGGAAATCCTGGGATCGACTCCTGATTCAACGCGCGAACAAAAAGTATTTGATTTGATATTGTATTTAATACATAATAAATATAAAAACAAAATAAAGTATTTGAAGTTAATCTGAATGATGAAAAAGACATGCTTCCAGGTAGTCGAATATTTTTGCTGAATTCAGGTCACTCCGGCAGGCATGAAAAAACCACATTTTAGATCGACGTGGCAGAGTTCTACGCCAGGAATCCCATATAAAAATCATGCAAAATTTCATGCATAGGGTAAGCGCTTACCTACCAAAAGAGCACTTATATAGGTGGTTCCAGCGAAGCACCATTTTTTGCTGGGAATGGAGCTTATGAACATTTTCAAAAGACAATAACAATTCACCAGATCAGGGAGCCTACTCTGTAATTCGAAATGAAAGCAAATGCTTTCGAATTAACATGTTATAAGCATACAAATTCGAAAGCATTTTCTCTCGTTTCGAATTACAGAATAGACCCTCAGGACTGTATATTTTCCTAGATCGTGTGATTGTGTAGGCTAGTGAGTCATGGTCTTTAGTTTATATTTAAATAGCAGTCCCCATCTGAGGATATCTATCTCATGTTGATGTTCAGAGGTTCGACTTCTGCATACATGCCTACGAGGTAGTTGGAGGAAAACTCCATCAGTTCGGTTAGGGCAACCTCCGTGAGTTGGTTTCATATCTACGATCCCAATTCACAGTCTATATTTAACTAATGCCAGTGGTTTAACTAACGAGTTTTCTTATTAATTTTATTGGTAAACCCCCCTTCATTAGTTAACTAAAGACTGTGAATTTGAGCCTAAAAGAAGCGAATGGTTAGTTGTCTAAACCTGTTCCTCTCCCTTTTTCCTTAAGCGCCGGGTAGTAACATAGTTGATGCAGCTCCCACAGCGCCTATTGTGAGGAAAACCTAAATGTTTTGGCTTGCGTCCGATCGCTCAAGGTCGCGTATGATGCAAATCAGGTGTGATGATCAAAGAGTTCTGGGTATTTTAATTCTTTGGTAATAAACTAAGCGATTGGATCTAATTTATCACATTTTAAGGGCATTACTCTTAAACATTAAGTGCTTTTTTAATGTGCACATCCCTATTGCTTTAAACACTTTTACTTTATTACGGGACGCTATGAAAAATCGCCACGTTTCAATATACCTTTCAATATAATTCAAATGTATGGAGAAAATATGGTTGATTTAACATTGCGATGTCCTAGATATGGACCACATGATCAAACTTTGCATTACATCGGACTAACCCCAAAACTACACCATACGGAATAGTTATGGAGCACTCGCATGCAATTTGCAAAAACGATTGTAATTGTTTAAACACAAACAACTTGTCGTGTATCATTGAACGGTTGTGTGAAAACGAACAATATGGTCCATGGCTGCATTATATAGGACCATGTTGTAACTAGTCTATTTCATCTACATTGGACCAAATGAATGGATGAATGAATTAAGTCAAACGGGAAACACAGGACAATGTGACCAAAGTATTTCTATTGTATCCCTTGCAAGGTGCTAGAGCACCTTATCTAGACGTACTCTCCTGATGAATTTCAGGATTGCCAGTGGGTCTAGTGTTGGCAGTTCCCAATCCTTCAATAGGTGCTTGCCCAATTGGCTATATCTGCTGTCGCATAACGCTTCACAGTTCTTCAGAATATGCTCTGTAGTTTCATCTTCGTAATCACAGAATCTGCACAGGGTGTTACTCTCTACAATTGCATGTGAGGAAGCCTGTGAGTATTCTTAGATTGTTTTTACTCAGAGAACTATGAAACGATTTTGGTTATACGTTCCAATAATTAGCTTTGCATGCCTCAATCCAGGGAGATTGAGCCAGAGGTGTTCCCTATTACTCTTGATCTCCGTCGATATACATAACTTCCCGGATTTTGTCCAATCCGAGTCCGCCATTCTGGCCATTTTGTCTGCATTTTGATTTCCTAGCACCCCGGCGTGTCCGTGAATCCAGCAGAGTGTGACCTTATTCATGCTTCTTAGCTGATTTAGCTTAATGGGGCATTCACACGCTAACTTAGAGGTAAACTCATATGAGCTGAGCGCTTTGATGGCAGCCTGACTATCCGAGCAATTGGCTATTTTTTCCCTCGGTATCCCCAATAGGACCAAATAGTCTCATATATTATCTGCAGCTTTATTAAAGGAAACAAAAATCAATTTTAGTAACAATTTGCGAGTTGAGAAATGATTTTATTTCAAATTCCTTTTGTTCCTTTATAATTTTGCAAGGGCTTATTAATCTTCTATTGTACAATTGAATAAATATATACATACTATCGTTAACTTAATGTAGAAAGACCCTAACATATTATTTTTTTTTTTTGAAATCGAGTGTTTTGTATATTTAGATAGAACAACATCTAATGTATCAAAAAACGCAAAAATCTCAATTTAAAAAAAAATAATAATGAGTTAGGTCCTATATCTACATATATCAAAGTAACGATATGTATTTTCTCCAAAAAAAAAATGTGATCAAATATTTTATTAAATTTTCAGTTAATTTTATTTATTTATAATCCATATTTATTAATTGGTGGAATGTAATGAATGTGCAGAGTATACTAAAGTTTGCTTCGATTTTGTGCTAAATTGTATTATTTTTTGTTTGTAAAACTTCAACACATACAACAGATACAACAGCAATTAGTATACTCTTTTGAATTTTTTTTTTTGATTTTGTATAATACAAACTAATATACTACTTATTTTTTAAACATATTCAAATATATTAAACAATTCATATAATAGTAGAGATTACAAATTAAAAAGAAAATTATAATAATTATGTATGTATATCAATATGCGCAATATAAAATAATAAGTGTAAACGCTTAAATAATCGAAAAAAATTCAATAAAATTTTATTTTCAAATTTAAAGTTTCTTTTAAGAAGAAAACAAAACAAAACAAATAATATTCACGAAACATTTTAACTAAACTATCTAATAAATTGTATTCAGTGAATTAACAGAGTAATAATAATTTCAATAACGAAAATGATTAAATAAGAAATTCGGGCGTAAAGTACTTTTTATCGAAATGAATCGTAACAACTTTTGTTTTCAATAAGCATTTATGTACTGCCTGTTTCACGATGTCGACAAGAAATTTTCGTTCGCTTATTTATATTGAAAACAAAAACAAATTTTCTTATTTTGTTTTTGTTTTCAATATAAATAAGCGAACGAAAATTTCTTGTCGACATCGTGAAACAGGCAGGTAATCACTAGCATATTTCCGCGACTTCGTTCGCATACCGAGAGATACTGAAATTGTTTTATAAGCTGTGTTTACCATAAGTACAAATTTTTACCCATTTTCCCCCTAAATCATATGCTATCCGTCTATCATATGCTATCAGGGACGGCATTGAGAATTTTAAAATTGTACCAAGAACTTTCAAAAATTGTACTTTTTTTTACCTTAATTGTACTAAAAGATTTTTGTAGTTCAAATTACATATTTTTTATTTGATTTAATTAAAACAATCGACTTTCTTCTGGCTACCGAATCATTTTCACAAATTTGCTTCTAACTTGGGATGTGTTAAAACGTATGGTTAGAACTGTGTAAGTGGAAATTGAAAATGTACAAATATTAGCATGTGCTCTAGCATCCGAATTTAGAAGAAAAATTATTTGGAAATGAGCGATTTCAAATTTTTTGGTTTTCTCGCTGCGTTTTGCTTTCACAAGACTGTTTTCAAGTGAGAAGAATATGATTTTCATTGTTCAAAAGTGAAAATTGACATATGCAATCGTTTGAAAAGAAATGCAGATTGAAACTGGAGAGATTCCTTAAATGTACTAAATTAGTCATTGGTGTACTATTGTACTTTCCAAGTTTGAATACGAGTAGTACCAAAAAAGTACAATTGTACCAACTTTGCCATCCCTGTATGCTATCCAAATCATAGTCGGCCAAAGTGGCACCAGAGTGCCGAAACTTCAATCGGCTTCTTATACAAATAAATACATATACATACATACATACATATACGAATACATATCTCTCGGTGGCCAGCACTGACCCAAATCAATTAAGCCGTTTTGGTGTTAAAGTGTGACAAACATACAAAGTTTCACATTTAGATAGCAAGTAGTAAAACAATTTTTTCAAAATATTTTCAACTTATAAATACATTTAAATACATAAATACATTTATTTAATAGGGTAATTTCTGGGTACAAATGGAGGGCAAATATTACTATTAAAGGGCAATACAAGGGAATCACAGTGGATCCAACTGGGTCTCCGAGTGGTGGTGCGCTATAACCATATATGGTTATGGTTATACATACATATATAAGTATATTTATAATTGTGATCGGCAACTCAGCTGTTTTCGCGTATCATGTTACTGTTAAACATGTTCAGTTTGGTCTATAATTCAACCATGAATCCACTTACAAATTAACAACGCTTGCAGATCATTAAATTTTACTATCAAAATTCATGTTCGGTTAAGAAGGTGCATCCGTGCACTTCTTCCACTTTATTTTTATATATTTAATACATTTTAATTTTTACATTTTAATTTTTGTCCAAACATTTTGTCGCTTGCAAGAACGGATGTGTGATTCTCCAACTTCTTTTTAACGATAGTACTCAGCTGATATTTTGTGTTGATTTTTGTCGATAAAACTAACAGCACATAAATTATTCTCGCTGACATTAACCTACAGCGAATATCGTTAAAAATGTTACTGAATAGCAAATTCGATAAATTTTCGTTATAATTGTTTTAACGATGCGATTATCGTTAAAAAAAAGTTAGTGAATGGCACTACTGAGGCCGCTATTCGGAATCTTGTGATTAAATTTCGCACCAAAATTACATTATTGAACATTAAACCAGCAATTCGCGTACGTAGAGTGCGGACGGAGGAAAATATCGCAGCTGTATCCGCCAGTGTTGTTGATGATCGTGAATTATCGATTCGGCGCCATTCGCAGCCATTGGGCTCTGTTACTTTCCTTATATTTTTTTTTGCCCAAAATAGAAGAGCTGGACTTGGCTGACATCTGGTTTCAGCAAGACGGTGCTACATGCCACACATCACGCGAAACAATGGCCCAATTCAGAGGCGAGTTCGGTGAACAGTTTATTTCACGTTTGGAGCCGGTAAATTGGCCGCCTAGATCGTGCGATTTAACGACTTTAGACTATTTTTTGTGGGGCTATGTTGAGGCTCATGTCTATAGGGACAAGCAATTTTGAAGAATTTATTTGTGAGATACCGGCGATATGATGGAGAAATTTTGCTAAAATTGGAATCAGCCTTTGAACCATTTCAGTCATATCGGCGGTAAAAATTTACATGAAATTATCTTTAAACATTGAATTATATACATAGATGGTTCTACCGACTAAAATAAAGCTTTCGTACATTTCTTTAAATTTTATGTGATTTGCTTTTAAATAAAATCCGAAAACTCTTAAAATATTATCTCTTACATATGTACGTACTTTGTATTTATAAATGCACCCTGCTAATTTATATTTTACGGCATTTATCTAACAAAAAAGCTAAAGAATTTCGAGTATTTTAAATGGTTTGTGTGTTTTTGATCTTGGCTGGGTTATATTTCTTTCAAATGCTCGTTAGAAAATTTGAAATATTCAAGGCCAAGTAAGGATTGTTTGTAGATGGTTAAATATCCTTAGCTACTCACGCATGCATACATACATACATACATATATATAGATATATATATACATACATATCCTTAGGTATAACCGGGAAAATGTGTACGTACATATATAGCATCCTTTACGGTTTTAAATTATGCGTACCTGTATATACATACATATCGTCACCTTAAATGTAAATAGACGTAACTACACTTTTATATTTTTTACAGGAGAAACAAAAAAAAACGTTACAAAATCAATAATAATAAAGTATTCTTGAAAATTTTCTTTGAAATTTAATTGTAGTATGGATACTTATATGTTTTTAACCATTTACATACATATGTATGTATTTCGTTTTTATATACATATGTATACTTGACTCCGCCCATTTTTTAAATAAAAGATCTTGTATATCTTAGAGCTCGATTTGTGTGGTAAATTTCGTAAGAATCGGTTAATTAGAACCGCGTGAAATATTATAATAAATTTTAACTTTCGAATTGTGTAATTACAAGAACCAGAGGTGTTTTATAGGTTTCGCAGCAATCATATACATAAGTAGAATATCATAAAATTAAAAAAAAATATGGGAGTATTCCCGCCCACTTGTTTACATGTGAACCAATACCCTGTCAGACAACAAAAAAAAATTTTACAATCGGTCTAAAATGTACCGAGTTATGTAGTAACACATCTAAAAAAATAGAGACGAATCGTTAACCTACTCCATATTTTGAAGTCGGTTAAAAATAGATGCATTCGTAATTACGTCCGTTTAAATTTCTTTAATAAAGTCGTAATTTTTGAACATGAACCATAATTAATCAAAAACTCGATTTCGAATTTTTGTGTAGGTACGTCCGTTTGAATTTAAGGTGGCGATATGTATGCATGTTTGTAGTAAGTACAATAATACATATTTATTTGTATTAAAATTAGGATAATATTTGATTTTATAACTAGCATACAGCGTTATGCAGGTAATATCACTAACTACGAGGGTGGGTCATTAATTCAGTGACTTTTTGAAGAAACACAATTTTTTTTTTTAGATTTAATTGAACTGTAGTGAATTTCAATCAGAAATAATTGCTTAATCAGGCTTAAGTTCAGTTATTTCAATTCTTACCGAATGAAATATTTTTATTAATTAATGTGAGTTTCTAAAGAAGAGAAGAAAAATTAAACTAGACTTTATTATCTGGGGGAAATACCGATATTTCTCTGTGCGGCCACGCACTTCATCAGCACCCATGTCTATCTACTGGGGTAGAGATTATTATTAACATCAGCTGTTTAACTTAAATTTTCAATGAAATGGAATATGAGAAATGATTGCTTTATCTTTGATAAATACATTTGTAAGTATCACTATTCATTTTATGTTTTTCCATTTTCTATTTAAGTTAGCACGAAGTTATATCACTCTACCTAAGTATGTCTAACTATTCTTACTTATCTTTTACGATCGAATAAATAAAAATAATTAATGTGATGATCGTAAAAGATAAGTAAGAATAGTTAAACATACTTAGGTAGAGTGATATAACTTCGTGCTAACTTAAATAGAATATAGAAAAACATAAAATGAATAGTGATACTTACAAATGTATTTATCAAAGATAAGGCAATAATTGTATACACAATCATTTCTCATATTCCATTTCATTGAAAATTTAAGTTAAATAGCTGATGTTAACAATAATCTCTACCCCAGTAGATAGACATGGGTGCTGATGAAGTGCGTGGAGTCAACTGACAGTTACCTGTTGACAGGAACAGTGCTGCCATTTCAATTAAGAGGCGGGAAATTCAAAAAGAAACTGAGTTAATGACCCACCCTCGTATCTTGAATATATATGTATGTATGTATGTATGTGTGTATAAATGTACGGATTTTGGCACGAAGTTAGCATTGCCTTGCAATGCTTGTTTTAGCAGCCGCTAGTATTACAAAAGAATAAATATGAAGGCCGAGGGATAGAAAGGATATAGGTACAAATGTGTCAAAATTCTAGTAGCTCATAAATTTTAACAATAAATAAACAATTAGGATGCAAGCAGTAAAAACTAAATTCTCAACATGGAAAATCTGTGTCAAGAGCCAAGGTTGAAAACCGAATTTAAGTTTTTAGATAACATTATAAATATATGAATATCGATATTTTTTATTGAAAAATAGACACATATCAAAAAATGAGTTTTTGGAGTTAAAAATGCAATCTTCATCCAGTTCTGCGTACCTACACACAAAATATTTCATGCTTAAAAATACTAAACATTATTTCGTAATTAAGTTTTGGTGTAATAGGGTTTTCACATTAAGGATTTGTTACGGTTTAGAAAATGTGTACTAAATATTCTGTAAAAAGTGTTATAAAAATCCAGAAAATAGCGTTACGTTATATGTAAATGGCCCCTAACTTGTGCAGAACATCACAAATGTTTGTATGGGGAACCCCCCAGAGGTGGTTCCAGGGGTTGTGCCACTGGCATAGGTGGGTCGGCCCTCCAAAATTAGTGGGGGTCGGTCATACATTTTGACTCGATTGAGGAACTCTAAATGGGTCAAAGTGAGATTTTTCAAAATTTTGACCCTTCAAGAAAATGTGACCTTTCGGATCAAAAGTCGGGACATCAAATATGTACATTTGAGAGGAATGGTTCCTTCGGCAAAGTTCCTTAATTTGATCCCTAGAATACGATTTTCCTTGCAATTTGAGCGATTTTTTTGCCTCCATACAAATTGACCCGCCCTAATGTACCTATCGCACACTAAATCATAAAGTCACAACTCAAAAAGTTTCAGATGCTGAGTAGTTGCAAACAACTGTTGATACTGTACAAATGACTCAAGTATGTGACATATAAACAATCATAACGGTATTTTATATTCTTCAAGAAGACTGTATTGCAAAAGAAATTGTTGTGGTCGTTATGATTTCTTTAATTAACTGGTTTATAAAAAAGCAAAATCACTTTTAAAATATTGAGGTGTGACTCTATATGATTTAGTGTGCGATATGTACATACTTACGTACAATGTACAAAATCACCTTCTTTTGTATGTCAAAAATTACCTTCTTTCACCAAGTGATTTTTTGGTATTTAGGCTCTTATCAAATAAAATGCCCGGCAGCGCAGAAAACAAAAAAGAAATGATTATCAACAAAATACCAATAAAGCAGAAAAATGGAAACAAACTTATCAAAATTTCAATTAACAACAAAAAAAAATAAACAGCCGATTAAACAGAGATGGAAAACTCGGTACTTACCATTTTACTATCCA
Organism: Tachina lurida; assembly: GCA_944452675.1. Lineage (NCBI taxonomy): Eukaryota > Metazoa > Arthropoda > Insecta > Diptera > Tachinidae > Tachina > Tachina lurida. Next base: position 92,724,569 of record OX101755.1, read on the forward strand.
GTTCTAATATCTTAACTGTGCTGTAGTGCATAGCCGAAACCGGTGTGCTTGGCCACTAAAATTTGACGTGGGATGACGAAAGTCGTTCCAAATTAAAGCAATCCCCGGGGGAAAAATTTATCATGTACATATATTATGTATGCACGTATGTACATATTGAGCCACACCCGCCAAAAAAGCTTAACCGACACATATTTTGAACCTCATTTTTTTGACGAAAATCGATTATTTACGATCGGAAGTAAAAATTTTGGTAAAAAAATTAAGTTCCAAAATTATGTCGCTCAACCCTTTTTGGAAGTTATGGCTTGATATATTAATAAGTAATTCTGAAAAGCTAATTTTTAGCTTTCTATTCGTATGATATTATAATAGCCTTAGTATTCGTATCGTTAAGAAATCCAAGCATTCTAAATTTGTTGATCTCACTTAGATGTCGTATGATAGTGAATCGATGCGGTCCATAAAACTATTTTTTTTAATTTTAAACCTCTGAGCCGATCAAGTTCAAAATCTAATCTGATTTTCACCTCAAAAAGACACATTCATTGTTTGCAATGTGACTTAAATCGCGTGATTCGTTCGAGATATATGGTTCATGAAAAATATCGACATTCATACATATGAGAAGTTTTTATGAAAATTTCAATGTTACATACATATGTATGTATATGAATGTGACACTGAGTGGCGAACTTTTTAATAACTTCAAAAGTTTTCGTCAAGTCGATTTTATATATTTACTGATTTTTATAACTTAAAAAAGTGTATCGAATACCACAAATTTGACCAAAATCTGTAGCTTAATGGGAAGCTTCAGGGATGTCCTGCAAGGTGAACAGATTCACGTCGATTTATTTTAATATGTGGAACCATTAACAAACTGCATAAATATGGATGTATGTTGATATGCGCTTCCTTGAATTATTTTCATATAAATATGTATAACTTTTTTTATTTTAACACACTTTAAAAATTAATAGTAACCTTTATTTTTACCCGCCAGATCCATATTCCTGTGGTATTTCCAGCTAAAATTTTTTATAATTTTATGGGATACATATTTACATAAATATCCAAAGACAAGCTGAGAAAATAGAATTACGCTGTTATTCATGAAAGCCGCAGATATCTCATTTTACCTTATTTTAATATCACGGACTGTTGTTGGCTCACGTTGTTCTCTATAATAATTACTTGTCTTCTTTAACTGACAGTTACTAAAATTATGATGATCCAAAATTATTACGATATACAAACGAAACATCTAATTCGAACAAGTGTTTTGTTTATATACGAAACAAGGCAATACCGAAATGGTTTCATAACATTTGTTCTCCGCCCCTACGTAAACCTCGTGCTGGTATAAGAATTTTCCTATTCATCAATATATAGAGACTATATTTTCGGATTGAATGGTTCACCAACGAACTGAGAAAACTACAATAGCACTGAACTGTCCATCTCCGTTTGATTGGTTTTATTATTAAACTTTTTTAGTTCCTCTTGATCAGCGTTACCGTTGGTGCTACTAAAGTAGCAATTTGCCACTTTTTTGACTGCTTGGAAACTATTGTGCTACCTTTACAAAATGCACCCAAATTTGATACTTTTTCTAATTTTTGCCATTTTTGATACTTTTTAGTAACTGAAGATGTACTTTTGTGTTCTTTCGGTTTTATTAATATATAAGTTATTGTGTTTTAATATACTGATATGTAAGCAAGCTTGTACATCTTTTTTCTTGTCATGAATGGTTAGCTTATGTATATCTTTCGAATAATTAGTACGCTTGCTTATAAGAATTCGTATACCTCTGCCTGTATGTGGAAGCAATAAAAGACTGATTGAATTAAAGCATTTATTTAGATGCGATATTTATTAAATTGTTTCCGTTTTTAATAATATCATAAGCGAACTTGAGGTTTTTGTCACAGAGTTGAAGTTACGCGTATAAGAAAGCTAAACGAATAAAGAAAGCTGTGATACAATTTGCAAAATATCTCAACTTGAAATATTGATACTAAAACAGCAATTTCTCACAGTTGTTTACATTTGCTTCATATATATTTCGATTGCTGCATAATAGTGCTCCCACTAAGCGGTTCTTTTTCCAAATTGGCATCATAAGAAAATAAATTAACTAACGGTCTAAAAGTTGAAACTTGTCATTCCGTGATATCTGCTTTAAGTTTGTATCAAAGTGATTTGAAAGACTGGATTCCAAATGATGCTTATTCAAAAACGACCTTTTTCAGTTAATTAAAAAATTAGCGTACCTTTTCACAATGTATGGTTAAAAGATAACAGAGACTTTAACTGCAAGTTTTGTATGAAGAACTGTCAGTTAAGGTTCACGTTAACTCTCAATCATATATTGTGAAAAGGGACGTAAATGTACAAAAAATTTATAGAATTGTATTGTGCCTGTCTCTTCAGAATTAAATATTCAGATATTTAGCAAAAGTTAAATAAATTTTATCTAAAGTAATTAAGCATGAGTTTGTTTTTTTTTATAAATATGTGCCAATGCCAAAAAAGCATTAAACATATACATATGTACATGTATATACATATCTTCAGAAAATTCAAGTAATTTATTATTATAAGCACAGATTATGTGAACTATTTTTATATTTTGTGGCTTTACTTTATCATAAAAATAGTATTTTTTAGTTTTTATATATGCAAAACCCGATTTTTGTTCATGATATTTTTCAAAATAAGCAGATATGCATTAATTCGTCTTCTTTTTAATGTGGCCCCTTTTTTTCTTAAAATAACCTTTTTGATGTCACATTTTTTTTTTTAAATCCCCTTTTCATGCCACTTTTTGAAATTTTACAACGGTAACGCTGCTCTTGATTTCGTTTTTTTGAGTAAAATTTTGCATTTTGTTTTGATTTAGATTTTTCTGCTTTTCATTCATTCGTGGTGTTTTTTCATTGTTTTTGCTTTATTTTTGCTCTTACTCATCTTGCAATTATAATAGGGAAGGAAAATGACTTCTTGGATTTTGTACCAAGTGTGAAAACAAAATGTACTTTTTCGACCATGACGGTACAATTTTTTTAATATATATTAATAAGAGCGGAAACGTAAAAAAATGTGTAAAAATTCAGAAGTAAACAATAAAAAACAGAAACTTAACAAAAATGTGTATAAAAATTCAGTATAAAAAATTAAAAATAACGTAAAAAAATAATAAATATTACATTCATAGAGATCGGTTATCGGTTTTATACACACACAAAAAAATTAAAGACAACATAGGCAAAATTAATGTTACCATATCATCGGTTGGTTTCTGGTTTGCTGCAGACATAATGTATTTTGTATATAATGCACCACAAACCAGAAACAAACCGACGATATAGTAAACGATTGGCATTTTTAAATTGTAGCAAGTAACTCGCGGTAGTACCAGGGTACCAACGAGGTCAAAATTGTACCATAAAAAGTACAATTGTACCATGACTTCCATCCGTGAATTATACTATTATTTTAAAAAGCATTTTAGATTGAAAAAATGCTCTTTTACTTTTTTAACTTCTCGCTATAAGAAGTTACTGATCTTAGCCCAATTTCAGAAAATCAAGTTTTCATCTTATTAAGACGTTTTGAGGTCCTGTCCCCATATTTTGTTGTAACTCGCTAAAGCTAAATTCGATTGCTAAAATGCTGAACAAATAGAAAATTAAAATTTTTTTGTGAATATAAAACACTAAGATTTCAGTGAATTACGATTTTAAGTCATTGCCTGATTTAGCAATAAAGGTTTTAAAATTGCATTCGTAGCCGAAAATCGAGAAAACCGACCTAATAAATTTTTAGCGATAGATATTTATCTTTAGCGAGTTGCAGGGCTGGTAGTCGCTTTTGACTGTTTTTGTGATGGTGTCCGTGTGAATGTATGCATGTGTTTGTATATACATGTATAAACATCATAACCTAAGAACGGGTCAACGTATGGAAAGAAAAATTTGCCGTATTTGAAAGGTCTGGAGCTCACTTAGATGTTGTATGATAATGAATTGATTCGGACTCGAAAAGTGTCACAAAACTGTTTTTTAAAACAAATTTTAATCTACTAAGTTGACAAATTCGCAAATCAAATCCGCTCTTAACTTCAAAAATACCTGTTGATTTCTGTCAATTTAAATAAAATGGGGTGATTCTTTCGAGTGATATCGTTGACGAAAAATTTCTAGAAAATCATTTTTGTTTTCTAATAACTTGAAAATCTTTGTCAAAACGAGTTTAGATGTTCTTCGATTTTTATAGACTTAAAAAAAATCTGTGGCTTAACGGGAAGTTTCATGGATGGCCTCCACGGTCAACTAATTCCTATATTTTTTTTTTCAAATGGAATGTAATGAGCCTGTTCGATGTGAGACTTTATGAAATCTTTTTGAATAAGCACGGACATTGTTCATTGTTGGCTTCGAAAATATTGCCAAGCTTCGTATGTATTGCATAGTTTTTTGTATCGGCCCTAAGACAAACAGTCAGTGAACTTTTACTTGACTGGTGTGAAAATCTATAATATTTAAAACTCTAACAGCCGTATTCATAAGAAAAGATAATTTAGGTTTAAAATGTATATATCGTCACCTTAAAGTCGAAATAACCTATCTGCAGTTTTCAAAAGTTTACAGGAGGAAAAAAGCGTTATAAAATTGGAACTATTTGCAATATAGAAACGAAAAGTACGAAAGATTAAAATGAAACCAGAAATATACATATATTGGTTGAGAAAACGTTGTTTTTCAAAACACAGCTTATGTTATGTCACTTAGGTTATTTGGAATTGTAAAAATCTGAAACCAAATAACCTATTAGTATGAATAAATAACAACATATGAATATTATATACATTATACATATGAATATTATATACATTAAATAATAACAGTTATAGGTTCTTTTACTGGTTTAAGGAAAAAAAGTACTCAATGTTTGTATAAATTACACTATGCAACAAAATTAAACGTTTATCGTGATTTTTGATGATTTATTTTTCTCTTTTTTTAGTGTGTAACGGTCCTCTAGGTACGAAAACGGGTAAAGTTGGTCATTTGTAATCTGCCTTATCGTGGTTGGCGTATTTCAAATACGACTACGACTGTTTGGTAATAGATTAAAGACAAACTTCTCAAGTCTTCTTTAATCTATTACCAAACAGTCGTAGTCGTATTTGAAATACGCCAACCACGATAAGGCAGAATATTAGATGTTGAACATTTTGCACACATATGCGTTATGATATGTATAGGGAATAATAATCCATAAAAAACTCAATTTTGAAATTTTTGCAGATAGGTTACTAGGTCTTTAAGGTGACGATATATTATTTGAAAAACATTTTAAGGCTTTTTTAATATTGGTATTCATAGTCAGTATTTTAACTAAAAATCAATTGTCACTTGCACCTTAGTTCTGCAAAACAACGATTATTAATTCACAAAGTACTCGTGTCTATATTTGTTTGTTTGTCCCTTTTCAGGAAAATATTGTTTTTATAAAATGAAAAATGTTTTCCAACTTGTATTTATCAAAAGAAATAAAAAGAGTTACAGCGAATTTTTGTTAAAAGTGCTTTTTGTATGCTTTTTGTTATTGCAGATTAAGATGCACTAGAACAACGACTTTTATTTTATCCGCGGTGATTGTTTATACATCACTAGTTAATTTTCTACAATAATCATTTTTATTTTTTGTTTACACATAAAGTGAGAAAAGATGGAAAGCGGATCGCTTCTTTTCTTGTATATTTTCTTTTAGAGTCCAGTTGAAACTTCGGCAATAGCTTCTATAAAAAATACAATTACATATGCTCATTTCTAAATAACACTGACATATACATACATACATACATACATACTCACAAATATTTCTCTTAATAAATATATCCATTGGCTTGTCAAAATTTAATAACTTCATTGGCTTTATTTTGTTTATTTTATCTTTTTTTTAAATTATTTTGATATTATGACCACTATTATATTAGGCAAAGTTAAAAATTTTAATAAGCACGAAGAAAAATTATAACAATGCCATGTAAAATTGGTTTAAATTGGTGCAATCAATTTTTGTTTTAGCTAAAATTCTATTATGAATACAATTTTAGGGAACATTGCTTAAAAACATTTGAAATGCTTTTCAAAATTTTTATGAATAGGGCTGTAATTATTTGGCCACAACAAAAAAATGTTACGGGACGAAATGAAAAACTTTTAATCAAAGACTCTTCCCGGCTTTTCTAAGCCTGGGGTATAATCGCTTTAAAAATTTGTACCATTTGATAAGCTATCATCGTTTCGTTCAAGAATTTATGATTTTAGTAGTTTTCAGTTTCAAGTGTGCAATTTTCCATACAGACTAACGACGTCTTAATATTAATTTGACGGTTTTGGACGGAAATTTTGTCATATTTTATTATTTTAACTGAAAGTTATTTTTCTTTTTCTATTTTTCACTATGTGCCTATTTGTTTTCATCTTGCATGTATGTATAAAATTAGCATTTTGCTTCCAAAATAAAACACAAAGGTCCTTGTCTACGTCACACAAATGGGTATGCAATTAATAGCAACAAAACTAACGTACCTGCGCAGTGAGGAATCTTGTTTATTTCATTCATGGGTACAACAGATTTAATATTTGCGCTGTACTTTTACCGGTTTAAAATATTCTGCCATTTTAAAAACCTCGTTTCCCATACCTGCAATCGAATAAATACTTTCATTAATCCAACCCACACATACACATGGTGTCTTAGTAAATAAAGTGGTTGAAAAGCAAGGAGAGCTAAACCAGTATTGCAAGTTTAGGGGATTTGTCCCCAAATTGGGGATTTTTTTGCGATTGGGGATGAAAATTTCGTCATGGGGATCTGGGGATTTCTTTTTTGGGATGATAACCAAATTTTAGTGGATTTTTTTATAACTGATGGTAACAAAAATGATTTTTGAACTAAGAAATATGCGTCTGGCAAGTCTAAAAATTTGTGTTATTATTCGTAGTGAATGGTTTCTAATAAAGAAGAAGTATCAAGGCAGACTTAAGATTAAATTAGACGTGACATATCCATAACACCATAGCCATAACCAAACCAAAATTCAATTGATTTCTATGGTGAGAGTGAGAGTGAGAGAGACTCGCTATAACTCTCACCATAGAAACCAATTGAATTTTGGTTTAGTTATGGCTATGGCGTTATGGCTATGTCACGTCTAATTTAAGCTTTACCAATAATAATAACACTAACAACAAAATGTAATACGACTTGTTGGAAGCACTTCTTAGAATAAACACACACTTAAAAAATAATTCAATTTGCTGTGAAAAATTTAATCCTTCTGCTTAAATGCTAAAGCAAGCAATACAAGTACTATGTACAACACAATTTCTGAGGCTGATGAATCAGAAGTTTTCTATTCTGAAGTTTTTTAAATGGTAAACTTTGGTTAAAAATTGTTTTATACTTATGTATATTAAACTATGTATGTGAATTTTTTCTTAACAAGTTTTATAATTACAACTTAAATAATATGAATTTAAATGAATTATATTAAATAAATATGTTATTTTTGTCATTATTTTTTAAATGAAATTTAAATTTTTTTATGGTTTTCATAAAAGAAAAAATTTTATTAAAAAAAATTAGTTTAGGGATTTTTGGGGATGACAAATCAAAAATTGGGGATAAGCTCTAGAAAAAAAACTGGCAGCACTGAACTAAACAAAAACAACATCACATACATACATGCATACACACATATACAAGAAAACAAGAACAACATCAGCTAACAAACGATACCAGACACGGGGAGCAAGCCAAATTTACGCCGCTTACAATTCAGTAAATTTTCGATATCGGGGCGAATTACAACGTTCTTGCGGATAAACTGAAAGGTTGGAAAAGGAAAAGGTTTTGGTGAACAAGTGAAGTGAAGAATAAAAATTGTATATACATACATACATATGTATGTATATCTGAAGATATACAAAAAAGTTATTATGTATACTTGAGTTTGTTATACAAAATAGTCAATTCAGAAAAAATAAACTGTCTGGTCATAAATGCTAAATTATATATGCATATATTTTTGTATTTATTTACCTATAATTAATTAATTTAATGTGCTTAAAAAACAAAAACACCAAAAAATTTATTTAGATACAAAAGAAAAACAACAAGTTTTATCCAGTGTTTATCTTGTAAGTGCCTTCCTTCTTCTTTTCTCATTCTTTCAAATATATTTATAAAGACGTAATTAAAATATGTATGTATGTATGTACCTATCAATATTTAAAAAAGAAATAAATAAATAAGTGAAAATTTCATGCTGAAACTTAAATTTATAGCATATCAATGCTAAAATAAATCAATTGAACATTTGCATACATACATAAGTGCATGTGCATACAATGCCGCCAGACAAACATACATACATACATACATACATATTTATTTACAAACATCCATACGTATGCATGCGTTATCTGCATTGGGCAATTTTAAACGCGAATACGTATGACTTAAAAAATGCTCTTTCTCATTACTTATTCTTTTGTCTTTAAGAGATTCGTTTTGCGCTTTTGTTATTATTGTTTTTCTATACCTGTTCTTATGAATTTGCAAGAAAATAAATACAAATATTTATGTACATGCGTATGTACATATGTATGTGTGTATATTTGTAAACGTATATGAATACACATACATAAGTATATATGACGCTTAAAAGTTTGACGAAAACAAATTTGTTTTATTTCCGGTTTCTACAACTCCAATATTTGAGATGTACGAGTACTACCTGTATAAAATAATAAAAATCTTAAATTTAAAGTGCAACAACTTTAATTTAGAAAGTTTTATTTTGTTCGTTTGATCTCTAAAATGTCATTGAATTTTCAGAAATTTTGCGAACCGCGCAATTAAATATGCATACATACTACATACATACATACGTACGTTCATACACACATATGTATGTATGTATGTATGTGGGTCCTCATGGTGTGCAACAATCACTTGTTTATTTTTATTATTAAAATACGCCTTACAGATTACGCACGATAGGTATGACGATATGATTATTTTTATAAAATGTGCAATGTATTTATGTATGTACATATGTACATACATACATATATACATATGTATGTACATATATGTATACATTAGGGATGTAACGAATGTTCGCATTCGCTTTCGCATTTGCAAATAATTCGCTTACTTTTACTATTTGCATTCGCTTTTGCATTCGCTAAAACGTATGCGAATATTTAAAGCGAATACTAAGGACAAAAATATTGGAAATATTTTCCAGCTTTTGAAAAAGAAGAGATAGTATTTGAATTGCGCGAAAATATTTTGTACTTAAGACTAGTCTGTTAGAACTTTTGAAAAATGTTAAGCACATCATTACTTCGTTCAAAAATTTTTAAATGCAAAAATATTAACTATTCATTCTTTGTTGTAAATTTTTTGAGAAACAAGTGCCACTAATATTATTTCGCATGTAAACTTAAAATGTTGAAGATATATTTCATATGTTTTTCCCAAGACGAACAGAGCACTACTTCTGGAAAAAATTTTCATGAACAAATCATTCCAATTAATCTCCCTTATTCCAGTTGTCGACATCGACGTCACTTTAACACAATACCAAAAAATTGGGGGTTGTTTACTCGATCTCGAGAACAATTTTGTACTACTGACAATCTAATTTAGTTCCCTAAGGTCTAGAAAATAGCATAAAACTACCAACAGGAGTCAGTTGTTTTCGACAACGGGTAAACAAGCCCCACTTTTTTGGTGTGTTAAAGTGACATCGATGTCGACAACTGCAATAAGGGTGAATATGTATTTTGGTAGCATTTTACAGGAAATGTTGAACTTAGTACAAGGTCTTAGGGCCAAAGTACGAATGGGATGATTGCCTAATATTTTGTAAATTTATTTTTAATTATTATCTATACTTATTTTCATATGATTTCATATATCTTTCGGTTTAACAATTTTTATTTCTAATAATATAATATATATTTGGTGAATTCAAGACTCAAGTAGATCTATGTATACAACACAACTTTATGTTCATAGATAAATTTATTTTCATGTGATTTTTTAACGTATTGTAATATTTGCATTCGCTTTCGCATTCGCATTCGCTTTCGCAAAAATTAAAATGTATTATTCGTTTTCGCATTCGCATTCGCTAAACTGGTATTCGTTACATCCCTAGTATACATATTATTTTGTATCTTTTTACGCAAGCTTTATAGTTTTTGCATGAGCAACATGGCGAGGACATTCAGTAGTGTCCTTAATACCTGTAGGAAGATTCGGTTCTGAGTCCTATGGATAAGTTACAACTTGCAGAGACTAGGTATGAAGAATAGTTTTTAGACCCAGTAACTGAATTAAAAATGCATACATACATATGTACAGTTGAACCTTGGTTATTCGGGTCGCACGAATCGAAAAAAAACGTTTAATAGAGGTTATAGGATAAAAGCACAAAAGAGTATAAATTATTATAAATGAAATATGAAGTTATAATTTGTGTTAATTCTTTTTTCACCGTTAATAGAGGTACTCGTACATATAGCACGGTTAATAATAAATAAAAAATGGCAACACGCATAATAGAGGCCAAGAAACCAAGTGACAGCAGGTCGGTTAATAGATGCAGCCGTTTGGCAGAATCCCTGCCGGCCATTCGAGGATCAACTGTATAATTTTTTTAAATTTTTTTTTGCGAAAGAAAATGTTTTTAACATTGGCCCAACTGTAGTAACATACCGTTACACTGTTGCTTCAAGGATTTAAGCCTGTAAAAAGCCATATCGTCGGTTGGTTACTGGCAGGGTGACCGATGACATTTTTCAAAAAGTGGCACCAAATAGGGATTTATCAAAAAAAAGGGGCAAAATTAAAAAAAAAACGAGAAAACTACACTTAATTTTTTATTTTTAATGTAAAATAAAAGTATTTTTAATGTAAAATATCCTAACTCACCCTAAAAAAAGGGGCAAAAAAGTGGCAATTTGCCACTTTAGTCGGTCAAACGGTCACGCTAGTTACTGGTTTGCCGCACAGTATATGCATGCATAATACATTATTACTGCGTCAAACCAATAACCACCCGACGATATGCCTTATGACGTCACGATATTTTTCAGCATACTGCTTGCATTTTTTTTTAAATAAGTTGTAGTGAGTACGTGTAAAATTGTGAGAGTACGCTGACATTTTGTTTTTTTGTCTGCAATGCTCCCAACTTAAGCTTAAAGCTTAAATTAAACCATGATACAATAATACAGGTAACCGCGAAGCGCCAGCTATTTTGCTTGTTTCGTGATGTGATCTGCCAAATGGTGTTTATGTTTTACCAACACTCGCGCACAGTGCCTATTAAAACTGTACTAATACAAACATGCTTTGCAAATCCAAGAGAAAATGGAAGTACATGTATATTGTTTTCTCTTGGTTGTCTCTCTTGTCAATCACAAAACAGCAATAAAAATCACTGTTGTCTTATTTGTTGTACATTTGTTGTAGATTCGCGGCTACCTGTATAATTGTATCATGAATTAAACGTGACATAGCCATAATGCCATAGCCAAAAATTCAACTGGTTTCTATGGTGAGAGTGAGAGAGACACGCCATAACGCCATAACTCTCACCATAGAAACCAATTGAATTTTGGTTTGGTTATGGCTATGGCATTATGGCTATGTCACGTCTAATTTAAGCTTTAATCTTACAACTGTCTACATCAGATGCGTAAACAGTTTGTGTGGCAATACCACGCAACGAAAAATATCGGAAATGACAAACGTTGCCACTAGTTCCCACTTTTATTTTTGCTTGCTATGTCACAAAATGGCATAGTGTGTACTCGGCATAAGTAAAGAAAATCATTTGCATCACAGAATTTTGAAGAGGGCAGGAATATGACTGGCTTTCAGTGGAATATGTGAACATACATGTACATTAGACCGTATCAGAAAAAAAGTTCTCCGTACACTATCGAATATAAAGTATTGTTCCAAGGACATACAATTTTTTTTTGCCGAATGTAGGGGTCATCTTTTTAGTTTTTTCGTTATATCTTCCATATTTACAGTCCGATCTTAAAGTTTGATATAAGACTCGAAAAAGATTCGCAACTGATTGTAAGTACCACCACGAGCTGTCTCGAAAAGGAGTCGAAATTTATCAGAAGCGCGAGTCATAAAAGATTTTTTTTCCGATTGCATAGACTTTTTCGACTCGCGCGGATGAATTGAAAAAGGCTCTAAAATTATTATTAATTTCAAAAAATGCTGACTGGATATATATTTTCTGAAGTTATGACTCCCTTATAACTCCAGTAATTTTTTTCTTATTTTTACAAAAAGATAAGTAAATAACATATTTTTTCATAGAGTATGAACTTTATTGATTCACATGCTGTACATTTTATGGTGATGGTATTCTACAAACAAAAATTTTTCTCACTGCACCTAAAATAATTAAAGACTCTATTTATATGAATTTATATTCATACACTTAAGGCCGTGATTCACTATCCTACACAATCGTGCGATTTGCCAAATATGACATGTGTGCCAAAAAAGTGTGGCAGTGTGTACTAAAAATGCAACTGGTTGACAGATTTTTTTTTTGGCAAGTCGTGCGATTTTAGAAATATTTATGAAAAATTTCCTAAAGTCATGAGGCTCAGTTACCCGACTGTAATGTAAAGCAACTGCAACGTAGGAAACGTTACATTACATCTCTATAATCATTGTCATTACTTTTCACATAACAATATCGATCAGCTGTTTCCTACGTTGCAGTTACTTTACATTACAGTCGGGTAACAGCCTATATATTTCATGCGATCAGAGTTGTTTTTATTGTCAGACAGCTGAGAATGTTGGGTCATTTTTGTATGATAGTGTGGCACCTTAAACACCATTTCGAAGCGATTTTTGAAAGTTAGTCAGACTTCTTGCAACATTTTCTTGTGAATGAATCATGCGATCGCGAAGAATAGTGAATCAGCAGCTCCTTTAAAAACATTTCATTTAAAACCCAAAATTTGTATTTCTTTGTTATAATATTTAAATTTGTATAATATTGAATTAATTTTCAAGCGTTTTTACATTCACTGGGACTGATAGCGAGGGAAAAATTTCATGGCAAATTCACTGTAGCATTTTTCCCTTCGAGGGGAATAAAAATTTCATGGGGACAAAAATTGCACTTGTTATTCACAATAAGGGGTGATTATTTGTTTGATGTGTGCATCGGTCATAAAACTACAGTTGAACCTCGCTTATCCAGTACTATTAACCGGCATACTGTCACTTAGTTTCTTTACCTCCATTATCCGTGCTTTTACTTCTTTTATGTATCTACATATGTTCCATTTTTTGTACATCTATTAACCGTGCTATACCTCTATTATTCGAGAAAAAAATCTGTGTTTATGTTTTAGTACAAACTACGAGTAAAACTACTGAATAAGTAAAATAATAATTTCGGATTCTTAGTGCGCTAATAATTGTTAAAATTAATTTGTAACATTCCCCCCCCCCCCCCCCCAAAAAGGACTAATTAAAATTTTTTGTTTTAATTATAATATGTATTCTTTTGTGCTTCTATATAACCTTTATTAACCCTGTTTTTCGATTATACCGCTCCCGTGTGACCCGGATAATCCAGGTTAAACTGTATTTCAATATTGTTTAACAGAATTCTAGACTAATGGACTTGTTCATATTTTCCTTTTCGATTTTCTTACGCAGTCGTTTCTTAATTTTTGAAATTTTTATGAAAATCTCGTGCAAAAATATAATATAATTCAGCATATTCCTTTCTTTCTACTACGTCTTATTATATTAATAATGGGTTGCTCACGTTGTTGTTATAAGAGTTTTTGGTATTACACTTATCCCTCGATTTACACGATACTTTTTTACACGATTTCACTTTTACACCATTATTTTGGTTTTCATGTAAATTGAGAGATTTATGAAATACCTCGATTTGCACAATTTTTTATGTGTTTTATTGAATATTTTTGAATATTTTATGAATTAGATTAATTTTGTTTATGTTTTTATAAATAGCATTTATTTTATTTACTGAATAAAGGTTTATTTTTATGTGTTTTGAGTAAACGCTTCAGATATTTTAAAAACTAAGTTGAAATACATATGCATATATAATTTCTTGATAAAATCAATTTTTTACGCGATTCTGCCTTTATTTTCGATTTGCACGATTTTTCATATAAAAATTTAAAATTTCGATTTACACGACTTTCTCAGGTACGTATCTATCGTGTAAGTCGAGGGATAGGTGTATACACATTATTGTTAATGTTATTATTTTGGTACTCGTACCATGCGAATAGTGTTTAGTGTTGGATTAGTATCTAGATTCTAGATATCGCTCATTTAGTTAAAGAACGCAATAACTCTAAAAATAGAATTTTTGAGTTAATGATGCAGAGTTAATCCTCATATCGTTTTTCATATTGTGTAAAAATTACATACAAATATCTTCTTTACTCAAGTCTTGAGAGAAAAATAAAAATTTATTTTTCCATCAAGTTGTGTGTAAATTTAAAACTTTAAACTCGTTTTCTGGCAAACTAGTGTTTTTGAGATATAACGTTGTCTGAGTAAATCAGCGATGTGTACATACATACATATGTACATACATACAAACATATGTATATATCTATGTATGTATGTATTTATTTTATGATGGAATACTTAAACTTGATAATGGAATAGTACATATTGAAAAAAGTTATTTCCTTTGTTTTCGGTTCTTTTTTTTAACAATTACCAAACACAAGGCGCAAAAAGAAAAATAAAGAATTAAATTTTGGATTTTAATTAAAAAGACGCCATTATAATGTAGTATTTACATATTCACTAAATAGTAAACAATAATGCCACTGAAATGGAAAATGTTATTAATTTCGATCAGATATCATGTGTTAAACAAAGCGTTTAAACTTCTTAAGTATTAAATACATACTTACATATGTACATGCATACATAAATACATATGTACATACCCAGTTGGCCATGCCTTTCAGAGAGTGACATTTTCGCTCATATATTTGTTTTACCTGTAGAACTGACAATTTCCATAACATTTTCGTTAATGAAAATATATATGTATACACAATTTTACATTGGACATTGCAAGACTAGCTTGCGGACAGTATCCACCAAACTAATTTGATGCATGACCAGTTGAGTAGTTTTTCTTTTACCGAGTCTTTGAATACGGTTTCTGCTACATTGTCTTAAAAATAAATTTTAATCGACAAATATAGTGAATGACAAATGTCGAAATTTCCCTAAGTAGTCGTTGATGAACGTGCCATCTGCGACAAGTTGGCCAACTGGGTAATAACATACTAAGATTTAGTAATAACAGTGTAATATTGACCTTTCATAGGACAATAAGTTCTTTAAACTAAATAAAAAATGTGAAGGTGTTAGGTGTGTATGAATTATTATTTTTTTTTATTAAATACATTAAGCATTTTTTTTTTTCATGAAATTAGTTGCATGAACATTTTTTATTTGTCAATAGGAGGCTTGGTGGAGCAACTTGTATCAAAAAAGTTGCCAAAAATTCATCAGAGATTCATTCTACGTTCTTTCTTATATAACATTCTCTTTTATAGCGCTGCAATAAGCAAATAGAACAAGTTTCATGCAACAAAATTCATGAAATTTCATGAAAAAATGCTTAATGTAAATCAGGTAAAACACAAAGAATGTTTACACGATGTAGTAGGTAATCAATGATAAGTTATAACCAATGGTTTTAAAAATAAGTTATTTCTATTAGGTTAAATAAAAAAAAAAAAAATTAACTAAAATATATAATAATGTTTTTAATGTTCTATGGAAACTTGCGATAAAATCTGTAGTATTATGGAAAAAGGACTGGAATTTCTCAGCTGTTACTGTCACACATACATGCATACATACATATCTTATAATAATTGAAGTTGCATATCGTCAGCTGAAATGCAAAATCAAGTACATGCAAATCCCGGTATAACGAACGATATAATGTCAGGCCCGTTATACCGAAAAATTCGTTATATCGTAAAGTTTATCTTCAAGTGTTATTTAACTTTTATTATTGTAGACATGATGCCATACTTATTGTATGAATGAATGAGGGCAATTTTTTTTCAAAAAGCTACCAAATACAAATTAATGGCACCATTCTTTTTTGGAAAAATGCTGCTGTAGATTTTGTTTAATATTTTTTTTGCCATTCGTTATACAGAGCACACCTTTATCAAAACATTCGCTATTTAAAGTAGAAGGAAATGTTAGAAATATGACGCTAGCAAATTTTTGTTTTTTATTTTGCGATTTTTTCTTTATCACTCGTTATATCCAGTATAAAATTAGGATATTATTCGTTATATAAGATTTTTAATGTAAAATATTTGGATGTTCGTTATATCGGATTTTCGTAATAGCGAGATTTACCTGTATTTAACAAACAAAAAATTAAAATATCATTTTTATTTAATTATTGGGTATTACATCGAAACACATGTGCCTTCAAATTTCTATACCTATGTATATCATAAAAATTGGCCGAATTAAATATGAAAATCGGGAAACTTTACTTCAGTCACTTGAATAATTTTGTTTACTTTTTTCCTCTCTCCTATAAAATTAAAATTAAAATTTTTCATTTCAGCTAACAGCATGTTGTTAATACGCATACATACTTTAGAAAAACTTATGTATACTAAGAGTTTATCAAGCATTGTTAAAAAACTGCTTGTGAATTCTATAAACATTATTATAAACGAAATTAATTCCAACTTAAAATTCACTATTTTTATAAACTTACTAGCTTAACCCGCCTCCCAATTTCCAAAAAAAAACAAATTCTAGTAAGCCTTTTTCATAAGCAAACACATTTTGAGAATTCGTTCACAAATGGCAGTTATTTTATAATAAATTTTTTTGGGCGGGCAATTTGCCTCGCCCACCCCTCCCCCCTTTTCCATATGTAAAAATAATTCTGAAAATTGTTCTACAGACGACAAAGTAATCTGATAGTTAATTTTTGGGCGGACAACATTTCGTCCCCTCCCCTTTAAAAAAATAAGTACTCGTCTTACATACATATGTATGCAGAAATCATGTTGAAAATTGGTCGTTAAATGACAAGGTTATTTGATAATCAATTATTGGGGCGAGCTATAAATTTTTTCTAGGCATTATGACTGGCGATTTTCATGAACAATATTAAAATAAATAATTACATGCAATTTTTTAAAAATTCTAGTGGGTGCATCAATTCTTGGGGGAAAAATTAGTTTTTTTTTGGAATTTGGGCGGGAGGAGTTCAAAATGCCTGCACCAAAAATTTATTTTTAAATTGGTTCACAAATGACAAAGTTATTTGATAGGCAGTTTTTGGGGGATCAAGCATTTTGTAAATTGGTCGACAAATGACGAAGTTATTTGTTAATCAATTATGGGTGTGGACAATTTCCCACACCCTTCCCATTTCCCAACTTCCAAAAAAAAAAACAAATTAGTGGACCTCTTCATATGCAAAAAAAAGAATTTTGAAAACCGGCCCATAAATTGCGAAGTTATGCATGTCTTGAAAAAAGTGTTCTATATTTCATTCCAGAGTCCCAGTTAAATGTTGCGAAAATTTCAGGAAGATCGGTCCAGAGGTCTGGTTTCCTATGAGATACAAATGAACAAGCAAATAAACAAAGACCACATTCTATTTTATATACATAGATTTTCAAGTTGTAACAATTGAAGTTTGATTATTTTACTGGCTATAATGAATAGGAATTTTTATATTATCGTGCTAGTGTTATAAATGTTCAATATTTAACATTTTACTCCATTTTTACGGTTTTTAAAACATTATTTAGTTTTATTTTTTTATTTACATATTTAACAGGTTCTTAATCCCATATTTGAACAGATTTCCTCTCTATTTCTACTTGTTTTACACTGTAAAACTTGCAGTATTCTTTTATGAAACTGCTCACTTTGTGGGCAACATTTTTACATTTCCCTATTCTAACATCTTCTCTGTTTCCCTGTTTGTTTTACTATTATATTAAGGCATTTTTTCAACAATTTCCTTACTCTACATATTTTTCCTTACTCCCTAGGTGCCTAAATGTCTCTATATTTAGTTGTGTTTAGCTAGTGGTATGTTCATTTCCAGTCTATCCTTTCTTTATTTTATTTTTATCTATAAATGACTTCCTTTTCCCTTCTACTACATGTGTGTGTATATGTAAATATGGCCATGTTTAGTACATTAACATGCTGACGTACGAGTACTTGTATCTTAATAGTTACATACAATTTACAGTTTGTCAATTAAGTATTTGTAGTACAATTGTTTTGTAATATGAATGAATGAACTAATTAGGAAATATATTAATTAGAAATATATTATATCCTAAATTTGAAATCTCAAAGTTACAATTATCCTTCATGGCAAAAAACGCTTAATAAAAAACAAAATAAAATATATTAAATTGATTTTAATTTTATAGTATGGTTATGTCTCTGTCCTAAATTATTTTTATTCATAATCTTTAAAATAACTTACATCTGTTGATAAGTTATTAAATAGGTACAATAATTTTGTCAACATATATGTTTTGGAATATATTTTAAGTTATTTATCAAAGTTTTCTTGAGTCATGCCTCTTTTCTATATATTTTATATATACATATGTACATAAATCCTCAGCTCTAGCATGCACGTTTATTGATGACCATTTTAACACTATATTTCATTCAGAATGTTTTCAATCAGAATGTTTTCTTTTAATATTGAGAAAATCAAAAACCAGGGGCCTGATCGTCGCTTTCGATAACGAGCTGATTTGATCACGTTTTTTCAGTTTGAGATTATCGCATTGAGATATCGTACAATATTATTACATTGTTCGATGGCGAATGCTGTAATCTTAAACTAAAGAAACGTGTTTGAATCAGCTCGCTATCGAAAGCGACTTTCTGTACTTTCTGAAATTATATACTTATTAAACTAATAGCAATCGTAATATATACTTTAAAGTCTGAAGTTTAAACTTATATGGACATAAAAAGGGAAAATGCATTTTTTACAGCAATTCCTACTATTATATCACTTCCGACCGACTTTCACCCTGCAAAGTAACATCATACCAATTCAGAAATTCACGAATATTAAAGGCCTGGTGTCTAATCGTCGCTTTCGACAACGAGCTAATTCGATCAGGGGTCTACTCGTCGCTTTCGATAGCGAGCTCCTTCAAACACGTTTCTACAGTTCGAGATTACCGCCTTAGCCAACGAACAATGTAACAATATTGTTCGATATCGAATGCCATAATCTCTAACTGAAAAAACGTGATCGAATCAGCTTGTTATCGAAAGCGACGATTAGGCACCAGGTTTTTTCAGTTTGAGATTATGGTATTCTCTATCGAACAATGTAATAAAATGGTTCGATATCGAATGCCACAATCTCAAACTGAACAAAATTAATCGAATCAGCTTGTTATCGAAAGCGACAATTTGACCCCTGAGGCTTACGTTGTAATCCGAAAGGTAAGAAAATGCTTCTTTTCGAGTTACAGAAACAGTTTTCATTCCAAAAAAAGTAACTTTGTTATTTTATTTGATTTCTTTTTCTATTTTATTTGATTTAATTTCATTTTATTTTATTTAAATATATTTAATTTAATTTTATTCTTTATTTGATTTTTTATATAATTTAATTTAATTTTCCTCAATTTATTTTATTTTTATTTATTGTTTTCATAGGTATTATTTTCTGTATTTTATTATAGTATATTCTTTGTATTCAATATAAAAATTAAAAGCAATACATTTCTTTGACGTCGTAAAACAGGCCTTAAGTTATCTTGTATTCTAAAGCAATTAATAACTTTAGTTAAAAGATTAAATTCAAGTTTTGAACGAATGACTAGTTGAATGAGTTGAAGAAATTAATAGACCTAATAAAATAACTAATGAAATTTTCAATTGAAAGCATCGAAAACCAGTCCCAAAATTGAACCGCATGATCTTAAAATATTTCATAATATACATACATACATACATACTAAAATATGCTGTTTTTTTGTTCGAAAAGACCACAGAGGCAAAAAAACAAAAACTAAATTTTATACAATCAGTAAAATTTTTTCACTTGGACCCATAAAAAATATCTGCTAAATTATTGATCCTATATAAATAGATTGTATATAAAATTGTATAAAAAAAAATTATATAAAAAGTTTTTATTTTTATCTGCTTACCCCAAAAATAAATATTTATCAGCGAAGTTCTACTGGATCCTAGATTGACTTATGATCTGAGGTATTTAAATTTGATAATAGGAAAGCAAAAAAGTTTAATACAACAGGAATACATTTATGTATATACAAGATTTATTAAAAAAAATCGAAAAATGTTTATTCGTAAAAAATTTTGAAATTTCTTCATTGTGAAAGCATTTGATTGACAAACTGTATAAATTTTTGGTTGGTTACATATTAGAGATGGGCGCATGTCGAATTTTTCCCAAACGAATACCAAGACGCTCAGCACGTACGAAACACCACCACGAAAAAAGTACTTCCTGGTTAATATTCAATTGTTATTAACGTTTTCTTCTTATCTCGTTATTTTTAAACTAACTTTTTGTAACCTTAAAGAAATGTTGTGTGGGCAAGTATTAAAAAGTTCATGAACAAGGATTTTATACACAAAAATAAAGTAATTTAAGTTGGATTCACCCATTGTTTCGGAACAAAATTTTTGTCCGGACAAAATTTTTTTATATGTAGTTTGACGTTTCTCTTTTTGAGAGAGAGAGAGAAGAAGAGAACAAATTTTGTTCGGAACATTTTCTACTTGAAATGGTTTTAATTTGCATACATACGTGTATGTATGCAGTAATGTATGTATGTATGTATTTCGTATCCCTATAGGAACTCAAACCCATTTGTGAGTAACTTCAAACTGGTTGTTTAATAACCACAACTGGTTGATTAAGTGACTTTTTTCCTTGTCGCCGACTCACTATTTTAACATAGGCATGTCATAGGCGGTAGTCAATTGGCCATCTCTGCATGACTTTTAAATTGACTACTAACTACTTATTTTTCAACCAATTTGTAGTTAATTAATATTATAGCAAAAAAAAAGACATACATATGTATGTTTATATTATATATATACATATATGTATATATTCATATATATCTATGTAAATATATAAATACATATGTATATGTCTATATAAATATTTATTATTATTATATTCACTAAAAATAAAAAATTCGTACATACATACATATATATGTACATAAATATATCCAAACATACGTACCGCTCATAGAAAATATTATTGAAATTATTTAGTTTTTTTTTCAACACAAACATTTGGCATTTGATTTCATGGCATGCTTCTTTTTATTTTTTTATTTTCTTTTCATTTACTTATTTTGCTTTTCTTTATTTCTTACGTATGCTTCTATTCAATATGTTTGGTTGATATCTGCATGAGATTTAAACCAATTTGTAGTCACTTGCAATATAATTAATTTATAAGTTAGTTTTGTTTTTCTCAACTGACTATTTTATTTACTACAGGGATATTAAAGCGGTAGTCATGTATGAAAATTAATATATTTAATAGCGATCCCCAAATCTTTTTGTAGGTCTAGTGACAACCGTCCGTTTAAAAAAATGTTCGTTTTAGTATTCTTGCATTTTGACGAATTTTATTTTCCTAGAAAACATATAAAAAATGTTATATTATTTGAAAATATGACAAATATGTTTGAACTACATACATAGTTTTATATATGTACTTATAGACTAGCTTCCGTATTCATAAAAAATATTTTAGGTTTATTAAGCGCTTATTTGACGTATTTCTATGGGAAATTTGTCAAATAAACCTGTAATAAACCTAAAACATTTTTTATGAATACGGCGGTAGATATTAAAAACTAATATTTAGCAATGCATTGTGCTAAAAGTAAGAAAATATATTGTTGGGAGGAGGACAGCAAAGGGAGTAGTGTTTCAGGAGATTCCATTAAAATTTTAGGTATTGAAAGTTATAGAAAATGCCTCTTTAATTCATAGTGCGATTCACTGATCAGTTGACCACAAATATATGTGCTCTCAATGAATAACGTGTTGCGCGTAAAAATATCCCTTAGATTATTACACCACATTCCATTATGCACCCAACATTGAGTTTGCACAGACACAAATTTTTTATTAACAACTAGAATAAACATGAATCAATCTAAATTCAATGGAGGTATTCGATGTTTGATGCCAATTAGATATCTTGCGTCATTGTAAAATTTACAATGTAAATGCAAAATATCGTAGTTTTTCCTTAAAATCCAACAACAAAATACACACAATCTACCCAAAAAAATCTATAGCCCAATTAACAGTCTTGTGCAAATGATCTTGCATCGTAGCATGTGAGAAATGTTATACTCACCACTAAGAATTGTTAAGTGTTGAGTATCAATATACAATACCATTTTGCACATGCTACGATCAGGGAAGACATTAGCCCAATTCACAATCTTGTGCATTTGCAACATGGTGTAGCAAATATATACTACTACCTTTAGGTATTGTTTATTTACACAAGTGTAGCAAGTGCATATCTTTGTATTTTGTTAGTGTAGAGTAAAAATATGCTACACCACTTTGCAAATGCTACGATGCAATACCATTTGCAAAATGGTTAATATATTGATACTCACCACTTAACAAGTCTTAGTGGTGAGTATAAATATACTATACCATTTTGCACATGCTACGATGCAAGACACTTTGCACAGGATTGTGAATTGAGCTATTGAGAATTTTAAAATTGTACTAACTAATTGCACTTTTTTGACCTTAATTGTACTAAAAGATTTTTTAGTTCAAATTACATATTTTTATTCGTTTTTATTAAAATAATCGACTTTGTTCTGGCTACCGAATTAAGTTGAAATTGAAAATATACAAATTAATAGCATGCGATCTAACATACGAATTTAGAAGAAAAATTATTTGAAAATGGACGAGTTCACATTTTTTTATTTTCTCGCTTCCAAAAGACTGTTTTCAAGTGAGAAGAATATGAGTTTCATTGTTCAAAAGTGAAAATTGACATATGCAATCGTTTGAAAATAAATGCGGAGTGCAACTAGGGAGAGTCTTTAAATGTACTAAATTAGTCATTGGTGTACTATTGTACTTTCCGAGTTTAAATAGTACCAAAAACAGTACAATTGTGCAAACTTTGCCATCCCTGGCTACTATGCAAGACCATTTGCACAAGATTGTGAATTGGGCTTATCATATTTTGCATTTGCATCAAACATCGAATAACGCAAATGTTTCAGTTATGAAATCTCATATATCAGGTATTTTCTACGCTTTTGGCATATTATTTATTGAATAACTCGCTAATGCCAGAGTTGTATGTTTGCAAAAAATTAATGAATATTTGGTCATTAAAAACCGACACTAAGAAAAGTTTCTTTTCCCCTCGTCTCTCTCTCCCACAAACTAATCAGCTTAGCAATAAGACTTGCATAGTGTAAATTAGGACTAACAAACCAAAAGCTCCTGATGGATTGGAAGCTGTCGACTGGACTCTACTAACTAATATACCATACTTTAGATGCCATAGAAAAGATAAATTGGTATAAGCTAAGATGGAAATTTGAAGAGTATTTTAGGATTTTAAAATCAGGATGTAAGATAGGAAGCTCTCGCTTAGCTACAAAAGAAAGATTACAGAAGTTAATTGCTATAAAAAATATAATCGCGTTTAAAATTTTATATTTGACAAAAGTGGCTTTATCAAAAATATTTTGCTCCTAATGGCCAATGTAGACCGCTCATGTCCATGTTTCGTCCATGCTCTGACATCGATGGCCAAACATATACATACATATATGGCTGAGCATCAATGTTCGCCACGAGATTCACTGTTTGCAACCATTTGCAATAGAAAGAAAAGAGACAAAACAAAATTGGTAAATATTCCATTTCTATTGCACTACCGGAAAATATTTTGATAAGTCAGAACATGGAGATCATTGCACGTATTCACCACAAGAAAGAAGTTGATGGATTTTTTACAATTACACTGCCGGCGTCATGTTCAAGTCGATGGCTCGTGAAAACTAGGGTGATCGACTCGGGTTTTCAACCGGTTTTAAACCCCGGTTTTTTCACAATACGGTTGTCGGTTTTTTCAAAATATTGATTTTTCGAATGTCGAATAGTCCGGTTTTTTTTTACAATATAAAAACCGGCTGAGTCGAATACTTTTCGATTTGTATATTTTGCAATCAAATAGTTATGTTAAACTTAGACCATAGCCACTCAAAATTTCATTTGCAAGCCCATGGGCTTGCGCAGTCGACGTTTTGGTGACACACGTATACTTCGTACAAAGTATGTGTGATGTTGTGTGTTTGGCTGTTTCGTCAGCTACTTCGGACAAAGTGTGTGTGATGATGATGACTCGAACTGCAAAAAGAACAACAAACACACATAAAAAGCAGAAAGAACATACACATGCGCACAAAAGCGCTCAGTCACGTTTGGTGGGCTCTGACTTAGACCAACATGTTCTGTTGATTTTCCTCAGATTTTTTTTTCAATGTAAAAGTTCTAAGCATTATTTCAGCATGGAAACATGAAACAAAAGCGAAATTATTTTATGAGGTGGTATTAGAAACGTATTAATTTGGCCTTATGGTGTGCAGTGGATGTCAAGATCCATTTGCAACAATTGTTTTTTAGTTTTGTTGACATTTTGCTTCATATTTTATATAGAGTTAGATATCCAACTTGTCCATACATTCATATGTATATATCCCTGCAGGAAATCGAACTGACACAAGACTAGTCACGTTACCGGTCCCCAAGTGATAGGGACCAGTCCGAGTTCCAACACTTCCTATGAAGCGGACCAGTCACTTTCAATATTTCAAAAGTTGGATGTCTGGTCGGGTTACCTATATGTAACTGAATTCCGTAGCACCATAAAGGTTTCAAAAGTTTACCATCTAGACCAGCTACGTCCAAGCCATATGCACAATATGAAAACTTTTACAAAGGAACTTTGTGCTTTCACACTGACGAGAGCACAACAGCCAATCAAAACAATGCTTGCTGCTTACTTTGCAAAGAAACAAGAACAAATTGTAAGAGCTTTCAAAGCTGTTTACCTCAATTGTCAGAGTATGTGTGTTTGGACGTAGCTGATCTATACTGAGAATTAAATTTCAGCCAATCAGCCAATGTTGTATCTTAGTGTCATGTTTCATGTAAGCTGTCGATTAAGGTGTATACCAAGGTATTTCAGCGTAAATGTTACCTGGATACACGTTTGTTCGTTCACGTTTATTCTTCATAACTTCATCCATAATTCAATAGGATACTATTACTAATATTACGCTTGAATGTATTACGAATATTTTTTTTAGTTTGTCTATATAAGAAAGGCTCCTCTGGTACATGTATTATGTACTACGAATATTTTTTTTTGTTTAGTATGTAAATACATATAAGAAAGACTTCTCTGGGCCATCTGTTCACTATGAAGGTTAAACTCCAGAATACACAGAAGTGAAGAAAGTGACAGGTAAAAAAGCTCCAATCAGGTTGTTTTTTTTTAATTCGTGGAAAAAAGAGAAAAGTATAGTGTATTTGATACTGTAGTGTATTTTTACTTACCAATTAACACAGCTAATAAAAAGCGCTGTAATTTTATTGCACTAGAAAGAAGAATCAAAACAAAAACGTCCTTTGAGGGAAAACGAGACAAACAGAAAAATACCCAAATCTTCCGTCTCGTGACACTTCTGTATATTTTGTGGTTAAACATTGTATCAATATAAATAGACTGCCAAGTCACCTTGGAACAAGTCCGTAACTGGTACGTATTTATACTTTTGAAATATGAGTGGCCCTATGATCGGGTAGGTTGTGTGCAAGCCTGCCATGCCGTAGGTTGATAGTTCGAATATAAAAATTTTTCTTAGTGATCAAACAGAACTGGGGCATAAACACATTTTCAATACAAAATGACACAAAAAACTAGCCTCAGAAAGCAGTCGGTAGATAGAATCTATTTTCTTTTGAGAACGTTTTTTCTTATGCTCTCACATATAAATAAATAATCTCTCAAACATGTTACCATACTTTCAATAAATTTCATACATTTTGTGAACAAAACTATAAAGAAAAATAAGCACAAAAGAAAATAAAACAAAAATTAGAGAGCATTTGAAGTTACTGCCTTAGATTTTATTATGGGCCTTGTTAGTTTGACAGCGATTTTTCCTGAAGTTGCGGACTTATTCTGTTTGAACATTTACTGAAATTTTTTTTTTTTTTATTTATATATTTTCATATACATGAGTATATGACAGGGAAGGAAAATGACTTGTTGGATTTTGTACCAACTGTGAAAACAAAATGTACTTTTTGGACCATGACGGTACCATTTTTTTAATATTTATTAATAAGAGCGGGAACGTAAAAAAATTTGTAAAAATGCAAAAGTAAACAATAAAAAAACAGAAACAAAAATGTGTATAAAAATTCAGTATAAAATATTCAAAATAACATAAGAAAATATTAAATATTGCATTCATAGGGGTACATTTGTAGATTAGACTTGTTAGAGATCGGTTATTCTAAATAAAACACACACAAAAAAATTAAAGGCAACATAGGCAAAATTAATGTTACCATATCGTCAGTTGGTTTCTTATTTGCTGCAGACATAATGTATTTTGTATATACTGTGCCGCAAACCAGAAACCAACCGACGATTTAGTGAAACATTGGCATTTTTAAATTGTATCAAGTAACTCGCGGTAGTAGCACGGTACCAACGAGGTCTAAAATGTACCATAAAAAGTATAATTGTACCATGATTTCCATCCCTGGTATATCAAGTTAATTTTTATGTTTTACCTTAAATTTTTGTATTCTTTTGTAGTATTTACATCAACTGTTAACTATTATTTTTAATAAAGCAATTTAAAATCAAAACTTTTGTATAATAATTTTCTTTCTTAAAAAACCCGGTTGACCGGTTTTTCCTGAATTATAAAAACCGAAACCTGGTTTTTCATAACTTCAAATATTCGAACTATTCGAAAACCGGTTTCTGGAAAAAGTCGAATAATCGATCACCCTAGTGATGACGTAGGATAGTATTTAAAATCCTTTCATATCGAATATAAAAAAAGTCATATAAATCATAAAATACTGTCGTTATTCACTTCTCATTCAATATTATTAGAACGACTTGTATTTATTCCAAGAAAAAAAATTTTAATGACTTATTTTTTTGCACGAAAAATAGCAGAAAAAAATGTTTTCGTCGTTATCGTAAAAACCTCGTATGTCTCAAAATAAATTTGGCAAGAAGTTTTCCAAAAAATCGATAAAACCATGGAAGTGTTAGGATTGTTTTACATAGTTAAAAATAATTGATAAAGCAATAACATAGCGTCTATATCTGATATAATATCAAATATATTTCTATCAGGAAACGTCAAATTTCATTGCAGAGAGAATCATCATATTACGTGTGGACTGCAATATCAGTATTATAGTAATATTATATCAGATATTATAACATAGCGTCTATACCTGATATTAAATCTGATATAATATGAGAGAGAACATCGGCAGAATAAGGAGAAAAATATATTTACATTAATATTAATATCTATGTAGGGGAAAACGTACTATTGAAAATATCATAAGATTTCATAATTATCATGCAGCCGTGCAGTAAACATCTCCGTTTATTGTAATAGTAATGTATGTTTCATAAAAATTTTGGCATTTCCTTAATACATCGTGTATAATTAAAACATTGCAGCATTATTTGTATCAAAAAATATTAATTTTCACTTTAATGCACAAAATTCTCTTCACGTATTTATGTATGTGTGCGTTTCTTGACACTTGATATCATAATATTGTTTTCTAAATATATATTATGAAAACAATATTATAATATCTGATATAATAGTAATATAATACTAATATTGCAGTCCACACGTAATATGATTCTCTCTGCTATGAAATTTGTTTTTTGCTGATAGAAATATATTTGATATTATATCAGGTATAGACGCTATATAAGCGATGGCTTATTTAATAGTATCCTACCTTATCGCATAGGCGGTTTTGATTACCCAAGTCTTCGTAATCGCTTTTGTGAGCCTTAACATTTATTTTCAATATTTTTTAGTCAGATTAAAACAAATGCTTTAAAATACATCCATCTAGTGCTAATTCTTTAGAAAGCAAAACAACATAGCTAAATTTTTTCAGCTTGAAATCTTGTTCGAATTTTCAAAGACTGTTTTCACATTTGGCAATTTTTGTTGAGCAACTTTTTAGTTGATGGGCAAGAGAGGAAAATGCAATGGATACCCTCTTGATTTTTTTCTCACATTAAAATTTAATATTTTATTTTACGTGGTTCTACTTTACCGATTTGTACAAAACTTAACACACACCCTAAAGGCCGTGATACACTATCATACACAGTCGCACGATTCATTCACTGGAAAATGGGATTGAATTCTGTCACACTCCAAAAAAATCGCAACAAAATCTCTTATAGGTGCCACACTATTACACAAAAAAGATGGAAAAATATTTAAAATAATTTTTATGTTTAATTATTTTGCATTTCTAAAGAAATAATAACGCAAAGTGTAATTTTAAAAATGTATCTCTCTATCTTTATATAAATGAAGCAGAATTTGCGCTGTTTTCTTATCAACTGCCTTACAAAATGCATCTCTGATCTAATTGAAATGATCATTTTATGAAAATGTTCATAAACTTTTGGAAATCGGTCAGACTTGTCAAAAAATCTGACAGATCGAATGACTATGTATGATAGTGTATCACAGCCTTAAGCTCTGGAAAACTCACAATCTTGCATTTTAAAAATGGGCGGAGGCATGCTCATTAAAATTTAATTTAATATTTCACGTTCTTCTTCTTATCTTCTTCTGTCAGATCTTTGCAATGAAGACGGTTTTTTTTGGCAGAAATAATTATTTATACTATTATGTCATATTGCATACGAGCAGTGTTGCCAGTGTGGCATATTTTTCAATGAGGCTTGGAAAATGACAAATTTTTCAATAATTTCCCTTTATCATCAAAATAGCAGAGACAAAATTGCCACTGCAAAAACGAACGTTTCAACGCGTGTGACGAGTAAAAATGTTAACTCTCAAACGCATATTGTGTATCTGAGTTTTTATGCGCATTATGAAAATTTTACAAAGTACTAAACGCGTGTTGTGCACCTCCATCTTAATTGCGCCAAATTAAAAGTAAAAAAAAAAAAAAAATAGCTCATAGACCATATTATGTTGTCAAGCACTTAAAATGCATATACGCTGTTATTCATGAAAACTAAATAATGCTTATACATTGGAATCTCCCTTAACGGACACTTCCTATAGGTGGACACCCCTTTTGGACGGACACTTTTAACAGGTCCCGGCAGCGCTCCATTTAAATGTTTAGTTTCCTCTTGACCGGACAGTCCCCTTGTACGGACACATTTCAATGGTCCCTTCAGTGTCCGCTCAAGAGAGATTCCACTGTACATACATACATACATACATATGTACATATTTTTAAATTAGAATATTTATTTTTGCGTTTTTGGTAATATGCCATTTTAGGCCTGTGTTGTGTGTGTGAATATACGAAATATTCTAAGAAATACACATTTCACAATTTCCTTTATAATGAAAAAAAAAATAAAAAATTGTTTTCAAATCATAACATGAATAATACACAATTCTGAAACGAAACATTAATTTACAGTATTGAAATGTTGTGGAAAAAGCCGACAACACGAGACCAATAAAGAGAAGAAAGAAAAATATGCACACGTACATAAAAATTTTAATAAATAAAAACGTGGCACCTATTTACATATTTACATATGTATATACATACATACATACATATGTAAGTAGTACATATGTATGTCAAAATGACGCACTAGTAAATAGCTTTAAAAAAGCTTTTGTTGTAAATATGCAGGGACGCTTTTTACACTTTTGAATTTTCATACCTGATTTTATTGATTATAAATTATTCATCCTTATTCCAGTTGTCGACATCGATGTCACTTTAACACAATAACAAAAAAGTGGGGCTTGTGTACCCGTTGTCGAAAACAACTGACTCCTGTTGGTAGGTTTATGCTATTTTCTAGACCTTAGGGAACGGAATTAGATTGTCAGTAGTACAAAATTGCTCTCGGGATCGAGTAAACAAGCTCCAATTTGTTGGTATTGTGTTAAAGTGACGTCGATGTCGATAACTGGAATAAGGGCGATTGTTTATCACTAGAAAATGAATGAATTGTGTTGGCGGCAAGGACTCACAGAAATTTATAATATCAAAAAATTTCAAGCACGGATGGAAATCATGGTACAATTGTACTTTTTATGGTACATTTTTGACTTCGTTGGTACCGTGGTACCACCGCGAGTTACTTGGTACAATTTAAAAATGCCAATGTTTCACTATATGGTAACATTAATTTTACCTATGTTGTCTTAATTTTTTTTTTTTTGTGTTTTATTTTAGACGGTCATCTTCTCTTTTTTTGTTGCAATGCTGTTGTCAAGGCAAATTCATGTACCAGGTGGTGTGAAGTCTGCAACAAAAAAAATCTGTCTAGTACTTTAACTGTACCTGTTAACTTGACAGCAACTCGTACATTTACTCGCCTTGGCTGCGGTTATATTTATTTTTGTTAACTGCATATCGCTCCTTTACTTCAATAGTGTGTTTTAGGTTTTATCGCGCATTCTTTATGCGCTTAACTTAGATTTTATAGTGCTTGCAAATAACAGGCCTGTTAATAAGCAAAATTTGTAAAATAACCGATCTCTAACAAGTCTTATCTACGAATGAACCCTTACGAATGTAATATTTAATATTTTTTTTATGTTATTTTTAATTTTTTATACTGAATTTTTATCCACATTTTTGTTAAGTTTCTGTTTTTTAGTGTTTACTTCAGAATTTTTACAAATTTTTTTACGTTTCCGGTCTTATTAATAAAAAAAAAATGGTACCGTCATGGTCCAAAAAGTACATTTTGTTTTCACAGTTGGTACAAAATCCAAGGAGTCATTTTCCTTCCCTGATTTTAAGATTATTTCATCAATATACAGCAGGGAATTTAAATACTCGTAAGTATGTATGTATGTACATAAATGTTTGTACATCACGCACTTATTACTGCATGAAAATATAAATAATAAAACCATTAAAAATTATATTTAATGCACTCTATTTCTCATGTTTAATCAGAAGAAAGGACTAACAATAGAAAACATAAAAATCTCCTGGGGGAAAATAAAACGAAAAACAAAAAAATTTAATGGAAGTAACTCCCACGAGAGTGCTGCTGTTGGCGCATGGACTACAGCAGCAAGTCAGTAGTGCGATTTAGTAACTTTTTGTGAACAGATATATTTTTTCCTTTGCAGTAACGATAATGTTATTCTATAATTTCATTTTTACGATAGTGAACAGTTGTGATTTAATACCACCTCATGTGGCGTCTCTGCATCAGAGAAAGACAATGAGTACTCAATAAAAATATACATAAGTAAATAGTCCTTATTTCAGTAACTGCGTATAATCATAATTGTAGTGCAAACAAGTTGTACGCTCACATATTTTCACTCAAGCAACTATGACTATAGCCGATTCCAACATAAAAGAGTATCTCTACTTCTTTTATGCAAAAAACTAAAATACGCTAGAACTAAAAAGGCACATTCTTATCAAACGCATTGACTCTCTCTTATACTTACAGTCTGAGTATTTTTATACTCAGGACATGAATATTTAATCGGATAAAAAAAAAACGCTGATACTCGGGATATTTATTCATCATTCACCACCGTATACATACATTTTTCTATAGGCAGACGTGACATAACCATAGCCATAGAAAACAGCCGTCCAACCAAACTAATGGTCAACACTGTGACTCGCCATAACGCCATAACTCTCACCATAGAAACCAATTGAATTTTGGTTTGGTTATGGCTATGGCATTATGGCTATGTCACGTCTAATTTAAGGTTATATAAAATGAACAATGTGTGGGTGTGTGCAGCTGTTTGAAAAAATTTTTCATGTGTAAATGTAAATAAAATAGCCCTGTATATACGCAGGTTTAGCTGATTAATACTCAGAGCATGATGCGCATGATTGTTGTTCACACACTCTATAAGTTTTAGTTATAGTTGTTTATGCTGCGTAATTAAAAAAAAATGTGTATAAACGTAGTTGTTGAATGTTTATAGTTGTACGTATTCGGTTTAAAATTAAAGAGTATGTTTCATTTTTAGCTGTACGCATTCATACTTGTTTGGTGACCAATACTCAAAGAGTACTTAAAACTATACTTTTATCATTCTCTGTTCTGCATAAAAAATTTCAAAATTAGCGAAAAGCATAAAAAACTAAATGAATTTGAACTGTTTTTTTTTTGGGCAACAGAAGGGAATCACAATGGACCCAATTGGGACTCCGAGTGAAGGTGCGGTATAGCACCACCCTTCCTAACCTAACTTAACCTATTTGGCTATTACATATTTATTAGTTTATTCAAATCTCGTGATTTGAAATCGCATGATTTCCATCACATACCAGATTATTTATATTCTTCTACGATGTAATAATAAGTGTACGAAGTACAAATAAAGGGTGGGCAAAATTAAGGTTAGGTAGTAAATTGGCTTCGTTTATCTCGTCAATGCAGCGCCGAATTTCATCTTTCAGAGCGTCAGTTGTTTCGGGGTTGTTCAAATTAAAATTCACAAATTTCACAATTAAAATTCTTTGTTCAAGAGTGCTGCGTTCCATGGTTAAAATTTTTCAACTTGTTACTAAATAAATGTCAAAGAATGACAGCTCAATTCTTGACATTTCATCATTTGACAGTCAAATTACATCCTAACCTCAAATTTGCCCAACCTTTATGTGCTCATTTGTGCTCTGTACTGTACATCATAAATACTGTTGTCAATTGATTTATTTAATATAAAAATAAAATATTAAAAGTAGTTTTTATAGTACACATTTATTACCTTAAAGTAGAGTTATCTAAATAAACTAACTAATATCTATCATTCAATATATATGTATATACTTTTTTTCAGATATAAAACCTTCGTGCTGTTTTTAGATCTCATACTTTTTGGATTAATGACAAGCCATAAAAACGCTCAAAGTATAAATATAGTATATTTATTTTTAAACAAGAGCAATAATTTTACCAAACGCATTTGTTAACCAGCCAAATAAAAAAAAAACAAAAAACCTCAACAACACATAATGCAGGGAATAAGAGCAGGAGTTTTTATAAAATTTGACATGGAACATGATTGGCAAATTATTACAAATCTGCGCAGAAATGCAGCATTTCAAACGGGAGCAGCTGCTTTAATATTATTGGCATTATTGTCATGGTAAGTATTTCATAACTTTATATACATACATGTGCATACATAAACATATACAAAGCAGCGTCTGCAAAGCATAAGTAGTTAAAAAATGGCTGCCAGTATTAAGAATTTGTCAACCAAGTTGGGTACTTTTCAAACCTTTTGGGCACAATCATTTTCGTTCAGATATTTTTTTTTCGGGGACATCAAAATATATCAGTAGTAGTTTTTGGGGTCAAAATTGGTTGGGAGTTTCTTATATATTGCTTAAAAATTAATACTGGCAGTAAACCATATTTTATAGAAAATTTGGCATCTATTCCATTTTTATACTTGCTACTGTTAATATATGTCTAAAATTTAAGATCTTCCAATATCGTTGAAGTTATATCTGCCAAATTGGGTGTCACGTGCAACACAGAGTTAAGAAGGTCACGGTTGCTTACTACAACTGTCGTAGGATCTTTGATGCGAAACGGGGCTTAAGCCCTAAGATGGTTAATATAAAAAAATATGCCCAAACAATTTTCAAACAAATGTTTATTTGAAATAAAATTTAATTTCAGTAAATATCTTTTGCTGTTCCACTAAGTTTTTTGTTCCAATTTTATTTGTAATTTGTCGGCTACTTATCGGCATTTACATGGATACAACACGAACAATAAAAAATAAACAACAACAAGAGCACAACAGTGCGTTGCGCCTATCAAAATAAACACTAACACACTTAAATACTCGTAACAATTTCTTTCTATTAAATTCAAACTTTTACAAAAAAGTTATCAGATTCTACAAATTTATTTATAGGTCCGCGCATTCATACAAAATATTTAATGGTTCATTGAATTTGTTTACTGAAAACTAAATTTAGTTTTTTCTATTCAGTTATACCCCCAATACTGATATATGGTTCCGTAGTATAGTGGAACACTACAAGTAAGAAATATGTGATGGACCGACTATGTAAAGAATTCAAAGATCCGCCTTTATCGTAATTACAGGATTTTTACATGTACGAGTCCTTCGGAAGCCCTGCTATAGTGGGCATTATTCCCATAAACCTACATTATTCCCATAAACCACAGCCACAAGCAGTGTTGCAAGATTGGCGGCTTCTGTCTGGTATAGGTCTAGAACTCGGCTAGCTCCAGTCCTGAAGCTATGTTCAGACGATTGTCACATCTTTCAGTTCCCCTCAGGAGGATTTCTTAGGATATTGCGGGTGTGGCAATCCTGGGGATCCTAGACGGGGTAAATTGGCTTTTTCGTCTCGGCATACCTTTTTGCGTTTGACGCAAATCTCTGGCAACAGAGGAACAGATGTGCACATATTTATAAAAGGAAGTAGCTTTGCTATGTTGCCCTGTAGGTGTAGCGCCACCTGGAACTGCCGTGAGTTAAAAAGACGTTAGAGGTGAAACCTTGCGGGGTGGAATTTCGAGGTCTAACCAGTGGCTTGAGACTGGTACCACGGGTGTCGGTGGCCCGACAGCCGAGCTGCTCTAGAAGTTGGATGGGTGTAATGTGTCGGCATGGTTCTTTACTAAAAAGTAGATACTGTATTGTAGTAGGTACTGTATTGTTTCCTACTTGGGTATTCGTCTGACTCCAACATGAGTGGTTGAGGAATTCTTTGGATAACTCGCTGTGGGTGTGAGCAACCACACTTGCAGCGGGTGATCACGGAGAATCTTACGTGGTGGCTGCGATTGCTACCAAAAACGCTGGGAGAGTAGTCTTGGCTTTACAGTGTTAAATCAATACTAGTTATTGGCGTGACGTGGTAAGCCAGACACTATTCTAGGTAATGTTTTGACTACGGTCTTAGCAGCAAGAGTTTAGATAGCTCAAAGTACCTCAGCAAGGTACTTGTTCATAGTACAGGGATAACTATGTTTGAAGATTGCAACCTATGTGTTCTTCATAAGTCACATGGTGCTTTCTAAGGGTTGGACACTCACCTTCACCCGGTGTTTAGACCACACCGTGAGATTAATCTGAAACAAATCTGTCAGTTCTTTCAATATTGTAAGATCTGGCTAGGTGCGGACAATGTATTGGCAATCAAAAATTGCCAGCACAATGTAGATTGTCAGTTCACCAAGTTGTATCAAATTTGTCAGAAAATCTTACAATTTATTGTCAGACAATAAATTTTTCTCACTCAAAAAACTGTCAGTAACACACGGTTGCCATATGCAAAAATTGTCAGATCAGTTGTTATGCGGTGCCAGACTCAAAATATTTGATAGAAATTGTCAATTATCAATCATTTGTGCTTGCATTAAATGTGAAAATATAAATAAATATATAAATTGTTATGAACCATAAAGAAGCAAATTGCAATGATTGTAGCTCCATATATTTTATTATATTTTTGCACTTTTCTTTTTTCTTTAAAATAAAGAATTATCTTACAATGCTGTCATTGTCAGATGCATAAACTTAACACTTCTGACACAATATAAAATGTCTGACAAATATTTTTCAATAATTTTTCCGATCGCACCGAAATGTGTTTACACGATTGTAAAATGTCTGATAATTTGATTGTCGGCTGGCTAATATCACTTGAAACCTCTTTAATCTTATTTAATCAGTGCAAATATGTGCTATCTAGATTATGTCCTCAGACCGTCACCACTCTTATCTGGGCTTCTTCCCGGCAATGAAAGGGTGAACAAACTAGCCACTAGAATGGAATGGATCCTCTATGGGCGTTTCTAATGCATTTTCAATCCCAGTGACGTTTGACACTATTAAAAATAATATCATCAAACATTATCTTCAGAAGTAGAAGACACATAGATGGAACAGGCAGAGTACGTATAGGATCACAAAGAAAATGTGGCCATGCTTCCACGATACATGTTTAGAGCAAATATTAAGCATAAATAGGACTTGAGACAGATTCTCAAGTGCTCAGCGACTGCCCGGCATTGCATATTATGCGATACAAATTTCAAAGAAAACTCATACTAGATAACCTATTGAAGCCATCATAGATTGGTATAGGGGACCTCGGGCGGTATCTGTAGTACTGGATTCAGGGCTTTTTCATAGGTTGAGACTGGGATGAGTAGAGTGGTATCTGTCAAAAAGGGATCTCGCGATTATATTTTCTTGCTTGCATGTAGCAAGCAGACACATAAACCAACCAACCAAGTGGATGTACTGTTCTGGCAATGTTCCGTGCGCTACGCCAATTGATGATTACCACATTCTTTAATGATATGAATACCAACCATATGTGATTTCAAAAGGACGGCGCTAGACCACTCAGTTCATGATACATTTGACATTTTGCACGAGCGATTTATAGGGCTTGTACCTGAACACCCGAAAATCGTAATATTTATGGATTTGCTGTAACGATAATGTGATTGTGTAATTTCATTTTTACGATATACCTGGTGACATCGTTTTTGCAAATAAATGATTAAACAGAATAAGTCCGCAACTTCAGGAAAAATCGCTGTCAAATTATCAAAGCCCATAATAAAATCTACGGCAGTAACTTCAAATGCTCTCTAATTTTTGTTTCATTTTCTTTTGTGCTTATTTTTCTTTGTAGTTTTGTTCACAAAATATATGAAATTTATTGAAATGTTACCATACATGTTTGAGAGAATAAGTTTTTATATGTGAGAGCATAATAAAAAACGTTGTCAAAATAAAATAAATTCTATCTATCGACTGCTTTCTGGTGCTGATTTTTTGTGTCAATTTGTATGGAAAATGTGTTTATGCCGCAATTCTGTTTGATCATTAAAACTTATTGTAAATACTGAACTTACTGTCTATACGTAGGTAGCACACATTGTTATCTGTGTATTATAATTCTTATGTTTCTTCCGAAAAAAAAAAAATAATTGGCAACATTTTACAACTTATTTGGAAATGGTGCGTTATTTGCAAATAGTTTTCGTGAATTAATAACTTACAATAAATAAGTTATACGTATAAACGCGTTAATAGTGTACATGTATGTAGATGGATCAAAACGAAAATATTGTTCTTGTAGACCAGAGGTTCTCACAAGCTCTTTCTTCGGGGACCCCTTAAGAAATTTTAATAGTAGCACGGCCTACCGCAATGCGAAATATACGTTTTACATTTATTATACAAAAGCCATATTACTAAATCTTATTAATATTAACTTTTGAGGAATCATAACAATATTTGTTTAGCTCTTCGCGGACCCCTTGGAATTTTCATACGGACCCCCAGGGTCCGCGGAAACCCCTTTTGAGAACCGTTGTTGTAGACAGACAGAACAGATTGTTTAGGCCGTTAGACTAAACGCAATAGGCATATGGAACTACAGTCCATGGGGTCATACTAGCATTCTAAATACAGCAAACAACATACCTGAACTCATTGACTACTGCACTCCCAAACCCTACTTCAATAGAAAATTTAGTATTTCATTGACAGAAGGGTTCTCCTCTATGGACAGAGCCGTGCAGGTTTTCACGGACGGCTTAAAAAGGGGGGGGGAAGAGTTGGAGGGGACGTATATATTCCAGAATTCGGAACTGAAATGTCCTTCAGACTCCCGGACGAATGTAACATATTACAGGCAGAGATATGCGCCATTAAAAGAGCAACACACTGGCGAAGTTTTATCGGATACATAATAGAAGTATCCATATAATAACGGACAGCCAATCTGCAATCAAGTCCCTCGCAGGTGTGTACTCCACATCATTCCTTGTCCAAGAATGTCGCACAGTCCTGGATAAGCTTGCGCAGCACTCATCCATCTCACTATATTGGGTGCGTGGACACTGGACTAATTCAGGCGACATAGTTACGGATGACCTGGCAAAGGGGGGAACCCTACTCGGAGTAGTCATATTGCTCAAGACAGATGGCGTAATGCGCTTACCTGCGTTACACCGAGAACCCTTTGGCCTCGCCTAAATATCAACAGAACCAAAAACCTCATTAGCTTTACCAAGAAGCACTTGAGGAATCTTTTGGCCACACTAACCTAACCGGCCACTGCACTTTCGGAACCCATGCTAAACGTATGGGTCTCCCGTACAATGATTACTGCTACAGTTCAAATGATGTAGAAAAGGAGGAAAGCATTTCGCATCTCCTCTGGTTCTGCCCCGCTTTGGAGGATCTCCGTCTGCGCTTGCTTGCCAGAATATCCTTCAATAGCCTGTGCGAGTTATCGGAAATAGGACTCAGAAACCTAAGCGGCGGCTGGCATAGTCGTTAACTCTCCTCTATGGCATATGCATTCACTAGACCCTTTCCTGTCCCACTTCTCTTCTCTTTTATTCTCTCTTATCCTAAAGAAACTTTTCATCTATTTCCTCTCCTTTATACCCTATGCCCCTTTCTTCTACTACTTTCAACTTAGAGGTAGCACAAAGGGATCATCGTATTGGACCCCTAGATTTTTTTCATTTCTTCACCAGCAGCCTGCTTACCTAACCCAACCTAACTATTCTGTTTATTTCTACCAACGAAATGCGTGTGTTTTTTGTTGTTGTAATTTTTATTATAGAACTGATGGTATATCACTGGTATCTGATTGAGCTGCCTTGGCCCGAAACTGAAAAAAAAATATATTTATTTTCTTAGCACATGCTAATTACATTAAAAAAATACAATATAAAATTCTACAATAACATTTTTTCTGTCAACCGGTGTTATTAATTTTTTTAAATTTCCATATATTTTGTTTTCTTTGTAAAATGAAATTTTATTTATACACATGTCATAAATTCTGCGTTCTTTTTCAATTAGGAAGCTTTTTCCGTCTACTCAATGGCAACGCGTGGACAGATAATCACCAACCTCTTTCTCCTTAATGGGTTTGCCCAAGCATCTGACAATTTCAGAATAGATACACACATACTTACATACATACATACATATGTATGTACATATTTTGTTTGTTCTTATTTTTGTTTTACATTTACGAGTAAAATGTATTGAGAGAGGAAAAAAAACACTGAAGATATTTCTTAAAATAAAACGTTCATTTTACAAAAAGCATTATATATGTATGTAGGTCAAAGAACTAAAGAAAATATACTCAAATGAATATATATACATACATACATATATATGTATATATACTATGTAATGGTTTCGTTTTTTATTTATTTTTTTTGTTAATATCTTGCAATAAAACTCAGAAATAAACTTGTCACTTGTGCATACAGCACATACAGTAGGGGACAAAACTGTTCACGAATAGTTGTACATACTTTAAATTTGTGTCGGATTTGATATATGTATGTATGTACATACATACATACATGATGATCTCACAAGCTCCTTTTTCGTTAGTTGTTAAAAAAAGTTACTTATTATTAATCTAGTAACTCGACTTTGAACCAACGAAACTTTTGGAAAACTGTTTGATGACATGTAATGTGAACAGTATTTTTCGCTAATAGTATTTTTTTTTGCAAAAAAAATATTTTAGTTTTGATCTTACTAAAGGAAATTAAGGTAATTAAAATAAATTTAATTGTTTTGTACTTAACAAACAAAAAAAAAAATAGCAGTTTAATAAATTTGTAGTTTATTTGCGAAAGGGAAAAGTTGTAAACTCTGATTTGAAGAGAAACATCCTAGAAGATGCAAACAATAAAATAAAAAATTAGAATAGTTTATTAGTACCACGAAATTTTGGCGGCCGTCCTCAATAGCTACGAGTATCTACAGCTGTTGCGCGAGTAGCCAAACGTGTAATCATTTCAGGGGGCACAAGCACTACAGTGGAAGCAAATTGACTACTAAGAAGAACTTATGGAGTTTACGTGAGTGATATGACGACTAAAAATAACGTGCTTAAGGCAATAACAATCATAAAAAAACATTTTTAAAGGAAAGTCATGGGAAGGTGCGATTAAAATTTTGCAGTTTGCAATTTACAAATGATTAGCAGAAAGTTACTTCATTCCATAAAACTAATATTAATCGCGTGGGGTGGGATGGACGTGGGTTGATATACATACATATGTACGTGTTGGTGAACTGTGTAAATTTGGCATTTTCCTGGAAATGGGAGGATTCATATCTCCCAAGATTGGTAATATGCGGAACCATCCATAGAACCTTTGGGCAATTCTAAAACAAAAGATTTTTGCCGAAAAAGACACTCTAAAATCCGTAGACAAATTATGGGAGCGTGCTCTTCTAGCGTGGCAAAATATAAGCTCAAATGTTTTGGAAAAACTCGTAAATAGCATGACAGAGAGAATCAAAGCGGTGAAAAAAATAAATTTTCCAAATATTGATTGAAAAAAGTGTTCTCAATAAATACATACATATATGTTAAAATATATTATTTCGAATCAAGTGATTTTAGGTACTTAAGTTTATCTATCGTTTTAGTTAGTATGTGCGCTTATGCTCTGACTTCCGAGTCGTTTTGATGTGTTTTCTTGTGAGTTCAAGTTTTAAAACATGTGCCACACCTGCTCAAGTTGTAGTATGTATTCTAGCATCCAAATTTAAAACAAAAAAAATTGGTAATAGACGATTTAAAATTAATAATTAAAATATCTTATCACATGTAATTTGGCTTAAAAAGCGATACGAACTTTAGCCTGATCAAATTATAAATATAAAATATCTTATATCGAACTTTTTGTGAACAGTTTTGTCCCCTATTGTATGTACAAATGCATGCAGATGAACATGAGTCTTGTCACAGTGGGAGCCACAATATTATGAATATAACGAGTAAATGATATAAAAGCTTAATAAATATCTAAAAACCTTATATGACTCTTTCTTAAAATAAAAAAAGAAGAGAGGTGTCTTAGGACACTCAGTTATAGCTATGCTGCTTAGCTATATAAAACAAACTTAATGTGTTAAATAACATTACAGTAAAATTATATTATATAATGATGTCAAATTCGCCGCAAATATTTCAAAACATTTCTATTTATTTCCGATTATTTTATTTTCTAGCTGAGTACGATTAAATTAATGTATTGTTTGTGGCCAGTGGCGGCTGTTAGCCGGCTTACAGTCGGTTTGTGCTCATGTGCAGAAACATTTTGAGCAATCGTTCTCATTGTTTTTGTTTTGTTTCGCTTACTTCAAAGTACGAAACAAAACAAAATCAAAACATTTTTTTTGGTTTATTTTCGTACTCTGCTTTTAAGTAAAGACAAAGAATCAAAACAAAAATAAATTTATAACTGTAATAGTGTCAATTATATTTGTTACGAAAATCACGTCCTAACTCCTGTATCGCGGAATAAATAGCATAGCTATACAAATTTAAAACTGTACTCCATTTGTGGTTGATTATGTATAATTTCTGTAATTTTTTAAGACTGATTTTCAACTTTTTGGAGACGTATCGCAACACTGGTCTTCTGCTCTGACTGGAAATAATGGATTGAAAAACTGTTTTTTTTGACGCGCTGTCTGATATTTAGCACCGTCCTGTTGGAAAACCAGGGTTTCAGTAAAAAAATATTATGGCCGCATTATTTTCTGCCACCACGTAAAGCGAACTCCACAGTAATTTTTCGTGAATGTAAAAGAGTTGGGAAAGTTGTTCGTGGTTTTAAGAAAAGCAGCAGTCTTTCTTATATCAACATGTCCATTAAAACAAAAACAAACTTCACTACTAAACAAACAATTTTGACAAAAGTATTAAGACACTGTCACGATTTTTAGGTAAAGTGTATCCCATAAGGGAGTAACAATACTCCTAAACTACTTCAAAAAACCAACATGAATGGCTTCATTTGTGAATTGGCCGTTATTATTGTTCATAATTAAATATATGTATGTATTTTAAATCGTAATAGTGTTATTATCTCAATTTTAAACCAAGTCGACTTGAGAAACAAATTGGGAAATTAAGGGAAAAAATTTTGTCCGTTGCCTCAACAGAAGTTCTGTATAAATTTTAATTTCAAATACTTGTAGACTACAGTTTTTTAAATAAATTTTATCTTATTTCCTTATGCTCTTATATTCAGACTTTCGTTCTCATTGCACAAAATTTTCATAAAATTGCATTTATCAGACTTCGAAATATAACAAGAAATGTGCTTCAAAAAAAACATTTTCATTTATGAGAGTTTTTTTTACATCAAATCGGCATCATTCAAACACATAACACACGTCTGAATCAAAAGATTTCTCATTAGTATTTGCTGGTTACGATTTTTTGGGCAAATGTTTGTCAAGTGTGACCGTACCTTAAGAGTGATTAATAATCTGCCAATTGTGACGTAAAAATTTCATTAATGCACTTACATATACTTACATACATACATGTTTCCCTTACGAATATAATCACGTATCATGAAGACAGAATATTTTTTTTTTGTGTCGCATAGTGTAATTTTTATTTAAATTTGTAGAAATTACGACGGATTTGTGTCTACATAAAAATGAACAACAACACGTTATTTAAAGGTGTTGAATATTTTTATAGATAATTAATTTCAAAGAGGCAGACAAAAACTAATTCAATAAGCTTCTGTGTGTATTTACGAAGGCAGACTTGTAATTCTCTTTGATGCGATAAGCTAAATTATTTCCAAATTACAGTATTGGACAAACGCGCGAATCACGGGCAGATTGAAGTCATGTAGCAGTAGATGGGGCATGTGTAAAATTTGAGCAATAAAAAGGGTGGGTAACTAACTGTCTCTTTTACCGAAAGTAAAAGCTGTGGTTAAATCTATCGTCTATATAACGAGATGAGCAGATATTCTAAAAAAAAGTTTTATCAATGTCCTACGACAGGGGATAGCACTCAAAATTATTGTTATAATTGCAGAATATCTAGCGCAGGCTGGAGCTAGTCTAAAAAATGGGAACAACAATCCTCTGGTCTCGCTGATATGCCATGAAATGTGTCCTACTTTAAAATGTCATTATGCCTCTTCTCACAGTTCTTTGTGAAAACTTAGATTCTAATGCAAGTATACTGCTGTGATACAGCTTAATATCAATACAATCAGTCATTTATGGAAATCACTGTATTCGACATACATAGATAGAAAGAAGTTCAGCACCTGGATTCAGTAACTATTTGCTAACCGAAAATCGTAATATTTATTCGTTTGTGGTAATTTCTTTTTTACGATGGTGTATATCAGCAACAGCGAATATCGTTAAAATATATTACTGGATAGCAAAGTCGATAAATTTTCGTTATGTTTATTATAGCGATACGATTGTCATAATACAAGTCACTGAATCCATGAATAACAACCGATATTTTTTCATAACAAAAGTCAAACTTTATATTAAAAATATTTTTTTTGTATTACCTCTTTTTTCTATATGGAATTTGACATTTGTCATGATAAAAATATATCAGATGTAGACGTAGGGTATATGATTCCCTCGTATTTATGTATTTTCGATTCTATTCTATTCGATTCTATTTCCTTGTTTATTTTTATTTTCTTCTTTCATCTTTTTGAAAGAAGGCGTGAATTTTCTACATTCTACAGTTTCTTTTCTCTCTCAAAGCAAAAATACTTTTTACGATTACGAAATTAATGATCTCCAAAATTTACAAAATTTTTACAAAAAGTTAATTTATTAACATAAAATTTTATGTGTGTGTGTATATTTTTACAATAGCTATAATTTGTTCTTAACATTTTTTTTCATCAATTGCAAATTCCCCTTTTTTTCTGGCAAAAATTCATGTGTATTTAAATTTGGATGTTTATTGGACTTAATCATTGAAGCGTGCCTCCATTTATTTGAGCAAATTAACAATTTAAATAATAAAATTTATTTCAATGATACAAATGTGAATAATTTATGTACGAGTATATTTAGTACCTTGTATTTCTTATAGTACTTTTGGCTTAACGAAGTATTAACTGCCGTATTAAAAAAAAATAATATGGGGTTGAAGTGTATGTTAAAACCAAATTTCCATAAAAATTTTGACTAAAGAACACTTGAAGTAAAAAATATTTTTTTTAATACGTTCGTAA
This sequence comes from Tachina lurida, assembly GCA_944452675.1. Classification (NCBI taxonomy): domain Eukaryota; kingdom Metazoa; phylum Arthropoda; class Insecta; order Diptera; family Tachinidae; genus Tachina; species Tachina lurida. The sequence goes on from OX101755.1 coordinate 92,769,174, forward strand.
GAGTTTTCACGTTGAGGATTGTGCAAAATTTGCACTTTGCAAATTCGCTGTGCATACTTACGTACATATATTGTGAGCGTACAATTTTTAAAATAATTGGCGGTATTCGGTGTTTGCTTCAAATGGTCTTGCGTAAGTATAAATGCAAAATATCGTAGATTTTCTTTAAAATCCAAAAACAAAATACACAAACATTTACTCAAGACCATTTTCATCAAAAACCAAATAACGCCATTGTATTTTTATGAAAAGCACCTAATTTGCTTAAAAAATCTGGCAACTCATCAAAAATTCTGGCAACACTGTGCTCATATATAATTTATTTATTACCGCTATAACAAGTGGAATTTTGTTCCCATAAAATTTTTATTCCCCTCGAAGGGAAAAATGTTATCGTGAATCTTCCGTGAAATTTTTCCCCGCTATCAGTCCCAGTGGATGCAAAAGAGGGAAGAAGATTTGTAAAGCTTAAAAATTAATTGAAAATCAAACAAATTTGAGTTTAATAAGAAATTTAGTTTCGAAATGAATTTTTTTCACCTTTAAGGTTATGTTTTTAAATATTCTAGGTACAGCGTCATAAAATTTAGTGTGTGTGAACCACGCAAAAGGTGTTGTAGGGAATTATTGTTAACAATTGTGAACTTCATAAATAAAGTAAACTAATCTTGTCCCAAAAATAAATATTTATAACTCTTAATATTTATTTCGATGGAAAGTATCGAAATTATGCGATGCAATAATTCAGTTCGCCTGCAAAAATAAAATGAACAAAACCAAGGGAAAAGTGAAAAAATCTCCTTGAGAAGTATTATTCATGATAAGGGGAAGCAAAATAAATAAATTCAGTAAAGTGCTACTTTGACTCGCGCACGAAGGGTTCCGTACGTTGGGCTTTGAGCATTTTTTTAATAGTGTTTTTTTACGTTTTTTCAGCTGAAATAATTTTTTTTTTGATTATTTTTCGCTTTTTCTCGTTTCGGGGACTTTTTTTAATTTTGGCGATTTTTTTTAACTTTGACGATTTATTTTAATTTTGGCGATTTTTTCCATTTTGGCGATTTTTTTTCCATTTTGGCGATTTTTTTCATTTTGGTGATTTTTTTTCATTTTGGCGATTTTTTCATTTTGGCGATTTTTTCTTTTTGGCGATTTTTATTTCATTTTGGCGATTTTTTCATTTTGGCGATTTTTCCGGTTTTTCGCGATTTATTTTCGATTTAGAATTTTTTTTTAATTTGGTGCTTGTTTCGTTTTGGCGATTTTTTTTTTGATTTTGGCGATTTTTTTTCGGTTTGGCGATTTTATAATTTTGAGATTTTTTTGTTTTACCGTTTTTGAAAATTTCAAGGAGTTTGCTTTTACGGTTTCCAATTTACAGCAAGTTATCAAAATTACATAGTCGAAATTACATTAACTGATGGTACACCCTTTAATTAAAATTTTTTAAATTTTAGTGTTAATTGTTGTAGTCTGTATAAAAATACACTAACTTTACAAATTTCAAGTGCATATACATACAATTGTATATATGTATATTACATGGGATTTTAACATTTTTCGTTACTCGTTTTGGCACACCCTTTAATTTCCAACTCTCATGTATTTGTTGTTGTAGCGGCCAAGGGTCTACACACTCTGTCCAAATTTCAGGTCCGTAGCTCTTACGGTTCTCGAGACGGACAGACGGACAGCGTAGCGAAAACAATAGGGTTCCTTTTTCACCTTTGGTGTACGGAACTCTAAAAAAGGAAAACATTTATAGGGAAAAATCATTAACGATTGCAATTTGGTGACAAGGGGAAAAATGTTATTGTTCAATGTTTTTTATTAATTTTTTCGCTAAAACGACTACAAATAAATTTAATTAAAATTTTCTTTTTTACAAATAAAAATATGGCGGCGGATACCATCTATAAGGTTGTTGTTTACGAACTAATAAAATATAGCAAATTGCTTTTTGTTTGCACTACCCATCGTGAAAATCCTTATTGTCTAATTTAAAGAAACATATTGGAATTGGATGCTCATCAGCAATTTCTAAATGAGTGATAATAATTTCGCTGTTTGAAGTAAAAGTCACACAATCCTTTAAATTTATTTTTTTATTAAAATGCCCTGTAGAAAAAAATTTTTGTATGTTTTTTTTTTATTATTTTTTAATAATATCATGATCTGGTTCACACACATCGAGTTTTCCTGCTCAACTTTTGATTTAGTGTAAGATTGATGAAAAAGATATAAAATAAGTATTTGTGCAAGAAAACTTGATGTGTATGAACCAGGTCTAATAGAAGAAATTTAAACTTGTAGAAAATTATTTACAAAATGTTTGTCAATTCAATGTCTGCCGATAAAAAGCCAAAATATAAAATTTAACAAATTAATTAGAAATAATTTAATTTATTTTACAATTTATAATATTTTATGTATGAGGGCACACCAATATATCCTTGACTTTTTGAATCGTCCGCTTCTTAATTGAAAGTGCAACACTGCTCAGTCAACAGCAACTGTCAGCTGACTTCTATTAGAATTTGAACAAGCTGCATACAGCTGCATTGTGTTTTATGATACAAAGTGGTCTTAATGAAGTATTTAGGTTGGTTTTGTTCTCAAAAGTTGTTCTGCTTTACCGTAGCTACAACTTTGTCAAATATTGTTATCAAAATATTAGCAGTCCCTGTAAGTTATTCTGAAAAAAGGGGAAAAAATTTCCTTTACTTCAAAAAAAATCATTTTCGACGGACAGACGGACAGCGTAGCGAAAGCAATGAAAAAATAAAATAAATAAAAATACCCTCAATAATTTTCAGGTCACAAAGAAATTGTTTAAAATCTTAGAGAATTCTTGCTAAAATTTCTTAACAACAATACAAAAAAAATACTTAAGATACGAACGTTCTCGGTAGAAGTTTTGTCGGTCTCTCAAATAATATGCAGATTTCTGCTAATGCGCAAATAAATTCAGAATAATTATTTTGCATGATACTCGTATTAATTTATTGCGTATCAATATTTCAAAAAATTGAATTTCTGGCGCCTCGAAAATTATTTTTTTGATATGTCGTAGTGGAACTTTTATTTCATCATGCCAAAACCTATCGAAAAATCAATGGCACAATATCGATTGGAAAATCGACCCACCCTAATATCCATACTATCGAACCCATACTGTCCAGTCTGTTGCATAGTGTAATTAATTACCCTTTATTGGTTCCTAAAACAGATGCTATTATGTATTTATTTTACGAATTCTTTTGTATCATAACAATTTTAAAAGCAAATTGTTGCTTGCACATACACACATACATAAATATCGTTACCTCAAATGCAAAACGTCTCAACTAACATTTTAATAATCACCCCTATTCTGCGTTTCGATTACGTTCCCGCATTCAGTTAAGCAGAAAGTTAAATTTATTAAAAAAAACAGTGACTTAATAATTAAAACAAATTATAATTACATTTTGTTTAAACGTTGATTAAATAAGTCATAAGTTTATTACTGAAAGACCAAAAGAAATCTGACTTCAGGCACTTAAATAATTTTGTTTAGTTTTTTCTGTCTCCCTATAAAATGTAAATATGTGTAGTTATGTGATTTTACAGTTCAGCTAACGATGTGTATGCATGTACCCAGTTGGCCATGTCTTTCAGACATCTTGCAATACAAATGCACGACAATCTTAAAGAACTGATAACATTTTCATTAATGAAACTATACACAATATTAAATTGAACGTTTGCCAGACCAGCTTCCAGACAATATCCACCAACTAGTTTGATGCATGATCAGTTGAGTAGTTTTTCCTTTACCGAGTCCTTGAGTACGGTTTCTTAAAAGAAACTGTAATCAATAAATATTGTGAATGCAAAATCGTCGGGTGGTTATTGGTTTGCCGCAGTTATAATGTATTTTTAATATACTGTGCGGCAAACCAGTAACCACCCGACGAAATGTCGAAATTTCCCCAAGTAGTCATTGATGAAAGTGTTCTCAGCAAGACAAGTTGGCCAACTGGGTAATTTGTCGTTTCTTATATTATTTTTAAATTACATTTATTTTAAGTTTAGTCAAATAACCTTCACTTAGAACATGTTTTTTATTGCATTTTTTATTTTTATTTACTTTTTATTTTTTTTTGCTGTGTTTTTTAATTTAGTATTTCTAATGTTACTTATAATTGTTGTTTTTGCTCTGTTTTTTTTTTTGAGGTCAGTTCAAAATTAACAATCAACATTCACAAGAACATTTCGCACTTTGTGTGTTTTTGTTTTCAATTTTATCTAGGCAATAAACCAATCTTGAAACGTTTGTTGTTGAATTCGTACTTGTGCCCGTGGAAATTGTAACAATAATTTACAATATTAGAAAAAAATGTAGATTAGAAAATGCCTGCATACATATGAACATTCGAGTGGCCGTTAGTTGTATGGAGAATTTTTATTTTATTATTTTTTTTTCTCTCCCCCCAAAATCGGGTCAGTTTTATGTAAAAAAAAATTACAAAAAAATTTTATATCAGTAAGTTGTGTTTTAGGGGTGCGTTCGTCCCTCAAAGTTGGCCCTCAAGCCCATTTATTCAATATAATTTTTTTTAGTTTTCTTTTGACTATGTGTATCAGTGATCGGCAATGAATCGTTAATTTGCTATTCATACTGACTCATGAAATTTTAAATATAAAGGAATAGACATCATTTAAACACAACTACTCTGATTTACGCATACTCGCGATGACATTGATTTATAAATACAGGTTGAAATAAATATGAATGCGACGTCGACATCATAGTCATACCACACTCTCACTCATAAATCACCTAAGTTTGATTTGTAATTTCAGGAAAATACTTATACTACTCACATTGATTCGGATCACTCATGCATGTATGTTTATTTAAACGTTTAGTCATTACACAGTTTGCAAGTAGTGTACAATAGTAGTAAATAGTGTTGTTTTTCAATTCCTGCAAAAAAATAAAAACAAAAAAGCAACACAGAAACACATAACCACATAATGCGAACTTTAATGTTCGTATGCGAAGTTCGTGTTGTGAATCATACTTATTTTGCATCGTCCATAGGCATTCAGTTAAGGAGAGTAGAAATCAACAACGTCATAAATGTTGGTAAGGATGACTTCGATGCGCACTTGAAACTTTCGAGTGAATATGATTCATAGACAACATTGCAATAAGTATGAGTGTGCATAAGTACAAGAAATTATAAATCATGATTCAACTCTACTCACTTTTTTACTACTCATTGCTTTTCTCTGGTTGTGATAACCGTATTTAGGCTCTGGCTTCGACTTCAGTAAAGTGTGTGTGTGAATCGCACACGAAGGGTTCCGTACGGACACCACATATACAACACTATAAGAATTTTAGCCTATATAATCAAATATCTTACCTGATGTAGACATTAAAAAATATGTTAAGTGTGCGTCAAACTTTATTTTGGTTTTTGGCGATTTTTCTGGTTTTGGCGGTTTTTTTTTGTTTGTGGCGCTTTTGGGATTTTTTTTCGACTTGTGGCGTTTTTTCAGTTTTTTCTTTCGTTATGGCGATTTTTTTTTGGTTTTTGCGATTTATTTCAGTTATAGAGATTTTTATTAGCTTGGCGCTTTTTTTCTTTTTGGCGATTTTTTGTCGGTTTTTTGGCGATTTTTTCCGGTTTGGCGATTTTTTACTTTTAGCGTTTGAAAATGGCTTTAAATTTTGTTGTATTCCGAAAGACTTAAATTTATAGCTATGCTAAAAATTCAACAGGAACTGTGATAATTATTTCAATTGAAGAATTGTATTCGATTTCGAATTGACGTAAATATATTGCTATTAGAAATAAAATTGGTTTAGCAACAACATTAAAAATTGCAACATTTAGTAAAGCTTGTTGCTGCCAATGTTTGATTTCTCACCTTGGCAATAAATATTCTTAGTCTTGATTATATAATTTAAAATAAAATTTAAGAAAAAAAAATAAGATTGAAAAACCAAAAGTAATAAAAAATGGTTATTTTTACATTGCCAAGAAAAACTAATCTCATTTTCAAGAGTTGCATAGAACTACTTATTATAAGCAATTGCACTGTTGCCCAAAAATTGTATGGGATGCCGAAAGTATTTATTTTATTCACTCCACCGGCAGTTTCTGATAAACTGGCCAAATCGGCCATGCGCATTGTACTTTTCACAAAAAAAAAAAAAACTATACACTTTTGGCGCCATAACTTTCAAATGCGATGCTTTTCGGAAAATTTTTATATAACCATTTTTGTGCAGAATAAATAGCACAACAGTTTTCCTGTACATAATTTTGCCCTAACTATTGCCTATTATGGTCATTTAATGAGATAAAACTAAGTTTTTTTGGAATACTTTTTTTCAACGGCTCTCGCTAAAAATTTGATAGCGATAGTTATAATCCGTTTTCATTATTTTATAAGGTCCTCTCTGTAGATTATATAGCCCTATTACGTTTGGTCCAAATATGTATCATTTAATAATATAAGGATGATATACCATGGTATATGATGTTTTGATCCTTATAGTATTAAATGATATATATTTGGACCAAATCTAATTAGGCTATGTAATCTACAAATATTACTCGTACATGAAATACCGATAAATATTTATTTGACATAAAGTCTTTATTTATTTAATGACCCAAGAATGTGCTGGTCCAGATTTGCAATTTTTGTTGCAGCAATTCTTGAATATGTGTGAGAGTGTTGAAATAGAAATATATACTTTTTGTATTCCTCTCTCTCTCTCTCTCTCTTTTGCACTAAAAAAATAAAAAGTTGCTGCAACAAAAATTGCAAGTCTGGACTGGGACAATGTAACATGAAAATTGTGTATTGCTCATTTTTATAATTTTGAGTTATGACTGTTTATGTTTTAGTGTGCGATATAGTGACCTAATGCCATGCGCGATTACACTTATACCCAATCCGGCATGATTTTTTTAAGCACGTATCGAAATGAAAAATATACATACATATGTATGTATGTATATTTAAAAAAAAAATAATCAAAGCGGCAACTTTGTTTACAATACAGAACACATGAGTATGATTCATTTTTTCTTTTATAATTTACATTCCACATTCTTCCATATATTTTTTACAGTTTGTACTTAGGCCTTTAATAAATAATTTATAAATAAAATGAATTTAAAATGCTGACACATTATAGATGGGGTGATATTTAATTGAATTTTCACATTTCTATTCACTTTTCTAAACAAAGTTTAAATATTCAATTGCATTTATGTATTTATTTATTTCTAAAGAAAACTGTAGGAAATTGAGCTCTGTTTGCAAAACTCAATTATTTTCCATAAAATTCAAACTCCATAAATATGTATGTACGAGTATATTCAATAACATATAGCCGGTAGACAAAACCGCAATATTTCAAACCATGAACGCAAACGGCATTCGCCAACATAAAAATGAACTTGAGCACTTCCTCACGGAAAAAAATATTGATATAATGTTGGTCTCAGAGACTCATTTGACTTCGAGAAGCCTTTTCAAAATTTATGGCTACACCTTATATGATTCAAAGGACCCGAGAGGAAGAGCATGCGGTGGATCAGCAATTTTAATTAAGTCAATACTCAAATACTACATTCTTCACAACATTTGTGAACATTTACAAGCAACAAATATTGGCATTGAAAATTTTTTTACAAATTTCATGATATCATCAATTTACTCCCCTCCCAGATTTTCAATCACTGATGATCAATACGAAAATGTTTACAAATCTCTTGGTCCTTGTTTTCTAGCAGCTGGCGACTACAATGCAAAACATACGTTTTGGGGTTCGCATCTTATTACACGCAGAGGTTGAGCGTTGTTCAACAAAATTTCAAAAATGGGCTTGTATGTCATTTCGAGTGGGGAGCCCACTTATTGGCCTACTGACATACAAAAAATTCCGGATGTTATAGAATTTGGCGTCATGAAAACTATTTATAAGTAACGATTTTGGTCGAAATTTAAGGCACAGCTACGCCTGCATCTAGGACTACTACGTAAATGTGTAGAACTACTAGTGGGGGACTATAATTTCTCATTAACTCATATTAGCTTTGCCTTTTTCTAATATATACATTAAACACATTCACCACAGGAGGCTACACTAACACACTACTTCAAATGCTGCTAGCTGCATTTGTCGCCTGATAGTTAATTATTTTGGAGGCGGCAACAGCATCACAAGCATCTGTAGTGCGATTCACTAACTTTTAATGATTTGCCTATAGCAAAATTAACCAACAATTATTGTTATTTGCAGTAACGATTTTGCAATTCACTTACAGCTTGTTAATAAAAACGTTAACATTTTTTACCAAGTGTCAAAATATACGAAAATAATCAAAAAGTTTGTGCTAACTTTACAAAAGTTTGTTTAAGCTGTGCTTAGTAGCCATTTTATTGGTTATTTTACTTCGCCGATGATTCTGCTACACAACGAAAGGGGGCGCTCTGATGTTACATTAGGATTAGTATCTGATGAAGTCGGTATAGTTTTTATTGACCAGTGCCTTATCCCTGCATCACTAGAACTTTTTCCAAAACAACTAATACAAAGGACACTAATGCACATCAGAAAAATGGGTGGTGTTGTTATTTTTTTAACGACTATCGGAGACCGGGCTCGAACCCAGGACCTTCGGTTTTGTAGTCAACCTGCTAACCTGCTTCAGCCAACGCCAACCTCAAAGTTTGTGCTAACTTTACAAACAAAATTTTAATTAATAAGATAAATATTAATTTTGCAAAAAATTATAACAAAAATATTCACCCTTATTCTAATTGTCGACATCGACATCACTTTAACACAACACCAAAAAATTAATGCTTATGTATCCTTTGGCGAAAACAACTGACTCCTGTTGGCAGGTTTATGCTATTTTCTAGACCTTAAGGAACGGAAATAGATTGCCAGTATCACGAAAATGTTCTCGAGAGCGAGTAAACAAGCCAAAATTTTTTGGTATTGTGTTAAAGTGACGTCAATGTCGACAATTAGAATAGGGGTGATTAAAACTTAGAGCCAATTTCACTAAGTTATTTAAATATCAATTCATATTTAAAAGTCAGTTTTCCCTACAAAAATTAATGAAAATCAAAATTTAAATATGAATTGATATTTATATGGAATTGGTGAAATTGGCCCTTAATATAAAAAAAATTCCAATAAAAAATCAATAAAAACCCAATAAAAGCAAAAAAATGTTAAATTAATTTAATTTTCATTTTATTGATTTTAAAAAATATCTTTGCTAAATTTTTGCACGGAGAACGCTTCCATTAATTGTTGGAATGCTCAATACAGACTAATCTTGTGTGAAAGAAAGTGCTTGCCAAATATTCAAAAGCCATCACAATATAAAATAGAAACTTCGTATCGATAAAATAAACAGGGCTTGTTTATCGACGAATAAAAAAGGAAACAAAAACAGCTGACTTTAAATAAATTGTCGTTATATGTATTTTAACGATAGGATTATCGTTATAACAGTTAGTGAATCGCACTACTGGTATTGAACATTAAAAACATATTTCAGTGGTGCTACCAAATATTTCAAATATTTCACTTAAAAAAATTTTTAATTACTGTTTTAAATTGAACTTGTGTATGTTATGTATAGAAATTAATCAATTTATTTTTGTAAATCAATTTTGGAACGTTCTTTCTGTTAAATAATATAAAATAGTTGTAAGCTTTCATTTATGCAACATTTTGCATTATATTGGCAACACTATATTTGCTCATTGCCGCCAACAAAAATAGAAATTAGTTGAATTTGACTACAAAGGCAAAATCAGCATGGACAACAACCTCCCGCCACGGCGCACCATGTTGCCTTGCTGTCGTCAAAATAATCCATAAGCATGTGTATTCTATTTTTGTCATATTGAAGTTGGTAACTCGCTGTGGTGAATATGGTCAATGCTATACACAAACTTTCAACGAAACGAGCCTAGATGGGTATCAAAGTTATGAACCAAATTTACTATTGCTGACCAGGGCTGTCAGATATGGCGATTTCTCTCTAAATGTGTCGATTTTTCAGCTTTTTTGGCTTTTAATTTAAATTTTTTGATTTGGCGATAAATAAATACGAGTATTTTGGCGATTTTTATGGCTATTTTTTTAATTGAACTTCAAAACTTTTATAATTCAGGAGAATTACTTTGTTGAAAGAGTATTTTCAAAACATAAAAAAAACATAAATGCGATTTTGATAATTTTTCTTATATCAGTTATTTATAGTAATTAAAGTGTTTTGGAATTTGGATGAGAAAAGTTTACAAGAAATAATTTTTGGCAATTTAATTTGTACTTTTAACGAATTTCTGAACATTTTTTTAGTATTATTTTATAAAAATTTATATGAAAAAAGTGTGATATAAAACCAATCTATTATCAAATACATATATATTAACGAAAACTATTGGGCAGTTTCCACAAGTCAGGCAGACAACTCGTCTAGCAAATTTTATACTCATGTCAACCGTCTGCATTGTAGATTTTGGCTATTTTTTTAAATCAAATAGGACGGAAAAAATCTGGCAACATAACATAACATAAATGAATTTGTTGATATGCAAACATAATTCTACACAAAAGGCTTCACAATTACTCGTATTTGTCCATGTTACAAACGTGAAATTACGTATGCGTCATTACAAAAAAAAATCGCCAAATACCGAAAATTTCGCCAAAAAGAAAACCTTCGTGTGTGAATCACAAAGTCTTACATTACTGAATTTATTTTAATCACATTACACTTGCTTTTTAAATGGGTTTTAAATTTGCAATAGAATAATTACAGTAACTTATCATTACGTACGGGATTGGGGACTCTGATTCTTTGTAAAAGTTAAGCAGGATGAAGAATTCGGGAAATCAGCTGCAATTCGATTATCTGCACATTGACAACCAGAATAAATTGATAATAATAGATGCACGTGTACATATCTGCAATAAATTTGTGTTTATATTCTTTACATTGTATACAAAATAACCTTAATCGAATGATAAAACAAAAAAAAATTATTTAATTAATTTTTATTCTTCTGGCAATATAATATGTCTAGCGAATGATGTTTAACGAAAATCGATCGTACGTGATGTAAAATGAATGCTTTTATTTGTTTTATTTATTACATTTGGTAATACAGACTTATTTAATTGTTGTTTTTTTTTTAATTTAATGTGTTTTTAATGAATTCAAAAAAAAAATTGTTTATTCAATTCGAAATAATTGATTTGCAAAAACACTTGATAAAAAGTTTGAAAACGAAATAGCATAAGAATAAATTTTAATTTTTTTTATCGAACGATGAACCAAAATTTTGATATGTAGCCAATAATGATTTATAACCTTGAACCCAAAGAGTAAAATTAAACAATACATATACATTTATATATGTACATATATGATAAATTAAAAAAAGAAAGGAAAGAAAATACAATTGAGAATAAGTGAAATAAAAAGAAAATATAGACACAATTGAATACATATGTGACCTTCTCCGAGAAAAGCGACCTAGTGTGTGAAAATGGAGTTTTAAGAAAAACGCATTTCATCTTATTCTGCACCCTTTTAGGTACCAGAATCCACTCTTAAGTCCAAACTCGTTTTTTGACACTAGGTCCCTTTTCTCGGAGAATGTCACATATATCAATTATGCATGGCAATCGTTAGTTAAACTTTTCTTATTTTTGTTGTCTTTGTTGGGTATAACCAATTTTTTTGGCATAGTACCATGAGGTCAACCATGTCCTAGTAACCACGAAAATCATAATCTTTTGTAATTTTTCTCAAAAAAGTTCACGCACCAATTGGTTTTTCTAAACCAAAGAAAGACATTTTGGAACACTTAAAAAGCACGGACTTGAACTAACAAAAATATTATTTTACATAATCTAAAATTATTTCGAGGCCTTCTTAATGCAATATTGAATATTCATAATTTTATACGGTGTTTTTTTATTTATTTTTTGTTTTATAAATAAACATATTAGTAATTTTTCTTAACCAAAAAGAAAATTAAAAATTTTCAAAACTCCATCGCGGTTGGTGTATACTCGTACATACATTTGACATACATAAATTATAACTTTAATATTTTATTTTTGTTTATTTCTAGGTTACATATACGACCTTTGGGACTTATATTTTTGATGATATTTTGCTTTTGGTTATATAAAAATCGCTCTAGTATATCCATACAAATGCCGCCAGAATTGGAAGAACACATACGAACAGTGCAGCGGTGCTTGATTGAATTTCGACAAACTAAACCAGGAATGTTTTGCGCTGTAGCATCCGTTTGTTTGGGTGTATTGGCAGTGGTGGGTCATTTAATGTCCGGTTCGACGTTTGTCTTGATTGGATTAATATTAGCTGGCATCTTGTCAACCAAATTCAAATTGAGAATAGCTAAATTTGAACGAACAGGTAAGCACACAAGCATACAAAGGGTCTTTTCGTAAATGCATCACTGCGCTGCAAATGGAAATTGTAATGTACCAAAGTGCTTCGTACTCCAGCGATAACGCACAAATAAATGTCCAATAAATATAATGTACAATTATGGTTCCTAAAAAATATTGTCACCGAGTTTGTATTGCATTATAAATTACAGTTTGCTCGTATGATGCAAAGCAGTGATGCATTTACGAATATACCAAAATCATGCAAAGGGAAAGGAAGTGCTATTGAAGGCAAAATAAAAATGTAAATATTTTCGAATTCAATCCCTTAAATATTTAGCGCAAATAGAATTTTATTCAATTTTACTTGCATTCAATTTCGTTGTTCTTATCCTTAAACGGATTTAATAAAATCTAATTTGTTTACTTTTGTTTTAAATTTAGATTGGTCTGAGACACTAAACGACAATGAATTAGATGAGGAATTTATGCCGGAGGATAATGAAAACAATATGTATGTTTTGGAAAGAGCCAGTGATTTGGCCTCACTAACACAGCCCACCGAAGATGGCGACAATGATGAAGAGAACAGCGATGAAATACCCTCTGAGCTGCTTATACCAGATCCTATACCAGAAATAGAAGACAATTCCACAGACGACGATGTAGATGATTTATTACCCATAGTGCATGTGTCCAAATCAGAGGCACACATAAACAACTCCAAACCCGCCAGCGATGCATCAGTTAAATACTCACAGAATACTGATGCCATAGAATTTAAAAAAGGTCATTTTAAACGTGATATTTCATTATCGAATACATCATCATCATCAGAGGAAAGTCTTTCAAAAGGTTTGCATTTTCCTGATCACATGGAAATTGATGGACCTAACCAGCGCGAAACTGCAAAGAGACTGAGTAGCCAAGAGCAGATAGATAATGGCCTGGTAGCTATGGCTATTAATTCACAAACCCAGGCCTTGCTAGCGAATAGCAGTCAACTAATACCCACCTTAGTGAGCGGTCTGGTACAGGGTGTGCTCGGTGTGGGCTCCACCACTTTGATACAACAAAATGATGCCACAAATGAATCCCAAAATAGGCGTGTTGTCACCACCGCTCAAGATTATTCGGACGAGAGTGATTTTGAGATATTAGAAGATGACGATTTTCAACAACCAACTCATTGAGGACCTAGAAAGAAACCCATTTAAAATGACAACACAAAATTCGATATATCCTTACTAACCATCACAAAACTTATCATGTGTGAATTGTTAATAAGTTATTTTATATTTTTAATGCTTTTATTTGTTTTAGCCTTTTATTTTGTTTAATGTGCGCTTAAAACGAATCAAAGGTTGTACCAAAAAAATGCAATGCAGTTTTCATTCGACTCGAAAGAAAAATAAACAATATTTAAGAAAAAATTAAATGTAAAAGGAGGAAAATTAAAAAAAAATCAAATGTGAAAAATTTTTGTTTATGGCTTTCACACGACTGTTGCGATAATATTTTCTCTTTCGAGTCGAACTACAAATTAATTCTCTTAGTTAAGCAAACCAAAATTCACAAACTAAATTGGCACCATTGAAATTCATTTTTCGAATTTGTTACAAACAGTTTACGACAAATCAACTTTGCAAAAAATTAATACATTTTGGTACTTTTCAAATAACATTCAAAAATATTCACGCCTTGTACACGAATTTTGTGCATTTTAAAAACATTTAAAGATATGTAGTTTTTTTTAGAGAGGTGTTAATAATTCTAAAATTTTCCTTTATAAATTGGAAGAAAAAGGTTAGAAATTAACTGCCTGTATAACGATATCGAAAGAATTTATATTGAAATAAAAAAACAAATTTTCCTAATTTATTGTTGTTTTCAATATAAAATTTCAGTCGAAAGTCAACTTTCGATATCGCGAAACAGGCCATAAATTTTAGTTTTTGAAAATACTGTAAATGCCTGATGCTTTATTGTACAAATTGAATAGAAAGAAAACTGCTGAAATTTTTATATTATTAAGAAAAGAAATTCAAAAACATTTTCTATCGATTTGAAGTGTATGATAAATAATCTGCATTTTTGTGATTTTTCATAAAACATTAAAATAATACTGTCACACTTGAACCAAAAATAAAAACAGTTTTGGTGAATTTCGAATTTTCGAAGATAAGAAAACTGTAAAATTTGAATTGAACATTCGAAATTCTACATAAAAACTAACAGCCTGTCCCACGATGTCGACAGAAAACGTTCTATCGACAACTTGGTGCCTATTTCACGATATGGAAAGAAAACTTTCGATTTACAATTAATATTGAAAACAAAAACCAATTTTCATATTTTATTGCAGCAATAAAATAATACAATTTATTATTTTTTTCAATATAAGTAATCGATCGATCGTTGTCTGTCGACATGGTGGGGCTGTTTTGAATTTTCGAAAATAACACTCAATTTTGTAATTACTTATATATAAAAATTATTTAAAGAAATCTGCCCATAAAAATGTTCTATTACAAGTTTTCGAATATAAAGAATTCTTGCAATGACATAAACATAAGCTTATAAAATTAGGCTATTGAAATTCTACAAGAAAATTAAACTAAAACACGATTTCCGCTCGTCTAGTAATTTATAAAGAAGCAAACGCATATGGGAAATTCCACAGAAATTTTAACTTTTTGTTACATACGATGCCCAAGCAATTGAGCTTATATTTCAGATCAATGATGTTCGATTTTTCATTATATTTTTGCCAAAGGTAGATCTACTTACAGCCTACAAAAGTACATAATGAAATTAAAAAAAAGTTATTTATGATTTGATTAGGCTAAAGTTCGTTTGTATCGCTCTGTAAGCCAAATTACATGTGATAATTTTTAAGGAACAAATCATAAATATAGAAACAAATAATGTTCGAAAAATAATAATTAAACTAATTAAAAAAATAAATTTTCTCTTAAAAAAACAAACTTAATTGTATGTGACAAAAATTTTACTTTTCTGTGGAAATGCCCGTATATAAATCTAAGAGAATTAAATCATATTTTTTTATTATTTATTTTATTTTATTATTAAAAAATCTTTGATTAGTGCATAAACAAACTTGAAAAATCTTTGAGCTTTTTAATAAAGTTCAAATTTCATTATACATAAATTCGGAAATCCTCCAGTTGGAAATTTTCTTATTATTTACACACTACTTTTTTTTGGCATTTTAGTCTTGACATTATTACAGTCATTAAACTGTATTTATTTTGCAAATTTCGAAACAAACATCATAAAGTTTTTAAATATAAAAGCATTAAATAGATTAAGCCAAAGCTCTGCTTGGAATGCGAAATCTAGTTTCAAGCATATCTCAACAATTAAAATTTGTCGTGTCGAAAATTTCCTACGATTTTATTAATTGATTGTTTACTATTTTAAATTTTGCAAACATATAGATATTATGTGCATCTTTGCCATAATCAGGCCATATTATGTTTTGCCATATTTCGAAATTTACTTCGCATTTTTAAACAAAAACTGAAAATTATAAATTTAAATTTAATAATATACCTGGGGCTCTACGCTGCAATACGAAATGAAAGAAAATAATTTCGAATTTACATATTATTAAGATACAAATTCGAAAGTGTTTTCTTGCGTTTCGAATTACAGAGTAGAACCCCTGAACTTTTAACTTAAAAAATATGTTAAAATTAAATTGAGAAACAAATACGAAATGTAGAAAATGTTATTAAAAAAATATTTAAAAAAATTATTCAAAAAGCACATGTAACTGTTGTAGTTGCTTAAAAAATTATCGGGCATGTTCTGATAATCATGCGAAATATTTTTTCTTTTGATTTTAATCAAGAATACTAAAAGTTTCGTAAACTGTTTATTAAAAAATTAATTGATAAAATGTTCTTTTCTTTTGCTAAATTTGTCTTTTCATTGTTTACTTATGTATACACTGATGATTTCAACAAACAGTGGACCTAAACAGCTGGCAAATCGCAAGCAAAATGCAGAATATGCAGAAACAATTTCGGAACACACCTGCATAATAAATAAATAAATATGTATATGCATACGGTCATATTTATAAAAATTATTAAGGCTTTATAAAAGCTTAATAAGAAAAATTTTTTTATGAATATTTCTTTTAAAAAGCCTTTATAAACCCTTAATATTTTTTATAAATAAGGCTGATATATTATAACGTTGTCTTAGCAAAGATACTCGTACTTATCACAAAAAATATTTTTAAAAATACTCCAAAAATATTTTCCTTTCACTGAAACAAAATATTTGAAAGTTTCTTTAAAAATTGTATATAAAAAGATATAAAAATAGATTTGTTTTGCAAAATATACTGTACACAAACAAGTACATACATATATGTATAAATATGTACATACATAAATTCTCACAAATGTTAAATATTTAAAAAAATTCAATGGTGCACATTAAAATACATATGCATCTATGTATGTAAGATATTTTAATTAGCAATCATTTTTTCATAACTACAACCTATTAATATTTTTAGTTTATTATACATACATACTTACAAATATTTTGCAGAAGCTATTTGACTTAATTTTAAAATAACGAATAATTTACTTTAATATTTTACTTTGAATTTAAGTTTTTTTTTACAATAAAAATTTCCCTTTGTTTTCTCTCCTAAATAATATTTTTTAACATGAAACTACAAACGAGAAATTGGAAAATCTTCCAATGAAGTTAATATAAAATAATGTATTTAAAAAAAAGGAATCTGAAAAATTAAAAAAAAATGTGATTATTTCTAATGCGAAATAAATAATGTATAGAAATTTATAAATGTAAAGCTAAAAAAGGCTTTTTGTAAAAAATGTTTATTAAAAAATATAAAAATTTAAATAAATATATATATTTTTTCAATTAGTTTGCAAAGCTTAAGAATAATCATATTTATTATCTTTATTATTGTGTTAATTGTATTTGTATTGTATATTTTTAATTAAACGCTATACATACTTCATAAACACATACATACATACATGCTATATAAAAAACATAAAAAAATAAATTATCAGAATACAAATTATTTAGAAAATACATACATATACATACATAATATATCATTAAATAAA
Source organism: Tachina lurida (assembly GCA_944452675.1). Lineage (NCBI taxonomy): Eukaryota > Metazoa > Arthropoda > Insecta > Diptera > Tachinidae > Tachina > Tachina lurida. The sequence goes on from OX101755.1 coordinate 92,786,790, forward strand.
GAAATTCAATAATTAAGTTTTGATTATGATAACTAAAATGGTAAAACAAGTAAAATTACTTAAATAAAGAAGAAAAAAATTCATTAGAAAACGAAACTAGTATACATTAGTTTTATTTGAAAGTAAAAATAACTAAGAATTTTTTTTAGTTGTTTCTCGCTTGTGAACTGTGCCATTATATCCAAAATGAAGGGGGTGCACAGATTTACAATTAAAAAACTGTAACAGGGAGGGGTTTTTCAAGTTGAGCCAAAACTGCTTGAGCACTTTAAAGCAAATGGTTGCATGTTTCTTTATAAAAGGATTCTTAGCTCTCAATGAAGAAAACTATTAGCTTGTCTTTCAACAGTATTCGAAGAAATAAGAAAAAATAATGTGCAAGCACACGTCAATTTTCAATTATGACAAAACTACCTCTCACCCCTCTCATATATCAATTGAAACAACTGGAAAAATCGCATTAATGAGTCAATTCCTTTCAGTACAACACCTTCTCGGCCAGCAATTGTGAAGATGATCGAAAAATCTTAGCAGTTGACTGTTTGGAACGGTGTTTTGTAACGATATCATTCGTGTGATTTCTCGAAGAGAAGATCACAACTGTTCACAGAGATCTTGTGATGTATGTACATACATATATATAAATATTCTCCTAGGGTTCCATGGAGGAACATAGGGCCACATCTTGTGATGTGACACCTTTAAACTTTCTTCGGGACTACGCGAAAGGCAAGGTCTATGCCAATGTCCCACAATCGATTAAAAAACTCAAAGATGGAACTTGTGAAGCTATCGAAGACATACAGCCTCATACTTGCGAATTTGTGAAGGAAAATTTCCTGAAAAAATATTGTCCTAAAGCAGCCACCGCAGCCATTTGGCTCATATTGTTTTGCATTATAGTAATTTAGACTTGGCTAAACAATTAACTTTGCACAATTTTTGTGCAGATGAATTAAAATTTTACGTTGTATTAAATTTACTTATCGTAACATTACGATATATAGTTTAATAGGTTCATTCCTTTATTAATTGAACCGTTACAATTAAAAACAGAAGTGTTATATATTTATTTAAATTAACGGTTATTTTATAATTACAGTACAACATACAAATACATACAGCTCTGTAAAATATAATGTAACAGTGATGCCAAGTTCTTAAAACTACTTGTATGTACATATTTCTTGCTTTGACATTTCTCTTCATTTGTAAACAAAAACACAACACGTGCAAGCGGAAAATGTAATAATTTTTTTCTGCTGGAATAATATTCAATAAAAATATATAAATTTTATCAATAAAAATGCCACCTATTGCAGAAGAAGGCAACTGTTTAATATATCGTGGAAGTAATTTTTTTAAACAGCGCCTAATACTGTCCGTATTAAGTGGTAAACCGGTGAAAATAACACAGATACGTTCGGAAGATGAGTCCCAACCTGGATTAAGAGAATTCGAAATCGGTTTGATACGTCTGCTAGACAAGCTCACAAATGGCACAAAAATTGAACTAAATCCGGCCGGTACTTCTGTAATGTTTTCGCCTGGCTTGTTGCACGGTGGGCAAATACATCATGATTGCAGCTTACAAAGAAGTATTGGCTACTATTTGGATGTTTTGATAGCCTTAGGGCCATTTTGTAAATTTCCGCTTAATGTAACTTTGAGAGGTATAACTAATAGCAAAGAGTCACCTTCAGCGGATCATATGAAAGCAGCTGCTTTGGCGGTACTAAAACGTTTCCTGGTAGTGGATGAGGGCTTGGAATTGAAAATAGTCAAACGTGGCTTGGCTCCTTTGGGAGGTGGTGAAGTTTTGTTTAAATGTCCCATTCGTAAAACGTTACGTTCTATACAATTTGTGGATCAAGGTATGGTAAAACGTATCAGGGGTACTGTGTACGCCTGCAAAGTTTCACCCGCCATGGCAAACCGTTCGGTAGAGGCGGCTAAAGGTGTAATGTTGCAATTTTTACCTGATATTTATATATACACTGACCAAAATCGCGGTAAAATGTCTGGTAACTCACCGGGCTTTGGCATATGTCTGCATGCTGAGACTACTGAGGGTGTTGTCTTTGCCGCAGAAGTCAACTCTCATACCAAGGACGATGGCAAAGAGCCCACGATACCCGAGGATATGGGCAAACTAGCAGCTTTACGCTTATTAGATGAAATTTACCGTGGCGGCAGTGTAGACTCTTCTTATCAGTGGCTTGTAGCTTTGTTTATGACACTGGGTCAGAAAAATGTTTCAAAATTCATGACTGGTGAGTACAAATTGGATAAATGTTTATTTGAATAGTAATTATTATTATTCGACTAATAGGCCCATTGTCGTCTTACACGGTGCATTTTTTGCAACATTTACGTGATTTCTTTTCCATTACTTTTAAATTGGAAAATCCCGAAACGGAGGACAACGAAGAGGTTGTGGCTGGTGCTCAAAAAGTCTTACTGACATGTGTTGGTATCGGCTATACCAATATAAGTAAAAAAGTTATTTAAATTGTTTGCATTTTATTTTGAAAGTAGATTTTAGGTGTTTTTTTTTTTAATAGTACGTTTTAATGAAAAAAATTTAAGAATTGTTTAAAAACGTAATACCTTTAAATTGGAATGAAAAACGATGTAAATTTGTAATGTAATATGAATCTGTAAATATATACTGACATACATATCGTCGGTTGGTTTCTGGTTTGCGGCACAGCATATACAAAATGCATTATGTCTGCAGCAAAGCAGAAACCAACCGACGATATGTACACGTGTACATATCTACATGCTCGTATATAAAGCTTTTAGGTTAAATATGATATGGGTATGCTGATATTGAAACACCGTGCATTAAATATAGAAAGTATGTAGAATTTTGAAATAGCCCCTAATATTACTGTTATGTTTGTTTTCGTTGGCATGCAGTAAGGTGAGGCTTGTAAATAATCAAACTTGTTCAACTTGCTATTTATAGCAAATGAAGGTGAATGTGGGTTGGTTTGTGTCAACAATAAGCCTTTAAACATTATGCTGTGTGTTGAATTCTAATGTGTCTGCACTACAGCGTTGCCGACTTCTGTGTAATTATCCAAAAAGGGGAAAGACATTTATTTTTAATTTCCTATTGTATAAGCATCAGAAAAGCGCAATGAGTACTGAAAAAGTGAGTAGAGTTGAATCATGACTTATAATTTCTTGTACTTATGCGCACGCATACTTATTGCAATGTTGTCTATGAATCCTCTTCACTCGAAAGTTTGAAGTGCGCATCGAACTCACGATGCAAAATAAGTATGATTCGCAATGCGAACTTCGCATACGACCATTAAAGTTCCCATTATGAGTTTATATGTTTCTCTCTTGCTTTTTTTGTTTTTTGTTTGCAGGTATTGAAGCAACCCTATTTACTACTATTGTATACTACTTGCAAAGTAAACTTAAAAAAAACATACATGCATGTGTTGAGTGAGCATAATCAATATGAGTAGTATAAGTATTTTCCTGAAATCATAAATCAAAATGAGATGATTTATGAGTGCGAGTGTGGGATGATGTTGACGTCGCATTCATATTTATTTCAACCTATACTTATAAATCAATGTCATGTTGAGTATGCGTAAATCAGAGCAGTTGATTTTAAATGATGTCTACTCACTTATGTTTAAAATTTTATGAGTAAGTATGAATAGCGAAAACATGATTCAATGCCAATCTCTGATAAGCATCAAATATCATTTCTGAATGATATTTATCGTATGTGATTTTAAAAGCGTATCATTATTACTTTTAAAATCACATTTGATTTGAAAAAAATTTGATTTTCAGAACATGCTTGTATTTTTGGTTCACAAAATGTTTGTGTAATATTTGGGCCAAATTTTGTAAAACGGAAACGTTGTGTGCAATTTGTTTTTAAAGTTTAACACATAAAAATATCGTTTTGCAAAATTTTGCCCCTTTTTTGTGTAATTTCGCCTCATGTGAAGTAAATTTTTTAATTATACATTTTTAATTTCATTTAAGGGTAGACTTTGTAAACAGACTTCTATAAAAAACAACCGGTACAAAAATCTAAAAATTGCCGAATATTCCGGAATTCGAACACGAATACCAACAAATATTCGCGTATTACTACTTATTAACCAGCACATCAAAATTGATATTTTTTAAATTTTCTAAAAAACAAATAGCTGATCCTGATGTATTTTCATATGCTAACTACGATGCCATCATTAGCTTTTCCCTAGCAGTTTGAAGGATATAGTAACACTTATTCTTTGCATAATTTACACCATTTCTTATACTATTAATTTAATGTTTCAGTAACGACCCTCCAAACTCTTACTATACTTTCTGGATTATTAATCTGCAATAATGAATATGTCAGGATATCTTACCGTGCTATCATATAACATTGTTCCCATTTCAAGGTCAAATTATCATTTTACAATGATACTGAAGTAAAATTAGACAATCCGATTTATTTTTACACTTAACCAAACTTTTTGTATTCTAAAATACCCCCAGCTCAACGTTCTTGATGAAATTAATCTCGTTAGAAAAATCAAAATTTGACGGTAATACGGTAGCAATGTAAAATTGTCGTTGTGAAATGCTACTTGAGTGCGGTTTTAAAACTAAATGTTTAGTCCCAGTCTTATTGCTAAGCTTATCACTTTTTCTTCTTTAAACTTTCATCGGCGTGCACACAATGCATGTCTTATTTTTCAGCTCATATTTTTTATGCATAGTTTTGTGTATGCATATGTGCTTCATTTACCATTACGAATGAGAAAGCAAAACGTATTGACAGTACATGAAGCTGATTACTCTTTTCTTTCCCTCGTCTCTCTCCCCTACAAACTGATCAGATTAGCAATAAGACTTGCATAGTGAAAACTAGGACTTATATTGAAAGTGTACCATATTACCGTATTACCATTTTAATGTAAAATTTTCCTTTTCATGGCGCGTTTTCAAACAATGCTCAAACCAGAATAGGCCCGATGTTAGCTAAGATAAAAACTTTATAATGAAATTTTTCTAAACAAAACCAGATATGATTTCGAAAATAGCGACTTAAAATTAAGACATAATAACATTTCAGTTAAATGAAACATGATTATACATACGTATGTGTGCTCGTACATACAGTGCTAAACTACTTGGCACCTGCTTCGAACATCAATGCATGTAATACATCTAATAATAACGGTTTAGAAAACTCATTATTCTAATGGGCGTGTTCCACCTGATTGTCTACACCGAAGACTGTGTAATTAATAAATAAGTACATAAAATTCATAAAAAATTTAATAAAATAGGTGGCAAAGTCAAAATTCGGAAATACTAAATCGAAATCTCTCTATAATCACTCATTTTCAAACCTAACGCAAAATTGTCCAGGTAATTTAATTTTTTAGTACCAAATGATTGTATTATTTATGTAGGTATGGGAACTTTTTGCAATTATTTAAAAATCATAAATTACAATGTTGAATAAATTAAAAGCAGCAAATGTTTCAATTCAATTCTTTCTCAGCGGAATAATTATTAAAAATTAATTCATACATAAATTCATTTTAATGCGCAGCAAGCAAAATTAAAAAAAAAATTACAATTAAATACAAACAATCAGTGCAACAGAAAGTTTGCTATTTTATTTACATATTTCATTTTACATAAAGATTAAGAATTTTGTTTTTATTGCAATTTGAAATTTACATGTAAATTATGTTCGAAATATTTTTTCGAAGATCTAAAAATGCACCTGAAGTGAAAAGCAACTAGTGCAACTTCAACATCTGAATACAATTGATGCATGACATTATAAATAGTCTGAACAGACGGCGACTTGAGTTCAGTAAGTTATTTTGAATAAAAAAGTTAACACCAGTAAACAGCTAAAATATTAAGAAACCCTTATAATGAATTTAGTGAGTGCTTTTTGTGTGATGGCCAGCTTAATTGCAGCAACTTGTGCCAATCCCACACAAAATGCTGGTATTGTGGCGTTAGAGGACACTTCCTCATTGGATGGTGTTACTTGGGAGAAATTGGAAAAGGTGCCCATTGAAAAGGGAGCTAAATTAATGCAGGAATGGTGTAAGTTTTCAAGGCACAAACCGCGCCTTAAGGCTTTTACATTTTCTCTGTAATATTTCAGACCACATTTCTCGAATTGATCAAGAGCTGAAGTCCAGTTTTGTGCCGAGTCCCGGCAATATACCCGTTTATATTGTCAGAGATCATGGCAAGAAGGAAACTGCCAAATTGAACAACTTTGTTGAAATAGCCAAAGAAGACACTAGTTTTGGCAATGGAGAAGTAACCGTTTTCATTACTGGCCTACCCTCTACACTTGAAAGTGTCCAGAAAGCCAATGACAAACTAGTACACGCTTACATCGAACGCTATAATCATAAACCACAAAAGCACGAAAGCTACAAAGCATACAATGAAGCAGCTGATAGTCATACTACGAGTACTGACGAAGAAACTTCCTTCGAAACCCTGAGCAGCGGAAACTTGATTATTATTGATTTAGGTCAGACACTGGATAGTTTGGAACATTTAGCTATTTTCGATGTTGATGAGGTGGGGGCCATGATTGGTAAATCTTTGGTTATGCTGGCCAATGACTGCGATATGCCCCAGGGAATTATTCATGTTGTTGCTCAGGGTGTTGCTGCTCATGTGGCTGGCGCTGCTGGTGATGAGTACACCCGTTTGACGGATAACAAATTTCGCCGTATCACTGCTTTGGATCCATTCAAGATTTTGACAAAAGACTCGCAAATTTTATCTGGCTTAGCACGCGGAGATGCTGAATTTGTTGATGCCATTCATACATCAGTTTACGGCATAGGCACCTTGACGCGTGTTGGTGATATTGATTTCTTTCCCAATGGTCTTTGCATTGGCGCACCAGGCTCTGAAAATATTATTGAAGCTTCTATGCGAGCTACTCGCTATTTCGCTGAGTCTGTGTATCCTGGCAACGAGCGCAACTTCCCGGCCGTAGAGGCCAACTCATTGAAAGAGTATAAGAAAAACAATGGTTTCGGTAAGCGCGCCTTCATGGGTATTGCTACCGATTATGATCTCACAGGTGACTATATGCTGCAAGTAAATGAAAAGAGTCCTTTCGGCATGAGAGCCATGACACATAAGCACAATGGTTATCATAGTGAATCCTGGCATTAATACATTGTACAATGTATAAACTTGAAAATATTTTCAAGTACCATATAATTATACCATTATAATTAGAGATTTTTTTTTCAATTCCGTTGGAAAAATGGAAAAATGTAATTCCCTTTACAACAAACACAGGAAAAAACAAATAAATTTTTCCATTTTCCAACAAAAAAAAAAACTAAAATTAATACCTTTATTAATTTTAATAAAAGCAAATTTTGGGCGAATTTCACCAACTTATTTAAATATCAATTCATAAATTCATATTTAAAATTAATTTTTCCATACAAAAATTAATGAAAATCGACTTTAAATATGTATTGATATTTAAATAGAGTTTGTGAAATTGGCCCTTAATATTATTTTTATTACACAATATCTATGAGTATGTTTTTTATTTTCACCCCTAAAATTAAGCATTTGAAATATTATGAGTAATTTTATTTAAAAATTTATATGTATCTACATAAGTATGAATTTTTTACGAAATAAATATGGAAATCGATTTACCATCCCTGACAATTTTCGCCAGTTTTTAAGTCCAAAAAATTACAGAGTAATAAAAATTTTTTTTTGCAAATTTTTGACAACGACATTATCTCTGGAACCCTTTTGGAGATTTTGGACATCCGATCCACTTTATCAAGTTTTTAAAAATTAATAAATATCGAAAATCGTTTTGACGAAGACTTTTGAAGTTTTGTGAAAAAACGACTTCTTCGAAATTTTTCCTTAACGATATCTCTCGAAAGAATCAACCGGTTTTAGTCAAATTGCCAGCAATCAAAATGTCTTTTTGAGGTGAGATTTTGAACTTCATCAACTTAGGGCCACTTTTTGAGTTCAAGATTAGAGATTAAATTAACTTTAATCTTTATTTGTAGTTTTTAATTAGTCAATTATATGGTTTTGCTTTATAGTTTAGACGGCCAACCGAAGTGGTTTAATCTTACATTAATACTGACAACATATATTTGTGAAACATATAACTTTTTTAAGAAATTATATCATAAAACAATTAAAAAACTCATAAATAAATACATATATACAATACAAAATATTTTACTTGTAACGTCCCTTTTCACAATGTATGGTTAAGAGTTAACGTGAACTTTAACTGCAAGTTCTTCATACAAAACTTGCCATTAAAGTCTCTTTTATCTTTTAACCATACATTTTGAAAATGTACGTAAATAATAAAATTATACAGTGTTGATAGCATTATGATTTTTGCACAGAAAATGTTGCCACTATTTTGTTCCTAAGCATGGTAATACTATATGAAAATTGAAGTTTAAACTACCACTGAAAAACATCAAGCGCAATTAATGTGAGATTAAGTTAATTTTCATATTAGTTAATTAAAGAAAGAAACTAAGTTTAATCTTAAACCAAAAAATTGGCCATTAGTAGTTTAAAATTTGTTAAAAAAACTGTGAAAATTTTATTTTTCGATATCTAGCGATCTAAAAATCTTTCGAATGCCGCAAACTTGCTTCTGATCTGTTGATTCTTTTTTAAATTATGAGATGTTCACATACATATGTACATATAGACAGATACACACATAATCGCAAAAATAGTCAGAATTAGAGTATTGAAAAACCGACCCGAAAACAAATAAACCAGTTTCGGTTAATTTTTATTTTTGAATAATTCTGCATGGTGCATACTTAACGGGTTGTCTACTAGTTGTAGTAACCCTGCAAGAAATGAATGACTCGCAGTTGACCAAGACATTCATTATTGATAACGATTTCGCATATATCTCGAACATTTATCGTATCGAGAGTGACACTCAAAAATGAATCGAAAAATTTCACCTATCTGGTCTAGACTCTAGAGTCTAGACTCATTGACCCGCAATATAAAATATGTTTGAGCTGGTAAGAAGAATTAGAGTAAAATAAAGTTACACTTGAAGAAAAATTTTGTAATTTAAAATACATGCTGTGGTTATTCATTGTTTGTATATTTTGTGTAAATAAGCAATTTTATAGAAACTTAAGAAAAAAGTACAAAATCTAATAATCCATTCAACAATGCAGCGTCTAAATTCCAAATTAAATTTATTCACAGCTCTGTGAAAACTATTAAAATGCTTTTTTAAACTATCTTTCCTATTATTTTTAAATGTTTCATACCATAAAATGCATTGCATATTGTCAAAAGCATTTTTTACCACGAAATATTTCTTAGCTTCCATAATTAATTTTTTTTTGCTGTACAAATTTATTAAATATGAACTTTAATTTCGTTCCGTGTGGTAAAAAAAAACTAGACAAAAAACCAGGAAAAAATTCGTACATGCGTGCACAAGTTTATTCGTCGCTTTCTCAGTGACGACTAAATGATGAGCATAAGCGTATGTGTGATTTTCTTGTCCACAATTGTGGCATGTCTTATTTTTTATATATATATATTTTGCTAGAGTGGAACATTTACAGCGTTATTTATAAGGAAAAACTGGCATGAAGTTAGCAGAAGTGACTCTAGTCAGAATCGACTGCCATGACCTCAAAACGTTGAAATATGATGAAAACCCGATTTTCTATTGGGGTAAGTTAAAAACAAATAATGTTGTACCAAAATTCTGTTTACGATTTAATTAAATTAATTTTTATTATATTTATTTCGAAATCCATTACGTACACAAACAAATCGAGAACGTTATTATATTTTTAAGCCGGTTAGGAAGTCATTAAAAAATCGATCAGAAAAGTATAAGTGAGATATATCGGTTTATTTTTGATGAATTTTCAGTTTTAAAGATTTTTTGTATTTTATCGCATTCTTTAAAAAAAAATTAATTTATTATTGATTCGTAGAGTCAATAAATAAATAATAATAAACTAAAAATAATAATAATAACAATAGTAATAATATCATATCGTTACCTTAATAATAATAACTCATTATTTTTCAGAAATTGAGATTTTTGCATTTTTCGATACATGTTCTTCTATCCAAATATACAATCAAAAACTCGATTTAAAAAAAAAATGAGCTAGGGTCTTGCCATATTAAGGTAACGATATGTTGGAATTTAATCATATTTAGTTAAGATTGCTTATTCTGTATTTATTCGGTCATTCGAACAATTTTCAACATATTCATACATATTCTTATGTATATGGGGCATTCCGCGCCAAATCGGAAGGTTTAAAAAATTTTTTGTTTAGATTTACCCAATTTTGTGAACTTTTTTATAGCCTCCCCGGTAAATTTGAGGATTTTTTGATTACTCGTGCAAAAGATATTAACTTTTCAAAAAATCACTTTTTGTTTAGTTTTTTGTCCATAACTTTCTTAATAATATTCCAAATTGAAACTTTTCTTGTGAAATTTTTGCTTTGTTTTAAATCTTTTTACAGAAAAAATTAGAAAAAATTATTGATTAAGATTTTTGAATTGAAAATTTTATACAAAGGTGTCTCGATTATCCAGGAAGCAAAATTTTTAATAATTTCTATAAATATAATTTTTTTTAATAAATGAATTACTATATGTAAATAACTAAATTTTAAAATTACAACCCAAAATTGTTATCAATTAACAAAGAAAATTTAATATCCAGAATCATTGGCGTAGTTATAAATTTTTTCTAGGGGAGGCGATATTCATGAATAATATTAACATAAATAATTACATGCAATTTTTAATAATTTTAGGGCAATTCTTGGGAGGAGGGCAATGCAGCCCCAGAATTTCCTTTCTACGCCTATGTCCAGAATGCTTCCCCACTATTACGGATAATCGTGGTCTTATTGTATCGTGTATTTGAAAATTAATGTATTTATTTTTTTATATTTTTAGTTTCACGCATTCCATAACAACTACTTTTTTTTTGATTTTTCAAAATGGACGAAAAACTAAATCAAGTGTTTTTTTTTGAGAAGTTAATATATTTTGAAGGAGTAATCAAAAAAATCCCCAACTTTACCGGAGGGGGGTTTTTTGAGGGGCTTAAAATATATCACAAATTTGGGGGAATCAAAACAAAAAAATTTCCAAAGCATACAATTTGACGTGGAATGCCCCATATACGATTATATGAACAATGGTACAATGAAATTTAGTTAGATTTAGTTTAATTTCAAAAAACCTTTTAAGCTTCCATGTTTGATAATCTAGAATACTTCCTAATCAAGAATAACTTTTGCATTTAAATTTTTCACTTAGCAAAAAATTAACCGAACAAAACTTTTTAAATTTTTTACAAATGCTCAACATTTATTAGATCAATTTGGCTTAAGTGTTAACTATTTACTTAATTATTATTTACTTTAAAATACAAATCCTTATTTCAATTTAAATATTTCCAGGCACTTTCAGTAAGATCAATAATGTTTATTCATAGTCGCGGACATTTTTCCATGGCTTGTGGACACCATGATAGTTATTTTGCTTATGGGCAGGAGCTCTTTTGCCAAATGGACTATTGGCGTTGACTTCCAGAATGTAATCTCCTCGCACATCATAGTCGGTGTCAATTCCCATAAAAACGCGTTTACCATAACCGTCATGGTTCTGATATTCAGTCAATGAATTGGCGGCAACAGCTGGGAAATTGTATTCATGGCCGGGGAGAACAGATTCGGCAAAATAGCGGGTGGCACGCATACTGGCTTCGACCATATTTTTAGCACCTGGAACGGTTGCTGAGGGGCCATTCGGATAGAAGTCAACATCGCCAACATTGTAAATGGTACCCATACCATAGACATTGGTGTGAATGGCATCAACAAATTCGGCATCACCACGGGATAGGCCGACCAAAGTGTGGGGATCCTTGGCGTATATTTTAGAGGGATCCAAAGCAGTAATACGTCTCAATTTATGACCAGTACGACGGGTGAATTCATTACCAAGTGCGCCGGCAACATGAGCAGCAATACCTTGGCCAATGACATGAATGGTTTCAAAGGCCACATTGGCTTTTTCAGTCATATCAATAATGGTGGAGGCGATCATGGCACCAGTTTGATCAACATCCAATAGTGCATAACGCTTAAAGCTGTTCAATTTAGCTCCCAAATCGATTACCTTAAGGAAATATAATTCATATACATATGTATGTATGTAAGTGGAATATTTTCCTTAACTTACCACAAGATAACCACTGGAGTGTTCCTGCTTCTGCCATTCGCTAGAGTCTTCTTCACTAGAAGTGCGCGACAATTTTTCACCAGAATAATTGTATTGGTGGGGCTGTTGTTTCTTAACGTTGTAACGTTGAAGATAAGCTTCGATCAATTTGTGATTTGCTTTCTTGATGGTTTCCGTGGTGGCTGGCAAACCGGTCATATAAATGGTTACTTCATCATATCCGAAATGGGGTAGCTGTTTGGCAGTTATTGCCCATTTGTCCAAAGTGGTAGACACCTTTTCACCATTTGCTTTGTAAATGTAAACGGGAATATTGCTGGCACTGGGCACAAAGTTGGGTCTCAAATTATGATTCATTTGCGACAAGTGATCTGCGAATTCAATTCCTTTATTTAGAATTAAATCAATGATTTTTAATACAAATTTTACTTACAAATTCTTTCAACCAATTCCACTCCCTTTTCCATAGGCATACTTTCCAACATTTCCAAAGTGACGTCCTCGACTGAAGGTGTTTGTTCCAATTGCATTGAAGTTAACCACTGAGAAGGTTTCAGCTTGTTGGTTTCATGAGCTGAACTCACTGCGAAAAGTAGCACCGCTACAACACCAGCAACACTAAATGATTTCATGATGGGAAATTTGCAGCCAAGAACTGTCGTTGAGCACCAGACAAAATTAAACTGTGTCGAATGTGAATTTAGGAAGGCTTTTTATAGTGCAACAATCTCGTTTGGTTTGCTTTAGTTTAATGCTTAAGTCATTTGTTTTTTTTTTCTTTTGTACTTTTAATTAAATATTGCAATTTTTTTTAGTCATTGATGAAAAAACAAAATATTTATAAAAGTGTGCAGTTTTTAATGTCATTGACTTTAGGGAACGCTATTCATTAGTTTTACACATTTAAATGATAAGAAATAATTTATTGAAATAATAAAAAAAATATATATGTATTCAGGTTCAAAGGCTGATAATATTTGCAAAAATATTTCTTAATTATGTACATATATGTAAGATTTAAATTATTAAGCATAAAGGAGCAACAAATTATATTTCTAGTAAAGTTATAGTTTCATTTAATTGTTTAAATAAAACAGGAAGTTAAATAATATTTAATGTTGCCAAAGGTTTTAGCAATTTCTGCATTGGAAGAAATAATTTATTCTCTTTTATCTAAAATCAGATACAAATTATATTAATAATATTCTTCGATGTGCTTAATATATGCTGGGAAGCTTTTAATTTTCAATTTTATAAAAATATATACATACATTGGTCCAAGTAGTACGAGTATAATAACACAATTACTGAAATTGATTACAAGAGAAATTAAATTTTGGAAACGGCTAGAAAAATACTCAGCTTAAGGAATCCCCGGTTTACAGCCTTAGGGCCATTTTCACAACTTTCCTTTAGCTAAAGGCAAGATTTTGCCTTCCCGATAAATCACTTTGCATTACAAAACGTTCATTTATAATTTTTTCTTATCCATTAAGGGCCATTATTACAACTTAAAGTTAGTTAAAAAGAGGATTTTGTCGGACGTATAATTAAGTCCCTATGAATATTTTTCGTGACGCCAAAATCTATAACATCTGGAATTTTTCTTACTTCAGTAGGCCAGTAAGTAGGCTCCCCACTCGAAATGACATCTAATCCCATTTTTGAAATTGTATTAAACAACGCTCTACCTCTAGGTGTACCAAGACGCGAGCCCCAGTACGTATGTTTTACATTGTAGTCACCAGCTGCCACGAAGCAAGAACCAAGCGATTTGTAGAACTTCTCATACTGATCTTCGGTAACTGAAAATCTGGGAGGTGAGTAAATTGATGATATCGTATTCGTTGCTTGCATATACTAACATTCTCAAGGATATAGTGCTTGAGTCTTGACTTAATTAGAATTGCTAATCCACCGCATGCTCTCCCTAATAATAATAACAATAAAAATTTAAGTTGTAATAATGCAAAGATATTTATCGGGCAGACAAAGTCCTACTGGCAATTTGGTAATAATAAATTTGTAACCGAATTTTTCTTACCAATTTGAGCGATGTAAGTTTTATTTGTTCCTGTACTCTGGCAACAAGGTAGTAGAAAGAGAAGAGAGGTATCTTAGGACACCCGGTTATAACTATGCTGCTTAGCTATATAAAACAAACCTAATGTGTTAAATAACAATGCAATAAAATTAAATTATATGATGATGTTGAATTCGCCGCAAATATTTCAAAACGTTTCCATTTATTTCCCATTATTTTCTTTTCTGGCGGCGCTCGATTAAATGAATGTATTGTTTTTAGCCCGTGGCGGCTGTTAGCCGGCTTATAGCCAATCGACTGTGCTCTCTGGTTTGTGCTCATGTACAAAAGCAATACAAAAACAAATTGAGCAAACGTTCTCATTATTTTTGTTTTGTTTTTGTTTCACTCAGTTCAAAGAATGAAACAAAAAAACTCTTAAGCACAAAGAAATCAAAACAAAAATAAATTTATAACTGTAATAGTGTCGATTATTTTTATTACGAAAATCACGTCCTAACTCCTGTATCGCGCCATAAATAGCATAGCTATACAAATAACTCAACATATGCATGTGGTGAAAAAATTTACATATTTTTTCGCAATAAAATTTAATATTTAAAGCTGTTTTTGAATAAAAATATTTTCTAAATGCAAAAACGAAAACTAATGAAAATTTTGGCTTCCACACGAACAATAGTACATATGTATGTATTTTGCAATCATCAGTGATTATGCCAAATTGCAAAAACTCGCAAAAAACTATGTTTGTTATCCGTGCTCTTTTTCCCGGACACTGTCCTCTTTTTGGGATCTCTGTCCTAAAAAAAAACTAGCGTCCGGGAAAGTCTACTTTTTAAGGACATTTTTTCGCTTTGGCATTGCTTGACAAATGGTATGTATTAGAGGTGGAAAACATCGATAGCGTCACTATCGAAAGTTTTCGATAGTTTAATTTAGTTTAGTTTTTTATCGATATATCATTTCAAGACTATCGAAAGTTAGAAAAAATATCGATATATCGGCGATACTATCGTGATAGTATCGAAGTTGTATGGTTCTCGTATAATGTAGATATTTATCTACACTAAAAATTCGAAACAAAATATACATATTTACACAAAACAAAACTAAATTAAATAGAATTTTATTAGTCAGTTTAATGTTGTCAAGTTTTTGCGAATTTTCATCAATTTCGCTATGCTTTCTAAATTTTTGGCATTCCTGGCAATATTATGTACTTTTAAGCAATTGTAGGGCTTGTTTTCAATGTTGCATTTTTTCGCGAATTTTCGCTATTTTTGCAATAACATTGATTTGAGCGATGTACAGAGGAGTATTTGAGCCAAAAAACTGGTCAATATTGTTTTTTTTAGTTTAAATTACTTGCGAAAAGCTATTGAGCGCCCCTAGATTAATCAAATATGTCTCATTGTTCTAGGCTCTTAAACCTTGAAAACCAGAAAAACCGAACAAAGAGGAAAAAGTTCCCCTCAAAGAAACTAATCCCAGCTCTAAAAAATTTAATTTTTTTCTTAAAATTTTTGATACTTTTGCTTAGGAAATACGACTTTTAGCCTTGGCAAAAGTACAAAACCCTAAACTTGGGCCCAGGAGACCGTGAGATGTCATTTTCATCCCCGCTTCCTTTTGTGGTAGGTGACAATAATTTTATTTGCAAAAATAATATACTACTTATGCCTTAATATCATAAAAATTAAACTTATGAGCTTAAATGGGCGGGGAGAGATACTCCCCTTCTCAAAGCAAAACATTTTATGACTGGCAAAAATGTTTCTTACTCATATTTATCTATGGGAGATGAGCAAAAACAGAAATAAGTCGAGTTATTGTTTACAATAGAAATTTTGCGATCGGTTTTTATTTTCGTTTTGCGACCAATTTTTATGGAGCCGTAATTAATAAATAACTATGTAACTATGGATCTCAGACCAAAAATATTGGCCTCTCTGTGACAAAAAAATTCGCTATATTAAACTTTAAGATCGGATTGTAAATATGGAAGATATAGAGAAAAAACTAAAAAGGCAATCCCTACGTTCGGCAAAAAAAATTTTTTTTTTAAATGTCCTTGGAACAATACTTTATATTCGCTGGTATACGGAAAACTTTTTTTTCTGATACGGTCTAGTATACATACTTTATTTATACCGAATACTTTGGGTCCTAGTAACTGAAATCAAAGGCAACAAATGACAAAAATACTTTAAAGTATTTGCTGATTGGCGCGATATAAAATATTGAGGGAAATCATGAATAAAATTCCGCGGGGAATTTTTCCCGAGGAACAATTTCAAGCAATCCGGACAATTATGAATAAAATTCCGTGAGCAATTTTTACCGGGGAACAATTCCAACTACTCGTAATAGCAAGTAATAGGGAAAACAAAAAATTTTAATTGGAAAAGGGAGAAATTTCCCGGGGAATTTTATTCATGACTGTCCCGTTTAGATTTTCCTTGCAATAGCGAACAAACAAGGCTTTAAAAGATTCTTTTTTGAAACTTCTCGGGGAATTTTATTCATAATTTCCCTGAATAGCAAGTAACAGGGAAAACAAAAAAATTCTAATTGGAAAAGGGAGAAATTTCTCACGAAATTTTATTCATGATTACCGCAATTAGATTTTCCTTGAAATAGCGAACAAACAAGGCTTTAAAAGGCTCTTTTTTGAATTTTTTTTAAACGTGTTTAATTAAAATAAAACCAAATTTGTTTAAAGCTTTAATTAAACTTTATTTAAATAATACCAAAAATATTTATATGTATATAATACTTTAAAAAAATCTTTTCAAATTAACTAAGAAATTTACATATTGAAAGCAAAACATTTCCGAACGTAAAGCCATTTAACAAACTTCAGCCTGCCTTCGTTATTTAGTCTAAACTGAAGGCATCATGTTGCGATAATGGTGCTGTTGTTTGTGTGTTGTCACCATGCGGCCGAAAGGACTCTTGGCATTGACTTCTAAAACGAAATCACCTTCAACATCATAATCGGTATTGATGCCCATGTAAACGCGTCTGCCATAACCGTTACGATTTTTATATTCCTCCATAGAAGTGGCACTCATAGCTGGGAAGTTACGCTCGTTACCGGGTACCACAGACTCTGCATAGTAGCGTACAGCACGCATAGAAGCCTCTACAATATTATCAGCACCAGGAACAGCCACATTTGGTCCATTGGGATAGAAATCAGCATTGCCATAGCGTGTATGTGTACCCATGCCATAGGCAGAGGTGTGAATAACATCGACGAATTCAGCATCACCACGGGCCAAACCGGTCAAGTAATGGTTTTGTGTGAAATACATTTTGGAGGGATCTAATCCAGTAATACGGCGCATTTGATGTCCAGTTTGACGAGCATATTGACGACCGGCAGCACCTGCTACATGAGCAGCCATATTGGAGCCAATAACATGAATAGTTTCATGGGTAATATCAGTTTTGTCGGTGAGTTGTACCATCATGTTACCCAGCATGGTACCTGTCTCCTCAATGTCCATAGTAGCATAATGCTTAAAAGAGGGCATGGCTGAGCCTAAATCAACAACTATTAAAATGCCGGAAGGCATATTATTATTATCGACAACATTAACCTCTTCGCTGGAGCTGGGATTCATTAATTCACTAGACTCGTACATGGTTTGTGCAGGCATTTTACCACTATAACGTTGCATATAGGCTTCCACTAGCTTGCGAGTAGCCTTTTTGACGGTTTCACTCTCTTGGGGCATACCAGTGATAAATATCGTTACTTCGTGATTGCCGAAATATTTTTTTTCTGCAAGCATTTGCGGCAATTCGCTAAGTTTGATGCTCATCTTCTCTTGATTGGGAGTAAACATATAAACCCAAATTTCACTAGCCTTGGGAGTATACATGGGCTCCATATCTACATTGAGGTGAGATAAATGGTCTGGAAAAAAACAAAATTTGTTTTATTAAAAAAAATCTACTTGCCATTTAACAAATCCATATTAAATAAATACTTACACATCTTGTTAAGCATATCAGCAGCTTCCTGCATGGGCATATGTTCCAATTTTTCGAAAGTAATATCGTAAAAAGATGGCAAGGACTCCAATTCGTATGTCGATAGCCAATCCGTGGGTCTCAAACTGTTCTTAACGGAATTACGGCTGCCCTGCATGTACATGTCCGTTTTGTAGCCATTATTACCGGCACAAGCCAAAGCAAATATGCCCCCCAAAAGGCAAATCGTTCTTAAAGCGTTCATAGTCACAAGCCTGTTTTTAATTTCAAACCAGAAACTTCCACGTTATCACAAATGTTTTTAAACACTTTTAAAAAGTTAACTAACTGAACTTTCTTGCAACAATGTTTCACTTTAAATACTATAATTTTAATCACTAAGTGTTGCTTATAGCAAAATTTAAATTTATTTTAATATAAAAAATTATGCAAGACACTTGGTTATTTTATTATTTTTTTGATTACATTGACTTACATTTGCACTGTTCGGCAATTCTATGGTTGGAGAGCAATAATAGACTAAGTCAAAAAACATAGTTTTGGGGAAAAATAACTTTTCGTATACTATTTTTTTTTAAATAAAATCGAAATATACATAATAGTGCATTTAGATTTTTAACTAATTATAGGACTTGCAAGATTTCGGGTAAAATCACAAATCGTCACTACATAGATTTTGTTGAAATCTACTTAAAATCTTGTAGAACTTATTGATGCAACTATGGTTTTTAAAAATTTGTTTTATAGGGCATGTACACCTGCACAAAATCGAGCAGATTTCAATTAAAATCTTTATGAAAATCTATACCGTTTACACCAACTTTTATTGACATTTATCAAGATTTTTTTTATCCAAAACAAAACCCATTAACTGATTTGTTTCCAAAACTACAACCAAACAACTGTATTGTAGCCAATTCACATACTTTTTTAAGCAGACCGTAGCTAATTCACTCACCTTTTATTGTACAGAATAAATCAAAATATTAGATTTTTATTAGATTTCCTACAAATCTACTGAAAAATTAGATTTCGTGCTGTATGGGAAATCTAGTAAAAAGCAGCAAGATTTAGCCCGAAATCTAGTAAGATACAATTTAAATGCCCTGGTAATATGTAAACGCCTGTACTCAAAGAGGTTTGTGAATTCGATACATAGCAGTTTTGGTTGTAGTTTTGGAGAATTTTCACTTATGGAGCATTTATACCTTCACAAAATCTAGCAGATTTAAATTAAAACCTTTATGAAAATTTATACCTTTTACACCAAGTCTTTTTTTAACATTTACGATTTTTTTTATTGAAAAAAACTGAAATATTTCCAAAACTACAACCAAACAACAGCAATGTAGCCAATTCACAAACCTTTTTAAGCAGACCGTGACTGATGCAGTAATCTTTTTTATAAATATGTTGTACAGTGTAGTAAAAAATAGATAAAAACATAAGATTTTGAGTAGATTTCCCACAAATTTACCCACAAAATTGATTTCGTTTTGTATGGGAAAAAGCAGCTAGATTTAACTCGAACTCTCTTAAATACGAGATTTCTAGATAATTAATGGTTTTTGTTTTAGGTAATAAGTCGTGATTAATTTAAAAAAATTTTGGTGTAGACGGTATAGATTACGCCAAATTTCTTGCACATTTATTAAAATTTTGTATCTAATGCAAAAACCATTGACTGAAATTTGTCCTAAACTACAACCAAGCAACTGCAACATAGCTATTCGCCTTTTAAGTAAATCGTTTTATTTTTAGGGTTCCGAAAAAATCGCCAAAATGAAAAAAAAACGCTAAAATGAAAAAAAAATTTCCAAAATTAAAAAAAATTTCCAAAATTAAAAACAAAAAAATCGCCAAAATGAAAAAAAAATTAACAAAACGCTTAAAACCGAAAAAATACCAAAAACGAATGCACTTTACTGAATTTATTTTGTAGTACATATTTTGAAAATATAACAAAGTTGCATTTAAACTTGGGTTGAAATTGTTAATTTTTGAGACAAACCAATGATTAAACACATTTAAATTACACTGAAAGGAAAATCATTCATTCAGACAGTGAAACGGTTTCATTAAATGTTCTGCATTATATTAATGAAACTTTTCATTAATACAATGAACAATTACATTGTATACATGAAATCTTTCAATTTCTGCTCTTCATGTGTTCTTCATAGTTCATTGTATTAATGAAAATCGTTACATTGTTTTAACGAATTTTCTTTTTAGCGAATTTGGGGCACAAATTTTATATACTTCTTTATATACATATATACTTATGTATACATGGCTTTGATCATAGGTTTGTGTAAAATAAAAACTAGTGAAGGAAATTGAGCCAATTCTAGTTGCATCACTAAGTTCTACTAGAGTTTAAGTCGATTTCGACAAAATCTAGATTTTGTTTTGTATGGGAAATGCACACGAAATCTACTAGCTTTTGCCCGAAATATCGTAGGTACTAGATGTAAACGCACTATAAGAATTTTTTTTTGTCATAAAACAAAGGCATCTTTTATGGAAATATATTATTTAGTATGTTTTATCGCTTAATGCAAATTTGGAGGGAGTTTTATTATAACTAAAATCGATATCGTCGCCACTTCAACCAAATTTTGCATTATTATACATTAAGGGCCATTTTCACAACTTGCCTTTAGCTAAAAGTAGGATTTTGTTTGTCCGATTAATGGCTTTGCATTATAAAATCTTCATTTATTATTTTTTTTATCCATTAAATATTATAACTATTGATAATAATAACAATAAAAAGTTGAAGTTGTAATAATGCAAAAATATTTATCAGGTAAACAAAATCCTACCTTTAACTAAAGGCAAGTTGTGAAAATGGCAATGCGGTGTCTTTCTTTCTTTCGAATGACATTAAAATGTCATGTGTTATAAAAATTTGTTTTAGCAGATTTACACTCTAAGCCGACGATATGATTTTAATTAATAACTTTTTAACAAACTTTACTATAGAAATGATAACATAATGCAAATATGACTGAAGTTTTATTAGTAAATTATTATAGTAATGTGAATAACTTAATTCTATCTTAAATTGACTTAGGAGGTTATGGCTTATCACCACACAATTATCAATTTGATTTACTTTTTCAATGCCAATGAAAAATACGGTCATTGACCAATTGACTTTGCACAATTTTTTAGATTAAAAAGAAATGTACTCTATATTTACAACTCGTGTTGAATTTTGCTCAATAATCGGTTTCGCAAATTGTTTAAGTTTTCCAATATTCATTCGTATTATAAGAATTAATATTTCAGCATACTTTTTTTGGTCAGCTTATATATTTTGTTTGTTTATTCAGCACTAAATATAAATAAAGTAGCATATAATTTTTTGTATTTTTTTTCATTCTACTTAATATGGGTTTTCTTTTTCTTTCAATGAAAGAATCACAGGAAATTCTACTCATATTATATTCTCAGTCGACAATTTTGTAACACTATTAGATTGCAAAATATAATTCAAAATAAAAAATATGTATGTATGTATGTGTTACACTGAAATCAGCCTGGTTTTATAATAATGAATTTGTTTCCTGGTTTTTTATATACACAATACGAATCAAAGGCAAAATGTAGTTACAAATTACTAAAACTAAATTAATAATTGTATGAAAATAATGACCCTTCTTATGGGATGATGATAAAGTTCAAGTTAGTTCGGAAAAATATAGGGAAAGGTTAAAGAAATAAAATTGGTCTGACTTTACATTTTACCTTCTGGGTATACATTTAACAGCCGTAGAAAATTATTGCATAACAAAGTTTACAAAAATTTTTTTGGGGTCATCTGAAGAATTGAAGATGGAGACCAGGGTGTAAATTACGGCACTCGTTATCGAACGAAATTACGAAATATTTCAATAGAGTGTGTATGGAAATATTTTAAAATTTCGAATCGTATCGAATGACGTAATTTGGCCCCAATCTTTAAAGACGAATTCATTGTAGAAAAAAACATGCATATTTGTTAGTGTAAAATTTCCTGCTGTTAAACAATTTCAAAACGTTTTGCTTTATTTGACATCACAAAAATTAACAGCTGATCACAATTTCCAGAAACTGGATCATTTGCTGTGAACTCGCCTTGGTAGGTGTATTTCTACATAATGGTTGCCAGAAATGTTGATTTATCTGAATTTTTTAGATTTTTACACTCAAAAAATGCGAAATGCAGATTGGAAGATTTTTAAAGAAAAACGCAAATTTGTTAACGCTAATAATATGACTATTTTTTATATACTTTGCCTTATATTTCCAATACTCCTTTTTAGGGTTCCGTACACCAAAGGTGAAAAGGAATTCTATTGTTATCGCTACGCTGTCCGTCTGTCCGACTGTCCGACTGTCCGACTGCCCAACTGCCCAACTGTCCAACTGTCCGGCTGTCCGCCTGTCCATCTGTCCGTCTGTCCGTCTATCCGTCTGTCTGTTCGTCACAGGCTGTTTTCTCGCGAACCGTAACAGTCCAACCTAGAGCGTCAAGCGTTGCGTTAGCAGCAGGGTACGTATTCTTAGTACATTTAAATTTATAAAAAAATTATTTGAATGCACTGAAAATACGTACCCTGCTGCTAACGCAATTCTCTCGCTATAATTTAGATTGCACTCTAAGAGCTACGGACCTGAAATTTGGACAGACTATGTAGAACTTTAGCCGCTACAACAACAAATACATGAGAGTTAAAAATTAAAGGGTGTTCCAAAACGAAAAAAGTTAATGTATCTTTATACAGACTACAACAATTAACACTAAAATTCAAAAAAATCTAAATTAAAGGGTGTTCTATCAGTTAAAGTAACGTTGACTATATAATTTTGACAACTTCCTGTATCTTGGAAACCGTAAGAGGCAAACTCTTGAAATTCTCAAAAACGGTAAAACTAAAAAATTCAAAATTATAAAATCGCCAAACTGAAAAAAATCGCCAAAAACCGAAAAAAAATCACCAAAACGAATTAAAAAGCGCCAAATTAAAAAAATTCTAAAACTAAAATAAATCACCAAACACCGGAAAAATTGCCAAAATGAAAAAAATCGCTTAAATGAAAAAAATTGCTAGAATGAAAAAAACGCCAAAAACCGAAAAAAACACCAAAACGAGAAAAAAGCGTTAAACCGAAAATGCAAAAACTAAAACAAAAACGCCATATTAACAAATTGCTTAAAGCCTAAAAAATCCCAAAAGCGAAATAAAGCCAAAACTATAAATTATATAGGGTAAAGTTCGTGAATTATTACATATCTACGGCCCTATGTATAAGTAAAATTTGGCATGAAGTTAGCACAAGTGGCAAGATTGAACATGATCTTAAAGAGTTTTGCCATGAAACTTCACATTAAAAATTATGCTAGGGAGTAGAGGTGGGTTAAAATTAGGTAATGCAACCATTTCTAATGTCTAATTGTATGGAGGAACTCGTTAACACCTAATTCAATTTCGTCACTTTTGCTAACTTCATGCCAATTTTTGCTTATACATAGTGCCGCTAGTGTCCGCACGGAATCCTTCGTGCGCGAGTGAAAGTCGTACTTTACTGAATTTCTTTTTCTTTTATGTGTGAATGACTAGGAGTTTAGAGAATTATAATTTCCATATTTATGTAACATTTTTAAAAACATTTTTAATTTGTTCGAATAATATATAAACAAGTTGCTTTAAAAATGGCTTTGAGGATTCTAATAATAAAATGAAGATTTTGCAGATTTGTTTGTGTAAACTTTTTTATAATTTGCAGATTTTACCCCTAAAAATTCTGGTTACACTGTTGCAATCTCACATTTCGCTTTAAGAATTGACGATAGATGGTAAGTAGGAAATTTTGAGGTCAACAAAAGATTGTTCTCCTAGTTACAGAACAGTTACAATTAAGCCCCTTAACTTAACTTGATGAGCAGGGATAAATGGAAATAAAAATAATTATCGTAACACATTAATAATATTTAAAGTGTCCTAGAACTCAAAATCATAAATTTTCTTGAACTTTTTCTATTCATAAAAACTTTGTGGAAATATTTTTCACTGAACCTGTATTAGAATAGAATTTAATATTATACTAAACAATTTCAGTGCAAAATTAAATTTTTTAAAAGGTTTCCAAATTAAAAAAAAAGTTTAAGGAAAACAAACAATTTTTAAACAACACGGTTAAAAAAATGTTCCCAAAAGTAAATGATCCGACGTTGTTATATTTGAAATGAGGAAAATGTGTTGCATAAAATCACTTCCTTCACAATAATGATTACCATTTTGTTCATTATTATGTGATATTGAAATAACTTTGCGCATATTATGCAACACCTAGACTGATAAAAAAAATTACATTTAGTTGCAAAATTCTGTCACATAACTTGAGCTAATTTTACAAGTATTTTTCATAACTTTTCCATAAGAAACCACCAAGATTTTTGTATATTCTCTAAGATTTTTTTTTAAGTTAAAAAGCGATCATACATTTTTTTCTAACAAATAATTGCTGAAACTGAATGATATCATTCACAGATAATTGTGCTTTCTTTAGAGAGTTTAATATAAGTTTTTACAATATGTAGTTTCTCATAAAAATTACAACTTCTTCCTATTCTCTAGAACGAATCGAAACTATTATTGCACGAAAAATCTTGGTTTTCTTGGAGAATTTCTTGTGAACAAATTTTTAGAGCATATCTGCGGATTGCACTTCTGATAAAACAATGAATTAAGGCTTAACAAATGCAAGTCATTTCTATTGCAATATTACACGTTTTAGATTTTGTAACATGTTATCAGTCATGTAAAATATACTTATCTTTATATAATAATATTTAATATTTTAATTATATTTTAAGTGCGAAAACATCTGCAACAATGTTTCCATAGCATCTAATTACTTGGTGGACATGTGTTAAATAATATATAATACTCGTATCAACTGATGCACAATAGGTTCTAGAACAAAAAGTGATAAGAATACAATTTAATATTGAAATCTATTTATTACTTTTTAAGAAAAGATGTTTGAAAAATATAGTTGTCAATCGAATAAAATTTATTAAAGTAATCGTCTAATTTTTTAAGTAAACAAATTGAAATTTTCAGTTTAGAACTAAAAAATTTTTGTTAAAATTTTGTAGAACGTTCAAACATTTTTTTTCACAGTGTTAAACAAAAAAACATTATGCCGTGTACACACTATGGCATTGCAATAGTGTGTACTAGTGGCACCGCACCGCTTGGCATTTCCGATATTTTTCGTTGTATGGCATTGCTTTCCATATAAAAAAAATAATGGCGTTATTCGATGTTTGATGCAAAATATCGTACCTTTTCTTGGGAGTGTGTGTGTATTTTATTGTTGGATTTAAAAAAAAAGCTACGATATTTTGCACTTACAATGATGCAAGACAAATTTGCATCAAACACCGAATACCGACAATGTGAATCGCATTGCACACATTTTGAAAGTGACACCACAAAATTACAACACAAGAAATGCCAAATGTGTATACTAAGCATTAGTTCTTTTTAATAAATTCTGTAAGAAGGCGCATAAATGAGCAAAACTTTCAACAGTAATTATATAAAATAAAATATGGGTACCTGATGACCTTGGTGACTACCCGCTAAACTCAACATCAATGCTGTTAAAAATTTGTAATTTCTGTCACTTCAGCTTTTTAAGATTGCGTTTCCAAATTTTAATTGCCACCAATGTTGCCATATTCTAGTTAATTTAATTATTTTTCGAACTGTATTTGTTTCTATATTCTTATGAATAGAACAGGCTAATGTTCGTAAAGGTACAGTCACACTTGACAAACATTTGCCCAAAAAAGCGTAACCAGCAAATACTAATGAGAAATCCTTTGATTCAGACGCGTGTTCATTAAGTTAATTAGTTTCGTATTTAACAAATAGGCAAAGTTAAAGAATACAATATTATTGGAAACTATTGAACTTAATAAAAACGCGTCTGAATCAAAGGATTTCTCATTAGTATTTGCTGGTTACGCTTTTTTGTGCAAATGTTTGTCAAGTGTGACCGTACCTTAACGCTTTTTAAGCCAAATTACATGTGATAATTATTAATGAACAAATAACATCAAAGTTAGTTGTAAATATTCTGACAACAACACATAGTTTAACAGAACAGCCAGCCGTTTTCGAAGGCCACTAAACCTTCCTCATCAGCGTTCTTCTGTCTTTTATTCCACTGTGTGTGGTGTCAGTTGACAAAAATAAGCATGAAAAGTGGATGATGCATAGTCTATTAAATTTTTTGCATGAAAACAAGACGACGTATATAGTCCATTTAATTTTTTACATACGAAATGTATGAATTATAGTCCATTTAATTTTTTTATAAACAATATAAAAATGGACGATGTATAGTCTGGGGATGTAACGAATACCAGTTTAGCGAATGTGAATGCGAAAACGAATAATACATTTTAATTTTTGCGAATGCGAATGCGAAAGCGAATGGAAATATTACAATACGTTAAAAAAATCACAAGAAAATAAATGTATCTAAGAACATGAAGTTGTGTTGTATACGTAGATTTACTTGAGTCTTGAATTCAGCAAATATTTATTAATTTATTAGAAATAAAAATTGTTAAACTAAAATAAGTATAGATAATAGTTAAAAATAAATTTACAAAATGTTAGGCAATCAACCCATTCGTACTTTGGCCCTAAGACCTTGTACTTAGTTCAACATTTCCTGTAAAATGCTACCAAAATAAATATTAAAAAAAATTGGAATGAATTGTTCATGAAAATTTTTTCCAGAAGTAGTACTCTGTTCATCTTGGGAAAAACATATGAAATATATCTTCAACATTTTAAGTTTTCATGCGAAATAATATGAGTGGCACTTGTTTCGCAAAAAATTTACAACAAAGAAGGAATATTTAATATTTTTGCATTTAAAATTTTTTGAACGAAGTAATGATGTGCTTACCATTTTTCAAAAGTTTTAACAGACTAGTCTTAAGTACAAAATATTTTCGAGCAATTCACACACTGCCTTTTATTTTTCAAAAACTGGAAAATATTTCCAATATTTTTGTCTTAAGTATTCGCTTTAAATATTCGCATACATTTTAGGGAATGCAAAAGCGAATGCAAATAGCAAAAGTAAGCGAATTATTTGCGAATGCGAAAGCGAATGCGAACATTCGTTACATCCCTAGTATAGTCCACTAAATTTTGTATATATAGTCAGTCCATTAAATTTTTTGCATACAAAATAGAGTGATGTATAGTCTACTTAATTTTTTGCATACGAAATGGACGATTTATAGTCGATTACATTTTTTCATAAAAATTTTAAAAATAGACGATGTATAGTCCATTAAATTTTGTATATATAGGCAGTCCATTTAATTTTTTGCATGAAAAATAGACGATGTATAGTCTATAAAATTGTTTGCATACGAATCGGTCGATTTATAATCTATAAAATTTTTTCATAAAAAATTGGAAAAAGACGATGTATAGTCCATTAAATTTTTTTCATAAAATTTTTTTTTGCATGAAAAATGGATGATGTATAGTTTATTAAATTCTTTGCACGAAAAGAAGACGACGTATATAGTCCACTTAAGTTTTTACATACGAAATGAACGAATTATAGTCAATTTAATTTTTTATAAAAATTTTAAAAATGGACGATGTATAGTCCACTAAATTTTGTATATATAGCCAGTCCATTTAATTTTTTGCATGAAAAATAGACGATGTATAGTCTAAATAATTGTTTGCATACGAATCTGATGATTTATAGTCGATAAAATTTTTTCATAAAAAATTGGAAAAAGACGATGTATAGTCCATTAAATTTTTTTCATAAAAAATTTTTTTTGCATGAAAAATGGATGATGTATAGTTTATTAAATTCTTTGCACGAAAAGAAGACGACGTATATAGTCCACTTAAGTTTTTACATACGAAATGGACGAATTATAGTTAATTTAATTTTTTATAAAAATTTTAAAAATGGACGATGTATAGTCCACTAAATTTTGTATATATAGCCAGTCCATTTAATTTTTTGCATGAAAAATAGACGAAGTGTAGTCTATATAATTGTTTGCATACGAATCGGACGATTTATAGTCGATTAAATTTTTTCATAAAAAATTGAAAAAAAGACGATGTATAGTCCATTAAATTTTTTTCATAAAAAATTTTTTTGCATGAAAAATGGATGATGTATGGTTTATTAAATTCTTTGCACGAAAAGTCCACTTAAGTTTTTACATACGAAATGGACGAATTATAGTTAATTTAATTTGTTATAAAAATTTTAAAAATGGACGATGTATAGTCCACTAAATTTTGTATATATAGCCAGTCCATTTAATTTTTTGCATGAAAAATGGACGACGTATAGTCTATATAATTGTTTGCATACGAATCGGACGATTTATAGTCGATTAAATTTTTTCATAAAAATTGAAAAAAAAGACGATGTATAGTCCATTAAATTTTTTTCATAAAATATTTTTTTGCATGAAAAATGGATGATGTATAGTTTATTAATTTCTTTGCACGAAAAGAAGACGACGTATATAGTCCACTTAAGTTTTTACATACGAAATGGACGAATTTTAGTTAATTTAATTTTTTATAAAAATTTTAAAAATGGACGATGTATAGTAAACTAAATTTTGTATATATAGCCAGTCCATTTAATTTTTTGCATGAAAAATGGACGATGTATAGTCTATATAATTGTTTGCATACGAATCGGACGATTTATAGTCGATAAAATTTTTTCATAAAAAATTGAAAAAAAGACGATGTGTTTTTCCATGAAAAATGGATGATGTATAGTTTATTAAATTCTTTGCACGAAAAGAACACGACGTATATAGTCCACTTAAGTTTTTACATACGAAATGGACGAATTATAGTTAATTTAATTTTTTATAAAAATTTTAAAAATGGACGATGTATAGTCCACTAAATTTTGTATATATAGCCAGTCCATTTAATTTTTTGCATGAAAAATGGACGATGTGTAGTCTATATAATTGTTTGCATACGAATCGGACGATTTATAGTCGATTAAATTTTTTCATAAAAATTGAAAAAGAGACAATGTATAGTCCATTAAATTTTTTTCATAAAAAATTTTTTTCCATGAAAAATGGATGATGTATAGTTTATTAAATTCTTTGCACGAAAAGAAGACTACGTATATAGTCCACATAAGTTTTTACATACGAAATGGACGAATTATAGTCAATTTAATTTTTTATAAAAATTTTCAAAATGGACGATGTGTAGTCCACTAAATTTTGTATATATAGCCAGTCCATTTAATTTTTTGCATGAAAAATGGATGATGTGTAGTCTATATAATTGTTTGCATACGAATCGGGCGATTTATAGTCGATTAAATTTTTTCATAAAATTGAAAAAAATACGATGTATAGTCCATTAAATTTATTTCATAAAAAATTTTTTTGCATGAAAAATGGATGATGTATAGTTTATTAAATTCTTTGCACGAAAAGAAGACGACGTATATAGTCCACTTAAGTTTTTACATACGAAATGGACGAATTATAGTTAATTTAATTTTTTATAAAAATTTTAAAAATGGACGATGTATAGTCCATTAAATTTTGTATATATAGCCACTCTATTTAATTTTTTGCATGAAAAATGGACGATGTATAGTCTATATAATTGTTTGCATACGAATCGGACGATTTATAGTCGATTAAATTTTTTCATAAAAAATTTAAAAAAAGACGATGTATAGTCCATTAAATTTTGTTCATAAAAAATTTTTTTGCATGAAAAATGGATGATGTATAGTTTATTAATTTCTTTGCACGAAAAGAAGACGACGTATATAGTCCACTTAAGCTTTTACATACGAAATGGACGAATTATAGTCAATTTAATTTTTTATTAAAATTTAAAAAATGGACGATGTATAGTCCACTAAATTTTGTATGTATAGCCAGTCCATTTAATTTTTTGCATGAAAAATGGACGATGTATAGGTTATATAATTGTTTGGACACGAATCGGACAATTTTCAGTCGATAAAATTTTTTCATAAAAAATTTAAAAAAAGACGATGTATTAAATTTTTTTCATAAAAAATTTTTTTGCATGAAAAATGGATGATGTATAGTTTATTAAATTCTTTGCACGAAAAGAAGACGACGAATATAGTCCACTTAAGTTTTTACATACGAAATGAACGTATTATAGTCAATTTAATTTTTTATAAAAATTTTAAAAATGGACGATGTATAGTCCATTAAATTTTGTATATATAGCCAGTCCATTTAATTTTTTGCATGAAAAATGGACGATGTATAGTCTATATAATTGTTTGCATACGAATCGGACGACTTATAGTCGATTAAATTTTTTCATAAAAATTGAAAAATAGACGATGTATAGTCCATTAAATTTTTTTCATAAAAAATTTTTTTGCATGAAAAATGGATGATGTATAGTTTATTAAATTCTTTGCACGAAAAGAAGAAGACGTATGTAGTCCGCTTAAGTTTTTACATACGAAATAAACGAATTATAGTCAATTTAATTTTTTATAAAAATTTTAAAAATGGACGATGTATAGTCCATTAAATTTTGTATATATAGCTAGTCCATTTAATTTTTTGCATGAAAAATAGACGATGTATAGTCTAAATAATTGTTTGCGTACGAATCTGATGATTTATAGTCGATAAAATTTTTTCATAAAAAATTGAAAAAAAGACGATGTATAGTCCATTAAATTTTTTTCATAAAAAATTTTTTTGCATGAAAAATGGATGATGTATAGTTTATTAAATTCTTTGCACGAAAAGAAGATGACGTATATAGTCCACTTAAGTTTTTACATACGAAATGGACAAATTATAGTTAATTTAATTTTTTATAAAAATTTTAAAAATGGACGATGTATAGTCCATTAAATTTTGTATATATAGCAAGTCCATTTAATTTTTTGCATGAAAAATGGACCATGTATAGTCTATATAATTGCTTGTATACGAATCGGACGATTTATAGTCGATAAAATTTTTTCATAAAAAATTGAAAAAAAGACGATGTATAGTCCATTAAATTTTTTTCATAAAAATTTTTTTGCATGAAAAATGGATGATGTATAGTTTATTAAATTCTTTGCACGAAAATAAGAAGACGTATATAGTCCGCTTAAGCTTTTACATACGATATGAACGAAATATAGTCAATTTAATTTTTTATAAAAATTTTAAAATTGGACGATGTATAGTCCACTAAATTTTGTATATATAGCCAGTCCATTTAATTTTTTGCATGAAAAATAGACGATTTATAGTCTAAATAATTGTTTGCATACGAATCTGATGATTTATAGTCGATAAAATTTTTTCATAAAAAATTGAAAAAAAGACGATGTATAGTCCATTAAATTTTTTTCATAAAAAATTTTTTTCCATGAAAAATGGATGATGTATAGTCTATATAATTATTCGCATACGAATCGGAGGATTTATAGTCGATTAAATTTTTTCATAAAAAATTGAATAAAAGTCCATTAAATTTTTTTCATAAAAAAATTTTTTTCATGAAAAATGGATGATGTATGGTTTATTAAATTCTTTGCACGAAAAGAAGACTACGTATGTAGTCCGCTTAAGTTTTTACATACGAAATAAACGTATTATATTCAATTTAATTTTTTATAAAAATTTTAAAAATGGACGATGTATAGTCCATTAAATTTTGTATATATAGCCACTCCATTTAATTTTTTGCATGAAAAATAGACGATGTATAGTCTACATAATTATTTGCATACGAATCGGACGATTTATAGTCGATTAAATTTTTTCATAAAAATTGAAAAAAAGACGATGTATAGTCCATTAAATTTTTTTCATAAAAAATTTTTTTGCATGACAAATGGATGATGTATAGTTTATTAAATTCTTTGCACGAAAAGAACACGACGTATATATTCCACTTAAGTTTTTACATATGAAATGGACGAATTATAGTTAATTTAATTTTTTATAAAAATTTAAAAAATGGACGATGTATAGTCCATTAAATTTTGTATATATAGCCAGTCCATTTATATTTTTGCATGAAAAATAGACGATGTATAGTCTATATAATTGTTTGCATACGAATCGGACGATTTATAGTCGATTAAATTTTTTCATAAAAAATTGAAAAAAAGACGATGTATGTCCATTAATTTTTTTTTCAAAAAAAATTTTTTTGCATGAAAAATGGATGATGTATGGTTTATTAAATTCTTTGCACGAAAACTCCACTTAAGTTTTTACATACGAAATGGACGAATTATAGTTAATTTAATTTTTTATAAAAATTTTAAAAATGGACGATGTATAGTCCACTAAATTTTGTATATAAAGCCAGTCCATTTAATTTTTTGCATGAAAAATGGACGATGTATAGTCTATATAATTGTTTGCATACGAATCGGACGATTTATAGTCGATTAAATTTTTTCATAAAAATTTAAAAATATAGTCCATTAAATTTTTTTCATAAAAAATTTTTTTCCATGAAAAATGTATGATGTATAGTCTAAATAATTGTTTGCATACGAATCTGATGATTTATAGTCGATTAAATTTTTTCATAAAAAATTGAAAAAGAGACGATGTATAGTCCATTAAATTTTTTTCATAAAAAATTTTTTTGCATGACAAATGGATGATGTATAGTTTATTAAATTCTTTGCACGAAAAGAACACGACGTATATAGTCCACTTAAGTTTTTACATACGAAATGGACGAATTATAGTCAATTTAATTTTTTATAAAAATTTTAAAAATGGACGATGTATAGTCCATTAAATTTTGTATATATAGCCAGTCCATTTAATTTTTTGCATGAAAAATAGACGATGTATAGTCTAAATAATTGTTTGCATACGAATCTGACGATTTATAGTCGATAAAATTTTTTCATAAAAAATTGCAAAAAGACGATGTAAAGTCCATTCAATTTTTTTCATAAAAAATTTTTTTGCATGAAAAATGGATGATGTATGGTTTATTAAATTCTTTGCACGAAAAGAACACGACGTATATAGTCCACTTATGTTTTTACATACGAAATGGACGAATTATAGTCAATTTAATTTTTTATAAAAATTTTAAAAATGGACGATGTATAGCCAGTCCATTTAATTTTTTGCATGAAAAATAGACGATGTATAGTCTAAATAAGTGTTTGCATACGAATCTGACGATTTATAGTCGATAAAATTTTTTCATAAAAAATTGAAAAAAAGACGACGTATAGTCCATTAAATTTTTTTCATAAAAAATTTTTTTGCATGAAAAATGGATGATGTATAGTTTATTAAATTCTTTGCACGAAAAGAAGACGACGTATATAGTCCACTTAAGTTTTTACATACGAAATGGACGAATTATAGTCAATTTAATTTTTTATAAAAATTTAAAAAATGGACGATGTATAGTCCACTAAATTTTGTATATATAGCCAGTCCAATTAATTTTTTGCATGAAAAATGGACGATGTATAGTGTATATAATTGTTTGTATACGAATCGGACGATTTATAGTCGATTAAATTTTTTCATAAAAAATTGAAAAAGAGACGATGTATAGTCCATTAAATTTTTTTCATAAAAAATTTTTTTGCATGAAAAATGGATGATGTATAGTTTATTTAATTCTTTGCACGAAAAGAAGACGACGTATGTAGTTCACTTAAGTTTTTACATACGAAATGGACGAATTATAGTCAATTTAATTTTTTATAAAAATTTAAAAAATGGACGATGTATAGTCCACTAAATTTTGTATATATAGCCAGTCCAATTAATTTTTTGCATGAAAAATGGACGATGTATAGTGTATATAATTGTTTGTATACGAATCGGACGATTTATAGTCGATTAAATTTTTTCATAAAAAATTGAAAAAGAGACGATGTATAGTCCATTAAATTTTTTTCATAAAAAATTTTTTTGCATGAAAAATGGATGATGTATAGTTTATTTAATTCTTTGCACGAAAAGAAGACGACGTATGTAGTTCACTTAAGTTTTTACATACGAAATGGACGAATTATAGTCAATTTAATTTTTTATAAAAATTTTAAAAATGGACGATGTATAGTCCACTAAATTTTGTATATATAGCCAGTCCAATTAATTTTTTGCATGAAAAATGGACGATGTATAGTCTATATAATTGTTTGCATACGAATCGGACGATTTATAGTCGATTAAATTTTTTCATAAAAAATTGAAAAAGAGACGATGTATATATAGTTCATTAAATTTTTTTCATAAAAAATTTTTTTGCATGAAAAATGGATGATGTATAGTTTATTAAATTCTTTGCACGAAAAGAAGAAGACGTATGTAGTCCGCTTAAGGTTTTACATACGAAATGGACGAATTATAGTTAATTTAATTTTTTATAAAAATTTTAAAAATGGACGATGTATAGTCCACTAAATTTTGTATATATAGCCAGTCCAATTAATTTTTTGCATGAAAAATGGACGATGTATAGTGCATATAATTGTTTGTATACGAATCGGACGATTTATAGTCGATTAAATTTTTTCATAAAAAATTGAAAAAGAGACGATGTATAGTCCATTAAATTTTTTTCATAAAAAATTTTTTTGCATGAAAAATGGATGATGTATATTTTATTAAATACTTTGCACGAAAAGAAGAAGACGTATGTAGTCCGCTTAAGTTTTTACATACGAAATGAACGAATTATAGTCAATTTAATTTTTTATAAAAATTTTAAAAATGGACGATGTATAGTCCACTAAATTTTGTATATATAGCCAGTCCATTTAATTTTTTGCATGAAAAATAGACGATGTATAGTCTAAATAATTGTTTGCATACGAATCTGACGATTTATAGTCGATAAAATTTTTTCATAAAAAATTGAAAAAAAGACGATGTATTATAATAGTCCATTAAATTT
Source organism: Tachina lurida (assembly GCA_944452675.1). Taxonomy (NCBI): domain Eukaryota; kingdom Metazoa; phylum Arthropoda; class Insecta; order Diptera; family Tachinidae; genus Tachina; species Tachina lurida. The sequence goes on from OX101755.1 coordinate 92,822,157, forward strand.
TTTTCATAAAAAATTTTTTTGCATGAAAAATGGATGATGTATAGTTTATTAAATTCTTTGCACGAAAAGAAGACGACGTATGTAGTTCACTTAAGTTTTTACATACGAAATGGACGAATTATAGTCAATTTAATTTTTTATAAAAATTTTAAAAATGGACGATGTATAGTCCACTAAATTTTGTATATATAGCCAGTCCAATTAATTTTTTGCATGAATAATGGACGACGTATAGTCTATATAATTGTTTGCATACGAATCGGACGATTTATAGTCGATTAAATTTTTTCATAAAAAATTGAAAAAGAGACGATGTATAGTCCATTAAATTTTTTTCATAAAAAATTTTTTTGCATGAAAAATGGATGATGTATAGTTTATTAAATTCTTTGCACGAAAAGAAGACGACGTATATAGTCCACTTATGTTTTTACATACGAAATGGACGAATTATAGTTAATTTAATTTTTTATAAAAATTTTAAAAATGGACGATGTATAGTCCACTAAATTTTGTATATATAGCCAGTCCATTTAATTTTTTGCATGAAAAATGGACGATGTATAGTCTATATAATTGTTTGCATACGAATCGGATGATTTATAGTCGATTAAATTTTTTCATAAAAATTTAAAAAAAGACGATGTATAGTTCATTAAATTTTGTTCATAAAAAATTTTCTCCTTTGCACGAAAAGAAGACGACGTATATAGTCCACTTAAGTTTTTACATACGAAATGGACGAATTATAGTTAATTTAATTTTTTATAAAAATTTTAAAAATGGACGATGTATACTCCACTAAATTTTGTATATATAGCCAGTCCGTTTAATTTTTTGCATGAAAAAGGGACGATGTATAGTCTATATAATTGTTTGCATACAAATCGGATGATTTATAGTCGATTAAATTTTTTCATAAAAATTTAAAAAAAAGACGATGTATAGTCCATTAAATTTTTTTCATAAAAAATTTTTTTTGCATGAAAAATGGATGATGTATAGTTTATTAAATTCTTTGCACGAAAAGAAGAAGACGTATGTAGTCCGCTTAAGTTTTTACATACGAAATGAACGAATTATAGTCAATTTAATTTTTTATAAAAATTTTAAAAATGGACGATGTATAGTCCACTAAATTTTGTATATATAGCCAGTCCATTTAATTTTTTGCATGAAAAATAGACGATGTATAGTCTAAATAATTGTTTGCATACGAATCTGATGATTTATAGTCGATAAAATTTTTTCATAAAAAATTGAAAAAAAGACGATGTGTTTTTCCATGAAAAATGGATGATGTATAGTTTATTAAATTCTTTGCACGAAAAGAACACGACGTATATAGTCCACTTAAGTTTTTACATACGAAATGGACGAATTATAGTTAATTTAATTTTTTATAAAAATTTTAAAAATGGACGATGTATAGTCCACTAAATTTTGTATATATAGCCAGTCCATTTAATTTTTTGCATGAAAAATGGACGATGTGTAGTCTATATAATTGTTTGCATACGAATCGGACGATTTATAGTCGATTAAATTTTTTCATAAAAATTGAAAAAAAGACAATGTATAGTCCATTAAATTTTTTTCATAAAAAATTTTTTTCCATGAAAAATGGATGATGTATAGTTTATTAAATTCTTTGCACGAAAAGAAGACGACGTATATAGTCCACTTAAGTTTTTACATACGAAATGGACGAATTATAGTTAATTTAATTTTTTATAAAAATTTTAAAAATGGACGATGTATAGTCCACTAAATTTTGTATATATAGCCAGTCCATTTAATTTTTTGCATGAAAAATAGACGATGTATAGTGTAAATAATTGTTTGTATACGAATCTGACGATTTATAGTCGATTAAATTTTTTCATAAAAAATTGAAAAAAGACGATGTATAGTCCATTAAATTTTTTTCATAAAAAATAGATGATGTATGGTTTATTAAATTCTTTGCAGGAAAAGAAGACGACGTATATAGTCCACTTAAGTTTTTACATACGAAACGGACGAATTATTGTCAATTTAATTTTTTATAAAAATTTTAAAAATGGACGATGTATAGTCCACTAAATTTTGTATATATAGCCAGTCCATTTAATTTTTTGCATGAAAAATAGACGATGTATAGTCTAAATAATTGTTTGCATACGAATCTGACGATTTATAGTCGATAAAATTTTTTCATAAAAAATTGAAAAAAATACAATGTATAGTCCATTAAATTTTTTTCATAAAAAATTTTTTTGCATGAAAAATGGATGATGTATAGTTTATTAAATTCTTTGCACAAAAAAAGAAGATGACGTATGTAGTCCACTTAAGTTTTTACATACGAAATGAACGAATTATAGTCAATTTAATTTTTTATTAAAATTTTAAAAATGGACGATGTATAGTCCACTAAATTTTGTATATATAGCCAGTCCATTTAATTTTTTGCATGAAAAATAGACGATGTATAGTCTAAATAATTGTTTGCATACGAATCTGACGATTTATAGTCGATAAAATTTTTTCATAAAAAATTGAAAAAAATACGATGTATAGTCCATTAAATTTTTTTCATAAAAAATTTTTTTGCATGAAAAATGGATGATGTATAGTTTATTAAATTCTTTGCACAAAAAAAGAAGATGACGTATGTAGTCCGCTTAAGTTTTTACATACGAAACGGACGAATTATAGTCAATTTAATTTTTTATAAAAATTTTAAAAATGGACGATGTATAGTCCACTAAATTTTGTATATATAGCCAGTCCGTTTAATTTTTTGCATGAAAAATAGACGATGTATAGTCTAAATAATTGTTTGCATATGAATCTGACGATTTATAGTCGATAAAATTTTTTCATAAAAAATTGAAATAAAGACGATGTATAGTCCATTAAATTTTTTTCATAAAAAAATTTTTTGCATGAAAAATGGATGATGTATAGTTTATTAAATTCTTTGCACGAAAAGAAGAAGACGTATGTAGTCCACTTAAGTTTTTACATACGAAATAGACGAATTATAGTCAATTTTTTTATTTGAAGACTATTTCCTTTAGCTAATTAAGCCTAACGTGTTTCTATGACAATAAAAAAGCAATTTTTTATTTCATATTTCCCGACGTTTCGTGAATGTTTTGTTCACTTTTTCCAGGGATTCGTCTATTTATTCCATAAATCAAAAACATCAAAAATTATAAGTAAGTTTAACAATTTATAGTCAATTTAATTTTTTATAAAAATTTTAAAAATGGACGATGTATAGTCCACTAAATTTTGTATATATAGCCAGTCCATTTAATTTTTTGCATGAAAAATAGACGATGTATAGTCTAAATAATTGTTTGCATACGAATCTGACGATTTATAGTCGATAAAATTTTTTCATAAAAAATTGTATAGTCCATTAAATTTTTTTCATAAAAAATTTTTTGCATGAAAAATGGATGATGTATGGTTTATTAAATTCTTTGCACGAAAAGAAGACGACGTATGTAGTTCACTTAAGTTTTTACATACGAAATAGACGAATTATAGTCGATTTAATTTTTTATAAAAATTTTAAAAATGGACGATGTATAGTCCATTAAATTTTGTATATATAGCCAGTCCGTTTAATTTTTTGCATGAAAAATAGACGATGTATAGTCTATATAATTGTTTGCATACGACTCGGACGATTTATAGTCGATTAAATTTTTTCATAAAAAATTGAAAAAAAGACGATGTATATATAGTCCATTAAATTTTTTTCATAAAAAATTTTTTTGCATGAAAAATGGATGATGTATAGTTTATTAAATTCTTTGTACGAAAAGAATACGACGTATATAGTCCATTTAATTTTTTACATACGAAATGGACGAATTATAGTCAATTTAATTTTTTATAAAAATTTTAAAAATGGACGATGTATAGTCCATTAAATTTTGTATATATAGCTAGTCCATTTAATTTTTTGCATGAAAAATAGACGATGTATAGTCTATATAATTGTTTGCATACGAATCGGTCGATTTATAGTCGATAAAATTTTTTTATAAAAAACTGGAAAAAAGACGATGTATAGTTCATTAAATTTTTTTCATAAAAAATTTTTTTGCATGAAAAATGGATGATGTATAGTTTATTAAATTCTTTGCACGAAAAGAAGACGACGTATATAGTCCACTTAAGTTTTTACATACGAAATGGTCGAATTATAGTCAATTTAATTTTTTTTTTAAATTTTAAAAATGGACGATGTATAGTCCATTAAATTTTGTATATATAGGCAGTCAAATTAATTTTTTGCATGAAAAATAGACGATGTATAGGTTATATAATTGTTGGCATACGAATCGGATGATTTATAGTCGATTAAATTTTTTCATAAAAGATTGAAAAAAAGACGATGTATAGTCCATTAAATTTTTTTCATAAAAAATTTTTTTGCATGAAAAATGGATGATGTATAGTTTATTAATTTCTTTGCACGAAAAGAAGAAGACGTATATAGTCCACTTAAGTTTTTACATACGAAATGGATGAATTATAGTCAATTTAATTTTTTATAAAAATTTTAAAAATGGACGATGTATAGTCCATTAAATTTTGTATATATAGGCAGTCAAATTAATTTTTTGCATGAAAAATAAACGATGTATAGGTTATATAATTGTTGGCATACGAATCGGATGATTTATAGTCGATTAAATTTTTTCATAAAAGATTGAAAAAAAGACGATGTATAGTCCATTAAATTTTTTTCATAAAAAATTTTTTTCCATGAAAAATGGATGATGTATAGTTTATTAAATTCTTTGCACGAAAAGAAGAAGACGTATATAGTCCACTTAAGTTTTTACATACGAAATGGGCGAATTATAGTTAATTTAATTTTTTATAAAAATTTTAAAAATGGACGATGTATAGTCCACTAAATTTTGTATATATAGCCAGTCCATTTAATTTTTTGCATGAAAAATATACGATGTATAGTCTAAATAATTGTTTGCATACGAATCTGACGATTTATAGTCGATAAAATTTTTTCATAAAAAATTGGAAAAAAGACGATGTATAGTCCATTAAATTTTTTTCATAAAAAATTTTTTTGCATGAAAAATGGATGATGTATAGTTTATTAAATTCTTTGCACGAAAAGAAGAAGACGTATGTAGTCCACTTAAGTTTTTACATACGAAATGGACGAATTATAGTTAATTTAATTTTTTATAAAAATTTTTAAAAATGGACGATATATAGTCCACTAAATTTTGTATATATAGCCAGTCCATTTAATTTTTTGCATGCAAAATATACGATGTATAGTCTAAATAATTGTTTGCATACGAATATGACGATTTATAGTCGATAAAATTTTTTCATAAAAAATTGAAAAAAAGACGATGTATAGTCCATTAAATTTTTTTCATAAAAAATTTTTTTGCATGAAAAATGGATGATGTATAGTTTATTAAATTCTTTGCACGAAAAGAAGAAGACGTATGTAGTGCGCTTAAGTTTTTACATACGAAATGAACGAATTATAGTCAATTTAATTTTGTATAAAAATTTTAAAAATGGACGATGTATAGTCCATTAAATTTTGTATATATAGGCAGTCAAATTAATTTTTTGCATGAAAAATAGACGATGTATAGGTTATATAATTGTTGGCATACGAATCGGATGATTTATAGTCGATTAAATTTTTTCATAAAAGATTGAAAAAAAGACGATGTATAGTCCATTAAATTTTTTTCATAAAAAATTTTTTTGCATGAAAAATGGATGATGTATAGTTTATTAATTTCTTTGCACGAAAAGAAGAAGACGTATATAGTCCACTTAAGTTTTTACATACGAAATGGATGAATTATAGTCAATTTAATTTTTTATAAAAATTTTAAAAATGGACGATGTATAGTCCATTAAATTTTGTATATATAGGCAGTCAAATTAATTTTTTGCATGAAAAATAGACGATGTATAGGTTATATAATTGTTGGCATACGAATCGGATGATTTATAGTCGATTAAATTTTTTCATAAAAGATTGAAAAAAAGACGATGTATAGTCCATTAAATTTTTTTCATAAAAAATTTTTTTCCATGAAAAATGGATGATGTATAGTTTATTAAATTCTTTGCACGAAAAGAAGAAGACGTATATAGTCCACTTAAGTTTTTACATACGAAATGGGCGAATTATAGTTAATTTAATTTTTTATAAAAATTTTAAAAATGGACGATGTATAGTCCACTAAATTTTGTATATATAGCCAGTCCATTTAATTTTTTGCATGAAAAATATACGATGTATAGTCTAAATAATTGTTTGCATACGAATCTGACGATTTATAGTCGATAAAATTTTTTCATAAAAAATTGGAAAAAAGACGATGTATAGTCCATTAAATTTTTTTCATAAAAAATTTTTTTGCATGAAAAATGGATGATGTATAGTTTATTAAATTCTTTGCACGAAAAGAAGAAGACGTATGTAGTCCACTTAAGTTTTTACATACGAAATGGACGAATTATAGTTAATTTAATTTTTTATAAAAATTTTTAAAAATGGACGATATATAGTCCACTAAATTTTGTATATATAGCCAGTCCATTTAATTTTTTGCATGCAAAATATACGATGTATTGTCTAAATAATTGTTTGCATACGAATATGACGATTTATAGTCGATAAAATTTTTTCATAAAAAATTGAAAAAAAGACGATGTATAGTCCATTAAATTTTTTTCATAAAAAATTTTTTTGCATGAAAAATGGATGATGTATAGTTTATTAAATTCTTTGCATGAAAAGAAGACGATGTATGTAGTCCACTTAAGTTTTTACATACGAAATAGACGAATTATAGTTAATTTAATTTTTTATAAAAATTTTAAAAATGGACGATGTATAGTCCATTAAATTTTGTATATATAGCCAGTCCGTTTAATTTTTTGCATGAAAAATAGACGATGTATAGTATAAATAATTGTTTGCATACGAATCTGACGATTTATAGTCGATAAAATTTTTTCATAAAAAATTGAAAAAAAGACGATGTATAGTCCATTAAATTTTTTTCATAAAAAATTTTTTTGCATGAAAAATGGATGATGTATAGTTTATTAAATTCTTTGCACGAAAAGAAGAAGACGTATGTAGTCCACTTAAGTTTTTACATACGAAATGGACGAATTATAGTCAATTTAATTTTTTATAAAAAGTTCACTATAGTTCAATTAAATCTAATAATGTCTCATTTTTATAAAAATTTTAAAAATGGACGATGTATAGTCCATTAAATTTTGTATATATAGCCAGTCCGTTTAATTTTTTGCATGAAAAATAGACGATGTATAGTCTATATAATTAAAAATTTTTGGCATGAAAAATGGATGATGTATATTTTATTAAATTCTTTGCACGAAAAGGAGACGACGTATGTAGTCCGCTTAAGTTTTTACATACGAAATGGTCGAATTATAGTCAATTTAATTTTTTTTTTAAATTTTAAAAATGGACGATGTATAGTCCATTAAATTTTGTATATATAGGCAGTCCAATTAATTTTTTGCATGAAAAATAGACGATGTATAGGTTATAAAATTGTTGGCATACGAATCGGATGATTTATAGTCGATTAAATTTTTTCATAAAAAATTGAAAAAAAGACGATGTATAGTCCATTAAATTTTTTTCATAAAAAATTTTTTTGCATGAAAAATGGATGATGTATAGTTTATTAAATTCTTTGCACGAAAAGAAGAAGACGTATGTAGTCCACTTAAGTTTTTACATACGAAATGGACGAATTATAGTTAATTTAATTTTTTATAAAAATTTTAAAAATGGACGATGTATAGTCCACTAAATTTTGAATATAGCCAGTCCATTTAATTTTTTGCATGAAAAATAGACGATGTATAGTATAAATAATTGTTTGCATATGAATCTGACGATTTATAGTCGATAAAATTTTTTCATAAAAAATTGAAATAAAGACGATGTATAGTCCATTAAATTTTTTTCATAAAAAAATTTTTTGCGTGAAAAATTGATGATGTATAGTTTATTAAATTCTTTGCACGAAAAAAAGACGACGTATGTAGTTCACTTAAGTTTTTACATACGAAATAGACGAATTATAGTCAATTTAATTTTTTATAAAAATTTTAAAAATGGACGATGTATAGTCCACTAAATTTTGTATATATAGCCAGTCCATTTAATTTTTTGCATGAAAAATAGACGATGTATAGTATAAATAATTGTTTGCATACGAATCTGACGATTTATAGTCGATAAAATTTTTTCATAAAAAATTGAAAAAAAAGACGATGTATAGTCCATTAAATTTTTTTCATAAAAAAATTTTTTGCATGAAAAATGGATGATGTATAGTTTATTAAATTTTTTGCACGAAAAAAAGACGACGTATGTAGTTCACTTAAGTTTTTACATACGAAATAGACGAATTATAGTCAATTTAATTTTTTATAAAAATTTTAAAAATGGACGATGTATAGTCCACTAAATTTTGTATATATAGCCAGTCCATTTAATTTTTTGCATGAAAAATAGACGATGTATAGTATAAATAATTGTTTGCATACGAATCTGACGATTTATAGTCGATAAAATTTTTTCATAAAAAATTGAAAAAAAGACGATGTATTATAGTCCATTAAATTTTGTTCATAAAAAATTTTTTTGCATGAAAAATGGATGATGTATAGTTTATTAAATTCTTTGCACGAAAAGAAGATGACGTATGTAGTCCACTTAAGTTTTTACATACGAAATGAACGAATTATAGTCAATTTAATTTTTTATAAAAATTTTAAAAATGGACGATGTATAGTCCATTAAATTTTGTATATATAGCCAGTCCGTTTAATTTTTTGCATGAAAAATAGACGATGTATAGTCTATATAATTGCTTGCATACGACTCGGATGATTTATAGTCGATTAAATTTTTTCATAAAAATTTAAAAAAAGACGATGTATAGTTCATTAAATTTTGTTCATAAAAAATTTTTTTGCATGAAAAATTAATGATGTATAGTTTATTAAATTTTTTGCACGAAAAGAAGAAGACGTATGTAGTCCGCTTAAGTTTTTACATACGAAATGAACGAATTATAGTCAATTTAATTTTTTATAAAAATTTTAAAAATGGACGATGTTTAGTCCATTAAATTTTGTATATATAGCCAGTCCATTTAATTTTTTCCATGAAAAATAGACGATGTATAGTCTAAATAATTGTTTGCATACGAATCTGACGATTTATAGTCGATAAAATTTTTTCATAAAAAATTGCAAAAAAGACAATGTATAGTCCATTAAATTTTTTTCATAAAAAAATTTTTTACATGAAAAATAGATGATGTATAGTTTATTAAATTCTTTGCACGAAAAAAAGATGACGTATGTAGTTCACTTAAGTTTTTACATACGAAATGGACGAATTATAGTCAATTTAATTTTTTTTAAAAATTTTAAAAATGGACGATGTATAGTCCACTAAATTTTGAATATATATCGCCAGTCCATTTAATTTTTTGCATGAAAAATAGACGATGTATAGGTTATATAATTTTTGGCATACGAATCGGACGATTTATAGTCGATTAAATTTTTTCATAAAAAATTGCAAAAAAGACGATGATATAGTCCATTAAATTTTTTTCATAAAAAAATTTTTTGCATGAAAAATGGATGATGTATAGTTTATTAAATTCTTTGCACGAAAAGAAGACGACGTATATAGTCCACTTAAGTTTTTACATACGAAATGGACGAATTATAGTTAATTTAATTTTTTATAAAAATTTTAAAAATGGACGATGTATAGTCCACTAAATTTTGTATATATAGCCAGTCCATTTAATTTTTTGCATGGAAAATAGACGATGTATAGGTTATATAATTGTTGGCATACGAATCGGACGATTTATAGTCGATTAAATTTTTTCATAAAAAATTGAAAAAAAGACGATGTATAGTCCATTAAATTTTTTTCATAAAAAATTTGTTTGCATGAAAAATAGATGATGTATAGTTTATTAAATTCTTTGCACGAAAAGAAGACGACGTATATAGTCCACTTAAGTTTTTACATACGAAATGGACGAATTATAGTCAATTTAATTTTTTATAAAAATTTTAAAAATGGACGATGTATAGTCCACTAAATTTTGTATATATAGCCAGTCCATTTAATTTTTTGCATGAAAAATAGACGATGTATAGTCTAAATAATTGTTTGCATACAAATCTGACGATTTATAGTCGATAAAATTTTTTCATAAAAAATTGAAAAAAAGACGATGATAGTCCATTAAATTTTTTTCATAAAAAATTTTTGTGCATGAAAAATGGATGATGTATAGTTTATTAAATTATTTGCACGAAAAGAAGAAGACGTATGTAGTCCGCTTAAGTTTTTACATACGAAATGAACGAATTATAGTCAATTTAATTTTTTATAAAAATTTTAAAAATGGACGATGTATAGTCCACTAAATTTTTTATATATAGCCAGTCCATTTAATTTTTTGCATGAAAAATAGACGATGTATAGTCTAAATAATTGCTTGCATACGAATCTGACGATTTATAGTCGATAAAATTTTTTCATAAAAAATTGCAAAAAAGACGATGTATAGTCCATTAAATTTTTTTAAATAAAAAAATCTTTTGCATGAAAAATGGATGATGTATAGTTTATTAAATTCTTTGCACGAAAAGAAGACGACGTATGTAGTTCACTTAAGTTTTTACATACGAAATAGACGAATTATAGTCAATTTAATTTTTTATAAAAATTTTAAAAATGGACGATGTATAGTCCACTAAATTTTGTATATATAGCCAGTCCATTTAATTTTTTGCATGAAAAATAGACGATGTATAGTCTAAATAATTGTTTGCATATGAATCTGATGATTTATAGTCGATAAAATTTTTTCATAAAAAATTGAAAAAAAGACGATGTATATATAGTCCATTAAATTTTTTTCATAAAAATTTTTTTTGCATGAAAAATGGATGATGTATAGTTTATTAAATTCTTTGCACGAAAAGAAGACGACGTATATAGTCCACTTAAGTTTTTACATACGAAATGGGCGAATTATAGTCAATTTAATTTTTTATAAAAATTTTAAAAATGGACGATGTATAGTCCACTAAATTTTGTATATATAGCCAGTCCATTTAATTTTTTGCATGAAAAATAGACGATGTATAGTCTAAATAATTGTTTGCATACGAATCGGTCGATTTATAGTCGATAAAATTTTTTCATAAAAAATTGAAAAAAAGACGATGTATAGTCCATTAAATTTTTTTCATAAAAAATTTTTTTCCTTGAAAAATAGATGATGTATGGTTTATTAAATTCTTTGCACGAAAAGAAGACGACGTTTATAGTCCACTTAAGTTTTTACATACGAAATGGACGAATTATAGTCAATTTAATTTTTTATAAAAATTTTAAAAATGGACGATGTATAGTCCACTAAATTTTGTATATATAGCCAGTCCATTTAATTTTTTGCATGAAAAATAGACGATTTATAGTCTAAATAATTGTTTGCATACGAATCTGATGATTTATAGTCGATAAAATTTTTTCATAAAAAATTGAAAAAAAGACGATGTATAGTCCATTAAATTTTTTTCATAAAAAATTTTTTTGCATGAAAAATGGATGATGTATAGTTTATTAAATTCTTTGCACGAAAAGAAGAAGACGTATGTAGTCCGCTTAAGTTTTTACATACGAAATGAACGAATTATAGTCAATTTAATTTTTTATAAAAATTTTAAAAATGGACAATGTATAGTCCACTAAATTTTGTATCTATAGCCAGTCCATTTAATTTTTTGCATGAAAAATAGACGATGTGAAGTCTAAATAATTGTTTGCATACGAATCTGACGATTTATAGTCGATAAAATTTTTTCATAAAAAATTTAAAAAAAGACGATGTATAGTCCATTAAATTTTTTCATAAAAAATTTAAAAAAAGACGATGTATAGTCCATTAAATTTTTTTCATAAAAAATTTTTTTATAGTCCACTTAAGTTTTTACATACGAAATGGACGAATTATAGTCAATTTAATTTTTTATAAAAATTTTAAAAATGGACGATGTATAGTCCATTAAATTTTGTATATATAGCCAGTCCATTTAACTTTTTGCATGAAAAATAGACGATGTATGGTCTATATAATTGTTTGCATACGAATCGGTCGATTTATAGTCGATAAAATTTTTTCATAAAAAACTGGAAAAAAGACGATGTATAGTTCATTAAATTTTGTTCATAAAAAATATTTTTGCATGAAAAATGGATGATGTATAGTTTATTAAATTCTTTGCACGAAAAGAAGACGACGTATATAGTCCACTTAAGTTTTTACATACGAAATGGTCGAATTATAGTCAATTAAATTTTTTTTTAAATTTTAAAAATGGACGATGTATAGTCCATTAAATTTTGTATATATAGCCAGTCCATTTAATTTTTTGCATGAAAAATAGACGATGTATAGGTTATATAATTGTTGGCATACGAATCGGACGATTTATAGTCGATTAAATTTTTTCATAAAAAATTGAAAAAAAGACGATGTATAGTCCATTAAATTTTTTTCATAAAAAATTTTTTTGCATGAAAAATGGATGATGTATAGTTTATTAAATTCTTTGCACGAAAAGAAGAAGACGTATGTAGTCCACTTAAGTTTTTACATAAGAAATGGACGAATTATAGTTAATTTAATTTTTTATAAAAATTTAAAAAATGGACGATGTATAGTCCACTAAATTTTGTATGTATAGCCAGTCCATTTAATTTTTTGCATGAAAAATAGACGATGTATAGTCTAAATAATTGTTTGCATACGAATCTGACGATTTATAGTCGATAAAATTTTTTCATAAAAAATTGAAAAAAAGACCATGTAAAGTCCATTAAATTTTTTTCATAAAAAAATTTTTTGCATGAAAAATGGATGATGTATAGTTTATTAAATTCTTTGCACGAAAAGAAGACGACGTATATAGTCCACTTAAGTTTTTACATACGAAATGGATGAATTATAGTTAATTTAATTTTTAATAAAAATTTAAAAAATGGACGATGTATAATAGTCCACTAAATTTTGTATATATAGCCAGTCCATTTAATTTTTTGCATGAAAAATGGACGATGTATAGTCTAAATAATTGTTTGCATACGAATCTAACGATTTATAGTCGATAAAATTTTTTCGTAAAAAATTGAAAAAAAGACGATGTATAGTCCATTAAATTTTTTTCATAAAAAATTTGTTTGCATGAAAAATGGATGATGTATAGTTTATTAAATTCTTTGCACGAAAAGAAGACGACGTATATAGTCCACTTAAGTTTTTACATACGAAATGGACGAATTATAGTTAATTTAATTTTTTATAAAAATTTTAAAAATGGACGATGTATAGTCCACTAAATTTTGTATATATAGCCAGTCCATTTAATTTTTTGCATGAAAAATGGACGATGTATAGTCTATATAATTGTTTGCATACGAATCGGATGATTTATAGTCGATTAAATTTTTTCATAAAAATTGAAAAAAAGACGATGTAAAGTCCATTAAATTTTTTTCATAAAAAATTTTTTTGCATGAAAAATGGATGATGTATAGTTTATTAAATTCTTTGCACGAAAAGAAGAAGACGTATGTAGTCCGCTTAAGTTTTTACATACGAAATGAACGAATTATAGTCAATTTAATTTTTTATAAAAATTTTAAAAATGGACGATGTATAGTCCACTAAATTTTGTATATATAGCCAGTCCATTTAATTTTTTGCATGAAAAATAGACGATGTATAGTCTAAATAATTGTTTGCATACGAATCTGACGATTTATAGTCGATAAAATTTTTTCATAAAAAATTTAAAAAAAGACGATGTATAGTCCATTAAATTTTTTTCATAAAAAATTTTTTTGCATGAAAAATGGATGATGTATAGTTTATTAAATTCTTTGCACGAAAAGAGGAAGACGTATGTAGTCCGCTTAAGTTTTTACATACGAAATGAACGAATTATAGTCAATTTAATTTTTTATAAAAATTTTAAAAATGGACAATGTATAGTCCACTAAATTTTGTATATATAGCCAGTCCATTTAATTTTTTGCATGAAAAATAGACAATGTGAAGTCTAAATAATTTTTTGCATACGAATCTGACGATTTATAGTCGATAAAATTTTTTCATAAAAAACTGGAAAAAAGACGATGTATAGTTCATTAAATTTTGTTCATAAAAAATTTTTTTGCATGAAAAATGGATGATGTATAGTTTATTAAATTCTTTGCACGAAAAGAACACGACGTATTTAGTCCACTTAAGTTTTTACATACGAAATGGACGAATTATAGTCAATTTAATTTTTTATAAAAATTTTAAAAATGGAAGATGTATAGTCCACTAAATTTTGTATATATAGCCAGTCCACTTAATTTTTTGCATGAAAAATGGACGATGTATAGTCTATATAATTGTTTGCATATGAATCGGACGATTTATAGTCGATAAAATTTTTTCATAAAAAATTTAAAAAAAGACGATGTATAGTCCATTAAATTTTTTTCATAAAAATTTTTTTGCATGAAAAATAGATGATGTATGGTTTATTAAATTCTTTGCACGAAAAGAAGACGACGTATATAGTCCACTTAAGTTTTTACATACGAAATGGACGAATTATAGTCAATTTAATTTTTTATAAAAATTTTCAAAATGGACGATGTATAGTCCACTAAATTTTGTATATATAGCCAGTCCATTTAATTTTTTGCATGAAAAATAGACGATGTGAAGTCTAAATAATTGTTTGCATACGAATCTGACGATTTATAGTCGATAAAATTTTTTCATAAAAAATTGAAAAAAAGACGATGTATAGTCCATTAAATTTTTTTCATAAAAAATTTTTTTGCATGAAAAATGGAGGATGTATAGTTTATTAAATTCTTTGCACAAAAAGAACACGACGTATTTAGTCCACTTAAGTTTTTACATACGAAATGGACGAATTATAGTCAATTTAATTTTTTATAAAAATTTTAAAAATGGAAGATGTATAGTCCACTAAATTTTCTATATATAGCCAGTCCATTTAATTTTTTGCATGAAAAATGGACGATGTATAGTCTATATAATTGTTTGCATACGAATCGGACGATTTATAGTCGATTAAATTTTTTCATAAAAATTGAAAACGAGACGATGTATATATAGTCCATTAAATTTTTTTCATAAAAATTTTTTTTGCATGAAAAATGGATGATGTATAGTTTATTAAATTCTTTGCACGAAAAGAAGAAGACGTATGTAGTCCGCTTAAGTTTTTACATACGAAATGAACGAATTATAATCAATTTAATTTTTTATAAAAATTTTAAAAATGGACGATGTATAGTCCACTAAATTTTGTATATATAGCCAGTCCATTTAATTATTTGCATGAAAAATAGAAGATGTATAGTCTAAATAATTGTTTGCATACGAATCTGACGATTTATAGTCGATACAATTTTTTCATAAAAAATTGAAAAAAAGACGATGTATAGTCCATTAAATTTTTTTCATAAAAAATTTTTTTTAATGAAAAATGGATGATGTATGGTTTATTAAATTCTTTGCACGAAAAAAAGACGACGTATATAGTCCACTTAAGTTTTTACATACGAAATGGACGAATTATAGTCAATTTAATTTTTTATAAAAATTTTAAAAATGGATAATGTATAGTCCACTAAATTTTGTATATATAGCCAGTCCATTTAATTTTTTGCATGAAAAATAGACGATGTGAAGTCTAAATAATTGTTTGCATACGAATCTGACGATTTATAGTCGATAAAATTTTTTCATAAAAAATTGAAAAAAAGACGATGGTCCATTAAATTTTTTCATAAAAAATTTTTTTGCATGAAAAATGGATGATGTATAGTTTATTAAATTCTTTGCACGAAAAGAAGACGACGTATATAGTCCACTTAAGTTTTTACATACGAAATGGACGAATTATAGTCAATTTAATTTTTTATAAAAATTTTAAAAATGGACGATGTATAGTCCATTAAATTTTGTATATATAGCCAGTCCATTTAATTTTTTTCATGAAAAATAGACGATGTATGGTCTATATAATTGTTTGCATACGAATCGGTCGATTTATAGTCGATAAAATTTTTTCATAAAAAACTGGAAAAAAGACGATGTATAGTTCATTAAATTTTGTTCATAAAAAATTTTTTTCCATGAAAAATGGATGATGTATAGTTTATTAAATTGTTTGCACGAAAAGAAGACGACGTATATAGTCCACTTAAGTTTTTACATACGAAATGGTCGAATTATAGTCAATTTAATTTTTTATTAAAATTTAAAAAATGGACGATGTATAGTCCACTAAATTTTGTATGTATAGCCAGTCCATTTAATTTTTTGCATGAAAAATGGACGATGTATAGGTTATATAATTGTTTGGACACGAATCGGACAATTTTCAGTCGATAAAATTTTTTCATAAAAAATTTAAAAAAAGACGATGTATTAAATTTTTTTCATAAAAAATTTTTTTGCATGAAAAATGGATGATGTATAGTTTATTAAATTCTTTGCACGAAAAGAAGACGACGAATATAGTCCACTTAAGTTTTTACATACGAAATGAACGTATTATAGTCAATTTAATTTTTTATAAAAATTTTAAAAATGGACGATGTATAGTCCATTAAATTTTGTATATATAGCCAGTCCATTTAATTTTTTGCATGAAAAATGGACGATGTATAGTCTATATAATTGTTTGCATACGAATCGGACGATTTATAGTCGATTAAATTTTTTCATAAAAAATTGAAAAAAAGACGATATATAGTCCATTAAATTTTTTTCATAAAAAATTTTTTTGCATGAAAATGGATGATGTATAGTTTATTAAATTCTTTGCACGAAAAGAAGAAGACGTATGTAGTCCACTTAAGTTTTTACATAAGAAATGGACGAATTATAGTTAATTTAATTTTTTATAAAAATTTTAAAAATGGACGATGTATAGTCCACTAAATTTTGTATATATAGCCAGTCCATTTAATTTTTTGCATGAAAAATAGACGATGTATAGTCTAAATAATTGTTTGCATACGAATCTGACGATTTATAGTCGATAAAATTTTTTCATAAAAAATTGAAAAAAAGACGATGTAAATAAAGTCCATTAAATTTCTTTCATAAAAAAATTTTTTGCATGAAAAATGGATGATGTATAGTTTATTAAATTCTTTGCACGAAAAGAAGACGACGTATATAGTCCACTTAAGTTTTTACATATGAAATGGTCGAATTATAGTCAATTTAATTTTTTTTTTAAATTTTAAAAATGGACGATGTATAGTCCATTAAATTTTGTATATATAGCCAGTCCATTTAATTTTTTGCATGAAAAATAGACGATGTATAGTCTAAATAATTGTTTGCATACAAATCTGACGATTTATAGTCGATAAAATTTTTTCATAAAAAATTAAAAAAAAGACGATGTATAGTCCATTAAATTTTTTTCATAAAAATTTTTTTGCATGAAAAATAGATGATGTATGGTTTATTAAATTCTTTGCACGAAAAGAAGACGACGTATATAGTCCACTTAAGTTTTTACATACGAAATGGACGAATTATAGTCAATTTAATTTTTTATAAAAATTTTAAAAATGGACGATGTATAGTCCACTAAATTTTGTATATATAGCCAGTCCATTTAATTTTTTGCATGAAAAATGGACGATGTATAGTCTATATAATTGTTTGCATACGAATCGGACGATTTATAGTCGATAAAATTTTTTCATAAAAAATTGAAAAAAAGACGATGTAGTCCATTAAATTTTTTTCATAAAAAATTTTTTTGCATGAAAAATGGAGGATGTATAGTTTATTAAATTCTTTGCACGAAAAGAACACGACGTATTTAGTCCACTTAAGTTTTTACATACGAAATGGACGAATTATAGTCAATTTAATTTTTTATAAAAATTTTAAAAATGGAAGATGTATAGTCCACTAAATTTTGTATATATAGCCAGTCCATTTAATTTTTTGCATGAAAAATGGACGATGTATAGTCTATATAATTGTTTGCATACGAATCGGACGATTTATAGTCGATTAAATTTTTTCATAAAAATTGAAAACGAGACGATGTATATATAGTCCATTAAATTTTTTTCATAAAAATTTTTTTTGCATGAAAAATGGATGATGTATAGTTTATTAAATTCTTTGCACGAAAAGAAGAAGACGTATGTAGTCCGCTTAAGTTTTTACATACGAAATGAACGAATTATAATCAATTTAATTTTTTATAAAAATTTTAAAAATGGACGATGTATAGTCCACTAAATTTTGTATATATAGCCAGTCCATTTAATTATTTGCATGAAAAATAGAAGATGTATAGTCTAAATAATTGTTTGCATACGAATCTGACGATTTATAGTCGATACAATTTTTTCATAAAAAATTGAAAAAAAGACGATGTATAGTCCATTAAATTTTTTTCATAAAAAATTTTTTTTAATGAAAAATGGATGATGTATGGTTTATTAAATTCTTTGCACGAAAAAAAGACGACGTATATAGTCCACTTAAGTTTTTACATACGAAATGGACGAATTATAGTCAATTTAATTTTTTATAAAAATTTTAAAAATGGACGATGTATAGTCTATTAAATTTTGTATATATAGCCAGTCCGTTTAATTTTTTGCATGAAAAATAGACGATGTATAGTCTATATAATTGTTTGCATACGAATCGGTCGATTTATAGTCGATAAAATTTTTTCATAAAAAACTGGAAAAAAGACGATGTATAGTTCATTAAATTTTGTTCATAAAAAATTTTTTTGCATGAAAAATGGATGATGTATAGTTTATTAAATTCCTTGCACGAAAAGAACACGACGTATTTAGTCCACTTAAGTTTTTACATACGAAATGGACGAATTATAGTCAATTTAATTATTTTTTAAATTTTAAAAATGGACGATGTATAGTCCATTAAATTTTGTATATATAGCCAGTCCATTTAATTTTTTGCATGAAAAATAGACGATGTATAGGTTATATAATTGTTGGCATACGAATCGGACGATTTATAGTCGATTAAATTTTTTCATAAAAAATTGAAAAAAGACGATGTATAGTCCATTAAATTTTTTTCATAAAAAATTTTTTTGCATGAAAAATGGATGATGTATAGTTTATTAAATTCTTTGCACGAAAAGAAGAAGACGTATGTAGTCCACTTAAATTTTTACATACGAAATGGACGAATTATAGTTAATTTAATTTTTTATAAAAATTTTAAAAATGGACGATGTATAGTCCACTAAATTTTGTATATATAGCCAGTCCATTTAATTTTTTGCATGAAAAATAGACGATGTATAGTGTAAATAATTGTTTGCATACGAATCTGACGATTTATAGTCGATAAAATTTTTTCATAAAAAATTGAAAAAAAGACGATGTATAGTCCATTAAATTTTTTTGCATGAAAAATGGATGATGTATGGTTTATTAAATTCTTTGCACGAAAAGAAGACGACGTATATAGTCCACTTAAGTTTTTACATACGAAACGGACGAATTATAGTCAATTTAATTTTTTATAAAAATTTAAAAAATGGACGATGTATAGTCCACTAAATTTTGTATATATAGCCAGTCCATTTAATTTTTTGCATGAAAAATAGACGATGTATAGTCTAAATAATTGTTTGCATACGAATCTGACGATTTATAGTCGATAAAATTTTTTCATAAAAAATTGAAAAAAAGACGATGTATACATTAAATTTTTTTCATAAAAAATTTTTTTGCATGAAAAATAGATGATGTATAGTTTATTAAATTCTTTACACGAAAAGAAGAAGACGTATGTAGTCCGCTTAAATTTTTACATACGAAATGAACGCTTTATAGTCAATTTAATTTTTTATAAAAATTTTAAAAATGGACGATGTATAGTCCTCTAAATTTTGTATATATAGCCAGTCCATTTAATTTTTTGCATGAAAAATAGTCGATGTGAAGTCTATATAATTGTTTGCATACGAATCTGACGATTTATAGTCGATAAAATTTTTTCATAAAAAATTGAAAAAAAGACGATGTATAGTCCATTAAATTTTTTTCATAAAAAAATTTTTTGCATGAAAAATGGATGATGTATAGTTTATTAAATTCTTTGCACGAAAAGAAGACGACGTATGTAGTTCACTTAAGTTTTTACATACGAAATAGACGAATTATAGTCAATTTAATTTTTTATAAACATTTTAAAAATGGACGATGTATAGTCCACTAAATTTTGTATATATAGCCAGTCCATTTAATTTTTTGCATGAAAAATAGACGATGTGAAGTCTAAATTATTGTTTGCATACGAATCTGACGATTTATAGTCGATAAAATTTTTTCATAAAAAATTGAAAAAAAAGACGATGTATACCATTAAATTTTTTTCATAAAAAATTTTTTTGCATGAAAAATGGATGATGTATAGTTTATTAAATTCTTTGCACGAAAAGAAGACGACGTATATAGTCCACTTAAGTTTTTACATACGAAATGTACGAATTATAGTTAATTTAATTTTTTATAAAAATTTTAAAAATGGACGATGTATAGTCCTCTAAATTTTGTATATATAGCCAGTCCATTTAATTTTTTGCATGAAAAATAGTCGATGTGAAGTCTATATAATTGCTTGCATACGAATCGGACGATTTATAGTCGATTAAATTTTTTCATAAAAATTGTAAAAGAGACGATTTTTTCATAAAAAATTTTTTTGCATGAAAAATTGATGATGTATAGTTTATTAAATTCTTTGCACGAAAAGAAGACGACGTATATAGTCCACTTAAGTTTTTACATACGAAATGGACGAATTATAGTTAATTTAATTTTTTATAAAAATTTTAAAAATGGACGATGTATAGTCCACTAAATTTTGTATATATAGCCAGTCCATTTAATTTTTTGCATGAAAAATAGACGATGTATAGTGTAAATAATTGTTTGCATACGAATCTGACGATTTATAGTCGATTAAATTTTTTCATAAAAAATTGAAAAAAGACGATGTATAGTCCATTAAATTTTTTTCATAAAAAATAGATGATGTATGGTTTATTAAATTCTTTGCACGAAAAGAAGACGACGTATATAGTCCACTTAAGTTTTTACATACGAAACGGACGAATTATAGTCAATTTAAATTTTTATAAAAATTTTAAAAATGGACGATGTATAGTCCACTAAATTTTGTATATATAGCCAGTCCATTTAATTTTTTGCATGAAAAATAGACGATGTATAGTCTAAATAATTGTTTGCATACGAATCTGACGATTTATAGTCGATAAAATTTTTTCATAAAAAATTGAAAAAAATACGATGTATAGTCCATTAAATTTTTTTCATAAAAAATTTTTTTGCATGAAAAATGGATGATGTATAGTTTATTAAATTCTTTGCACAAAAAAAGAAGATGACGTATGTAGTCCGCTTAAGTTTTTACATACGAAATGAACGAATTATAGTCAATTTAATTTTTTATTAAAATTTTAAAAATGGACGATGTATAGTCCACTAAATTTTGTATATATAGCCAGTCCATTTAATTTTTTGCATGAAAAATAGACGATGTATAGTCTATATAATTGTTTGCATACGACTCGGACGATTTATAGTCGATAAAATTTTTTCATAAAAAACTGGAAAAAAGACGATGTATAGTTCATTAAATTTTGTTCATAAAAAATTTTTTTGCATGAAAAATGGATGATGTATAGTTTATTAAATTCTTTGCACGAAAAGAGGACGACGTATATAGTCCACTTAAGTTTTTACATACGAAATGGTCGAATTATATTCAATTTAATTTTTTTTTAAATTTTAAAAATGGACGATGTATAGTCCATTAAATTTTGTATATATAGCCAGTCCGTTTAATTTTTTTGCATGAAAAATAGACGATGTATAGTCTATATAGTTGTTTGCATACGACTCGGACGATTTATAGTCGATTAAATTTTTTCATAAAAAATTGAAAAAAAGACGATTATAGTCCATTAATTTTTTTTCATAAAAAATTTTTTTGCATGAAAAATGGATGATGTATGGTTTATTAAATTCTTTGCACGAAAAGAAGACGACGTATATAGTCCACTTAAGTTTTTACATACGAAATGGACGAATTATAGTCAATTTAATTTTTTATAAAAATTTTAAAAATGGACGATGTATAGTCCACTAAATTTTGTATATATAGCCAGTCCGTTTAATTTTTTGCACGAAAAATAGACGATGTATAGTCTATATAATTGTTTACATACGAATCGGACGATTTATAGTCGATTAAATTTTTTCATAAAAAACTGGAAAAAAGACGATGTATAGTCCATTAAATTTTTTTCATAAAAAAATTTTTTGCATAAAAAATGGATGACGTATAGTTTATTAAATTCTTTGCACGAAAAGAAGACGACGTATATAGTCGTCTTCTTTTTTCATAAAAAATTGAAAAAAAGACAATGTATAGTCCATTAAATTTTTTTCATAAAAAATTTTTTTGCATGAAAAATGGATGATGTATAGTTTATTAAATTCTTTACACGAAAAGAAGAAGACGTATGTAGTCCGCTTAAATTTTTACATACGAAATGAACGCTTTATAGTCAATTTAATTTTTTAAAAAAATTTTAAAAATGGACGATGTATAGTCCTCTAAATTTTGTATATATAGCCAGTCCATTTAATTTTTTGCATGAAAAATAGACGATGTGAAGTCTATATAATTGTTTGCATACGAATCTGACGATTTATATTCGATAAAATTTTTTCATAAAAAATTGAAAAAAAGACGATGTATATATAGTCCATTAAATTTTTTTCATAAAAAAATTTTTTGCATGAAAAATGGATGATGTATAGTTTATTAAATTCTTTGCACGAAAAGAAGACGACGTATGTAGTTCACTTAAGTTTTTACATACGAAATAGACGAATTATAGTCAATTTAATTTTTTATAAACATTTTAAAAATGGACGATGTATAGTCCACTAAATTTTGTATATATAGCCAGTCCATTTAATTTTTTGCATGAAAAATGGACGATGTATAGTCTATATAATTGTTTGCATACGAATCGGACGATTTATAGTCGATTAAATTTTTTCATAAAAATTGTAAAAGAGACGATGTATAGTCCATTAAATTTTTTTCATAAAAAATTTTTTTGCATGAAAAATTGATGATGTATAGTTTATTAAATTCTTTGCACGAAAAGAAGACGACGTATATAGTCCACTTAAGTTTTTACATACGAAATGGACGAATTATAGTTAATTTAATTTTTATAAAAATTTTAAAAATGGACGATGTATAGTCCATTAAATTTTGTATATATAGCCAGTCCATTTAATTTTTTGCATGAAAAATGGACGATGTGAAGTCTAAATAATTGTTTGCATACGAATCTGACGATTTATAGTCGATAAAATTTTTTCATAAAAAATTGAAAAAAAAGACGATGTATACCATTAAATTTTTTCCATAAAAAATATTTTTCCATGAAAAATGGATGATGTATAGTTTATTAAATTCTTTGCACGAAAAGAAGACGACGTATATAGTCCACTTAAGTTTTTACATACGAAATGTACGAATTATAGTTAATTTAATTTTTTATAAAAATTTTAAAAATGGACGATGTATAGTCCACTAAATTTTGTATATATAGCCAGTCCATTTAATTTTTTGCATGAAAAATGGACGATGTATAGTCTATATAATTGTTTGCATACGAATCGGACGATTTATAGTCGATTAAATTTTTTCATAAAAATTGTAAAAGAGACGATGTATAGTCCATTAAATTTTTTTCATAAAAAATTTTTTTGCATGAAAAATTGATGATGTATAGTTTATTAAATTCTTTGCACGAAAAGAAGACGACGTATATAGTCCACTTAAGTTTTTACATACGAAATGGACGAATTATAGTTAATTTAATTTTTATAAAAATTTTAAAAATGGACGATGTATAGTCCATTAAATTTTGTATATATAGCCAGTCCATTTAATTTTTTGCATGAAAAATGGACGATGTATAGTCTATATAATTGTTTGCATACGAATCGGATGATTTATAGTCGATTAAATTTTTTCATAAAAATTGAAAAAAAGACGATGTATAGTCCATTAAATTTTTTTCATAAAAATTTTTTTTGCATGAAAAATGGATGATGTATAGTTTATTAAATTCTTTGCACGAAAAGAAGAAGACGTATGTAGTCCGCTTAAGTTTTTACATACGAAAGGAACGTATTATAGTCAACTTAATTTTTTATAAAAATTTTAAAAATGGACGATGTATAGTCCACTAAATTTTGTATATATAGCCAGTCCATATAATTTTTTGCATGAAAAATAGACGATGTATAGTCTAAATAATTGCTTGCATACGAATCTGACGATTTATAGTCGATTAAATTTTTTCATAAAAAATTGAAAAAAAGACGATGTATAGTCCATTAAATTTTTTTCATAAAAAATTTTTTTGCATGAAAAATGGATGATGTATAGTTTATTAAATTCTTTGCACGAAAAAAGACGACGTATGTAGTTCACTTAAGTTTTTACATACGAAATAGACGAATTATAGTCAATTTAATTTTTTATAAAAATTTTAAAAATGGACGATGTATAGTCCACTAAATTTTGTATATATAGCCAGTCCATTTAATTTTTTGCATGAAAAATAGACGATGTGAAGTCTAAATAATTGTTTGCATACGAATCTGACGATTTATAGTCGATAAAATTTTTTCATAAAAAATTGAAAAAAAGACGATGTATAGTCCATTAAATTTTTTTCATAAAAAATTTTTTTGCATGAAAAATGGATGATGTATAGTTTATTAAATTCTTTGCACGAAAAGAAGACGACGTATATAGTCCACTTAAGTTTTTACATACGAAATGGACGAATTATAGTCAATTTAATTTTTTATAAAAATTTAAAAAATGGACGATGTATAGTCCACTAAATTTTGTATATATAGCCAGTCCATTTAATTTTTTGCATGAAAAATAGACGATGTGAAGTCTAAATAATTGTTTGCATACGAATCTGACGATTTATAGTCGATTAAATTTTTTCATAAAAAATTGAAAAAAGACGATGTATAGTCCATTAAATTTTTTTCATAAAAAATTTTTTTGCATGAAAAATGGATGATGTATAGTTTATTAAATTCTTTGCACGAAAAGAAAACGACGTATGTAGTTCACTTAAGTTTTTACATACGAAACAGACGAATTATAATCAATTTAATTTTTTATAAAAATTTTAAAAATGGACGATGTATAGTCCATTAAATTTTGTATATATAGCCAGTCCATTTAATTTTTTGCATGAAAAATAGACGATGTATAGGTTATATAATTGTTGGCATACGAATCGGACGATTTATAGTCGATTAAATTTTTTCATAAAAAATTGAATAAAAGACGATGTATAGTCCATTAAATTTTTTTCATAAAAAATTTTTTTGCATGAAAAATGGATGATGTATAGTTTATTAAATTCTTTGCACGAAAAGAAGACGACGTATATAGTCCACTTAAGTTTTTACATACGAAATGGACGAATTATAGTTAATTTAATTTTTTATAAAAATTTTAAAAATGGACGATGTATAGTCCACTAAATTTTGTATATATAGCCAGTCCATTTAATTTTTTGCATGAAAAATAGACGATGTGAAGTCTAAATAATTGTTTGCATACGAATCTGACGATTTATAGTCGATAAAATTTTTTCATAAAAAATTGAAAAAAAGACGATGTATAGTCCATTAAATTTTTTTCATAAAATATTTTTTTGCATGAAAAATGGATGATGTATAGTTTAATAAATTCTTTGCACGAAAAGAAGACGACGTATATAGTCCACTTAAGTTTTTACATACGAAATGGACGAATTATAGTTAATTTAATTTTTTATAAAAATTTTAAAAATGGACGATGTATAGTCCACTAAATTTTATATATATAGCCAGTCCATTTAATTTTTTGCATGAAAAATGGACGATGTATAGTCTATATAATTGTTTGCATACGAATCGGACGATTTATAGTCGATTAAATTTTTTCATAAAAATTGAAAAATTAAATTTTTTTCATAAAATATTTTTTTGCATGAAAAATGGATGATGTATAGTTTAATAAATTCTTTGCATGAAAAGAAGACGACGTATATAAGTTTTTACCTACGAAATGGACGAATTATAGTTAATTTAATTTTTTATAAAAATTTTAAAAATGGACGATGTATAGTCCACTAAATTTTTTATATATAGCCAGTCCATTTAATTTTTTGCATGAAAAATAGACGATGTATAGTCTAAATAATTGTTTGCATACGAATCTGACGATTTATAGTCGATTAAATTTTTTCATAAAAAATTTAAAAAAAGACGATGTATAGTCCATTAAATTTTTTTCATAAAAAATTTTTTTGCATGAAAAATGGATGATGTATAGTTTATTAAATTCTTTGCACGAAAAGAAGACGACGTATGTAGTTCACTTAAGTTTTTACATACGAAACAGACGAATTATAATCAATTTAATTTTTTATAAAAATTTTAAAAATGGACGATGTATAGTCCATTAAATTTTGTATATATAGCCAGTCCGTTTAATTTTTTGCATGAAAAATAGACGATGTATAGTCTATATAATTGTTTGCATACAACTCGGACGATTTATAGTCGATTAAATTTTTTCATAAAAAATTGAAAAAAAGACGATGTATAGTCCATTAAATTTTTTTCATAAAAAAATTTTTTTCCTGAAAAATGGATGATGTATGGTTTATTAAATTCTTTGCACGAAAAGAAGACGACGTATATAGTCCACTTAAGTTTTTACATACGAAATGGTCGAATTATACTCAATTTAATTTTTTTTTAAATTTTAAAAATGGACGATGTATAGTCCATTAAATTTTGTATATATAGCCAGTCCATTTAATTTTTTGCACGAAAAATAGACGATGTATAGGTTATATAATTGTTGGCATACGAATCGGACGATTTATAGTCGATTAAATTTTTTCATAAAAAATTGAAAAAAAGACGATGTATAGTCCATTAAATTTTTTTCATAAAAAATTTTTTGCATGAAAAATGTATGACGTATAGTTTATTAAATTCTTTGCATGAAAAGAAGACGACGTATATAGTCCACTTAAGTTTTTACATACGAAATGGACGAATTATAGTCAATTTAATTTTTTATAAAAATTTTAAAAATGGACGATGTATAGTCCACTAAATTTTGTATATATAGCCAGTCCATTTAATTTTTTGCATGAAAAATGGACGATGTGTAGTCTATATAATTGTTTGCATACGAATCGGACGATTTATAGTCGATTAAATTTTTTCATAAAAATTGAAAAAGAGACGATGTATATATAGTCCATTAAATTTTTTTCATAAAAAAATTTTTTTCATGAAAAATGGATGATGTATGGTTTATTAAATTCTTTGCACGAAAAGAAGACGACGTATATAGTCCACTTAAGTTTTTACATACGAAATGGACGAATTATAGTCAATTTAATTTTTTTTTTAAATTTTAAAAATGGACGATGTATAGTCCATTAAATTTTGTATATATAGCCAGTCCGTTTAATTTTTTGCATGAAAAATAGACGATATATAGTCTATATAATTGTTTGCATACGACTCGGACGATTTATAGTCGATTAAATTTTTTCATAAAAAATTGAAAAAAAGACGATGTATAGTCCATTAAATTTTTTTCATAAAAAATTTTTTTCATGAAAAATGGATGATGTATGGTTTATTAAATTCTTTGCACGAAAAGAAGACGACGTATATAGTCCACTTAAGTTTTTACATACGAAATGGACGAATTATAGTCAATTTAATTTTTTTTTTAAATTTTAAAAATGGACGATGTATAGTCCATTAAATTTTGTATATATAGCCAGTCCATTTAATTTTTTGCATGAAAAATAGACGATGTCTAGGTTATATAATTGTTGGCATACGAATCGGACGATTTATAGTCGATTAAATTTTTTCATAAAAAATTGAAAAAAAAAGATGTATAGTCCATTAAATTTTTTTCATAAAAAAATTTTTTGCATGAAAAATGGATGATGTATAGTTTATTAAATTCTTTGCACGAAAAGAAGACGACGTATATAGTCCACTTAAGTTTTTACATACGAAATGGACGAATTATAGTCAATTTAATTTTTTATAAAAATTTTAAAAATGGACGATGTATAGTCCACTAAATTTTGTATATATAGCCAGTCCATTTAATTTTTTGCATGAAAAATAGACGATGTATAGTCTATATAATTGTTTGCATACGACTCGGACGATTTATAGTCGATTAAATTTTTTCATAAAAAATTGAAAAAAAGACGATGTATAGTCCATTAAATTTGTTTCATAAAAAAATTTTTTTCATGAAAAATGGATGATGTATGGTTTATTAAATTGTTTGCACGAAAAGAAGACGACGTATATAGTCCACTTAAGTTTTTACATACGAAATGGACGAATTATAGTCAATTTAATTTTTTTTTTAAATTTTAAAAATGGACGATGTATAGTCCATTAAATTTTGTATATATAGCCAGTCCATTTAATTTTTTGCATGAAAAATAGACGATGTATAGGTTATATAATTGTTGGCATACGAATCGGACGATTTATAGTCGATTAAATTTTTTCATAAAAAATTTAAAAAAAGACGATGTATAGTCCATTAAATTTTTTTCATAAAAAATTTTTTTGCATGAAAAATGGATGATGTATAGTTTATTAAATTCTTTGCACGAAAAGAAGAAGATTTATGTAGTCCGCTTAAGTTTTTACATACGAAATGAACGAATTATAGTCAATTTAATTTTTTATAAAAATTTTAAAAATGGACGATGTATAGTCCACTAAATTTTGTATATATAGCCAGTCCATTTAATTTTTTGCATGAAAAATGGACGATGTATAGTCTATATAATTGTTTGCATACGAATCGGACGATTTATAGTCGATTAAATTTTTTCATAAAAATTGAAAAAGAGACGATGTATAGTCCATTAAATTTTATTCATAAAAAATTTTTTTGCATGAAAAATGGATGATGTATAGTTTATTAAATTCTTTGCACGAAAAGAAGAAGACGTATGTAGTCCGCTTAAGTTTTTACATACGAAATGAACGAATTATAGTCAATTTAATTTTTTATAAAAATTTTAAAAATGGACGATGTATAGTCCATTAAATTTTGTATATATAGCCAGTCCGTTTAATTTTTTGCATGAAAAATAGACGATGTATAGTCTATATAATTGTTTGCATACGACTCGGACGATTTATAGTCGATTAAATTTTTTCATAAAAAATTGAAAAAAAGACGATGTATAGTCCATTAAATTTGTTTCATAAAAAATTTTTTTTCATGAAAAATGGATGATGTATGGTTTATTAAATTCTTTGCACGAAAAGAAGACGACGTATATAGTCCACTTAAGTTTTTACATACGAAATGGACGAATTATAGTCAATTTAATTTTTTTTAAATTTTAAAAATGGACGATGTATAGTCCATTAAATTTTGTATATATAGCCAGTCCATTTAATTTTTTGCATGAAAAATAGACGATGTATAGGTTATATAATTGTTGGCATACGAATCGGACGATTTATAGTCGATTAAATTTTTTCATAAAAAATTTAAAAAAAGACGATGTATAGTCCATTAAATTTTTTTCATAAAAAATTTTTTTGCATGAAAAATGGATGATGTATAGTTTATTAAATTCTTTGCACGAAAAGAAGAAGATTTATGTAGTCCGCTTAAGTTTTTACATACGAAATGAACGAATTATAGTCAATTTAATTTTTTATAAAAATTTTAAAAATGGACGATGTATAGTCCACTAAATTTTGTATATATAGCCAATCCATTTAATTTTTTGCATGAAAAATGGACGATGTATAGTCTATATAATTGTTTGCATACGAATCGGACGATTTATAGTCGATTAAATTTTTTCATAAAAATTGAAAAAGAGACGATGTATAGTCCATTAAATTTTATTCATAAAAAATTTTTTTGCATGAAAAATGGATGATGTATAGTTTATTAAATTCTTTGCACGAAAAGAAGAAGACGTATGTAGTCCGCTTAAGTTTTTACATACGAAATGAACGAATTATAGTCAATTTAATTTTTTTTTTAAATTTTAAAAATGGACGATGTATAGTCCACTAAATTTTGTATATATAGCCAGTCCATTTAATTTTTTGCATGAAAAATGGACGATGTATAGTCTATACAATTGTTTGCATACGAATCGGATGATTTATAGTCGATTAAATTTTTTCATAAAAATTGAAAAAAAGACGATGTATAGTCCATAAAATTTTTTTCATAAAAAATTTTTTTGCATGAAAAATGTATGATGTATAGTTTATAAAATTCTTTGCACGAAAAGAAGACGACGTATATAGTCCACTTAAGTTTTTACATACGAAATGGACGAATTATAGTCAATTTAATTTTTTTTTTAAATTTTAAAAGTGGACGATGTATAGTCCATTAAATTTTGTATATATAGCCAGTCCATTTAATTTTTTGCATGAAAAATAGACGATGTATAGGTTATATAATTGTTGGCATACGACTCGGACGATTTATAGTCGATTAAATTTTTTCATAAAAAATTGAAAAAAAGACGATGTATAGTCCATTAAATTTTTTTCATAAAAAAATTTTTTTCATGAAAAATGGATGATGTATGGTTTATTAAATTCTTTGCACGAAAAGAAGACGACGTATATAGTCCACTTAAGTTTTTACATACGAAATGGACGAATTATAGTCAATTTAATTTTTTTTTTAAATTTTAAAAATGGACGATGTATAGTCCATTAAATTTTGTATATATAGCCAGTCCATTTAATTTTTTGCATGAAAAATAGACAATGTATAGGTTATATAATTGTTGGCATACGCATCGGACGATTTATAGTCGATTAAATTTTTTCATAAAAAATTGAAAAAAAGACGATGTATAGTCCATTAAATTTTTTTCATAAAAAATTTTTTTGCATGAAAAATGGATGATGTATAGTTTATTAAATTCTTTGCACGAAAAGAAGACGACGTATATAGTCTACTTAAGTTTTTACATACGAAATGGACGAATTATAGTCAATTTAATTTTTTATAAAAATTTTAAAAATTTTTTTATATATAGCCAGTCCATTTAATTTTTTGCATGAAAAATAGACGATCTATAGTCTAAATAATTGTTTGCATACGAATCTGACGATTTATAGTCGATAAAATTTTTTCATAAAAAATTGAAAAAAAGACGATGTATAGTCCATTAAATTTTTTTCATAAAAAATTTTTTTGCATGAAAAATGGATGATGTATAGTTTATTAAATTCTTTGCACGAAAAGAAGACGACGTATGTAGTTCACTTAAGTTTTTACATACGAAATAGACGAATTATAGTCAATTTAATTTTTTATAAAAATTTTAAAAACGGACGATGTATAGTCCACTAAATTTTGTATATATAGCCAGTCCATTTAATTTTTTGCAAGAAAAATAGACGATGTATAGTCTAAATAATTGTTTGCATGCGAATCTGACGATTTATAGTCGATAAAGTTTTTTCATAAAAAATTTAAAAAAAGACGATGTATAGTAAATAAAATTTTTTTCATAAAAAATTTTTTTGCATGAAAAATGGATGATGTATAGTTTATTAAATTCTTTGCACGAAAAGAAGAAGACGTATATAGTCCGCTTAAGTTTTTACATACGAAATGGACGAATTATAGTCAATTTAATTATTTTTTTAAATTTTAAAAATGGACGATGTATAGTCCATTAAATTTTGTATATATAGCCAGTCCATTTAATTTTTTGCATGAAAAATAGACGATGTATAGGTTATATAATTGTTGGCATACGAATCGGACGATTTATAGTCGATTAAATTTTTTCATAAAAAATTGAAAAAAAGACGATGTATAGTCCATTAAATTTTTTTCATAAAAATTTTTTTTGCATGAAAAATGGATGATGTATAGTTTATTAAATTCTTTGCACGAAAAGAAGACGACGTATATAGTCCACTTAAGTTTTTACATACGAAATGGACGAATTATAGTCAATTTAATTTTTTATAAAAATTTTAAAAATGGACGATGTATAGTCCACTAAATTTTGTATATATAGCCAGTCCATTTAATTTTTTGCATGAAAAATAGATTATGTATAGTCTAAATAATTGTTTGCATTAAATTTTTTTCATAAAAAATTTTTTTGCATGAAAAATGGATGATGTATAGTTTATTAAATTCTTTGCACGAAAAGAAGACGACGTATATAGTCCACTTAAGTTTTTACATACGAAATGGACGAATTATAGTCAATTTAATTTTTTATAAAAATTTTAAAAATGGACGATGTATAGTCCACTAAATTTTGTATATATAGCCAGTCCATTTAATTTTTTGCAAGAAAAATAGATGATGTATAGTCTATATAATTGTTTGCATACGAATCGGACGATTTATAGTCGATTAAATTTTTTCATAAAAATTGAAAAAGAGACGATGTATAGTCCATTAAATTTTTTTCATAAAAAATTTTTTTGCATGAAAAATGGATGATGTATAGTTTATTAAATTCTTTGCACGAAAAGAAGACGACGTATATAGTCCACTTAAGTTTTTACATACGAAATGGACGAATTATAGTTAATTTAATTTTTTATAAAAATTTTAAAAATGGACGATGTATAGTCCATTAAATTTTGTATATATAGCCAGTCCATTTAATTATTTGCATGAAAAATAGACGATGTATAGTCTATATAATTGTTTGCATACGAATCGGACGATTTATAGTCGATTAAATTTTTTCATAAAAATTGAAAAAGAGACGATGTATAGTCCATTAAATTTTTTTCATAAAAAATTTTTTTGCATGAAAAATGGATGATGTATAGTTTATTAAATTCTTTGCACGAAAAGAAGACGACGTATATAGTCGACTTAAGTTTTTACATACGAATTGGACGAATTATAGTTAATTTAATTTTTTATAAAAATTTTAAAAATGGACGATGTATAGTCCACTAAATTTTGTATATATAGCCAGTCCATTTAATTTTTTGCATGAAAAATGGACGATGTATAGTCTATATAATTGTTTGAATACGAATCGGATGATTTATAGTCGATTAAATTTTTTCATAAAAATTGAAAAAAAGACGATGTATAGTCCATTAAATTTTTTCCATAAAAAATTTTTTTGCATGATAAATGGATGATGTATAGTTTATTAAATTCTTTGCACGAAAAGAAGAAGACGTATGTAGTCGCTTAAGTTTTTACATACGAAATGAACGAATTATAGTCAATTTAATTTTTTATAAAAATTTTAAAAACGGACGATGTATAGTCCACTAAATTTTGTATATATAGCCAGTCCATTTAATTTTTTGCAAGAAAAATAGACGATGTATAGTCTAAATAATTGTTTGCATGCGAATCTGACGATTTATAGCCGATAAAGTTTTTTCATAAAAAATTTAAAAAAAGACGATGTATAGTAAATAAAATTTTTTTCATAAAAAATTTTTTTGCATGAAAAATGGATGATGTATAGTTTATTAAATTCTTTGCACGAAAAGAAGAAGACGTATATAGTCCGCTTAAGTTTTTACATACGAAATGGACGAATTATAGTCAATTTAATTATTTTTTTAAATTTTAAAAATGGACGATGTATAGTCCATTAAATTTTGTATATATAGCCAGTCCATTTAATTTTTTGCATGAAAAATAGACGATGTATAGGTTATATAATTGTTGGCATACGAATCGGACGATTTATAGTCGATTAAATTTTTTCATAAAAAATTGAAAAAAAGACGATGTATAGTCCATTAAATTTTTTTCATAAAAATTTTTTTTGCATGAAAAATGGATGATGTATAGTTTATTAAATTCTTTGCACGAAAAGAAGACGACGTATATAGTCCACTTAAGTTTTTACATACGAAATGGACGAATTATAGTCAATTTAATTTTTTATAAAAATTTTAAAAATGGACGATGTATAGTCCACTAAATTTTGTATATATAGCCAGTCCATTTAATTTTTTGCATGAAAAATAGATTATGTATAGTCTAAATAATTGTTTGCATTAAATTTTTTTCATAAAAAATTTTTTTGCATGAAAAATGGATGATGTATAGTTTATTAAATTCTTTGCACGAAAAGAAGACGACGTATATAGTCCACTTAAGTTTTTACATACGAAATGGACGAATTATAGTCAATTTAATTTTTTATAAAAATTTTAAAAATGGACGATGTATAGTCCACTAAATTTTGTATATATAGCCAGTCCATTTAATTTTTTGCAAGAAAAATAGATGATGTATAGTCTATATAATTGTTTGCATACGAATCGGACGATTTATAGTCGATTAAATTTTTTCATAAAAATTGAAAAAGAGACGATGTATAGTCCATTAAATTTTTTTCATAAAAAATTTTTTTGCATGAAAAATGGATGATGTATAGTTTATTAAATTCTTTGCACGAAAAGAAGACGACGTATATAGTCCACTTAAGTTTTTACATACGAAATGGACGAATTATAGTTAATTTAATTTTTTATAAAAATTTTAAAAATGGACGATGTATAGTCCATTAAATTTTGTATATATAGCCAGTCCATTTAATTATTTGCATGAAAAATAGACGATGTATAGTCTATATAATTGTTTGCATACGAATCGGACGATTTATAGTCGATTAAATTTTTTCATAAAAATTGAAAAAGAGACGATGTATAGTCCATTAAATTTTTTTCATAAAAAATTTTTTTGCATGAAAAATGGATGATGTATAGTTTATTAAATTCTTTGCACGAAAAGAAGACGACGTATATAGTCGACTTAAGTTTTTACATACGAATTGGACGAATTATAGTTAATTTAATTTTTTATAAAAATTTTAAAAATGGACGATGTATAGTCCACTAAATTTTGTATATATAGCCAGTCCATTTAATTTTTTGCATGAAAAATGGACGATGTATAGTCTATATAATTGTTTGAATACGAATCGGATGATTTATAGTCGATTAAATTTTTTCATAAAAATTGAAAAAAAGACGATGTATAGTCCATTAAATTTTTTCCATAAAAAATTTTTTTGCATGATAAATGGATGATGTATAGTTTATTAAATTCTTTGCACGAAAAGAAGAAGACGTATGTAGTCGCTTAAGTTTTTACATACGAAATGAACGAATTATAGTCAATTTAATTTTTTATAAAAATTTTAAAAATTTTTTTATATATAGCCAGTCCATTTAATTTTTTGCATGAAAAATAGACGATGTATAG
The DNA here is from genome assembly GCA_944452675.1 of Tachina lurida. Classification (NCBI taxonomy): domain Eukaryota; kingdom Metazoa; phylum Arthropoda; class Insecta; order Diptera; family Tachinidae; genus Tachina; species Tachina lurida. The sequence continues at coordinate 92,857,814 of OX101755.1, forward strand.
TCTATATAATTGTTTGCATACGAATCGGACGATTTATAGTCGATTAAATTTTTTCATAAAAAATTGAAAAAAAAAAGATGTATAGTCCATTAAATTTTTTTCATAAAAAATTTTTTTGCATGAAAAATGGATGATGTATAGTTTATTAAATTCTTTGCACGAAAAGAAGAAGATTTATGTAGTCCGCTTAAGTTTTTACATACGAAATGAACGAATTATAGTCAATTTAATTTTTTATAAAAATTTTAAAAATGGACGATGTATAGTCCACTAAATTTTGTATATATAGCCAGTCCATTTAATTTTTTGCATGAAAAATGGACGATGTATAGTCTATATAATTGTTTGCATACGAATCGGACGATTTATAGTCGATTAAATTTTTTCATAAAAATTGAAAAAGAGACGATGTATAGTCCATTAAATTTTATTCATAAAAAATTTTTTTGCATGAAAAATGGATGATGTATAGTTTATTAAATTCTTTGCACGAAAAGAAGAAGACGTATGTAGTCCGCTTAAGTTTTTACATACAAAATGAACGAATTATAGTCAATTTAATTTTTTTTTTAAATTTTAAAAATGGACGATGTATAGTCCATTAAATTTTGTATATATAGCCAGTCCGTTTAATTTTTTGCATGAAAAATAGACGATGTATAGTCTATATAATTGTATGCATACGAATCTGACGATTTATAGTCGATTAAATTTTTTCATAAAAATTGAAAAAGAGACGATGTATATAGTCCATTAAATTTTTTTCATAAAAAAATTTTTTTCATGAAAAATGGATGATGTATGGTTTATTAAATTCTTTGCACGAAAAGAAGACGACGTATATAGTCCACTTAAGTTTTTACATACGAAATGGACGAATTATAGTCAATTTAATTTTTTTTTAATTTTAAAAATGGACGATGTATAGTCCATTAAATTTTGTATATATAGCCAGTCCATTTAATTTTTTGAATGAAAAATAGACGATGTATAGGTTATATAATTGTTGGCATACGAATCGGACGATTTATAGTCGATTAAATTTTTTCATAAAAAATTGAAAAAAAGACGATGTATAGTCCATTAAATTTTTTTCATAAAAAATTTTTTTGCATGCAAAATGGATGATGTATAGTTTATTAAATTCTTTGCACGAAAAGAAGAAGATGTATGTAGTCCACTTAAGTTTTTACATACGAAATGGACGAATTATAGTTAATTTAATTTTTTTTTTTAATTTTAAAAATGGACGATGTATAGTCCACTAAATTTTGTATATATAGCCAGTCCATTTAATTTTTTGCATGAAAAATGGACGATGTATAGTCCATACAATTGTTTGCATACGAATCGGATGATTTATAGTCGATTAAATTTTTTCATAAAAATTGAAAAAAAGACGATGTATAGTCCATAAAATTTTTTTCATAAAAAATTTTTTTGCATGAAAAATGGATGATGTATAGTTTATAAAATTCTTTGCACGAAAAGAAGACGACGTATATAGTCCACTTAAGTTTTTACATACGAAATGGACGAATTATAGTCAATTTAATTTTTTTTTTAAATTTTAAAAGTGGACGATGTATAGTCCATTAAATTTTGTATATATAGCCAGTCCATTTAATTTTTTGCATGAAAAATAGACGATGTATAGGTTATATAATTGTTGGCATACGAATCGGACGATTTATAGTCGATTAAATTTTTTCATAAAAAATTTAAAAAAAGACGATGTATAGTCCATTAAATTTTTTTCATAAAAAATTTGTTTGCATGAAAAATGGATGATGTATAGTTTATTAAATTCTTTGCACGAAAAGAAGACGACGTATATAGTCCACTTAAGTTTTTACATACGAAATGGACGAATTATAGTCAATTTAATTTTTTTTTTAAATTTTAAAAATGGACGATGTATAGTCCATTAAATTTTGTATATATAGCCAGTCCATTTAATTTTTTGCATGAAAAATAGACAATGTATAGGTTATATAATTGTTGGCATACGCATCGGACGATTTATAGTCGATTAAATTTTTTCATAAAAAATTGAAAAAAAGACGATGTATAGTCCATTAAATTTTTTTCATAAAAAATTTTTTTGCATGAAAAATGGATGATGTATAGTTTATTAAATTCTTTGCACGAAAAGAAGACGACGTATATAGTCTACTTAAGTTTTTACATACGAAATGGACGAATTATAGTCAATTTAATTTTTTATAAAAATTTTAAAAATTTTTTTATATATAGCCAGTCCATTTAATTTTTTGCATGAAAAATAGACGATCTATAGTCTAAATAATTGTTTGCATACGAATCTGACGATTTATAGTCGATAAAATTTTTTCATAAAAAATTGAAAAAAAGACGATGTATAGTCCATTAAATTTTTTTCATAAAAAATTTTTTTGCATGAAAAATGGATGATGTATAGTTTATTAAATTCTTTGCACGAAAAGAAGACGACGTATGTAGTTCACTTAAGTTTTTACATACGAAATAGACGAATTATAGTCAATTTAATTTTTTATAAAAATTTTAAAAACGGACGATGTATAGTCCACTAAATTTTGTATATATAGCCAGTCCATTTAATTTTTTGCAAGAAAAATAGACGATGTATAGTCTAAATAATTGTTTGCATGCGAATCTGACGATTTATAGTCGATAAAGTTTTTTCATAAAAAATTGAAAAAAAGACGATGTATAGTAAATAAAATTTTTTTCATAAAAAATTTTTTTGCATGAAAAATGGATGATGTATAGTTTATTAAATTCTTTGCACGAAAAGAAGAAGACGTATGTAGTCCGCTTAAGTTTTTACATACGAAATGGACGAATTATAGTCAATTTAATTATTTTTTTAAATTTTAAAAATGGACGATGTATAGTCCATTAAATTTTGTATATATAGCCAGTCCATTTAATTTTTTGCATGAAAAATAGACGATGTATAGTCTAAATAATTGTTTGCATTAAATTTTTTTCATAAAAAATTTTTTTGCATGAAAAATGGATGATGTATAGTTTATTAAATTCTTTGCACGAAAAGAAGACGACGTATATAGTCCACTTAAGTTTTTACATACGAAATGGACGAATTATAGTCAATTTAATTTTTTATAAAAATTTTAAAAATGGACGATGTATAGTCCACTAAATTTTGTATATATAGCCAGTCCATTTAATTTTTTGCAAGAAAAATAGATGATGTATAGTCTATATAATTGTTTGCATACGAATCGGACGATTTATAGTCGATTAAATTTTTTCATAAAAATTGAAAAAGAGACGATGTATAGTCCATTAAATTTTTTTCATAAAAAATTTGTTTGCATGAAAAATGGATGATGTATAGTTTATTAAATTCTTTGCACGAAAAGAAGACGACGTATATAGTCCACTTAAGTTTTTACATACGAAATGGACGAATTATAGTCAATTTAATTTTTTTTTAATTTTAAAAATGGACGATGTATAGTCCATTAAATTTTGTATATATAGCCAGTCCATTTAATTTTTTGCATGAAAAATAGACGATGTATAGGTTATATAATTGTTGGCATACGAATCGGACGATTTATAGTCGATTAAATTTTTTCATAAAAAATTGAAAAAAAGACGATGTATAGTCCATTAAATTTTTTTCATAAAAAATTTTTTTGCATGCAAAATGGATGATGTATAGTTTATTAAATTCTTTGCACGAAAAGAAGAAGATGTATGTAGTCCACTTAAGTTTTTACATACGAAATGGACGAATTATAGTTAATTTAATTTTTTTTTTTAATTTTAAAAATGGACGATGTATAGTCCACTAAATTTTGTATATATAGCCAGTCCATTTAATTTTTTGCATGAAAAATGGACGATGTATAGTCCATACAATTGTTTGCATACGAATCGGATGATTTATAGTCGATTAAATTTTTTCATAAAAATTGAAAAAAAGACGATGTATAGTCCATAAAATTTTTTTCATAAAAAATTTTTTTGCATGAAAAATGGATGATGTATAGTTTATAAAATTCTTTGCACGAAAAGAAGACGACGTATATAGTCCACTTAAGTTTTTACATACGAAATGGACGAATTATAGTCAATTTAATTTTTTTTTTAAATTTTAAAAGTGGACGATGTATAGTCCATTAAATTTTGTATATATAGCCAGTCCATTTAATTTTTTGCATGAAAAATAGACGATGTATAGGTTATATAATTGTTGGCATACGAATCGGACGATTTATAGTCGATTAAATTTTTTCATAAAAAATTTAAAAAAAGACGATGTATAGTCCATTAAATTTTTTTCATAAAAAATTTGTTTGCATGAAAAATGGATGATGTATAGTTTATTAAATTCTTTGCACGAAAAGAAGACGACGTATATAGTCCACTTAAGTTTTTACATACGAAATGGACGAATTATAGTCAATTTAATTTTTTTTTTAAATTTTAAAAATGGACGATGTATAGTCCATTAAATTTTGTATATATAGCCAGTCCATTTAATTTTTTGCATGAAAAATAGACAATGTATAGGTTATATAATTGTTGGCATACGCATCGGACGATTTATAGTCGATTAAATTTTTTCATAAAAAATTGAAAAAAAGACGATGTATAGTCCATTAAATTTTTTTCATAAAAAATTTTTTTGCATGAAAAATGGATGATGTATAGTTTATTAAATTCTTTGCACGAAAAGAAGACGACGTATATAGTCTACTTAAGTTTTTACATACGAAATGGACGAATTATAGTCAATTTAATTTTTTATAAAAATTTTAAAAATTTTTTTATATATAGCCAGTCCATTTAATTTTTTGCATGAAAAATAGACGATCTATAGTCTAAATAATTGTTTGCATACGAATCTGACGATTTATAGTCGATAAAATTTTTTCATAAAAAATTTAAAAAAAGACGATGTATAGTCCATTAAATTTTTTTCATAAAAAATTTTTTTGCATGAAAAATGGATGATGTATAGTTTATTAAATTCTTTGCACGAAAAGAAGACGACGTATGTAGTTCACTTAAGTTTTTACATACGAAATAGACGAATTATAGTCAATTTAATTTTTTATAAAAATTTTAAAAACGGACGATGTATAGTCCACTAAATTTTGTATATATAGCCAGTCCATTTAATTTTTTGCAAGAAAAATAGACGATGTATAGTCTAAATAATTGTTTGCATGCGAATCTGACGCTTTATAGTCGATAAAGTTTTTTCATAAAAAATTGAAAAAAAGACGATGTATAGTAAATAAAATTTTTTTCATAAAAAATTTTTTTGCATGCAAAATGGATGATGTATAGTTTATTAAATTCTTTGCACGAAAAGAAGAAGACGTATGTAGTCCGCTTAAGTTTTTACATACGAAATGGACGAATTATAGTCAATTTAATTATTTTTTTAAATTTTAAAAATGGACGATGTATAGTCCATTAAATTTTGTATATATAGCCAGTCCATTTAATTTTTTGCATGAAAAATAGACGATGTATAGTCTAAATAATTGTTTGCATTAAATTTTTTTCATAAAAAATTTTTTTGCATGAAAAATGGATGATGTATAGTTTATTAAATTCTTTGCACGAAAAGAAGACGACGTATATAGTCCACTTAAGTTTTTACATACGAAATGGACGAATTATAGTCAATTTAATTTTTTATAAAAATTTTAAAAATGGACGATGTATAGTCCACTAAATTTTGTATATATAGCCAGTCCATTTAATTTTTTGCAAGAAAAATAGATGATGTATAGTCTATATAATTGTTTGCATACGAATCGGACGATTTATAGTCGATTAAATTTTTTCATAAAAATTGAAAAAGAGACGATGTATAGTCCATTAAATTTTTTTCATAAAAAATTTTTTTGCATGAAAAATGGATGATGTATAGTTTATTAAATTCTTTGCACGAAAAGAAGACGACGTATATAGTCCACTTAAGTTTTTACATACGAAATGGACGAATTATAGTTAATTTAATTTTTTATAAAAATTTTAAAAATGGACGATGTATAGTCCATTAAATTTTGTATATATAGCCAGTCCGTTTAATTTTTTGCATGAAAAATAGACGATGTATAGTCTAGATAATTGTTTGCATACGATTTATAGTTGATAAAGTTTTTTCATAAAAAATTGAAAAAAAGACGATGTATAGTCCATTAAATTTTTTTCATAAAATTTTTTTTTTGCATGAAAAATGGATGATGTATAGTTTATTAAATTCTTTGCATGAAAAGAAGACGACGTATGTAGTTCACTTAAGTTTTTACATACGGAATAGACGAATTAAAGTCAATTTAATTTTTTATAAAAATTTTAAAAATGGACGATGTATAGTCCATTAAATTTTGTATATATAGCCAGTCCGTTTAATTTTTTGCATGAAAAATAGACGATGTATATATAGTCTATATAATTGTTTGCATACGACTCGGACGATTTATAGTCGATTAAATTTTTTCATAAAAAATTGAAAAAAAGACGATGTATAGTCCATTAAATTTTTTTCATAAAAAATTTTTTTGCATGAAAAATGGATGATGTATAGTTTATTAAATTCTTTGCACGAAAAGAAGACGACGTATATAGTCTACTTAAGTTTTTACATACGAAATGAACGAATTATAGTCAATTTAATTTTTTATAAAAATTTAAAAAATTTTTTTATATATAGCCACTATTTAATTTTTTGCATGAAAAATAGACGATGTATAGTCTAAATAATTGTTTGCATACGAATCTGACGATTTGTAGTCGATAAAATTTTTTCATAAAAAATTGAAAAAAAGACGATGTATAGTCCATTAAATTTTTTTCATAAAATTTTTTTTTGCATGAAAAATGGATGATGTATAGTTTATTAAATTCTTTGCACGAAAAGAAGACGACGTATGTAGTTCACTTAAGTTTTTACATATGAAATAGACGAATTAAAGTCAATTTAATTTTTTATAAAAATTTTAAAAATGGACGATGTATAGTCCATTAAATTTTGTATATATAGCCAGTCCGTTTAATTTTTTGCATGAAAAATAGACGATGTATAGTCTATATAATTGTTTGCATACGACTCGGACGATTTATAGTCGATTAAATTTTTTCATAAAAAATTGAAAAAAAGACGATGTATAGTCCATTAAATTTTTTTCATAAAAAATTTTTTTGCATGAAAAATGGATGATGTATAGTTTATTAAATTCTTTGCACGAAAAGAAGACGACGTATATAGTCCACTTAAGTTTTTACATACGAAATGGACGAATTATAGTCAATTTAATTTTTTTTTAAATTTTAAAAATGGACGATGTATAGTCCATTAAATTTTGTATATATAGCCAGTCCATTTAATTTTTTGCATGAAAAATAGACGATGTATAGGTTATATAATTGTTGGCATACGAATCGGACGATTTATAGTCGATTAAATTTTTTCATAAAAAATTTAAAAAAATACGATGTATAGTCCATTAAATTTTTTTCATAAAAATTTTTTTTGCATGAAAAATGGATGATGTATAGTTTATTAAATTTTTTGCACGAAAAGAAGACGACGTATATAGTCCACTTAAGTTTTTACATACGAAATGCACAAATTATAGTTAATTTAATTTTTTATAAAAATTTTAAAAATGGACGATGTATAGTCCACTAAATTTTGTATATATAGCCAGTCCATTTAATTTTTTGCATGAAAAATAGACGATGTATAGTCTAGATAATTGTTTGCATACGATTTATAGTTGATAAAGTTTTTCCATAAAAAATTGAAAAAAAGACGATGTATAGTCCATTAAATTTTTTTCATAAAAAATTTTTTTGCATGAAAAATGGATGATGTATAGTTTATTAAATTCTTTGCACGAAAAGAAGAAGACGCATGTAGTCCGCTTAAGTTTTTACATACGAAATGAACGAATTATAGTTAATTTAATTTTTTATAAAAATTTTAAAAATGGACGATGTATAGTCCACTAAATTTTGTATATATAGCCAGTCCATTTAATTTTTTGCATGAAAAATAGACGATGTATAGTCTATATAATTGTTTGAATACGACTCGGACGATTTATAGTCGATTAAATTTTTTCATAAAAAATTGAAAAAAAGACGATGTATAGTCCATTAAATTTTTTTCATAAAAAATTTTTTTTCATGAAAAATGGATGATGTATGGTTTATAAAATTCTTTGCACGAAAAGAAGACGACGTATATAGTCCACTTAAGTTTTTACATACGAAATGGACGAATTATAGTCAATTTAATTTTTTTTTAAATTTTAAAAATGGACGATGTATAGTCCATTAAATTTTGTATATATAGCCAGTCCATTTAATTTTTTGCATGAAAAATAGACGATGTATAGGTTATATAATTGTTGGCATACGAATCGGACGATTTATAGTCGATTAAATTTTTTCATAAAAAATTGAAAAAAAGACGATGTATAGTCCATTAAATTTTTTTCATAAAAAATTTTTTTGCATGAAAAATGGATGATGTATAGTTTATTAAATTCTTTGCACGAAAAGAAGAAGACGTATGTAGTCCACTTAAGTTTTTACATACGAAATGGACGAATTATAGTCAATTTAATTTTTTATAAAAATTTTAAAAATGGACGATGTATAGTCCACTAAATTTTGTATATATAGCCAGTCCATTTAATTTTTTGCATGAAAAATAGACGATGTATAGTCTAAATAATTGTTTGCATACGAATCTGACGATTTATAGTCGATAAAGTTTTTTCATAAAAAATTGAAAAAAAGACGATGTATAGTCCATTAAATTTTTTTCATAAAAAATTTTTTTCCATGAAAAATGGATGATGTATAGTTTATTAAATTCTTTGCACGAAAAGACGAAGACGTATGTAGTCCGCTTAAGTTTTTACATACGAAATGAACGAATTATAGTCAATTTAATTTTTTATAAAAATTTTAAAAATGGACGATGTATAGTTCATTAAATTTTGTATATATAGCCAGTCCATTTAATTTTTTGCATGAAAAATAGACGATGTATAGGTTATATAATTGTTGGCATACGAATCGGACGATTCATAGTCGATCAAATTTTTTCATAAAAAATTGAAAAAAAGACGATGTATAAGTCCATTAAATTTTTTTCATAAAAAATTTTTTTGCATGAAAAATGGATGATGTATAGTTTATTAAATTCTTTGCACGAAAAGAAGAAGACGTATGTAGTCCGCTTAAGTTTTTACATACGAAATGAACGAATTATAGTCAATTTAATTTTTTATAAAAATTTTAAAAATGGACGATGTATAGTCCACTAAATTTTGTATATATAGCCAGTCCATTTAATTTTTTGCATGAAAAATGGACGATGTATAGTCTATATAATTGTTTGCATACGAATCGGACGATTTATAGTCGATTAAATTTTTTCATAAAAGATTGAAAAAAAGACGATGTATAGTCCATTAAATTTTTTTCATAAAAAAATTTTTTTCATGAAAAATGGATGATGTATGGTTTATAAAATTCTTTGCACGAAAAGAAGACGACGTATATAGTCCACTTAAGTTTTTACATACGAAATGGACGAATTATAGTCAATTTAATTTTTTTTTTAAATTTTAAAAATGGACGATGTATAGTCCATTAAATTTTGTATATATAGCCAGTCCATTTAATTTTTTGCATGAAAAATAGACGATGTATAGGTTATATAATTGTTGACATACGAATCGGACGATTTATAGTCGATTAAATTTTTTCATAAAAAATTGAAAAAAAGACGATGTATAGTCCATTAAATTTTTTTCATAAAAAATTTTTTTCCATGAAAAATGGATGATGTATAGTTTATTAAATTCCTTGCACGAAAAGAAGACGACGTATATAGTCCACTTAAGTTTTTACATACGAAATGGACGAATTATAGTCAATTTAATTTTTTATAAAAATTTTAAAAATGGACGATGTATAGTCCACTAAATTTTGTATATATAGCCAGTCCATTTAATTTTTTGCATGAAAAATAGACGATGTATAGTCTAAATAATTGTTTGCATACGAAGCTGACGATTTATAGTCGATAAAGTTTTTTCATAAAAAATTGAAAAAAAGACGATGTATAGTCCATTAAATTTTTTTCATAAAAAATTTTTTTGCATGAAAAATGGATGATGTATAGTTTATTAAATTCTTTGCACGAAAAGAAGAAGACGTATGTAGTCCACTTAAGTTTTTACATACGAAATGAACGAATTATAGTCAATTTAATTTTTTATAAAAATTTAAAAAATGGACGATGTATAGTCCACTAAATTTTGTATATATAGCCAGTCCATTTAATTTTTTGCATGAAAAATAGACGATGTATAGTCTATATAATTGTTTGCATACGAATCTGACGATTTATAGTCGATAAAATTTTTTCATAAAAAACTGAAAAAAGACGATGTATAGTCCATTAAATTTTTTTCATAAAAAATTTTTTTGCATGAAAAATGGATGATGTATAGTTTATTAAATTCTTTGCACGAAAAGAAGAAGACGTTTGTAGTCCGCTTAAGTTTTTACATACGAAATGAACGAATTATAGTCAATTTAATTTTTTATAAAAATTTTAAAAATGGACGATGTATAGTCCACTAAATTTTGTATATATAGCCAGTCCATTTAATTTTTTGCATGAAAAATGGACGATGTATAGTCTATATAATTGTTTGCATACGAATCGGACGATTTATAGTCGATTAAATTTTTTCATAAAAATTGAAAAAGAGACGATGTATAGTCCATTAAATTTTTTTCATAAAAAATTTTTTTGCATGAAAAATGGATGATGTATAGTTTATTAAATTTTTTGCACGAAAAGAAGACGACGTATATAGTCCACTTAAGTTTTTACATACGAAATGCACAAATTATAGTTAATTTAATTTTTTATAAAAATTTTAAAAATGGACGATGTATAGTCCACTAAATTTTGTATATATAGCCAGTCCATTTAATTTTTTGCATGAAAAATGGACGATGTATAGTCTATATAATTGTTTGCATACGAATCGGATGATTTATAGTCGATTAAATTGTTTCATAAAAATTGAAAAAAAGACGATGTATAGTCCATTAAATTTTTTTCATAAAAAATTTTTTTGCATGAAAAATGGATGATGTATAGTTTATTAAATTCTTTGCACGAAAAGAAGAAGACGTATGTAGTCCGCTTAAGTTTTTACATACGAAATGAACGAATTATAGTCAATTTGATTTTTTATAAAAATTTTAAAAATGGACGATGTATAGTCCACTAAATTTTTTATATATAGCCAGTCCATTTAATTTTTTGCATGAAAAATAGACGATGTATAGTCTAAATAATTGTTGGCATACGAATCGGACGATTTATAGTCGATTAAATTTTTTCATAAAAAATTGAAAAAAAGACGATATATAGTCCATTAAATTTTTTTCATAAAAAATTTTTTTGCATGAAAAATGGATGATGTATAGTTTATTAAATTCTTTGCACGAAAAGAAGACGACGTATATAGTCCACTTAAGTTTTTACATACGAAATGGACGAATTATAGTCAATTTAATTTTTTATAAAAATTTTAAAAATGGACGATGTATAGTCCACTAAATTTTGTATATATAGCCAGTCCATTTAATTTTTTGCATGAAAAATAGACGATGTATAGTCTAAATAATTGTTTGCATACGAATCTGACGATTTATAGTCGATAAAATTTTTTCATAAAAAATTGAAAAAAAGACGATGTATAGTCCATTAAATTTTTTTCATAAAACATTTTTTTGCATGAAAAATGGATGATGTATAGTTTATTAAATTCTTTGCACGAAAAGAAGAAGACGTATGTAGTCCGCTTAAGTTTTTACATACGAAATGAACGAATTATAGTCAATTTAATTTTTTATAAAAATTTTAAAAATGGACGATGTATAGTCCACTAAATTTTGTATATATAGCCAGTCCATTTAATTTTTTGCATGAAAAATGGACGATGTATAGTCTATATAATTGTTTGCATACGAATCGGACGATTTATAGTCGATTAAATTTTTTCATAAAAGATTGAAAAAAAGACGATGTATAGTCCATTAAATTTTTTTCATAAAAAAATTTTTTTCATGAAAAATGGATGATGTATGGTTTATAAAATTCTTTGCACGAAAAGAAGACGACGTATATAGTCCACTTAAGTTTTTACATACGAAATGGACGAATTATAGTCAATTTAATTTTTTTTTTAAATTTTAAAAATGGACGATGTATAGTCCATTAAATTTTGTATATATAGCCAGTCCATTTAATTTTTTGCATGAAAAATAGACGATGTATAGGTTATATAATTGTTGACATACGAATCGGACGATTTATAGTCGATTAAATTTTTTCATAAAAAATTGAAAAAAAGACGATGTATAGTCCATTAAATTTTTTTCATAAAAAATTTTTTTCCATGAAAAATGGATGATGTATAGTTTATTAAATTCCTTGCACGAAAAGAAGACGACGTATATAGTCCACTTAAGTTTTTACATACGAAATGGACGAATTATAGTCAATTTAATTTTTTATAAAAATTTTAAAAATGGACGATGTATAGTCCACTAAATTTTGTATATATAGCCAGTCCATTTAATTTTTTGCATGAAAAATAGACGATGTATAGTCTAAATAATTGTTTGCATACGAAGCTGACGATTTATAGTCGATAAAGTTTTTTCATAAAAAATTGAAAAAAAGACGATGTATAGTCCATTAAATTTTTTTCATAAAAAATTTTTTTGCATGAAAAATGGATGATGTATAGTTTATTAAATTCTTTGCACGAAAAGAAGAAGACGTATGTAGTCCACTTAAGTTTTTACATACGAAATGAACGAATTATAGTCAATTTAATTTTTTATAAAAATTTAAAAAATGGACGATGTATAGTCCACTAAATTTTGTATATATAGCCAGTCCATTTAATTTTTTGCATGAAAAATAGACGATGTATAGTCTATATAATTGTTTGCATACGAATCTGACGATTTATAGTCGATAAAATTTTTTCATAAAAAACTGAAAAAAGACGATGTATAGTCCATTAAATTTTTTTCATAAAAAATTTTTTTGCATGAAAAATGGATGATGTATAGTTTATTAAATTCTTTGCACGAAAAGAAGAAGACGTTTGTAGTCCGCTTAAGTTTTTACATACGAAATGAACGAATTATAGTCAATTTAATTTTTTATAAAAATTTTAAAAATGGACGATGTATAGTCCACTAAATTTTGTATATATAGCCAGTCCATTTAATTTTTTGCATGAAAAATGGACGATGTATAGTCTATATAATTGTTTGCATACGAATCGGACGATTTATAGTCGATTAAATTTTTTCATAAAAATTGAAAAAGAGACGATGTATAGTCCATTAAATTTTTTTCATAAAAAATTTTTTTGCATGAAAAATGGATGATGTATAGTTTATTAAATTTTTTGCACGAAAAGAAGACGACGTATATAGTCCACTTAAGTTTTTACATACGAAATGCACAAATTATAGTTAATTTAATTTTTTATAAAAATTTTAAAAATGGACGATGTATAGTCCACTAAATTTTGTATATATAGCCAGTCCATTTAATTTTTTGCATGAAAAATGGACGATGTATAGTCTATATAATTGTTTGCATACGAATCGGATGATTTATAGTCGATTAAATTGTTTCATAAAAATTGAAAAAAAGACGATGTATAGTCCATTAAATTTTTTTCATAAAAAATTTTTTTGCATGAAAAATGGATGATGTATAGTTTATTAAATTCTTTGCACGAAAAGAAGAAGACGTATGTAGTCCGCTTAAGTTTTTACATACGAAATGAACGAATTATAGTCAATTTGATTTTTTATAAAAATTTTAAAAATGGACGATGTATAGTCCACTAAATTTTTTATATATAGCCAGTCCATTTAATTTTTTGCATGAAAAATAGACGATGTATAGTCTAAATAATTGTTGGCATACGAATCGGACGATTTATAGTCGATTAAATTTTTTCATAAAAAATTGAAAAAAAGACGATATATAGTCCATTAAATTTTTTTCATAAAAAATTTTTTTGCATGAAAAATGGATGATGTATAGTTTATTAAATTCTTTGCATGAAAAGAAGACGACGTATATAGTCCACTTAAGTTTTTACATACGAAATGGACGAATTATAGTCAATTTAATTTTTTATAAAAATTTTAAAAATGGACGATGTATAGTCCACTAAATTTTGTATATATAGCCAGTCCATTTAATTTTTTGCATGAAAAATAGACGATGTATAGTCTAAATAATTGTTTGCATACGAATCTGACGATTTATAGTCGATAAAATTTTTTCATAAAAAATTGAAAAAAAGACGATGTATAGTCCATTAAATTTTTTTCATAAAACATTTTTTTGCATGAAAAATGGATGATGTATAGTTTATTAAATTCTTTGCACGAAAAGAAGAAGACGTATGTAGTCCGCTTTAGTTTTTACATACGAAATGAACGAATTATAGTCAATTTAATTTTTTATAAAAATTTTAAAAATGGACGATGTATAGTCCATTAAATTTTGTATATATAGCCAGTCCATTTAATTTTTTGCACGAAAAATAGAAGATGTATAGTCTAAATAATTGTTTGCATACGACTCGGACGATTTATAGTCGATTAAATTTTTTCATAAAAAATTGAAAAAAAGACGATGTATAGTCCATTAAATTTTTTTCATAAAAAAATTTTTTTCATGAAAAATGGATGATGTATGGTTTATTAAATTCTTTGCACGAAAAGAAGACGACGTATATAGTCCACTTAAGTTTTTACATACGAAATGGACGAATTATAGTCAATTTAATTTTTTTTTTAATTTTAAAAATGGACGATGTATAGTCCATTAAATTTTGTATATATAGCCAGTCCATTTAATTTTTTGCATGAAAAATAGACGATGTATAGGTTATATAATTGTTGGCATAAGAATCGGACGATTCATAGTCGATTAAATTTTTTCATAAAAAATTTAAAAAAAGACGATGTATAGTCCATTAAATTTTTTTCATAAAAAATTTTTTTGCATGAAAAATGCATGATGTATAGTTTATTAAATTCTTTGCACGAAAAGAAGACGACGTATATAGTCCACTTAAGTTTTTAAAAATGGACGATGTATAGTCCACTAAATTTTGTATATATAGCCAGCCAGTCCATTTAATTTTTTGCATGAAAAATAGACGATGTATAGTCTATATAATTGTTTGCATACGACTCGGACGATTTATAGTCGATAAAATTTTTTCATAAAAAATTGAAAAAAAGACGATGTATAGTCCATTAAATTTTTTTCATAAAAATTTTTTTTCCATGAAAAATGGATGATGTATAGTTTATTAAATTCTTTGCACGAAAAGAAGACGACGTATATAGTCCACTTAAGTTTTTACATACGAAATGGACGAATTATAGTCAATTTAATTTTTTATAAAAATTTAAAAAATGGACGATGTATAGTCCATTAAATTTTGTATATATAGCCAGTCCATTTAATTTTTTGCATGAAAAATAGACGATGTATAGTCTATATAATTGTTTGCATACGACTCGGACGATTTATAGTCGATTAAATTTTTTCATAAAAAATTTAAAAACAGACGATGTATAGTCCATTAAATTTTTTTCATAAAAAAACTTTTTTCATGAAAAATGGATGATGTATGGTTTATTAAATTCTTTGCACGAAAAGAAGACGACGTATATAGTCCACTTAAGTTTTTACATACGAAATGGACGAATTATAGTCAATTTAATTTTTTATAAAAATTTAAAAAATGGACGATGTATAGTCCATTAAATTTTGTATATATAGCCAGTCCATTTAATTTTTTGCATGAAAAATAGACGATGTATAGGTTATATAATTGTTGGCATACGAATCGGACGATTTATAGTCGATTAAATTTTTTCATAAAAAATTTAAAAAAAGACGATGTATAGTCCATTAAATTTTTTTCATAAAAAATTTTTTTCCATGAAAAATGGATGATGTATAGTTTATTAAATTCTTTGCACGAAAAGAAGACAACGTATATAGTCCACTTAAGTTTTTACATACGAAATGGGCGAATTATAGTCAATTTAATTTTTTATACAAATTTTAAAAATGGACGATGTATAGTCCACTAAATTTTGTATATATAGCCAGTCCATTTAATTTTTTGCATGAAAAATAGACGATGTATAGTGTATATAATTGTTTGCATACGACTCGGACGATTTATAGTCGATTAAATTTTTTCATAAAAAATTGAAAAAAAGACGATGTATAGTCCATTAAATTTTTTTCATAAAAAATTTTTTTGCATGAAAAATGGATGATGTATAGTTTATTAAATTCTTTGCACGAAAAGAAGACGACGTATATAGTCCACTTAAGTTTTTACATACGAAATGGACGAATTATAGTCAATTTAATTTTTTATAAAAATTTTAAAAATGGACGATGTATAGTCCACTAAATTTTGTATATATAGCCAGTCCATTTAATTTTTTGCATGAAAAATAGACGATGTATAGTCTAAATAATTGTTTGCATACGAATCTGACGATTTATAGTCGATAAAATTTTTTCATAAAAAATTGAAAAAAAGACGATGTATAGTCCATTAAATTTTTTTCATAAAAAATTTTTTTCCATGAAAAATGGATGATGTATAGTTTATTAAATTCTTTGCACGAAAAGAAGAAGACGTATGTAGTCCGCTTAAGTTTTTACATACGAAATGGACGAATTATAGTCAATTTAATTTTTTATAAAAATTTTAAAAATGGACGATGTATAGTCCACTAAAATTTGTATATATAGCCAGTCCATTTAATTTTTTGCATGAAAAATAGACGATGTATAGTCTAAATAATTGTTTGCATACGACTCGGACGATTTATAGTCGATTAAATTTTTTCATAAAAAATTGAAAAAAAGACGATGTATAGTCCATTAAATTTTTTTCATAAAAAAATTTTTTTCATGAAAAATGGATGATGTATGGTTTATTAAATTCTTTGCACGAAAAGAAGACGACGTATATAGTCCACTTAAGTTTTTACATACGAAATGGACGAATTATAGTCAATTTAATTTTTTTTTAAATTTTAAAAATGGACGATGTATAGTCCATTAAATTTTGTATATATAGCCAGTCCATTT
The DNA here is from genome assembly GCA_944452675.1 of Tachina lurida. Taxonomy (NCBI): domain Eukaryota; kingdom Metazoa; phylum Arthropoda; class Insecta; order Diptera; family Tachinidae; genus Tachina; species Tachina lurida. The sequence goes on from OX101755.1 coordinate 92,875,092, forward strand.
AATTTTTTGCATAAAAATAGACGATGTATAGGTTATATAATTGTTGGCATACGAATCGGACGATTTATAGTCGATTAAATTTTTTCATAAAAAATTGAAAAAAAGACGATGTATAATATATACATCGATGTATAGTCCATTAAATTTTTTTCATGAAAAATAGACGATGTATAGTCTAAATAATTGTTTGCATACGAATCTGACGATTTATAGTCGATAAAATTTTTTCATAAAAAATTGAAAAAAAGACGATGTATAGTCAATTAAATCGGACGATTTATAGTCGATTAAATTTTTTCATAAAAAATTGAAAAAAAGACGATGTATAGTCCATTAAATTTTTTTCATAAAAAATTTTTTTGCATGAAAAATGGATGATGTATAGTTTATTAAATTCTTTGCACGAAAAGAAGAAGACGTATGTAGTCCGCTTAAGTTTTTACATACGAAATGAACGAATTATAGTCAATTTAATTTTTTATAAAAATTTTAAAAATGGACGATGTATAGTCCACTAAATTTTGTATATATAGCCAGTCCATTTAATTTTTTGCATGAAAAATGGACGATGTATAGTCTATATAATTGTTTGCATACGAATCGGACGATTTATAGTCGATTAAATTTTTTCATAAAAATTGAAAAAGAGACGATGTATAGTCCATTAAATTCTTTTCATAAAAAATTTTTTGGCATGAAAAATGGATGATGTATATTTTATTAAATTCTTTGCACAAAAAGAAGACGACGTATGTAGTCCGCTGAAGTTTTTACATACGAAATGAACGAATTATAGTCAATTCAATTTTTTTTTTTAAATTTTAAAAATGGACGATGTATAGTCCACTAAATTTTTTATATATAGCCAGTCCATTTAATTTTTTGCATGAAAAATAGACGATGTATAGTCTAAATAATTGCTTGCATACGAATCTGACGATTTAAAGTCGATAAAATTTTTTCATAAGAAATTGAAAAAAAGACGATGTATATATAGTTCATTAAATTTTTTTCATAAAAAATTTTTGTGCATGAAAAATGGATGATGTATAGTTTATTAAATTCTTTGCACGAAAAGAAGACGACGTATGTAGTTCACTTAAGTTTTTACATACGAAATAGACGAATTATAGTCAATTTAATTTTTTATAAAAATTTTAAAAATGGACGATGTATAGTCCATTAAATTTTGTATATATAGCCAGTCCGTTTAATTTTTTGCATGAAAAATAGACGATGTATAGTCTAAATAATTGTTTGCATACGACTCGGACGATTTTTAGTCGATTAAATTTTTTCATAAAAAATTGAAAAAAAGACGATGTATAGTCCATTAAATTTTTTTCTTAAAAAAATTTTTTTGCATGAAAAATGGATGATGTATAGTTTATTAAATTCTTTGCACGAAAAGAAGAAGACGTATTTAGTCCGCTTAAGTTTTTACATACGAAATGAACGAATTATAGTCAATTTAATTTTTTATAAAAATTTTAAAAATGGACGATGTATAGTCCATTAAATTTTGTATATATAGCCAGTCCATTTAATTTTTTGCATAAAAATAGACGATGTATAGGTTATATAATTGTTGGCATACGAATCGGACGATTTATAGTCGATTAAATTTTTTCATAAAAAATTGAAAAAAAGACGATGTATAGTCCATTAAATTTTTTTCATAAAAATTTTTTTTGCATGAAAAATGGATGATGTATAGTTTATTAAATTCTTTGCACGAAAAGAAGAAGACGTATGTAGTCCGCTTAAGTTTTTACATACGAAATGAACGAATTATAGTCAATTTAATTTTTTATAAAAATTTTAAAAATGGACGATGTATAGTCCACTAAATTTTGTATATATAGCCAGTCCATTTAATTTTTTGCATGAAAAATAGACGATGTATAGTCTAAATAATTGTTTGCATACGAATCTGACGATTTATAGTCGATAAAATTTTTTCATAAAAAATTGAAAAAAAGACGATGTATAGTCCATTAAATTTTTTTCATAAAAAATTTTTTTGCATGAAAAATGGATGATGTATAGTTTATTAAATTCTTTGCACGAAAAGAAGACGACGTATATAGTCCACTTAAGTTTTTACATACGAAATGGACGAATTATAGTCAATTTAATTTTTTATAAAAATTTTAAAAATGGACGATGTATAGTCCACTAAATTTTGTATATATAGCCAGTCCATTTAATTTTTTGCATGAAAATAGACGATGTATAGGTTATATAATTGTTGGCATACGAATCGGACGATTTATAGTCGATTAAATTTTTTCATAAAAAATTGAAAAAACGACGATGTATAGTCCATTAAATTTTTTTCATAAAAAATTTTTTTGCATGAAAAATGGATGATGTAAAGTTTATTAAATTCTTTGCACGAAAAGAAGATGACGTATATAGTCCACTTAAGTTTTTACATACGAAATGGGCGAATTATAGTCAATTTAATTTTTTATAAAAATTTTAAAAATGGACGATGTATAGTTCACTAAATTTTGTATATATAGCCAGTCCATTTAATTTTTTGCATGAAAAATAGACGACGTATAGTCTAAATAATTGTTTGCATACGAATCTGACGATTTATAGTCGATAAAATTTTTTCATAAAAAATTGAAAAAAAGACAATGTATAGTCCATTAAATTTTTTTCATAAAAAAATTTTTTGCATGAAAAATGGATGATGTATAGTTTATTAAATTCTTTGCACGAAAAGAAGAAGACGTATGTAGTCCGCTTAAGTTTTACATACGAAATGAACGAATTATAGTCAATTTAACTTTTTATAAAAATTTTAAAAATGGACGATGTATAGTCCACTAAATTTTGTATATATATCCAGTCCAGTTAATTTTTTGCATGAAAAATGGACGATGTATAGTCTATATAATTGTTTGCATACGAATCGGACGATTTATAGTCGATTAAATATTTTCATAAAAATTGAAAAAGAGACGATGTATAGTCCATTAAATTCTTTTCATAAAAAATTTTTTTGCATGAAAAATGGATGATGTATAGTTTATTAAATTCTTTGCACAAAAAGAAGAAGACGTATGTAGTCCGCTGAAGTTTTTACATACGAAATGAACGAATTATAGTCAATTTAATTTTTTATAAAAATTTTAAAAATGGACGATGTATAGTCCACTAAATTTTTTATATATAGCCAGTCCATTTAATTTTTTGCATGAAAAATAGACGATGTATAGTCTAAATAATTGTTTGCATACGAATCTGACGATTTATAGTCGATAAAATTTTTTCATAAAAAATTGAAAAAAAGACGATGTATAGTCCATTAAATTTTTTTCGTAAAAAATTTTTGTGCATGAAAAATGGATGATGTATAGTTTATTAAATTCTTTGCACGAAAAGAAGACGACGTATGTAGTTCACTTAAGTTTTTACATACGAAATAGACGAATTATAGTCAATTTAATTTTTTATAAAAATTTTAAAAATGGACGATGTATAGTCCATTAAATTTTGTATATATAGCCAGTCCGTTTAATTTTTTGCATAAAAATAGACGATGTATAGGTTATATAATTGTTTGCATACGAATCGGACGATTTATAGTCGATTAAATTTTTTCATAAAAAATTGAAAAAAAGACGATGTATAGTCGATTAAATTTTTTTCATAAAAATTTTTTTTGCATGAAAAATGGATGATGTATAGTTTATTAAATTCTTTGCACGAAAAGAAGAAGACGTATGTAGTCCGCTTAAGTTTTTACATACGAAATGAACGAATTATAGTCAATTTAATTTTTTATAAAAATTTTAAAAATGGACGATGTATAGTCCACTAAATTTTTTATATATAGCCAGTCCATTTAATTTTTTGCATGAAAAATAGACGATGTATAGTCTATATAATTGTTTGCATACGACTCGGACGATTTATAGTCCATTAAATTTTTTTCATAAAAAATTTTTTTTCATGAAAAATGGATGATGTATGGTTTATTAAATTCTTTGCACGAAAAGAAGACGACGTATATAGTCCACTTAAGTTTTTACATACGAAATGGACGAATTATAGTCAATTTAATTTTTTTTTTAATTTTAAAAATGGACGATGTATAGTCCATTACATTTTGTATATATAGACAGTCCATTTAATTTTTTGCATGAAAAATAGACGATGTATAGGTTATATAATTGTTGGCATACGAATCGGACGATTTATAGTCGATGAAATTTTTTCATAAAAAATTGAAAAAAAGACGATGTATAGTCCATTAAATTTTTTTCATAAAAAATTTTTTTGCATGAAAAATGGATGATGTATAGTTTATTAAATTCTTTGCACGAAAAGAAGACGACGTATATAGTCCACTTAAGTTTTTACATACGAAATGGACGAATTATAGTCAATTTAATTTTTTATAAAAATTTTAAAAATGGACGATGTATAGTCCACTAAATTTTGTATATATAGCCAGTCCATTTAATTTTTTGCATGAAAAATAGACGATGTATAGTCTAAATAGTTGTTTGCATACGAATCTGACGATTTATAGTCGATAAAATTTTTTCATAAAAAATTGAAAAAAAGACGATGTATAGTCTATTAAATTTTTTTCATAAAAAATTTTTTTGCATGAAAAATGGATGATGTATAGTTTATTAAATTCTTTGCACGAAAAGAAGACGACGTATGTAGTTCACTTAAGTTTTTACATACGAAATAGACGAATTATAGTCAATTTAATTTTTTATAAAAATTTTAAAAATGGACGATGTATAGTCCACTAAATTTTTTATATATAGCCAGTCCATTTAATTTTTTGCATGAAAAATGGACGATGTATAGTCTATATAATTGTTTGCATACGACTCGGACGATTTATAGTCGATAAAATTTTTTCATAAAAAATTGAAAAAAGACGATGTATAGTCCATTAAATTTTTTTCATAAAAAAATTTTTTTCATGAAAAATGGATGATGTATGGTTTATTAAATTCTTTGCACGAAAAGAAGACGACGTATATAGTCCACTTAAGTTTTTACATACGAAATGGACGAATTATAGTCAATTTAATTTTTTTTTTTAATTTTAAAAATGGACGATGTATAGTCCATTAAATTTTGTATATATAGCCAGTCCATTTACTTTTTGCATGAAAAATAGACGATGTATAGGTTATATAATTGTTGGCATACGATTCGGACGATTTATAGTCGATTAAATTTTTTCATAAAAAATTGAAAAAAAAGACGATGTATAGTCCATTAAATTTTTTTCATAAAAAATTTTATTGCATGAAAAATGGATGATGTATAGTTTATTAAATTCTTTGCACGAAAAGAAGACGACGTATATAGTCCACTTAAGTTTTTACATACGAAATGGACGAATTATAGTCAATTTAATTTTTTATAAAAATTTTAAAAATGGACGATGTATAGTCCACTAAATTTTGTATATATAGCCAATCCATTTAATTTTTTGCATGAAAAATAGACGATGGATAGTCTAAATAGTTGTTTGCATACGAATCTGACGATTTATAGTCGATAAAATTTTTTCATAAAAAATTTAAAAAAAGACGATGTATAGTCCATTAAATTTTTTTCATAAAAAATTTTTTTGCATGAAAAATGGATGATGTATAGTTTATTAAATTCTTTGCACGAAAAGAAGACGACGTATGTAGTTCACTTAAGTTTTTACATACGAAATAGACGAATTATAGTCAATTTAATTTTTTATAAAAATTTTAAAAATGGACGATGTATAGTCCACTAAATTTTGTATATATAGCCAGTCCATTTAATTTTTTGCATGAAAAATGGACGATGTATAGTCTATATAATTGTTTGCATACGACTCGGACGATTTATAGTCGATAAAATTTTTTCATAAAAAATTGAAAAAAGACGATGTATAGTCCATTAAATTTTTTTCATAAAAAATTTTTTTTCATGAAAAATGGATGATGTATGGTTTATTAAATTCTTTGCACGAAAAGAAGACGACGTATATAGTCCACTTAAGTTTTTACATACGAAATGGACGAATTATAGTCAATTTAATTTTTTTTTTAAATTTTAAAAATGGACGATGTATAGTCCATTAAATTTTGTATATATAGCCAGTCCATTTACTTTTTGCATGAAAAATAGACGATGTATAGGTTATATAATTGTTTGCATACGAATCGGACGATTTATAGTCGATTAAATTTTTTCATAAAAAATTGAAAAAAAGACGATGTATAGTCCATTAAATTTTTTTCATAAAAAATTTTTTTGCATGAACGATGTATAGTCCATTAAATTTTTTTCATAAAAAATTTTTTTTCATGAAAAATGGATGATGTATGGTTTATTAAATTCTTTGCACGAAAAGAAGACGACGTATATAGTCCACTTAAGTTTTTACATACGAAATGGACGAATTATAGTTAATTTAATTTGTTATAAAAATTTTAAAAATGGACGATGTATAGTCTATTAAATTTTGTATATATAGCCAGTCCATTTAATTTTTTGCATGAAAAATAGACGATATATAGGTTATATAATTGCTGGCATACGAATCGGACGATTTATAGTCGATTAAATTTTTTCATAAAAAATTGAAAAAAAGACGATTAAATTTTTTTCATAAAAAATTTTTTTGCATGAAAAATGGATGATGTATAGTTTATTAAATTCTTTGCACGAAAAGAAGACGACGTATATAGTCCACTTAAGTTTTTACATACGAAATGGACGAATTATAGTCAATTTAATTTTTTTTTTAATTTTAAAAATGGACGATGTATAGTCCATTAAATTTTGTATATATAGCCAGTCCATTTAATTTTTTGCATGAAAAATAGACGATGTATAGGTTATATAATTGTTGGCATACGAATCGGACGATTTATAGTCGATTAAATTTTTTCATAAAAAATTGAAAAAAAGACGATGTCCATTAAATTTTTTTCATAAAAAAATTTTTTGCATGAAAAATGGATGATGTATAGTTTATTAAATTCTTTGCACGAAAAGAAGACGACGTATATAGTCCACTCTAGTTTTTACATACGAAATGGACGAATTATAGTCAATTTAATTTTTTTTTTTAAATTTTAAAAATGGACGATGTATAGTCCATTAAATTTTGTATATATAGCCAGTCCATTTAATTTTTTGCATGAAAAATAGACGATGTATAGTCTAAATAATTGTTTGCATACGAATCTGACGATTTATAGTCGATAGAATTTTTTCATAAAAAATTGAAAAAAAGACGATGTATAGTCCATTAAATTTTTTTCATAAAAAAATTTTTTCATGAAAAATGGATGATGTATGGTTTATTAAATTCTTTGCACGAAAAGAAGACGACGTATATAGTCCACTTAAGTTTTTACATACGAAATGGACGAATTATAGTCAATTTAATTTTTTTTTTTAAATTTTAAAAATGGACGATGTATAGTCCACTAAATTTTGTATATATAGCCAGTCCATTTAATTTTTTGCATGAAAAATAGACGATGTATAGTCTAAATAATTGTTTGCATACGAATCTGACGATTTATAGTCGATAGAATTTTTTCATAAAAAATTGAAAAAAAGACGATGTATAGTCCATTAAATTTTTTTCATAAAAAAATTTTTTTCATGAAAAATGGATGATGTATGGTTTATTAAATTCTTTGCACGAAAAGAAGACGACGTATATAGTCCACTTAAGTTTTTACATACGAAATGGACGAATTATAGTCAATTTAATTTTTTTTTTTAAATTTTAAAAATGGACGAGTATAGTACATTAAATTTTGTATATATAGCCAGTCCATTTAATTTTTTGCATGAAAAATAGACGATATATAGGTTATATAATTGTTTGCATACGAATCGGACGATTTATAGTCGATTAAATTTTTTCATAAAAAATTGAAAAAAAGACGATGTATAGTCCATTAAATTTTTTTCATAAAAAATTTTTTTGCATGAAAAATGGATGATGTATAGTTTATTAAATTCTTTGCACGAAAAGAAGACGACGTATATAGTCCACTTAAGTTTTTACATACGAAATTGACGAATTATAGTTAATTTAATTTTTTATAAAAATTTTAAAAATGGACGATGTATAGTCCACTAAATTTTGTATATATAGCCAGTCCATTTAATTTTTTGCATGAAAAATAGACGATGTATAGTCTATATAATTGTTTGCATACGACTCGGACGATTTACAGTCGATAAAATTTTTTCATAAAAAATTTAAAAAAAGACGATGTATAGTCCATTAAATTTTTTTCATAAAAAATTTTTTCATGAAAAATGGATGATGTATGGTTTATTAAATTCTTTGCACGAAAAGAAGACGACGTATATAGTCCACTTAAGTTTTTACATACGAAATGGACGAATTATAGTCAATTTAATTTTTTTTTTAAATTTTAAAAATGGACGATGTATAATCCATTAAATTTTGTATATATAGCCAGTCTATTTAATTTTTTGCATGAAAAATAGACGATGTATAGGTTATGTAATTGTTGGCATACGAATCGGACGATTTATAGTCGATTAAATTTTTTCATAAAAAATTGAAAAAAAGACGATGTATAGTCCATTAAATTTTTTTCATAAAAAAATTTTTTGCATGAAAAATGGATGATGTATAGTTTATTAAATTCTTTGCACGAAAAGAAGACGACGTATATAGTCCACTTAAGTTTTTACATACGAAATGGACGAATTATAGTTAATTTAATTTTTTATAAAAATTTTAAAAATGGACGATGTATAGTCCACTAAATTTTGTATATATAGCCAGTCCATTTAATTTTTTGCATGAAAAATGGACGATGTATAGTCTATATAATTGTTTGCATATGAATCGGATGATTTATAGTCGATAAAATTTTTTCATAAAAATTGAAAAAAAGACGATGTATAGTCCATTATATTTTTTTCACAAAAAAATTTTTTGCATGAAAAATGGATGATGTATAGTTTATTAAATTCTTTGCACGAAAAGAAGAAGACGTATGTAGTCCGCTTAAGTTTTTACATACGAAATGAACGATTTATAGTCAATTTAATTTTTTACAAAAATTTTAAAAATGGACGATGTATAGTCCACTAAATTTTGTATATATAGCCAGTCCATTTAATTTTTTGCATGAAAAATGGACGATGTATAGTCTATATAATTGTTTGCATACGAATCGGACTATTTATAGTCGATTAAATTTTTTCATAAAAATTGAAAAAGAGACGATGTATAGTCCATTAAATTTTTTTCATAAAAAATATTTTTCCATGAAAAATGGATGATGTATAGTTTATTAAATTCTTTGCACGAAAAGAAGACGACGTATATAGTCCACTTAAGTTTTTACATACGAAATGGACGAATTATAGTTAATTTAATTTTTTATAAAAATTTTAAAAATGGACGATGTATAGTCCACTAAATTTTGTATATATAGCCAGTCCATTTAATTTTTTGCATGAAAAATGGACGATGTATAGTCTATATAATTGTTTGCATACGAATCGGATGATTTATAGTCGATTAAATTTTTTCATAAAAATTTAAAAAAAGACGATGTATAGTCCATTAAATTTTTTTCATAAAAAAATTTTTTTCATGAAAAATGGATGATGTATGGTTTATTAAATTCTTTGCACGAAAAGAAGACGACGTATATAGTCCACTTAAGTTTTTACATACGAAATGGACGAATTATAGTCAATTTAATTTTTTTTTTTTAATTTTAAAAATGGACGATGTATAGTCCATTAAATTTTGTATATATAGCCAGTCCATTTAATTTTTTGCATGAAAAATAGACGATGTATAGGTTATATAATTGTTGGCATATGAATCGGACGATTTATAGTCGATTAAATTTTTTCATAAAAAATTGAAAAAAAGACGATGTATGGTCCATTAAATTTTTTTCATAAAAAAATTTTTTTCATGAAAAATGGATGATGTATGGTTTATTAAATTCTTTGCACGAAAAGAAGACGACGTATATAGTCCACTTAAGTTTTTACATACGAAATGGACGAATTATAGTCAATTTAATTTTTTACAAAAATTTTAAAAATGGACGATGTATAGTCCATTAAATTTTGTATATATAGCCAGTCCATTTAATTTTTTGCATGAAAAATAGACGATGTATAGGTTATATAATTGTTGGCATACGAATCGGACGATTTATAGTCGATTAAATTTTTTCATAAAAAATTGAAAAAAAGACGATGTATTATGGTCCATTAAATTTTTTTCATAAAAAAATTTTTTGCATGAAAAATGGATGATGTATAGTTTATTAAATTCTTTGCACGAAAAGAAGACGACGTATATAGTCCACTTAAGTTTTTACATACGAAATGGACGAATTATAGTTAATTTAATTTTTTATAAAAATTTTAAAAATGGACGATGTATAGTCCACTAAATTTTGTATATATAGCCAGTCCATTTAATTTTTTGCATGAAAAATGGACGATGTATAGTCTATATAAATGTTTGCATACGAATCGGATGATTTATAGTCGATAAAATTTTTTCATAAAAATTGAAAAAAAGACGATGTATAGTCCATTATATTTTTTTCACAAAAAAATTTTTTGCATGAAAAATGGATGATGTATAGTTTATTAAATTCTTTGCACGAAAAGAAGAAGACGTATGTAGTCCGCTTAAGTTTTTACATACGAAATGAACGATTTATAGTCAATTTAATTTTTTATAAAAATTTTAAAAATGGACGATGTATAGTCCACTAAATTTTGTATATAAAGCCAGTCCATTTAATTTTTTGCATGAAAAATGGACGATGTATAGTCTATATAATTGTTTGCATACGAATCGGACTATTTATAGTCGATTAAATTTTTTCATAAAAATTGAAAAAAAGACGATGTATAGTCCATTAAATTTTTTTCATAAAAAATATTTTTCCATGAAAAATGGATGATGTATAGTTTATTAAATTCTTTGCACGAAAAGAAGACGACGTATATAGTCCACTTAAGTTTTTACATACGAAATGGACGAATTATAGTTAATTTAATTTTTTATAAAAATTTTAAAAATGGACGATGTATAGTCCACTAAATTTTGTATATATAGCCAGTCCGTTTAATTTTTTGCATGAAAAATGGACGATGTATAGTCTATATAATTGTTTGCATACGAATCGGATGATTTATAGTCGATTAAATTTTTTCATAAAAATTGAAAAAAAGACGATGTATAGTCCATTAAATTTTTTTCATAAAAAAATTTTTTTCATGAAAAATGGATGATGTATGGTTTATTAAATTCTTTGCACGAAAAGAAGACGACGTATATAGTCCACTTAAGTTTTTACATACGAAATGGACGAATTATAGTCAATTTAATTTTTTTTTTTTTAATTTTAAAAATGGACGATGTATAGTCCATTAAATTTTGTATATATAGCCAGTCCATTTAATTTTTTGCATGAAAAATAGACGATGTATAGGTTATATAATTGTTGGCATACGAATCGGACGATTTATAGTCGATTAAATTTTTTCATAAGAAATTGAAAAATAGACGATGTATAGTCCATTAAATTTTTTTCATAAAAAATTTTTTTGCATGAAAAATGGATGATGTATAGTTTATTAAATTCTTTGCACGAAAAGAAGACGACGTATATAGTCCACTTAAGTTTTTACATACGAAATGGACGAATTATAGTCAATTTAATTTTTTTTTTAAATTTTAAAAATGGACGATGTATAGTCCACTAAATTTTGTATATATAGCCAGTCCATTTAATTTTTTGCATGAAAAATAGACGATGTATAGTCTAAATAATTGTTTGCATACGAATCTGACGATTTATAGTCGATAGCATTTTTTCATAAAAAATTGAAAAAAAGACGATGTATAGTCCATTAAATTTTTTTATAAAAAATTTTTTTGCATGAAAAATGGATGATGTATAGTTTATTAAATTCTTTGCACGAAAAGAAGACGACGTATATAGTCCAATTAAGTTTTTACATACGAAATGGACGAATTATAGTCAATTTAATTTTTTTTTTAAATTTTAAAAATGGACGATGTATAGTCCACTAAATTTTGTATATATAGCCAGTCCATTTAATTTTTTGCATGAAAAATAGACGATGTATAGGTTATATAATTGTTGGCATACGAATCGGACGATTTATAGTCGATTAAATTTTTTCATAAAAAATTGAAAAAAAGACGATGTATAGTCCATTAAATTTTTTTCATAAAAAAATTTTTTCATGAAAAATGGATGATGTATGGTTTATTAAATTCTTTGCACGAAAAGAAGACGACGTATATAGTCCACTTAAGTTTTTACATACGAAATGAACGAATTATAGTCAATTTAATTTTTTTTTTAAATTTTAAAAATGGACGATGTATAATCCATTAAATTTTGTATATATAGCCAGTCTATTTAATTTTTTGCATGAAAAATAGACGATGTATAGGTTATATAATTGTTGGCATACGAATCGGACGATTTATAGTCGATTAAATTTTTTCATAAAAAATTGAAAAAAAGACGATGTATAGTCCATTAAATTTTTTTCATAAAAAAATTTTTTGCATTAAAAATGGATGATGTATAGTTTATTAAATTCTTTGCACGAAAAGAAGAAGACGTATGTAGTCCGCTTAAGTTTTTACATACGAAATGAACGATTTATAGTCAATTTAATTTTTTACAAAAATTTTAAAAATGGACGATGTATAGTCCACTAAATTTTGTATATATAGCCAGTCCATTTAATTTTTTGCATGAAAAATGGACGATGTATAGTCTATATAATTGTTTGCATACGAATCGGACTATTTATAGTCGATTAAATTTTTTCATAAAAATTGAAAAAGAGACGATGTATAGTCCATTAAATTTTTTTCATAAAAAATATTTTTCCATGAAAAATGGATGATGTATAGTTTATTAAATTCTTTGCACGAAAAGAAGACGACGTATATAGTCCACTTAAGTTTTTACATACGAAATGGACGAATTATAGTTAATTTAATTTTTTATAAAAATTTTAAAAATGGACGATGTATAGTCCACTAAATTTTGTATATATAGCCAGTCCATTTAATTTTTTGCATGAAAAATGGACGATGTATAGTCTATATAATTGTTTGCATACGAATCGGATGATTTATAGTCGATTAAATTTTTTCATAAAAATTTAAAAAAAGACGATGTATAGTCCATTAAATTTTTTTCATAAAAAAATTTTTTTCATGAAAAATGGATGATGTATGGTTTATTAAATTCTTTGCACGAAAAGAAGACGACGTATATAGTCCACTTAAGTTTTTACATACGAAATGGACGAATTATAGTCAATTTAATTTTTTTTTTTTAATTTTAAAAATGGACGATGTATAGTCCATTAAATTTTGTATATATAGCCAGTCCATTTAATTTTTTGCATGAAAAATAGACGATGTATAGGTTATATAATTGTTGGCATATGAATCGGACGATTTATAGTCGATTAAATTTTTTCATAAAAAATTGAAAAAAAGACGATGTATGGTCCATTAAATTTTTTTCATAAAAAAATTTTTTTCATGAAAAATGGATGATGTATGGTTTATTAAATTCTTTGCACGAAAAGAAGACGACGTATATAGTCCACTTAAGTTTTTACATACGAAATGGACGAATTATAGTCAATTTAATTTTTTACAAAAATTTTAAAAATGGACGATGTATAGTCCATTAAATTTTGTATATATAGCCAGTCCATTTAATTTTTTGCATGAAAAATAGACGATGTATAGGTTATATAATTGTTGGCATACGAATCGGACGATTTATAGTCGATTAAATTTTTTCATAAAAAATTGAAAAAAAGACGATGTATTATGGTCCATTAAATTTTTTTCATAAAAAAATTTTTTGCATGAAAAATGGATGATGTATAGTTTATTAAATTCTTTGCACGAAAAGAAGACGACGTATATAGTCCACTTAAGTTTTTACATACGAAATGGACGAATTATAGTTAATTTAATTTTTTATAAAAATTTTAAAAATGGACGATGTATAGTCCACTAAATTTTGTATATATAGCCAGTCCATTTAATTTTTTGCATGAAAAATGGACGATGTATAGTCTATATAAATGTTTGCATACGAATCGGATGATTTATAGTCGATAAAATTTTTTCATAAAAATTGAAAAAAAGACGATGTATAGTCCATTATATTTTTTTCACAAAAAAATTTTTTGCATGAAAAATGGATGATGTATAGTTTATTAAATTCTTTGCACGAAAAGAAGAAGACGTATGTAGTCCGCTTAAGTTTTTACATACGAAATGAACGATTTATAGTCAATTTAATTTTTTATAAAAATTTTAAAAATGGACGATGTATAGTCCACTAAATTTTGTATATAAAGCCAGTCCATTTAATTTTTTGCATGAAAAATGGACGATGTATAGTCTATATAATTGTTTGCATACGAATCGGACTATTTATAGTCGATTAAATTTTTTCATAAAAATTGAAAAAAAGACGATGTATAGTCCATTAAATTTTTTTCAAAAAAAATATTTTTCCATGAAAAATGGATGATGTATAGTTTATTAAATTCTTTGCACGAAAAGAAGACGACGTATATAGTCCACTTAAGTTTTTACATACGAAATGGACGAATTATAGTTAATTTAATTTTTTATAAAAATTTTAAAAATGGACGATGTATAGTCCACTAAATTTTGTATATATAGCCAGTCCGTTTAATTTTTTGCATGAAAAATGGACGATGTATAGTCTATATAATTGTTTGCATACGAATCGGATGATTTATAGTCGATTAAATTTTTTCATAAAAATTGAAAAAAAGACGATGTATAGTCCATTAAATTTTTTTCATAAAAAAATTTTTTTCATGAAAAATGGATGATGTATGGTTTATTAAATTCTTTGCACGAAAAGAAGACGACGTATATAGTCCACTTAAGTTTTTACATACGAAATGGACGAATTATAGTCAATTTAATTTTTTTTTTTTTAATTTTAAAAATGGACGATGTATAGTCCATTAAATTTTGTATATATAGCCAGTCCATTTAATTTTTTGCATGAAAAATAGACGATGTATAGGTTATATAATTGTTGGCATACGAATCGGACGATTTATAGTCGATTAAATTTTTTCATAAGAAATTGAAAAATAGACGATGTATAGTCCATTAAATTTTTTTCATAAAAAATTTTTTTGCATGAAAAATGGATGATGTATAGTTTATTAAATTCTTTGCACGAAAAGAAGACGACGTATATAGTCCACTTAAGTTTTTACATACGAAATGGACGAATTATAGTCAATTTAATTTTTTTTTTAAATTTTAAAAATGGACGATGTATAGTCCACTAAATTTTGTATATATAGCCAGTCCATTTAATTTTTTGCATGAAAAATAGACGATGTATAGTCTAAATAATTGTTTGCATACGAATCTGACGATTTATAGTCGATAGCATTTTTTCATAAAAAATTGAAAAAAAGACGATGTATAGTCCATTAAATTTTTTTTATAAAAAATTTTTTTGCATGAAAAATGGATGATGTATAGTTTATTAAATTCTTTGCACGAAAAGAAGACGACGTATATAGTCCAATTAAGTTTTTACATACGAAATGGACGAATTATAGTCAATTTAATTTTTTTTTTAAATTTTAAAAATGGACGATGTATAGTCCACTAAATTTTGTATATATAGCCAGTCCATTTAATTTTTTGCATGAAAAATAGACGATGTATAGGTTATATAATTGTTGGCATACGAATCGGACGATTTATAGTCGATTAAATTTTTTCATAAAAAATTGAAAAAAAGACGATGTATAGTCCATTAAATTTTTTTCATAAAAAAATTTTTTCATGAAAAATGGATGATGTATGGTTTATTAAATTCTTTGCACGAAAAGAAGACGACGTATATAGTCCACTTAAGTTTTTACATACGAAATGAACGAATTATAGTCAATTTAATTTTTTTTTTAAATTTTAAAAATGGACGATGTATAATCCATTAAATTTTGTATATATAGCCAGTCTATTTAATTTTTTGCATGAAAAATAGACGATGTATAGGTTATATAATTGTTGGCATACGAATCGGACGATTTATAGTCGATTAAATTTTTTCATAAAAAATTGAAAAAAAGACGATGTATAGTCCATTAAATTTTTTTCATAAAAAAATTTTTTGCATTAAAAATGGATGATGTATAGTTTATTAAATTCTTTGCACGAAAAGAAGACGACGTATATAGTCCACTTAAGTTTTTACATACGAAATGGACGAATTATAGTTAATTTAATTTTTTATAAAAATTTTAAAAATGGACGATGTATAGTCCACTAAATTTTGTGTATATAGCCAGTCATTTAATTTTTTGCATGAAAAATGGACGATGTATAGTCTATATAATTGTTTGCATACGAATCGGATGATTTATAGTCGATAAAATTTTTTCATAAAAATTTAAAAAAAGACGATGTATAGTCCATTATATTTTTTTCACAAAAAAATTTTTTGCATGAAAAATGGATGATGTATAGTTTATTAAATTCTTTGCACGAAAAGAAGAAGACGTATGTAGTCCGCTTAAGTTTTTACATACGAAATGAACGATTTATAGTCAATTTAATTTTTTACAAAAATTTTAAAAATGGACGATGTATAGTCCACTAAATTTTGTATATATAGCCAGTCCATTTAATTTTTTGCATGAAAAATGGACGATGTATAGTCTATATAATTGTTTGCATACGAATCGGACTATTTATAGTCGATTAAATTTTTTCATAAAAATTGAAAAAGAGACGATGTATAGTCCATTAAATTTTTTTCATAAAAAATATTTTTCCATGAAAAATGGATGATGTATAGTTTATTGAATTCTTTGCACGAAAAGAAGACGACGTATATAGGCCACTTAAGTTTTTACATACGAAATGG
Organism: Tachina lurida; assembly: GCA_944452675.1. Taxonomy (NCBI): domain Eukaryota; kingdom Metazoa; phylum Arthropoda; class Insecta; order Diptera; family Tachinidae; genus Tachina; species Tachina lurida. The sequence continues at coordinate 92,892,122 of OX101755.1, forward strand.
ACGAATTATAGTTAATTTAATTTTTTATAAAAATTTTAAAAATGGACGATGTATAGTCCACTAAATTTTGTATATATAGCCAGTCCGTTTAATTTTTTGCATGAAAAATGGACGATGTATAGTCTATATAATTGTTTGCATACGAATCGGATGATTTATAGTCGATTAAATTTTTTCATAAAAATTGAAAAAAAGACGATGTATAGTCCATTAAATTTTTTTCATAAAAAAATTTTTTTCATGAAAAATGGATGATGTATGGTTTATTAAATTCTTTGCACGAAAAGAAGACGACGTATATAGTCCACTTAAGTTTTTACATACGAAATGGACGAATTATAGTCAATTTAATTTTTTTTTTTTTTAATTTTAAAAATGGACGATGTATAGTCCATTAAATTTTGTATATATAGCCAGTCCATTTAATTTTTTGCATGAAAAATAGACGATGTATAGGTTATATAATTGTTGGCATACGAATCGGACGATTTATAGTCGATTAAATTTTTTCATAAAAAATTTAAAAAAAGACGATGTATAGTCCATTAAATTTTTTTCATAAAAAATTTTTTTGCATGAAAAATGGATGATGTATAGTTTATTAAATTCTTTGCACGAAAAGAAGACGACGTATATAGTCCACTTAAGTTTTTACATACGAAATGGACGAATTATAGTCAATTTAATTTTTTATAAAAATTTAAAAAATGGACGATGTATAGTCCACTAAATTTTGTATATATAGCCAGTCCATTTAATTTTTTGCATGAAAAATAGATGATGTATAGTCTAAATAATTGTTTGCATACGAATCTGACGATTTATAGTCGATAAAATTTTTTCATAAAAAATTGAAAAAGAGACGATGTATAGTCCATTAAATTTTTTTCATAAAAAATTTTTTTGCATGAAAAATGGATGATGTATAGTTTATTAAATTCTTTGCACGAAAAGAAGAAGACGTATGTAGTCCGCTTAAGTTTTTACATACGAAATGAACGAACTATAGTCAATTAAATTTTTTATAAAATTTTAAAAATGGACGATGTATAGTCCACTAAATTTTTTATATATAGCCAGTCCATTTAATTTTTTGCATGAAAAATAGACGATGTATAGTCTAAATAATTGTTTGCATACGAATCTGACGATTTATAGTCGATAGAATTTTTTCATAAAAAATTGAAAAAAAGACGATGTATAGTCCATTAAATTTTTTTCATAAAAAATTTTTTTGCATGAAAAATGGATGATGTATAGTTTATTAAATTCTTTGCACGAAAAGAAGACGACGTATATAGTCCACTTAAGTTTTTACATACGAAATGGACGAATTATAGTCAATTTAATTTTTCATAAAAATTTTAAAAATGGACGATATATAGTCCACTAAATTTTGTATATATAGCCAGTCCATTTAATTTTTTGCATGAAAAATAGACGATGTAAAGGTTATATTATTGTTGGCATACCAATCGGACGATTTATAGTCGATTAAATTTTTTCATAAAAAATTGAAAAAAAGACGATGTATAGTTCATTAAATTTTTTTCATAAAAAATTTTTTTGCATGAAAAATGGATGATGTATAGTTTATTAAATTCTTTGCACGAAAAGAAGACGACGTATATAGTCCACTTAAGTTTTTACATACGAAATGGACGAATTATAGTCAATTTAATTTTTTTTTTAATTTTAAAAATGGACGATGTATAGTCCATTACATTTTGTATATATAGACAGTCCATTTAATTTTTTGCATGAAAAATAGACGATGTATAGGTTATATAATTGTTGGCATACGAATCGGACGATTTATAGTCGATTAAATTTTTTCATAAAAAATTGAAAAAAAGACGATGTATAGTCCATTAAATTTTTTTCATAAAAAATTTTTTTGCATGAAAAATGGATGATGTATAGTTTATTAAATTCTTTGCACGAAAAGAAGACGACGTATATAGTCCACTTAAGTTTTTACATACGAAATGGACGAATTATAGTCAATTTAATTTTTCATAAAAATTTTAAAAATGGACGATGTATAGTCCACTAAATTTTGTATATATAGCCAGTCCATTTAATTTTTTGCATGAAAAATAGACGATGTATAGTCTAAATAATTTTTTGCATACGACTCGGACGATTTACAGTCGATAAAATTTTTTCATAAAAAATTGAAAAAAAGACGATTATAGTCCATTAAATTTTTTTCATAAAAAAATTTTTTTCATGAAAAATGGATGATGTATGGTTTATTAAATTCTTTGCACGAAAAGAAGACGACGTATATAGTCCACTTAAGTTTTTACATACGAAATGGACGAATTATAGTCAATTTAATTTTTTTTTTAAATTTTAAAAATGGACGATGTATAGTCCATTAAATTTTGTATATATAGCTAGTCCATTTAATTTTTTGCATGAAAAATAGACGATATATAGGTTATATAATTGCTGGCATACGAATCGGACGATTTATAGTCGATTAAATTTTTTCATAAAAAATTGAAAAAAAGACGATGTATAGTCCATTAAATTTTTTTCATAAAAAAATTTTTTTCATGAAAAATGGATGATGTATGGTTTATTAAATTCTTTGCACGAAAAGAAGACGACGTATATAGTCCACTTAAGTTTTTACATACGAAATGGACGAATTATAGTCAATTTAATTTTTTTTTTAAATTTTAAAAATGGACGATGTATAGTCCATTAAATTTTGTATATATAGCTAGTCCATTTAATTTTTTGCATGAAAAATAGACGATATATAGGTTATATAATTGCTGGCATACGAATCGGACGATTTATAGTCGATTAAATTTTTTCATAAAAAATTGAAAAAAAGACGATGTATAGTCCATTAAATTTTTTTCATAAAAAAATTTTTTTCATGAAAAATGGATGATGTATGGTTTATTAAATTCTTTGCACGAAAAGAAGACGACGTATATAGTCCACTTAAGTTTTTACATACGAAATGGACGAATTATAGTCAATTTAATTTTTCATAAAAATTTTAAAAATGGACGATGTATAGTCCACTAAATTTTGTATATATAGCCAGTCCATTTAATTTTTTGCATGAAAAATGGACGAGGTATAGTCTATATAATTGTTTGCATACGAATCGGACGATTTATAGTCGATTAAATTTTTTCATAAAAATTGAAAAAGAGACGATGTATAGTCCATTAAATTTTTTTCATAAAAAAATTTTTTGCATGAAAAATGGATGATGTATAGTTTATTAAATTCTTTGCACGAAAAGAAGACGACGTATATAGTCCACTTAAGTTTTTACATACGAAATGGAGGAATTATAGTCAATTTAATTTTTTTTTAAATTTTAAAAATGGACTATGTATAGTCCATTAAATTTTGTATATATAGCCAGTCCATTTAATTTTTTGCATGAAAAATAGACGATGTATAGGTTATATAATTGTTGGCATACGAAGCGGACGATTTATAGTCGATTAAATTTTTTCATAAAAGATTGAAAAAAAGACGATGTATAGTCCATTAAATTTTTTTCATAAAAAATTTTTTTGCATGAAAAATGGATGATGTATAGTTTATTAAATTCTTTGCACGAAAAGAAGACGACGTATATAGTCCACTTAAGATTTTACATACGAAATGGACGAATTATAGTCAATTTAATTTTTTTTTTAAATTTTAAAAATGGACGATGTATAGTCCACTAAATTTTGTATATATAGCCAGTCCATTTAATTTTTTGCATGAAAAATGGACGATGTATAGTCTATATAATTGTTTGCATACGAATCGGACGATTTATAGTCGATAGAATTTTTTCATAAAAAATTGAAAAAAAGACGATGTATAGTCCATTAAATTTTTTTCATAAAAAATTTTTTTGCATGAAAAATGGATGATGTATAGTTTATTAAATTCTTTGCACGAAAAGAAGACGACGTATATAGTCCACCTAAGTTTTTACATACGAAATGGACGAATTATAGTCAATTTAATTTTTTTTTTAAATTTTAAAAATGGACGATGTATAGTCCACTAAATTTTGTATATATAGCCAGTCCATTTAATTTTTTGCATGAAAAATGGACGATGTATAGTCGATATAATTGTTTGCATACGAATCGGACGATTTATAGTCGATTAAATTTTTTCATAAAAATTGAAAAAGAGACGATGTATAGTCCATTAAATTTTTTTCATAAAAAAATTTTTTGCATGAAAAATGGATGATGTATAGTTTATTAAATTCTTTGCACGAAAAGAAGACGACGTATATAGTCCACTTAAGTTTTTACATACGAAATGGAGGAATTATAGTCAATTTAATTTTTTTTTAAATTTTAAAAATGGACTATGTATAGTCCATTAAATTTTGTATATATAGCCAGTCCATTTAATTTTTTGCATGAAAAATAGACGATGTATAGGTTATATAATTGTTGGCATACGAATCGGACGATTTATAGTCGATTAAATTTTTTCATAAAAGATTGAAAAAAAGACGATGTATAGTCCATTAAATTTTTTTCATAAAAAATTTTTTTGCATGAAAAATGGATGATGTATAGTTTATTAAATTCTTTGCACGAAAAGAAGACGACGTATATAGTCCACTTAAGATTTTACATACGAAATGGACGAATTATAGTCAATTTAATTTTTTATAAAATTTTAAAAATGGACGATGTATAGTCCACTAAATTTTTTATATATAGCCAGTCCATTTAATTTTTTGCATGAAAAATAGACGATGTATAGTATAAATAATTGTTTGCATACGAATCTGACGATTTATAGTCGATAGAATTTTTTCATAAAAAATTGAAAAAAAGACGATGTATAGTCCATTAAATTTTTTTCATAAAAAATTTTTTTGCAAGAAAAATGGATGATGTATAGTTTATTAAATTCTTTGCACGAAAAGAAGACGACGTATATAGTCCACTTAAGTTTTTACATACGAAATGGACGAATTATAGTCAATTTAATTTTTTTTTTAAATTTTAAAAATGGACGATGTATAGTCCATTAAACTTTGTATATATAGCCAGTCCATTTAATTTTTTGCATGAAAAATAGACGATGTATAGTCTATATAATTGTTTGCATACGACTCGGACGATTTATAGTCGATTAAATTTTTTCATAAAAAATTGAAAAAAAGACGATTATAGTCCATTAAATTTTTTTCATAAAAAAATTTTTTTGCATGAAAAATGGATGATGTATAGTTTATTAAATTCTTTGCACGAAAAGAAGACGACGTATATAGTCCACTTAAGTTTTTACATACGAAATGGACGAATTATAGTCAATTTAATTTTTCATAAAAATTTTAAAAATGGACGATGTATAGTCCACTAAATTTTGTATATATAGCCAGTCCATTTAATTTTTTGCATGAAAAATAGACGATGTATAGGTTATATAATTGTTGGCATACGAATCGGACGATTTATAGTCGATTAAATTTTTTCATAAAAAATTGAAAAAAAGACGATGTATAGTACATTAAATTTTTTTCATAAAAAATTTTTTTTCATGAAAAATGGATGATGTATAGTTTATTAAATTCTTTGCACGAAAAGAAGACGACGTATATAGTCCACTTAAGTTTTTACATACGAAATGGACGAATTATAATCAATTTAATTTTTTATAAAAATTTTAAAAATGGACGATGTATAGTCCATTAAATTTTGTATATATAGCCAGTCCATTTAATTTTTTGCATGAAAAATAGACGATGTATAGGTTATATAATTGTTGGCATACGAATCGGACGATTTATAGTCGATTAAATTTTTTCATAAAAAATTGAAAAAAGACGATGTATAGTCCATTAAATTTTTTTCATAAAAAATTTTTTTGCATGAAAAATGGATGATGTATAGTTTATTAAATTCTTTGCACGAAAAGAAGACGACGTATATAGTCCACTTAAGTTTTTACATACGAAATGGACGAATTATAGTCAATTTAATTTTTTATAAAAATTTTAAAAATGGACGATGTATAGTCCACTAAATTTTGTATATATAGCCATTCCATTTGATTTTTTGCATGAAAAATAGACGATGTATAGTCTATATAATTGTTTGCATACGACTCGGACGATTTATAGTCGATTAAATTTTTTCATAAAAAATTGAAAAAAAGACGATGTATAGTCCATTAAATTTTTTTCATAAAAAAATTTTTTTCATGAAAAATGGATGATGTATGGTTTATTAAATTCTTTGCACGAAAAGAAGACGACGTATATAGTCCACTTAAGTTTTTACATACGAAATGGACGAATTATAGTCAATTTAATTTTTTTTTAAATTTTAAAAATGGACGATGTATAGTCCATTAAATTTTGTATATATAGCCAGTCCATTTAATTTTTTGCATGAAAAATAGACGATGTATAGTCTATATAATTGTTTGCATACGACTCGGACGATTTATAGTCGATTAAATTTTTTCATAAAAAATTGAAAAAAAGACGATGTATAGTCCATTAAATTTTTTTCATAAAAAAATTTTTTTCATGAAAAATGGATGATGTATGGTTTATTAAATTCTTTGCACGAAAAGAAGACGACGTATATAGTCCACCTAAGTTTTTACATACGAAATGGACGAATTATAGTCAATTTAATTTTTTTTTAAATTTTAAAAATGGACTATGTATAGTCCATTAAATTTTGTATATATAGCCAGTCCATTTAATTTTTTGCATGAAAAATAGACGATGTATAGGTTATATAATTGTTGGCATACGAAGCGGACGATTTATAGTCGATTAAATTTTTTCATAAAAGATTGAAAAAAAGACGATGTATAGTCCATTAAATTTTTTTTCATAAAAAATTTTTTTGCATGAAAAATGGATGATGTATAGTTTATTAAATTCTTTGCACGAAAAGAAGACGACGTATATAGTCCACTTAAGATTTTACATACGAAATGGACGAATTATAGTCAATTTAATTTTTTATAAAATTTTAAAAATGGACGATGTATAGTCCACTAAATTTTTTATATATAGCCAGTCCATTTAATTTTTTGCATGAAAAATAGACGATGTATAGTCTAAATAATTGTTTGCATACGAATCTGACGATTTATAGTCGATAAAATTTTTTCATAAAAAATTTAAAAAAAGACAATGTATAGTCCATTAAATTTTTTTCATAAAAATTTTTTTTCCATGAAAAATGGATGATGTATAGTTTATTAAATTCTTTGCACGAAAAGAAGACGACGTATGTAGTTCACTTAAGTTTTTACATACGAAATAGACGAATTGTAGTCAATTTAATTTTTTATAAAAATTTTAAAAATGGATGATGTATAGTCCACTAAATTTTGTATATATAGCCAGTCCATTTAATTTTTTGCATGAAAAATGGACGATGTATAGTCTATATAATTGTTTGCATACGAATCGGACGATTTATAGTCGATTAAATTTTTTCATAAAAATTGAAAAAGAGACGATGTATAGCCCATTAAATTTTTTTCATAAAAAAATTTTTTGCATGAAAAATGGATGATGTATAGTTTATTAAATTCTTTGCACGAAAAGAAGACGACGTATATAGTCCACTTAAGTTTTTACATACGAAATGGAGGAATTATAGTCAATTTAATTTTTTTTTAAATTTTAAAAATGGACTATGTATAGTCCATTAAATTTTGTATATATAGCCAGTCCATTTAATTTTTTGCATGAAAAATAGACGATGTATAGTCTATATAATTGTTTGCATACGACTCGGACGATTTATAGTCGATTAAATTTTTTCATAAAAAATTGAAAAAAAGACGATTATAGTCCATTAAATTTTTTTCATAAAAAAATTTTTTTGCATGAAAAATGGATGATGTATAGTTTATTAAATTCTTTGCACGAAAAGAAGACGACGTATATAGTCCACTTAAGTTTTTACATACGAAATGGACGAATTATAGTCAATTTAATTTTTTATAAAAATTTTAAAAATGGACGATGTATAGTCCATTAAATTTTGTATATATAGCCAGTCCATTTAATTTTTTGCATGAAAAGTAGACGATGTATAGTCTAAATAATTGTTTGCATACGAATCTGACGATTTATAGTCGATAAAATTTTTTCATAAAAAATTGAAAAAAAGACGATGGTCCATTAAATTTTTTTCATAAAAAAATTTTTGGCATGAAAAATGGATGATGTATAGTTTATTAAATTCTTTGCACGAAAAGAAGACGACGTATATAGTCCACTTAAGTTTTTACATACGAAATGGACGAATTATAATCAATTTAATTTTTTATAAAAATTTTAAAAATGGACGATGTATAGTCCATTAAATTTTGTATATATAGCCAGTGCATTTAATTTTTTGCATGAAAAATATACGATGTATAGGTTATATAATTGTTGGCATACGAATCGGACGATTTATAGTCGATTAAATTTTTTCATAAAAAATTGAAAAAAAGACGATGTATAGTCCATTAAATTTTTTTCATAAAAAATTTTTTTTCATGAAAAATGGATGATGTATAGTTTATTAAATTCTTTGCACGAAAAGAAGACGACGTATATAGTCCACTTAAGTTTTTACATACGAAATGGACGAATTATAATCAATTTAATTTTTTATAAAAATTTTAAAAATGGACGATGTATAGTCCATTAAATTTTGTATATATAGCCAGTCCATTTAATTTTTTGCATGAAAAATAGACGATGTATAGGTTATATAATTGTTGGCATACGAATCGGACGATTTATAGTCGATTAAATTTTTTCATAAAAAATTGAAAAAAAGACGATGTATAGTCCATTAAATTTTTTTCATAAAAAATTTTTTTGCATGAAAAATGGATGATGTATAGTTTATTAAATTCTTTGCACGAAAAGAAGACGACGTATATAGTCCACTTAAGTTTTTACATACGAAATGGACGAATTATAATCAATTTAATTTTTTATAAAAATGTTAAAAATGGACGATGTATAGTCCATTAAATTTTGTATATATAGCCAGTGCATTTAATTTTTTGCATGAAAAATATACGATGTATAGGTTATATAATTGTTGGCATACGAATCGGACGATTTATAGTCGATTAAATTTTTTCATAAAAAATTGAAAAAAAGACGATGTATAGTCCATTAAATTTTTTTCATAAAAAATTTTTTTTCATGAAAAATGGATGATGTATAGTTTATTAAATTCTTTGCACGAAAAGAAGACGACGTATATAGTCCACTTAAGTTTTTACATACGAAATGGACGAATTATAGTCAATTTAATTTTTTATAAACATTTTAAAAATGGACGATGTATAGTCCACTAAATTTTGTATATATAGCCAGTCCATTTAATTTTTTGCATGAAAAATAGACGATGTATAGTCTAAATAATTGTTTGCATACGAATCTGACGATTTATAGTCGATAAAATTTTTTCATAAAAAATTTAAAAAAAGACGATGTATAGTCCATTAAATTTTTTTCATAAAAATTTTTTTTGCATGAAAAATGGATGATGTATAGTTTATTAAATTCTTTGCACGAAAAGAAGAAGACGTATGTAGTCCGCTTAAGTTTTTACATACGAAATGAACGAATTATAGTCAATTTAATTTTTTATAAAAATTTTAAAAATGGACGATGTATAGTCCACTAAATTTTGTATATATAGCCAGTCCATTTAATTTTTTGCATGAAAAATGGACGATGTATAGTCTAAATAATTGTTTGCATACGAATCTGACGATTTATAGTCGATAAAATTTTTTCATAAAAAATTGAAAAAAAGACGATGAATAGTCCATTAAATTTTTTTCATAAAAAATTTTTTTTGCATGAAAAATGGATGATGTATAGTTTATTAAATTCTTTGCACGAAAAGAAGAAGACGTATGTAGTCCGCTTAAGTTTTTACATACGAAATGAACGAATTATAGTCAATTTAATTTTTTATAAAAATTTTAAAAATGGACGATGTATAGTCCACTAAATTTTGTATATATAGCCAGTCCATTTAATTTTTTGCATGAAAAATGGACGATGTATAGTCTAAATAATTGTTTGCATACGAATCTGACGATTTATAGTCGATAAAATTTTTTCATAAAAAATTGAAAAAAAGACGATGAATAGTCCATTAAATTTTTTTCATAAAAAATTGTTTTGCATGAAAAATGGATGATGTATAGTTTATTAAATTCTTTGCACGAAAAGAAGAAGACGTATGTAGTCCACTTAAGTTTTACATACGAAATGAACGAATTATAGTCAATTTAATTTTTTATAAAAATTTTAAAAATGGACGATGTATAGTCCACTAAATTTTGTATATATAGCCAGTCCATTTAATTTTTTGCATGAAAAATAGACGATGTATAGTCTATATAATTGTTTGCATACGAATCTGACGATTTATAGTCGATAAAATTTTTTCATAAAAAATTGAAAAAAAGACGATGTATAGTCTTAAATTTTTTTCATAAAAAATTTTTTTGCATGAAAAATGGATGATGTATAGTTTATTAAATTCTTTGCACGAAAAGAAGAAGACGTATGTAGTCCACTTAAGTTTTTACATACGAAATGGACGAATTATAGTTAATTTAATTTTTGATAAAAATTTTAAAAATGGACGATGTATAGTCCACTAAATTTTGTATATATAGCCAGTCCATTAAATTTTTTCCATGAAAAATAGACGATGTATAGTATATATAATTGTTTGCATACGAATCGGTCGATTTATAGTCGATAAAATTTTTTCATAAGAAACTGGAAAAAAGACGATGTATAGTTCATTAAATTTTGTTCATAAAAAATTTTTTTGCATGAACAATGGATGATGTATAGTTTATTAAATTCTTTGCATAAAAGAAGACGACGTATATAGTCCACTTAAGTTTTTACATGCGAAATGGTCGAATTATAGTCAATTTAATTTTTTTTTTAATTTCAAAAATGGACGATGTATAGTCCATTAAATTTTGTATATATAGCCAGTCCATTTAATTTTTTGCATGAAAAATAGACGATGTATAGGTTATATAATTGTTGGCATACGAATCGGTCGATTTATAGTCGATTAAATTTTTTCATAAATAACTGGAAAAAAGACGATGTATAGTCCATTAAATTTTTTTCATAAAAAATTTTTTTGCATGAAAAATGGATGATGTATAGTTTATTAAATTCTTTGCACGAAAAGAAGAAGACGTATGTAGTCCACTTAAGTTTTTACATACGAAATGGACGAATTATAGTTAATTTAATTTTTTATAAAAATTTTAAAAATGGACGATGTATAGTCCACTAAATTTTGTATATATAGCCAGTCCATTTAATTTTTTGCATGAAAAATGGACGATGTATAGTCTATATAATTGTTTGCATACGAATCGGATGATTTATAGTCGATTAAATTTTTTCATAAAAATTGAAAAAAAGGCGATAAAAAATTTTCATAAAAAATTTTTTTGCATGAAAAATGGATGATGTATAGTTTATTAAATTCTTTGCACGAAAAGAAGAAGACGTATGTAGTCCGCTTAAGTTTTTACATACGAAATGAACGAATTATAGTCAATTTAATTTTTTATAAAAATTTAAAAAATGGACGATGTATAGTCCACTAAATTTTGTATATATAGCCAGTCCATTAAAATTTTTCCATGAAAAATAGACGATGTATAGTCTAAATAATTGTTTGCATACGACTCGGACGATTTATAGTTGATTAAATTTTTTCATAAAAAATTGAAAAAAAGACGATGTATAGTCCATTAAATTTTTTTCATAAAAAAATTTTTTTGCATGAAAAATGGATGATGTATAGTTTATTAAATTCTTTGCACGAAAAGAAGAAGACGTATGTAGTCCGCTTAAGTTTTTACATACGAAATGAACGAATTATAGTCAATTTAATTTTTTATAAAAATTTTAAAAATGGACGATGTATAGTCCATTAAATTTTGTATATATAGCCAGTCCATTTAATTTTTTGCATAAAAATAGACGATGTATAGGTCATATAATTGTTGGCATACGAATCGGACGATTTATAGTCGATTAAATTTTTTCATAAAAAATTGAAAAAAAGACGATGTATAGTCCATTGAATTTTTTTCATAAAATTTTTTTTTGCATGAAAAATGGATGATGTATAGTTTATTAAATTCTTTGCACGAAAAGAAGAAGACGTATGTAGTCCGCTTAAGTTTTTACATACGAAATGAACGAATTATAGTCAATTTAATTTTTTATAAAAATTTTAAAAATGGACGATGTATAGTCCACTAAATTTTGTATATATAGCCAGTCCATTTAATTTTTTGCATGAAAAATAGACGATGTGAAGTCTAAATAATTGTTTGCATACGAATCTGACGATTTATAGTCGATAAAATTTTTTCATAAAAAATTGAAAAAAAGACGATGTATAGTCCATTAAATTTTTTTCATAAAAAATTTTTTTGCATGAAAAATGGATGATGTATAGTTTATTAAATTCTTTGCACGAAAAGAAGAAGACGTATGTAGTCCGCTTAAGTTTTTACATACGAAATGAACGAATTATAGTCAATTTAATTTTTCATAAAAATTTTAAAAATGGACGATGTATAGTCCACTAAATTTTTTATATATAGCCAGTCCATTTAATTTTTTGCATGAAAAATAGACGATGTATAGTCTAAATAATTGTTTGCATACGAATCTGACGATTTATAGTCGATAAAATTTTTTCATAAAAAATTGAAAAAAGACGATGATCGGATGATTTATAGTCGATTAAATTTTTTCATAAAAATTTAAAAAGAGACGATGTATAGTCCATTAAATTTTTTTCATAAAAAATTTTTTTGCATGAAAAATGGATGATGTATAGTTTATTAAATTCTTTGCACGAAAAAAAGACGACATATGTAGTTCACTTAAGTTTTTACATACCAAATAGACGAATTATAGTCAATTTAATTTTTTATAAAAATTTTAAAAATGGACGATGTATAGTCCACTAAATTTTGTATATATAGCCAGTCCATTTAATTTTTTGCATGAAAAATAGACGATGTATAGTCTAAATAATTGTTTGCATACGAATCTGACGATTTATAGTCGATAAAATTTTTTCATAAAAAATTTAAAAAAAGACGATATATAGTCCATTAAATTTTTTTCATAAAAAATTTTTTTGCCTGAAAAATGGATGATGTATAGTTTATTAAATTCTTTGCACGAAAAGAAGACGACGTATGTAGTTCACTTAAGTTTTTACATACGAAATGGACGAATTATAGTTAATTTAATTTTTTATAAACATTTTAAAAATGGATGATGTATAGTCCACTAAATTTTGTATATATAGCCAGTCCGTTTAATTTTTTGCATGAAAAATAGACGATGCATAGTCTATATAATTGTTTGCATATGACTCGGACGATTTATAGTCGATTAAATTTTTTCATAAAAAATTGAAAAAAAGACCATGTATAGTCCATTAAATTTTTTTCATAAAAAAATTTTTTTCATGTAAAATGGATGATGTATGGTTTATTAAATTCTTTGCACGAAAAGAAGACGACGTATATAGTCCACTTAAGTTTTTACATACGAAATGGACGAATTATAGTCAATTTAATTTTTTATAAAAATTTTAAAAATGGACGATGTATAGTCCATTAAATTTTTGTATATATAGCCAGTCCATTTAATTTTTTGCATGAAAAGTAGACGATGTATAGTCTAAATAATTGTTTGCATACGAATCTGACGATTTATAGTCGATAAAATTTTTTCATAAAAAATTGAAAAAAAGACGATGGTCCATTAAATTTTTTTCATAAAAAATTTTTTTGCATGAAAAATGGATGATGTATAGTTTATTAAATTCTTTGCACGAAAAAAAGACGACGTATGTAGTCCGCTTAAGTTTTTACATACGAAATGAACGAATTATAGATAATTTAATTTTTTATAAAAATTATAAAATGGACGATGTATAGTCCACTAAATTTTGTATATATAGCCAGTCCATTGAATTTTTTGCATGAAAAATAGACGATGTATAGTATATATAATTGTTTGCATACGAATCGGTCGATTTATAGTCGATAAAATTTTTTCATAAAAAACTGGAAAAAAGACGATGTATAGTTCATTAAATTTTGTTCATAAAAAATTTTTTTGCATGAAAAATGGATTATGTATAGTTTATTAAATTCTTTGCACGAAAAGAAGACGACGTATATAGTCCACTTAAGTTTTTACATACGAAATGGTCGAATTATAGTCAATTTAATTTTTTTTTTAAATTTTAAAAATGGACGATGTATAGTCCATTAAATTTTGTATATATAGCCAGTCCATTTAATTTTTTGCATGAAAAATAGACGATGTATAGGTTATATAATTGTTGGCATACGAATCGGACGATTTATAGTCGATTAAATTTTTTCATAAAAAATTGAAAAAAAGACGATGTATAGTCCATTAAATTTTTTTCATAAAAAATGTTTTTGCATGAAAAATGGATGATGTATAGTTTATTAAATTCTTTGCACGAAAAAAAGAAGACGTATATAGTCCACTTAAGTTTTTACATACGAAATGGTCGAATTATAGTCAATTGAATTTTTTTTTTAAATTTTAAAAATGGACGATGTATGGTCCATTAAATTTTGTATATATAGCCAGTCCATTTAATTTTTTGCATGAAAAATAGACGATGTATAGGTTATATAATTGTTGGCATACGAATCGGACGATTTATAGTCGATTAAATTTTTTCATAAAAAATTGAAAAAAAGACGATGTATAGTCCATTAAATTTTTTTCATAAAAAATTTTTTTCCATGAAAAATAGATGATGTATCGTTCATTAAATTCTTTGCACGAAAAGAAGACGACGTTTATAGTCCACTTAAGTTTTTACATACGAAATGGACGAATTATAGTCAATTTAATTTTTTATAAAAATTTTAAAAATGGACGATGTATAGTCCATTAAATTTTGTATATATAGCCAGTCCATATAATTTTTGCATGAAAAATAGACGATGTATAGTCTATATAATTGTTTACATACGAATCGGACGATTTATAGTCGATTAAATTTTTTCATAAAAAATTGAAAAAAGACGATGTATATATGTATAGTCTATTAAATTTTTTTAATAAAAATTTTTTTGCATGAAAAATGGATGTATATAGTTTATTAAATTCCTTGCACAAAAAGAAGAAGACGTATGTAGTCCGCTTAAGTTTTTACATACGAAATGAACGAATTATAGTCAATTTAATTTTTTATAAAAATTTAAAAAATGGACGATGTATAGTCCATTAAATTTTAAATATATAGCCAGTCCATTTAATTTTTTGCATGAAAAATAGACGATGTATAGTCTATATAATGTGTTGCATACGAATCGGACGATTTATAGCCGATAAAATTTTTTCATAAAAAATTGAAAAAAATTTTTTTTGCATGTAAAATGGATGATGTGTAGTTTATTAAATTCTTTGCACGAAAAGAAGACGACGTATATAGTCCACTTAAGTTTTTACATACAAAATGGACGAATTATAGTCAATTTAATTTTTTATAAAAATTTTAAAAATGGACGATGTATAGTCCATTAAATTTTGTATATATAGCCAGTCCATTTAATTTTTTGCATGAAAAATAGACGATATATATTCTATATAATGTGTTGCATACGAATCAAACGATTTATAGTCGATAAAATTTTTTCATAAACAATTGAAAAAAAGACGATTAAATTCCATTAAATTTTTTTCATAAAAAATTGTTTTTCATGAAAAATGGATGATGTATGGTTTATTAAATTCTTTGCACGAAAAGAAGACGACGTATATAGTCCACTTAAGTTTTTACAAACGAAATGTACGAATTATAGTCAATTTAATTTTTTATAAAAATTTAAAAATGGACGATGTATAGTCTATTAAATTTTTTATGTATAGTCAGTCCATTTAATTTTTTTCATGAAAAATAAACGATGTATAGTCTATTTAATCTTTTGCATACGAAATGGACGAATTATAGTCAATTTAATTTTTTATAAAAATTTTTAAAATGGACGATGTATATATAGTCCATTAAATTTTGTATATATAGCCAGTCCATTTAATTTTTTGCATGTAAAAAAAGACGACGTATAGTCTATATAATTGTTTGCATACGAATCGAACGATTTATAGTCGATAAAATTTTTTCATAAAAGATTGAAAAAAAGACGATGTATAGTCCATTAAATTTTTTTCATAAAAAATTTTTTTTCATGAAAAATGGATGATGTATGGTTTATTAAATTTGTTGCATGAAAACAAGACGACGTATATAGTCCATTTAATGTTTTACATACGAAATGGACGAATTATAGTCAATTTAATTTTTTATAAAAAATTTAAAAATGGACGATGTATAGTCTATTAAATTTTGTATGTATAGTCAGTCCATTTAATTTTTTGCATGAAAAATAGACGATGTATAGGTTATATAATTGTTGGCATACGAATCGGACGATTTATAGTCGATTAAATTTTTTCATAAAAAATTGAAAAAAAGACGATGTATAGCCCATTGATTTTTTGCATACGAAATGGACGATATATAGACCACGAAATTTTTTCATAAAATATTGAAAAAGCGACGATGTATATATAGTCCATTTATTATTTTTCATAAAAAGTTTTTTTCGCATGAAAAATTTGCGTTGTATAGTCCATTAAATGTTATGCAAAAAAAATTTTTTTTCTTCAAAATTAAAAAAAATATTATATTATTAGCTGGAAAAATGCAAGAGAAGGTTTTATAATTGTTTATAAAGGAACTTTGAGAAAATGTCAGCCATTTTGTTATGCTTTCCTTTCCTGAAATTTTAAATAAAACTAAATTGAAGTTAGTTATGTATGGTTTTTATTGATATTGATTTTTCTTCTATTATTAAATTAAACTTGTTATAAGAATTATTTTGAACTGCATTGTAACGGTTGGTTAATATTATTTATACATATCTTAGATCTCATTCTATAATTAAATTGTTGATAAGCAATTCACTTGCTATAAGAAATAGTTTTATATAAATAAAATACTTGTAATATTTTTTAAAGGCCAAAAGGCCTCATATATTACTGCTGTTGAATAAATGAAATGAAATGAAATGAAATAACATCTGCGATTTTGTATTATTTGTGATATGGTATATAGAATAGAAAAATATTTCATTTTCATTCTCTCAACGTTATTAAAAAAAACGGAATTAATTAAGTAAAAAGTCAATGACCGAATTTATTGCAACGACAGGCTTTTAATATTTTTATTACAAAATATAATACCTAATCAAATAAATAAATATATGTACATATGTATGTATGTATGTATATATGTGTATATGTACATATTATTAATTATAGAAAAGTGCAAAAGTTAGCAAAAAGTTTATAATCAGCAACTATACAAATTGTCGCATTTTAACAAACGAAAGATTGTGTATAAAAAGCAAAGCATTAATGGGAAACTTATAGTTCGCTATCAGCATTGTTTGGAGAAATTTACTTTAGTTTAATTTAAAATTTAATCAAAGCATGAATCCTTCGAAAGTTGTCGGCCTGTTTGTGGGCATGTGGGTCTTGGCATCTGCCAATTATGCACCTAGACCTATGGGACGGCATTATGGCAACTCCATAAAGAACAGTTTAAAGCCCACCGACTGGTTTTCAATATCGGATTTGGAATCCTTGCCATCATTGCAGGAGATGACTGTGAAGAAGTTGGAAGAGATGTCAGTGCTGGAAGGTGCTGAGTGGATTCAAAAAATGTGTAAGTATTTTGCTGTCGAAAACGATAACAAAAAATAATATTCGCTTTTTGTAATTATACATACATACATAAATTCCTTGATGTTTTCAGATCACTTGAGCCAGGCAGGAAGGGCTTTTGATACTTCTTATGTTATAAAGGCTAGTGAAATGTCTGCCTATTATATTACGCCGGACAATAAGAAAGTAACCTTTAAACTGCATGAATTGCCTATGGTGGCTAAAGAGTACCCGTACTTCGCCACTCAGGAAGTAACATTTTATATTACCGGGTTGCCCGAAAAATCTGAAACCATAAAAAAGGCTTACCACAAATTGGTCTACGCCTATATGCAACGCTACTACGGCCAGACTCCAAATCATCATTATATCAAATACGAAGACGATTACAGTAAGAATAGAAATCCCAGTTCCAGTGAAGAGCACGAGGAATATTACTCGAAAGACTACAAAGACAAACCGTTTGGCACTTTTGTGGTTATTGAATTAGGTCAACTTTTAGAGGACATGTACAAGTATGCAACATTGGATGTGGAAGAGACTGGTGCCCAAATTGGCAATGTTTTGGCGCAATGGACGGACAAAGCCAATGTACCACATGAAATTGTTCATGTTATTGGCTCAAACGTAGGTGCTCATATTGCTGGTGCTGCCGGCCGTCAGTTTATCCGTTTAACCGGTCATCAGTTGCGTCGTATCACCGGCTTAGATCCCTCCCACATCTTTGCTCAAACTGATAAAGCTTTAACAGGTTTAGCGCGCGGCGATGCAGAGTTTGTCGATGTTATTCACACCTCCGTCTATGGTTTGGGTACCCCTATACGCAGTGGTGATATTGATTTTTATCCCAATGGCCCCAGCGAGGGTGTACCTGGTGCTGACAATGTTATTGAAGCTTCCATGCGTGCTGTACGCTATTTCGCTGAATCTGTTGTGCCCGGTAACGAACGTAATTTCCCAGCTGTTGCTGCCACCTCATTAGTACATTACAAGAATCACAACGGTTACGGCAAACGTGTTTACATGGGCATCTACACCGACTACGATGTTGAAGGCGACTATATCTTGCAAGTCAACGCCAAGAGTCCATTTGGCCGCAGCTCACCAGCTGAGAGGCAACAAAACTATCATTATGTCCACAAACCATCGAAATCCTACTCTCATGATTATTGATAGATGCGATGAACATGTCTCCCCATCTAACTTAGCCCTAGATACGTAAGCGATTTTAATAATTAATTTTATATTTTTTATGCTTTTATGTACATATATTTAAGTAGGAATCTAAAGTAAGGCAAATAAAGCATACATATGTAACAACGCAAAATAAAAGTAGTTTTTCTTTTTCTCTAGTTTTGAAACTTTTAACTATGAATTTGACATAAAATATCGTTGAATTTAAAAGTTTATTTGGATTTTCCTCAAAAGTTATAAAGTTCGACTCATTCTGTTGGTTTAGAAAAATATTAACTGAGCTAGTTTTTTACTAATTAGTTAAACTTAGTTTAACATACGTTTGAGTTAACCAAGAAACAAATTTAAACGAGGTTTAACCTACCATGCTGTTTTTAGTGATGGTTTAACAGTATCAATTTAGCTAGCAATGCAATACATACTTTGTTTTTAATCTATATGTGGCATTCTTGAAAATATTTTATGTAAAAAGCGATGTGACAATTATTTAAATTTATTTAAAAAAAACAACTTTAATAACTATTTTCTGTTTTTGGAAAACTAAAAAATAAATAATATGGACTTAAAAATAAAACAAAAAAAAGATCATAAAATTTTAAAGCCAACGTAATATACTTTCTTTCCAATTAATTCTAAAATCATCATACACTAACGAACTCTTTGCAAGAATTCCAATTCATTGTACACATAAAAATAATTTCAGCGTATTGCTATTTCTCTTATTTTTCTCACAATTGCCATATCCAAGTTATTCAGAGGTTTCATAACAAACATCCATTTTATTTACATAGGAGTATGTATGAATGTATTTATTTATTAAACGTTTTATTAAAACCGTTTCTTTTTTCTATTGCGTAATATCTATTTCATATATTTATCATTTAACAGTTCTAGCATGAGTTTAACTGAACAATGTTGCTCGGTTAAACCTAGTTTATTAACTAGATAATCTTTATTTGAAAAACAACATTTTAAGTTTAAACTACAGTTAACTAACAAGTAGAATGTATCTTTATGTTAAAAACTAGCTCACTAAGTTTTATTCTACAACACCGCATCTTAACAAATAAAAACGAAAAAAATTTTCGGAATAAGAAACACTAATTTCTCATTTTTTTTTACGGAGAACAACTGCTATTTTTCGAACTCTACATCTGTGGCTATACCACTTTAATTTTATAAAATAGTCACAATATTTTCTTCATTTATAAATTACATTTTATGGCAAACAGTTTTATGGACAGTAGAAATCATAATAGTAGACTTGGGTGCCACTCATTCAGACGGTCGTTTTTGTCACAAATTTATGAAACAGAAAAAGAGAAACCTGTTAAAGTTGGCATCGCCCTGTAAGCCAAATTGCATGTGATAAGTTTTCAGAAAATAATTGCACTAAAGATAAATTGTAAATTATTAAGGCAAACACTAGCAGAACGGAACAACATGCTGTTTACAATGACCATCACACCTTCATTTTCAGTATTGTCAGTTTTCAGTGTGGTGTCAATTGGTGTAAACCTCAGCTCTATATACATACATACATACATACATACATACATACATTCATATTGTTCAATGCAAATGGAATATGTGAATTGCTTTGATTCATCCTACTCTAATTTGTTGAAAGCTTGTTATGTAAAGAAAGCTCAAATTTAATATTTATAATTAATAAAAGTCTTGCCGTTGTGTCGTTTATCTTTTACAAATCATGTACTATATAAATGTTAATTTGCTTATTTTCGTTTTACTTAAGGTAAACTTATTTTGGTCTGTACTTTTAAATATATTAGTTTAATTTTGCTACAAGCTGTAGCCAACCGAATTATTAACAGCAAATAGTTATTTTGTTTTTCGAGCCCCCAAATGCTATTATTCTGCTTCTTAACCTAGAATCCGAAATGAAAGATGGGGCCCATCATTGAAGATTATTTTTCGATGAAATTCCAGATCAGTGTGACACATTTCAATGACTCAATCAGCAAAGATGCGACATTGTTGATGGTCGGTATGCAAGATTTATTGTAATAGCTGAACTTTAAAAGCCGCAGTTTGTATGTGAAATACTGGTTAACGTCGTTGTGGGAAGTCCACTTCCGAAGATCAACGAGAAACGAGCAAACCTTGACAGCACTATGGGCTACAACGGCAATATTCTCAGTTGTTCTTCAGCGACGTGCGCGAGTTCGAATCTTGTCCCATCAGCTCAAAGTTGTCCACCAGTTTCGCAATTGCTTGACGACGACCCAAAAATGCTTTAGATTTGCGAAATGATTGTCTTACAATTAATCGTTTATTAATTTATATTAATTTGAAGCAAAACTAAGCCCAATAAATTTTTAAATTTTAATTGCACTTACATTATTTTACCTTTAAGTTTTTCGCTATTTAAATTATGCCACCCTTGACACGGGCCTACATCCGTTACTGAATGTTCCCTGTACGATATGATTAAGAGATGTATGACCAAAAGTTATGAAATAATGAACGTAGATAGTGCAATATTAAAATATATATCTTTCTTAATAGGTTTGGCGAGACTTGGAGTTTAAAGTTATGAAGAAAATGGTTGCCAGAAAGCTGAATGTCATGCAATGGATGGAGGGTTATTTAAGCAGTATATGTTTACCCTTTTTAGCTTTAAAGAAGCTATGGGAAATCTGCTGAAGTTTCAGAAACAACTGAACCCCTGAAAGATCAGTTCAGGGAAAAACAGAAAAAACTGCTATAAACAACTTTAATTGAAAATAAAACCAAAAATAAATTAAACTTTTATTTAACTCAATTAAAATTTTGTTAAATAAACAAGTTTAATTCAAAATAAAACAAAAAATCACTCAAAAATGTATTGAAGTCAATCAAACCTTTGTTTAAAAATTTAAGTAATTACAAGGTTTAATTGACTCTATTACATTTTTAATAGATTTTTTGTTTTATTCGACAATGTCACAGAGTTCAATTCCGTTCGGAAATGGAATTTTCAATCCACCCCATTTTTGTAGGAGATAGGGTGTAAAAGAGAAAAATAAAATACGGGAATTTGTCTGACTGTTGGGCGCGTTCCGTTTCAGAACGGAATTTAACTCTGCGACATGGCCGGTTTTCAATAAAAATTGTTAATTAAAGAAACATTTTTTCTGCTTAGCTGATGAATTAGCGGGGCAGAAAATATTTCGCTGGGAAAATATAACACGCAAATTGACTGAAGAAGTTTCTTGTGTAGTTCATTAAAAATTGTATTTTTGTTTGTTCCATGAACAAACTGGGGTTATATTTTTGTATCATATAGAAGCAACAAAATCTTTGATTAAGCGGCAAATGGTCAATATTTGTATGTCAATATCAGAGCCACTCTAAAACCATAATCTTTTTCATTACTCTGTTGAAAAACAAACTGTCCAACAAACTTCAAATTATTTTCTAATTATACGAACGAGTATTTATTTAATTTTTTTACGTTTCTTTAAATTCTAATTAAATAGTAAATTGATATCTTTTAAATGTAGAAATAAATTTAATGAATGGCAAAATAAAAATATGTATAAAAACAAAATTAAAAACTTTCAATATAGCATGAGAAAGAAATGCATAATTTAAACTTAATATCTAAAACAGGCTTAAAATATACTTAAATTTACATACATTACATTTAAAATATAAAAGAAATAATAATAATGAAATGAGAAAATAATAAAAAAAATAATAAAATTTGCTAATCACACTTCAGAACAAAGAAAAAAAATTACAATAGAAAAAACAAATATTTAAATTTCCAATTTCAAGCCAAACACAAAATTTTGCAACAAAGTCAGTCCATCAATTTCACTTCTTATTTAAAAACTTAAGCTTATCTTCAGTTATGTTTATATTTTCAAATTCAAACTTTAATACAAAAGTTATTGCGTTCTTAAATAGAGCAGATGTTGTCCAGTAGGTTTAAGTACTAGTGGCAGTATTTTAGGCATTTAATTGCATTTTTGTTTTTATATTTTGATGATTTGAAAATGTTTTACTCAATTTTATTCCTTGCAACCCAAACCAGCTGCCCAATTGCACATGCCACCTACTGGATCATAACTCAAGCCTTTGGGACATGTATATTCCCAGCCAACAACACCGCCAGTTTCAAACTTGGCACAGGAAATGAATTTGCGACACGATAATGGATGTGGGAAGTTGCCTTGATCCAAGCATTCAATTATACCAGCACCATGCAGAATTACTTTGAGCTATAATGAGAAATGAGAAAGCATTAAAAAATTAGAAATGCATTCAAATCGAAATAAAGATGTTTTGCTGTATTTTTTTTTAACTTACTAGTTACTTACACAAAGTAATTTTTAATAACATATTGAGAGTTTTTCCATAATGTATGAAGTTTTTTTTTTTACTTATTTTCAGGAATTTGGTTGAAGTCTGCTGATGAGTTTCTTAAGCAGAAACGAAATATAAACAGACATTGCTTAGCCAAAATTTAAAAAAAAATTTTCTAAATTCATTTTATATTTAGTAGTGGAAAAATTATTTAAATTTTTGCCTATCAAGTTTATCTTCAGCTTGAAACTTTAATATTTTGAGTTTTATTGAAGAGGTTTTATTTAAAAAAACAATAAAGAAAAGTTTTATTTACACTTTTGTAGGGATTGTTCTATTAAGGTTCTATGAAGTGTAAAGGATACTCTAGGAAGCAACGAAAATTTCATGCTCACCAGCACCATTAATTTTTTCGCTGGCTAGTTAAAAAAATATACAAAACAGTGTTCTTTACAACAAAATTCGAACGAAGGATAATTAAAAAAAGCTTATGCCCTAATTTAGTAAGAAGATTTAGGACGTTTTTTTCTCTAAATTATTTTCTTCAAAAATGGTTGTTGTCTTTGACAATGAAAAATATAAATATTATTGCCATGTTTTTAAAACATAAAAGTCCAATTAAATTATTATACAACATATTAAAAAAAATATATATGAAAAAATATGTGTTGGATACAATGTTTAGAACAAAATCATAAAGTAAATACACAAACCTTCTAGCATAGACAATAAATTATAGTTGTTTTAAAGAATCAAAACTGCTTCTTTTTTTCGTCCATAGACAAGACGATACATTCGTCATACAGAATTAGGGCATTATGCCTATGGACGAAAAAAAGAAGCAGTTTCGATTCTTTAAAACGATTATTATTTATTGTCTATGCTAGAAGGTTCGTGTATTTGCTTTATGATTTTGTTCTAAACATTGTATCCAACACATATTTTTTCATATATTTTTCAAACTATTGTATAATAATTTAATTGAATTTTTATGTTTTAAAAACATGGCAATAATATTTATATTTTTCATTATCAAAGACAACAACCATTTTTGAAGAAAATGATTTAGAGACTTCAAAGACAAGAACTCAGAAGCATTTTCAAACAAAAGCGTCCTAAATCTTCTTACTGAATTAGGGGATTAATAATTTTACAATTTCATTTTGACTCGAAATCCAGAATTAGTTATATAATATGATGATCACTAAGGAAAACAAAAATAATAATATGTAAGTTATGCCAAAAAATTCATTTCATTGATTAATGCAATAAAAAAATCAATTCTCGTATTCCATTTCATGGAGAAGTTCATGTGAAACAGCTGATGTTCATAACTGATCTTCGGCTAACTAAATGGACTAAGGTGCCAATGAAGTGCGTGGCAGCGCAGAAAATGCTACATTTTCTCATTTAGTCTAATTTTACTTTTCCTGTCATATTAATTAAAGAAGAAACTTTCCATTTCTAAGCAATAGATTTGAATATACTAAACTAAAAAAAAAATTACTAAAACTAAGTTTACCTTGAATTAAAAAATCTTAATCTATAGTTGAAATAAATATAAATTATATATATTAAAATGAACAGGGGTTTTTTTTTTCTTAAATAATTCACGTTAGTTCCATAAGGTATTCATATTTATAATTATTTTTAAGGAACAAATGGACCAAAGAAAAGTTTAATTACACTGACAAACAATGGCAGAATAAAACAAACGCAATATATTTTTATCATTAACTTTAAAGTAGTTGATACTTGATTGTGTGGTGTAAATTATGGACAACTTTTTAATTGAAAAAAGATACGAGAATTATGTGAATTTATTCAGTATTTCACAATTTTCAAACATATTTTTTTGGCATTTAAAATTTCCTTGTAGTTAAAATGAAGAAGTGAATGTCACAAATTTAACGCAAGATTTGAAATTATCGCCACCTGAAAAAAAAACAATCACAACCCTAAAAAAGCATTCGACAGCTGACAGTTTACGGTTAGTAAAAATGGAGCGTTGCGAGAACAACGTGTCTGCATTATTGAACAAAAAAAAAGAAAGAAAATAACAATCAAAATACTAAAAACTGGGATTTCCATCTAATTCAAAACTTGCGTTATTTTTGGGACAATCTAAGTCACAAAATTACATAATCTGTACTCATCATAATGGTAGAATTAGTCGATTCGTATCGTTAGTTTACGAATCAGCTGACAAAATTTGTAACATAAATAAAACATCGAGCCTTATTATAATCAAGAGAAGTTTTTTTTTGTACGTAAATTATAATTGCTTACGATAAAATTTTGATAATTCTTAACTAAAAAATATAATAATAATATAAATAAAAAATTTTTTTTTTCGATAAAATGTCGCTTACTATAAAATCGAAAATAAGGCTCGACATGTATATATCGTAACGTAAGTGAGGTAGAAAAGTTTTTACGTGGTCAACGTCAACTTCTCTCTTACATACAAATGTACATACACACATACGTATAAAGCAAATAGAGATACAATAGCAGCTGACACGTTCGCTGGCAGCCTCATGTTTTTACTAACTAACATCCATTCAAAAGTAACACGATACGAATCGACTAATTCTACCATTAAGTCTCAGTTAGCCGAATTTAATGGAATGTAACTGCAACGAAGGAAACAGCTGATCTTTATATGAAAAGTAGGATACGTTACATTACATTTCTATAACCATTTGCAGTTACATTTCATTACAGTCGGCTAATTGAGCCTTAATGGTAGAATTAGTCGATTCGTATGGCGTTACTTTTGAAGTGGTCGTATCGTTATATTCTGGATGTTAGTTAGTAAAAACGCGAGGCTGCCAGCGAACGTGTCAGCTGCTATTGTATTTCTCTTTGCTTTATACATTTGTGTGTATGTATGTAAGAGATAGGTTGACGTAAAAATCTATTTTCATGTTTTATTTATGTTACAGATTTTGTCAGCTGATCCGTCAACTCAGGATATGAATCTACTAATTCTACCATAACGTCCAGATTTAAACAATACGACAATCTCAAAAGTAACACGATACCAATGGACTAATTCTACCATAAGCCATTCTGACTGTAGCACTGACACTCCAAAAATAGCGTTTGCCCCCAACAACATTTTTCCAAAATTACAAACTGAGTTATCACATTTACGCCCCTTTTCACAATGTTTGATTAAGAGTTAACGTAAACTTTAACTGACAGTTCTTTATACAAAACTTGCCGTTAAAGTCCCTGTTAGCTTTTAATTGTACATTGTGAAAAGGGCCGTTAAAATTATATCTATTAAAGTTGCAGTAACTTAAAACTCACCTGTTGATCTTTCCTATTGCCCACTAAACGTACATCCTCATCATCATAATAGTCGTAGTCCAAATTGGGACGATATGTTCGACCAGCCTGGGTAGATGTCTTAACAACAGACTTTAATTGACTGCTATTTATTCTGGCAAAGGGCTCTTGATATTTATGAGGTCTTCTTCGTCTTGCGGCCAATGACTCTTCGGAACTGGGCGTTGTTTTCTGTGGCTTTCTCTTAATAATCATTTTACCTGAAACGATAAAAAGTCATCATCAGCACAAGTTAAATGTTAATAAAAGCCATCTAAACATCTAAATGTGCACAGCACACTAATTTAAATCATAATACAATTAGAAGAAATTTTAATTTCCGTCTTACGTTTTTTGATTGCTGGAGCTTTTGTCGCAGTTGTGCTTGTGGAGATGGCAGCGGTGCTTGTGCTTGTGCTGGCGGTGACAGTTGATGGTTTTGCTATAATGCCCGTACCATCCATGCGGCGCGTTAGGACATCGTCAAAGTTTAGTTTCGAGTATGATTGCTGTGGCGGCTGCTGTTGTTGTAAAAATCGAGATGTGGGTTGCTTGGTTGCCGCAGGCAATGTTGTTAAGGTTTTTACACCATTGCTGTTTTCAACATTTAACTCTTCTTCGTCATCGTCTATGTGCAATCTGCCAGTAATTTGATTGAAGCGACTCGTGTGTATGCTAGATTTTGCCACTTGATCTGTGGCCTCATCATTTTCTAAACCATCCACATAAACTGTTGTTGTCAAACTATCGATAGATGTTTGCAATATGGACGGTGATGAATTTGTTGTTGTAGTTGTTGTTGCCAATGCTGTCGTTGCTGTCTTCAATGGCTGTCCACTTTTTAGAGACAGTGGCGAGTATGTGGTCAAACTGTAGCGTCTCTTAAATAAAGGATTTTGTGTACGTGGTGGTTCAGTGGCTGTAAAAATTACAAAACATAAGCAATGGATAAAAAAAATGTCAGAGTATTTTTCATGACAGACGGGCAATATAGTCATGTTAGTATGGCTGGTATGTAATTGTATTATAAAAATCTATAAAATGTTTGCAATTTAAGTCAACATATGCGAAAAGTATGAGTGAGTGAGTGTCACTCAAGAGATGTATTTTAAATGTTAAGAGTTTCTTTAAAGCAAAGTGTAACAAAAATTTTGTTCCCAAGTATATGTGTCAGAGATCTGCATGATTACGCATCAAACGGCGTAATTTTGCCTTTTTGCAAAATGAATATATACATATTTATCTAGCACTTAACATTAAAAAAAATGAAAATTGCTAATGCATGATTTATATTCACAAGACTATTGTTAATAAATATGTGCCATTTCCTGCAAGTTCGGTTTATTCATATGATTCACAAAATCAATGAATCAGCATGATTGTGTTGAATACTTTTTGAAAAACCTTATTCTTTTTATTTCTGAATTAATTATGTGAAATTTTCTTAAAACACTTTCCAAAAGTTCTTTAAATTTATTTTAAAAATGTATGAAAACATATACGCACTATTTTATTAACTTAAGACTTCATCTGTACAACGTGCTTTTGTAAGTAATTTGATCATTATAGAAAACAATCAAACAACAGTAAGAAGTTTTTATTTACTTTTGCAAATAGTACTTAAAAAAACCAGAGTTAGTTAGTGACAATCAGCTGTGAGAGAGTTAACACTACAAGCAACATCATTAGTATATAATGATGTTAAATAACAGAACAAAAGCATTATAAATGTGAGTGGACAGCAGAAGTGAATCAACTCATCCAGTTCTCTTATATGTACAATCATTTGTACCATTAAAACGGAACACATACTCAATTCATGAGTACAGTAACTCTCCTAAAAAACTCCTTATTTGGGTATTATTCGGTTAATCCATCATATGTCAATCACTTAAACTTTAACTTTAAGTCTTAAAGAGAAGTGAAACCTATATATGTACATGCTTTTCAGACAATATTCAAACAATCTTTTTTTTACTTGTTTTTAAACTTAATTTTTCTCCGGCTGTATATTAAATTGCATGCATAGACAGTTTATGTGAGTGTTCTTTGTTTGAAGCAATATGTGCAAGTAATCGTAGTCGGTGATGATGAGCATGTTGTTTTAATTGCTTTTAACTTTGGTATTTTGTAATTTATTGACATTTAAAGTTAAATGTTCTTGGTAGATTTGCATAAATGGAAATTCAGCTGTTCTGCATTTTATTTTAATAAAAAAAAAACAGATTGTTCATTGAAGGAGAATATGTCGCCTTTTTACATAGCCAGAATCTTTTTGTTTTTGTAAGAACTGTTAAATTTAAGATACAGATTCGTATTGTCTGTTCATGTTATATTATAATCAGTATGCAATAAATAATTATAGAGAAAATAGTATGACTCAATATTTATATTTTTTCGTTGGATAACACAACAGTCAATATCAAAGCATATTAATATCAAGTACATAAGTACATATATATATACATAAGAATATATGTATGTATGTATGTATGTACATAATAGTGGCCGTTATCTTTCTTTATTTCTTAGTTTTAGGGGGTGCGTCCGTCCGCCCCTCAAAGTTGCCTTCAAGCACATTTATTCAATGGGCTTTCGGGAAAAATTTATATAATGTAGGTATCTGAGACTCATTTGACTTCGACAAGCTTCTTTACCCGAGAGGTGGATCAGCAATTCTAATTAAGTCAAGACTCAAGCACTATATCGATGTATCGATATATTAGTTTTTGAAAAGTCGGCGATATATATCGATAATTATTTTCTCAAATATCGATATTTCGATATATTAATATTTTTGTCAATCTCTATTCTTGAGAACGTTAGTGAAGAATACTCGTATATGCAAGCAACGAATATTTTCGTAGACAATTTTAGTGCGAATTTCGTGATATTATCAATTTACTCACCTCCCAGATTTTTAGTTACCGAATATCAGTATGAGAAGTTCTACAAATCGCTTGGATCTTGTTTCGTGGTAGCTGGCGACTACAATGGAAAACATACGTACTGGGGCTCGCGTCTTGTCGAGAGTTGTTTAATACAATTTCAAAAATGGGCTTGGATGGCATTTCGAGTGGGGAGACCACTTACTGGCCTACTGACGTTAACTGGTTAACTGGCTAGGATTCCAAAAATATCTTAGAAGTCAGTGCGTAGAAAACATTAAGCTAAGATCATCGGAGGATGTTGAATCAAACATTTCCAACTTTAACGAAAATATTAAAAAGGCTACCACTGCCTCCTATCCGCAAACTGGCTTTAATAGAATTTATTCTACGGATATTGAACGTCTTGTATGTGAAAAAAAGGAGAGCTAGAAGAGAATGGCAACAACACAGATCACCCCTAAATACAATCAGACTTAAATGTAGTAAACTTCTCAAAGAGTTCCTATCGTCGGAAAAAACTGCATTACTGGCAAAATATCTAGAAGACCTTGATGTCACGCCAGCATCTAATTACTCTTTATGACGCGCTATCGTCGGAAAAAACTGCATTACTGGCAAACTATCTAGAAGACCTTGATGCCACGCCAGCATCTAATTACTCTTTATAGCGCACTACTAGAAATCTTAAAAGACTAGTTGAGCTTAAATCCCCACTGCGTACTTCGACCGGAGGCTGGGCAAGAAACGACAGTAAGAATGATAACTTATTCGCTGATCATTTAAAATCTGTATTCACTCCCAATTCATGTACGGGAGCTGTTGATTTGCGAGTATAGTTTCTCTGCCCTCTCATTTCTTAACGTTTAAACTGCATGAAGTACAAAAAATAATTGCTGAGCTTAACCCGAAAAAAGCTCCAGGTATTGATGGAATCAGTAACAAAATGCTGATAAACTTGCCTCATATTGCATTAAGAATCCTGCTATTTACTTTTAATGCAATTTTACGAATGCAGTATTTTTCACATAACTGGAAACTTGCCAAGATCAAAATGATTGCACAGCCGGGCAAAGATCTTACAAAGGCTGAGTCATATAGGCATATAAGCTTACTATCAACAATCTCAAGGCTTTTCGAAAAGCTTCTCATGACTAAATTATCCAAAAGTTTAGCTGATAATGGGTACATCCCGGACCATCAATTTGGCTTTAGAAGTCAGCATAGCACCATTGAACAAACGCATAGATTGATCCAAGTTGTAACAAGAACATTTGAAGAAAAGAAGTATTGTTCTGCTCTCTTATTGACGTTTCTCAGGCATTTGATAAAGTATGGCATGAAGGCCTAGTTTTAAAATTGAAGACATATCTGCATATTACCCAGCTGTAAATATGGTTGAACTTATGGAGAATTAAAGTGAATGAACAAATAGGTGTCCATATAACGTTTACCCTAGGAAGTGATATTTGTTCCCCCATTCGAATCAACAATCAAAATATTCCTCAAAATTTTCAAGTAAAATACCTTGGCATACACCTTGATCGAATGCTTACATGGAAACACCATATTGACTCTAAGCTAACACAAATGAAACTTAAGTTAACTCAAATATATTGGTTAATTGGCAGAAATTCAACACTCAGCCTAGACTGCAAACTTTTACTATACAAGTCGCTTTTGAAACTAATATGGTGCTACTGAATTCACTTATGGGACACTGCTTCTTCAGCTTCAAATACTGAGAAAATCCAACGAAGGCAGAACAGACTTTTACGTTTGATAACATCGGCTCCATAGTATATAAAAAATTCAAATATACATCGTGATTGAAATATGTCACTAGTAATTGAAGAAATTGCAAAATACGCAGGCAAGTATTTAACTAAACTCGAGTCACATCCTAGTCCGCTTGGTCGTAATATCTTGAACTTTACTGAACACATTCGCTTAAAAAAGAGGGACACTAAGGATCTAATACGCAATATCGCAGATGAAAGTTTTTGTGAACATTTTTGTACATCATTCTTGTATAAATAAAAAAAAAATGTTTTTCATGAAATTAGTTGAATGAAAATTTTTTATTTGTTAATAGGAGGCCTGGAGAAGCAGTTTATAGCAAAAAAAAAATTGCCAAAAATGCATCAGAGATTTTTTATATAAAATTCTCTTTTATAGCGCTGCAATTAGCAAATAGAAAAAGTTTCGTGCAACAAATTCATGAAATTTCATGAAAAAATGCTTAATGTAAATCAGATATAAAAACAAAAAAAAAAAGAGAGCGCATATCATTATTTTAATTTAATTTTCTTTATATTTTTGATATGATTATCGTAATAAAAGTGAATCCAGGTACTAAGCTTGACCAAATTTTAAAGAGAGTTTATAAGAGAGTTTAAGAAAACATTTTATAAGAGAATAGAACATTTTTTTCGACATTTTAGACAATCCGCACAATCGTGATGATACCCAGCGGCGAATGCTGCATATCAAATTACATCTCTTTAATGATGTTTGGTATACTTTGTGTTCAATGAATTCTAGCTTACAAAAGTAAGCTTACGAAAGTAAGCTAGGTTGTATTCGAACTGCCCACTGCCAACTTACAATGTATGTTAAGCAATACTGAGCTTTTATGTTGATTGGATGAACACTTCCGTATCTCGCTTACTTTGTGTGCAAGTGAAAGGCATTCACTCCACAAATGCGGCAGTGCATTTGAAAATGTATACTAGGTACGTATATGAGGTGGTGTGCAGTACTGTCTTACATGTGTGCATCATGTGTGCATCGAATCATCGCTTCTGTAATCGACATTTTCACCGCTGGGTACATTTGGTTTGAGTTTTTTATTTTTTATGCTTGTAATAAATTTTACTCTGAAGAGGTCATCAACGGTATCATTATTTAGTTTTGCCATAAAATTCGTTTTGTGCTTCTGCTTTATACTGATGGCATGTGTAAAAAAAATATTGTTTGAAGTAAAGTCAAATTCTTTTCAGTTTAACTGCAATTGTTGCTACTTTTAACAATAAGACTTTTGTCCAGCAAGCCTAATCAGATTAAAATAGGGCAATATAAAGTTCACTTTAAATTACAGAATACTGGGAGGAAGACGGCAGTATTATTAACTATCAAAGGAGATAAAATAATGTAAATATTTTAAATTTGTAGAGTATTTTTCAAAACACCTTCAAGACACTTGAAATTATCTTGATAATCGAATGTCTATCAAATTATCAATAGTAAACATCTTATAAAATATTTAAAATTCTATATTAAACGAAAAAGGTATGAATTAGATATTCTTAACTATATTTTTCACTAATTAATAATTTATTTTTTATTTTTTTCCAAAACTCAGAATACAAATATTTACATATTTTAACCATTTAAGACATTTACATAAACTCATATATTACAATCATACATTATTGCGACCTGGCGTAATCAAGATTAAAACATAACGTCTATGAAGGACATTTAAAAGTGTGTCAACTGTACCAACATACAGCGACACTAAAACGCTATTTATGCCCAGCGTTCGTCCAACACGTCTAGGAAATTTGTTTTGAAGAACGCACCGCATAAACCATGAACAGTTTTGTTAGATAATTCCTAGCTATTGGAATAATATTTAAATTAGTATTTAAAGTCGCACTTGTTTATGTGTAGGAGCATTTGGTTTATTATTCAACTTGAAATGTAAATATTAAACAAAACCAAATAAACTTTAGTATAAAATGTGAACGGCACACGACTTGTTAGTTAAACATACTCAACGTTTTGGAATGCGGTTTTGTTAGCAGCAGCAGCAAATATTAGCAGAACTGAAATTTACATAAAGAAAAAACAAACAACTCCTCCGTATTATTGATGTTAACAAATAGAAATACATATATATTTTAAGCAAAAATGTCAATTGAAATGAAGAAAATTTAAAATAGGAAAGAGTATGTTTTTTTGGAAGTGAGCAACATGTTTAATTTGATGAATTTAAAGCGGCAACATTATGTAGATGCAGCAATGTATAACAACATTATCGCTAAGGACTGTTTGTGGGTCAGTGTTGCCGTGAATGCGTTTCAGTTTTATATGGGAATTACAAGAAAGAAATATGAAGTTTTATTTTCATGAGCATTTCTGGTGAAACTTAATATATTATAATTTATTGGATTTAATCACCCTTATTCCAGTTGTCGACATCGACGTAACTTTAACAGAATACCA
Source organism: Tachina lurida (assembly GCA_944452675.1). Classification (NCBI taxonomy): domain Eukaryota; kingdom Metazoa; phylum Arthropoda; class Insecta; order Diptera; family Tachinidae; genus Tachina; species Tachina lurida. The sequence continues at coordinate 92,925,941 of OX101755.1, forward strand.
AAAAATTGGGGCTTGTGTACTCGCTCTCGCGAACAATTTTGTTCTACTGACAATCTATTTCAGCTCCGACAACGGGTATACAGCCCAAATTTTTTGGTATTATGTTAAATTGACGTCGATGTCGACAACTGGAATAAGGTTGAATATTTATATACACCTATAGGAAACTATCTAAAACACACATTTTTATTCAAACATCGAATTAATTTTTAAACAAATTTGTTTATGCATTTGGAATCATTGAAGTAAAAGGTTCTACCAGAAAGTAAAAATTCCTTCGAATTTTTCAGTAAGAAAATTTAAGTAACAAACATTTACATAAAATAGAATTGATCATGAAAATTAGTTAAGGTTAGATTAGGCTGAACAGAGGAGCCATTACAGTCATGTCCGGGTACATACACATAAGCCAGTAAAAGCCTGTTATGTGCTCTCATGTGAATTAAAAAAGAACACCAACTTGAAAGGAACTCATTATCATTTACGTAGTCCCTCAAAATATTCCAATCAATACCTCCAAGGTAGGTAATGAATATCGGCTGGGCGAAAAGTGTACAATGCCAAAGAAAATGCTCTATGGTCTTTATGTCTTCCATGCATAGCTTGCATTCACTGTTATCTCAGGTTTCAATACGTTACACATGCCCTCGTAAATTAGAGTGCCCCCTTTCCTAGCTAGGGCTTTCTTATTATTATTAATTATGAAAATTAATCCTGGAATATGAGAATAAAATTCTTAAATCTCTTAAGAAAATCTTGAATGAAAAATTTTATTGATAAGAATTTTTAATCTTCCATGCATTCACTTATTTCTTGAATTAAAATTTTTTGATTTAAAATCAAACTTTTGGGTGCACTTTAGCTTGATTTATCTATTTTATTTGTGTTGAGTTGTAAGTTGCCATCAATTCGAAGCCATTTATAAGCAAATAGTTTAGTTTAAAAAATCTGCAACTGAATGTCTATATGAGGTGCTTTCATACGTTCTACGCATTCTAGCATTTTTGTTTCCCATGCAATGCTTTTAAAAATTTTTTCAAATGCTTTTTGTCACTACAAAATTTTAACCAAACCAAAATTGAAAAGTGCAATTATCTATATGTGTTTATCGATTTGTTAAACAAATTTGACGTGAGATGAGGGAAAATTGCTCCAAATTTAATTTTTAATTAAGGGGAGTTGACATTAAAGCGTTTAATTCAAGGGATTTTATAGAAACTTTGAGTATGCATTTCACTTATGCAAGGCTTTTTAAATGTGGGCGTTACCACGCTTCATGTACTTCGGCTTAGATTGTATTCTATTATTTACATATGTATTTCTCATTAGCATATTTCTAGGAAACTTTACTTGAATCATGAGCTCTGGTCATAGCAAAATCTTGAATTTAAAAAAAGTCCGATGTAAAGTTCACAAAAATTTAAAGCTATATTTTGTGCTCAAATTTGCTATACAAACAGGTCTAGATGAGTAACCAACTAAACAATTCTGATAAGCCGGAATTTTTAACCATAGGTCATGCCTTTAAATTTCTGAATTAGAAATTAAAATTAAAGAGCTGAAACACTATGTAGCGATTCTATTGAAACTCTGCATAGACAGAGCAACTATGCAAGGTTATAATATTGCACATGAAATTTTTAAATTTTCTATAAGCTTAAAATTTCCACTACACTTTCCAAAATTTTTTCACTAATTCGGAGAAAATTCACTCCAATTTGGTGTAACGTCTAATTATTTATATTAAAATTTCATTTTTTATTAAAAAAATTGTACTGAAAAAGTAAAATAACAATTTCGCATTATTAGTGCGTTAGCAAATGTTAAACTTAAATTGTAACAAGTCTCCCCAAAAAAAAAACACTAATTATTAACTTGACTGTCAAAAATACTTGTGTGGCAACACAGCTATTCTTGAATAGCTGTTGTTGTTTTTTACATTTATTTTCTCTACATACTTCTAACAACTACAATTCGAGCTGAAAAAAGTAGCGATGGTACAGCAAGAAAATAAAAAACATGATGATTATTGAGTTCTTGTTTCAACTTTAATATTTGTTGAACTTCTCATTTGTTTAAATGAAAGTTTAACATAATAACTCTGGTTGTTGTAAGAAATTTTTGGATAAAGTTTCCCTGATGACCTGCATTAGCAACAGTGAAATGCGCATAGGATACACCTAAACCCCTCAATAATCAATTTCAGTGTATTTTTAATTAAAAAAATATTTTACTGATTAAGTAAAACAATAATTTGGGATTATAAGTGCGTTAAAAAATGTTAATGATCAAACAGAATTGCGGCATAAACACATTTTCCATACAAATTGACACAAAAAATCAGAACCAGAAAGCAGTCGATAGATAGAATTTATTTTATTTTGACAACGTTTTTTCTTATGCTCTCACATATAAATACTTATTCTCTCAAACATGTTACCATACTTTCAACAAATTTCATATATTTTGTGAACAAAACTACAAAGAAAAATAAGCACTAAAGAAAATAAAACTAAAATTATAGAGCATTTGAAGTTACTGCCGTAGATTTTATTATGAACTTTGTTAATTTGACAACGATTTTTCCTGAAGTTGCGGACATATTCTGTTTGATCATTTAAACTTAAATTGTAACAATTCCCAAAAAAAAAACACTTAAAATGTAAAAATTTTAAAATTAAAACTTTATGAAAAAAGACGTGAAAAAGGGAGGATCAAAATTTCCAGCAATTCCTGTTTTTTTTAAAGAAGTAACACTCAGGCAATGAATGCCTACTACTATTACTAGGTGTTACAATTTTTTTTGGAAACTGATAGTGATAAAGAAGAAAGGTGGTGAAGGAAGAGATAGGAAAACTTCATTTTTTTACAATTCTGCTTCATGCACGTTTTTTATAATGCAGTGTTGCAGCGACTCTGGTGTCAATGAGGCGTATTAAATTTCGAAAGCTTTGTTTAGTAGCCAGTTTAGTGCTTATTTTACTTCGCCGATGATTCTGCTACACAATACCGACGCAGGAGGGCGCTCTATTGTTACATTAGGATTAGTATCCGCTGAAGCAGGAGTATTTAAGTGACCAGTGTCTATGCTGTCAGCACTTTAACTTTCCTACAACAACTGATAAAAAGAGACACTAATACACTTCAGAAAAATGCGTGGTGTTGTTAATTAAACGACTGTCAAAACTGGGCTCGAACCCATGATCTTCGGTTTTGTAGTCAACGTACTAACTACTTTAGCCAACGCTATCACAACAATCTGCTAAGGATTTTATTTTGTCATCGTCAGGACTTTATAGTTAAAATAATATAAAGGGTTTTTTGTTTAATTTTTTTCTTACTTTCCTTATGAATGAACAAGATTCAATGGATATCGCTTACCAGAAATATTAATTATCGGCAAACTAAAGTAACTAATAAACTGTCTGCATAGTTTATAATAATAAGTCTACTTAACACCAGAAGCGCTGCAACAATATTTTGAAAATTAACAAAACGCACAGTAGCAGAGTTGTTAAAATAAAAAATTAAGCTCCAATTCTCTCTATATGTGTATCTGTCACTTCACCAGTTACACTTGCCTACACTTGCACTAAAACTTTCATACTTTCAGGTAACACAAAGGGACTTGTGAGCTGAAACGTTACTTTCTCTTCTCAGCATTACGTATGATCAAAAGTAAATATACAAACTTACGAAATAACAGATCGTGAATTGCATTAATTTTTTTAACATCCGATTTGGATATTTTACCCTATTGTCTTTTGGGTGTATGATTAGTTTTAAATGATCGAAAGTCGACTGTTATTGACCAACAATGTTGCTCAACTTTAAAAATGTTTATCAGCATTAATGCTGCTGACCTTTATTTTGTTTTTTTTTTTAATAATTTTTATTATTTTCTTACCTGTGCCATCACTGTTTGTATTGCTTGCCGTCGATGTTGTTAAACGTCTCGCTTGGAATTTTCGTCTTAAAGCGACGGATGATTGTGCTTTTGATGTTTGTTGTTTCGCTGTGATGTCATTATCGGCCGATGAGGATGACGTCAGCGATGACGAGGCCAGTTTCAAGTCGTGCGATAATGTTTCTGTTGAATTTTTCTTGAATTTATTGTTCGTTTTAAACGATGATGATGATGATGATGATGTTAACGCCGTCGTATCTGTTGTTATGTCCACAGCAGCGGTATTAAATGTTGGTGGCCTATTGGTGCGTAAGCGTTTAAATTTAGAGGTCGTTGTATATTCCTCGTTTATGGCTGAAGATGAGTCGTATGGTGTGATTAAGATGGGTGCAGTAGTTTGTTGTGTGTTGGCTGCTGCAGCAGCAACAGTAGATGAATTCATTAAGCGTCGGCGCACACTCAATACAGGTCTTCGCGTTACTGTTGAAATGTTGTTGCTAACAGTTGCTGGTGTGCGCAGCTAAAGTGAGGATGGTTGGTGTTCGTTGTAAATTATATAAGTTGAATTTTTGCAGATAGAAAAAATAAACAAAAATTAAGATATTAATAATTTAAGTTGTTTGCTAAGATAATCATCTATTTTTAAAAGGAAGTTGAAAGAATTGTGTTTTTGTAATGGAGTATTTTTATTTTATTTTTTGAGTTCAAGGTGTGTTGTGTGTTTTATAAAAGTGTTTAATTTATTTTTTTGTTTAACTACTATTTGCCGCTTAAAATTTTTCTATTGGAAATGTGCTGAAAATAAAAAATTCAAATCTAAAGATTTTTTAAAAGCTGAATTAAATAAATTTAAGTACATATGGATTTTGTTAGCTTTAAGTTAGGGCTAAAATTTTTATAATTTTTAATGTGATTTATTTGAAATAAAAAATTTATGAGTTTTGTGGTTTCTGTGTTTTATTTCGTTCGCAATTGTTGTATATAAAAAGGTAAAGTAAAACAAAACTCGATGATAAGAAATTATGTAGCTTTGCAAATAAAAAAAAAGATGTTAAGTAATAATTTTTAAAAAAGTAATATTAAATTTTCCTCAATATTTAACTAAAAACAGTGGTGGGCAGTTTAAATCGCCTTTAAATAAAATTTAATATGGTATAGGTATAAAGATTTTACTCGTAAAGTGCTAAATTCAAATCCGTTTTTTTAAGTTTTTTTTATAAGTTTGACTAATATTTCGCTCGAAATAAAGCGAATTAATGATAATGATTTATCCGATTTTAATCAAAACACCAACAAATGATTGGTACTATTTTTAATTGCCTTTGAGTCCGCTAAATAATTTTTTTAGAGATATTCAGAAATCAGTGGCAAAAATTTTGTTCCTGCAAAATTAGTAAAAAAAAATTTTTTTTGGTCAAAAATTCATAAAAATTAAAAAAAAAATATGTGACCTTCTCCGAGAAAAGGGACCTAGTGTGTCAAAAAACGGGTGTGTGTCAAAATCGTTAAAAATGAGAAAAACATTACAATTTTATTTTTTTTATATGAGTGTTTCGCAAAACTTCATTTTTACACACTAGGTCCCTTTTCTCATGGAAGATCACATATGTGTTAATAGGAATAAAATAAGCCATAAGTCTTGAATCGGTTGACAAGTGTTGGTGATAAAATTTATCGCCACTAAATACCTGCGAAACTGTTGAAAATATAAAAAACTATTGTTAAAATAACTAAAAGGGAATTTCATGCCAAACCATCTGCTGGTAATTTTATCCAAATCGGACAAATCTTTATCAAGTGAAGACTTATTTCGGGCACCATATTAGTCAAGCCGAGAAAAAAAATCTGTGCCTGATAAAAAAAAACTGAAAACAGATGTGATATTTAAATTTAAATTTACAGGATCGATAATTAATTGTTATTTTTTTCAAACCAATATAATTAAACTTCTCAATAGTTTAAAATATAAGAATAACAGCGTTCGAACTAATAGTGATTTTCCCAGAATTTTTTTCTCGAAGAAATAATTTTAATTTTGGGTGTTTTAGTGGTGATAAGAAATCACATAGAAAAAACAGATTTTAGTTAAATAAGTCTACAATAATTAAAAAAAATTATAATTATTATTTTGTTTAAGAAATTTATTTGCTGTTGGTTTAGTATGTCTAGATGATTTTCGTTGAACTTGTGCTAATAGATTTAGAACAAAGTTAAATTAGGAACATATATTTTTTCTTTTGGTTTATAAAAAGCAATGACGTCAAGCGTAAAATTTTTTGTGTTGTTTATATTTTATGAGCAATAATTCTTGTTTGCTGTTCTGTTTTAGAAACGACTGCTGTTTTTTTTAATATTTTACGGAAATAGCTCCATGACCTTTGTTCAAGACTTTGTCATATTTATAGTTTGTTACTTAAGTAATAAAGTTGAAATTTATTTCCTGGTGGTTAAGCATGTCTATACGTATTTCATTTATGCTTTTTCAAATCATCAGTAGACTTTAAGCACACATTTTTAACAGTCACACTCCTCTTATCTTATGCACAGACTGTCAAAAAATTTTTGGGCTTTGTATAAGTTTCTAAGACTACTACGCTTATTTTTTTCAAAAATATTATTATACGTGAATTCTTGAATAGTTTTTGAAAGTATGTGCATAAGATAAGAGGTGTGTGACTTCAAAATGTGTAGTTTAAGTGTATTGATGATTGGGCAAGGCCCCAATGAAATGCATATGGACATGGTTGACACCAGCAAACAAAAAAAATCAACTAAAAATAAAGTTAAGAAAACAATTTGTGAAATAATAAATTTCTTAAGTATTAGAGTTTATATGGTTTTTTTATCTTAAAATAATTTATATAATTTATTACTATTTTCATGTTCGTTGCTAACTTTTTTATTCTTTTTAGATTAATTCCTTAATTTTAAAGTTCGTTACAATAATTTTACAATTTAACGGAAAGGTATTTCAACCACAGCTTAAAAGCCACAGATTTGTGTTTAAAATTTTTGATTACTAATTCATTATTATTACAATTTCAAAATAATGAGGATTAGTTGAGATTACTATCAAATAATCAAAAGAATTAAAAGGCGAAAAAATCGATTATTACTCAGGACTTATTTTGAATATTTAATAGTAATTTAAAGTGATTTTAATTATTTGCAATTGTAATAAATAATCGTATAAAACTGAAAGTAATACTTTAATTAATAACTGGAAAACCGTGATCTAAACATTGATGTTACAATTATGATTAACAATTTGTAACGATTAGTAATTAAATTACAATTTTGTAAAAAAGGTGAAGTAATTAATTATACTCGTATTACGATTGTTTTCAGTTCATCATGTTTGCTAATTGATAACAATCACAAATAATTTAAGAATTTTTGGGATTCCTATCAACTAATCGAAAATGGTTTAAAGTAATCAAACAAATTATTCAAATCCTTTCAGTAATATATTTTGATTATTTTTTAATTCTTTTCAAAGCCTAATACGTATTCATGCTACAAATTATTGTTATTGCTGAAATACAATTATTGTTATTGAGCAACTATTTTTTCGCTACTTCCCTGTAAAAAAAGACATTTAAAAGAAGTTGTGAAAATTTAGAATTTGTGTTCCGAAAGTACTGCAAATTGGGATCATCTCATATGAGTTTTATATAGGCTTGTAATTGCAGGAAGTTCTCTTTTACCCAATCACCGAATCGAGAGCTGTTTAAAGAATTTTTTTTTCCTTTTGGTGTTCTATAATGATATTTTCCTTTCTGATAAAGAGTAAAAAATTGCGTATTTAAATACAAAGCCTTGTTTTCATATACAGTTTAGTAAATAGTTAAACATTTTAGATGAAAAATTGTTAAAAAAATTTTTTTTAGAAAAAATGTGTTTTAAAAAGCCTATAACGAAATGAAATAATTATTTCTGCCAAAAAAAAAACGACTTCAATGCAAACATCTGAACAAGAAGATAAGAAGGAGTACGTAAAATATAAAATTAAATATTAATGGGCGTGCCTCCGCCCATTTTTTAAATGCAAGATTGTAAAAATCGGTAAAGTAGAACCACTTAAAATAAAATATTAAATTTTAGAGGGGGGGGGGTTGAATCCGCCCATGTTTTTAAATGGAGGATTGTGTCTATTTTATAGATCCAGGTGTGTGGTAAGTTTTTTAAAAGTTGGTTAAGTAGAAGCGCGTGAAATATTATAATAAATTTTAATGGGCGTAACCCCGCCCATTTTATCAACTTTCAAATTGTGCAATTCAAAGAACCAAACGTGTTTTATAGGTTTCGCATCAAAAAATAAGTAGAATATCATAAAATTAAATTAAAAAAATTTTTTAACAATTATCTGCATATTTTTTATATAGATTCTTTGGAAGCGATGAAAATATATTTCCTTAAAAATTGCTTCCCAAATATGTATCGCCAAATTATTTCTAGTTCTCAGGCCTGTTCTGAAAATCACATTTTTCATATCACATGTGATTTTAAAATTAATAATAGTCATGCAGATATTTTTTTCACTCCTTTTTTTAAATTTTTCTATTGTATATTTTAAAATCACATGTGATTTAAAAAATTTGATTTTCAGAACAGGCTTGATACAGGCCTTTTTTTTCAAATTCAATCTAATGTATTAATAATCGTAGTCGCCTCCGGGTCTTTTTACAAAAATTACATGATTATCGAATCTATTGCAATCCAAAAAAAAAATAATAATAAAAAGTCACATAAATTCCATAAAAACTTTTATTTTCAAAGTTCTTTACTTAAGTCTTTTGATAAAGGATTAATTTCACGTTTGTTGCTTAAGTCTTTTATCTTAAAATACTTCTATACTAGTTTGTTGCTTAAGTCTTTCGATTTCTGCATCATCTGTTGAAGATTTATATTTTTTTTTATAATAACTATAAAAAAATTGTTAATTACTTCTGGCTTGCAAAAAAAAAAAAACAAATATGGTAAATAACAAAATGGAATTTGAGTTCATAAATCATGTGGTAATGTTTTGCATAAACTTAGTTATATTTTTTATTATATTTAAAATGACTCATTAAAGTTCTGTATTATAATAACACCATGTTTGCTATTGCATTATTTTTTTTTTTTTTTTTGCTTTCGCTGCATCTATAAACAATAGATTTTAAATGGCAATATTATTCGGAAATAATTACTTATAATTGTTCATAATATTGTTCCTTAATTATTTATTTGCTTCTTTATCACTTTTGAGTTTTTTTTTTATTGAACCATGAACCTAAGGTTATTATTATTCTCAAATAAAAAAATTATTATTCTATTCTATCATAAAGAGGAAGTCAGAAATTACTTTTTTCATTGATTTATAACGGACAACTTTTTTATTTTGATTAATATAAAAATAATATGCATACATGCATATACATACGTATCTAAATACACATTAACGTTAAGAACCATTGGCATTTTCCTTTATCTGCATTCTTTAATTGCCGAGTCTGGTTCGTATTTTAGAACGGCCAGAATGAATAGAATTTAAAATTCAAAAATAACATTACAAATTTAACTTGAAAAAAAAAATATTCTATTCGAAAGATCAATACATGAAATTAACATTTGAAAATTATTTAGGATATATGGCCATAGCAGCTGTTCTTGACGAAACGTATATTCTGCCCCCGTATTCTGAAACTCGCTAAAGCTAAATAGAATATAAAACATTTTTGGCGATGACATAAACCACTAACATTTCGGCGAATTACATTTCTAAGCCATTGCCTGATTTAGCAATACATGTCTGAACATTGTACTCGTAGCCGAAAATCGATAAATCTACTTTAACGATTTTTAGCGATAGACACTTAGGCCGGGTTTCCTTTTGTGTGCCATGTGCCACACAAGCGTAAAAAAAGCGTAACCAACTAATTACTAATGAAAAACTGTTTGTTTCAGACACGTATTTATTAAATTAAAAAGTTTCATACATAACTATAATAGACAATTTTATAGAATCCAACATGATTGGAAACTGTTTAAATCAATAAATACATGTCTGAATCAAACAGTTTTTCATTCGTAGTTAGTTGGTTACGCTTTTTGTGCAAATGTCACAGCCTTAGTTTTAGCGAGTAACAGAATACGGGGCCAGGAGTTAAATTTTGAGCCAGTTTTTCGAGCATTGCTGGCCGTATGTCACGAATAACACAAACAATGGGTAGTACTCATATGAAAAAAAGATGTTTGCTTTTTAGTTAATATTTTTAACCCAAAATTTTTAGTTTTATATTCAATAATTTCCAGAATTTTCTTTAATACAAATTTTGAAGTAAAGAGGTTTATTCATACTACCCACTGTTGGCCTCCGAGGGGTGAATTATTGTTTCTGGTTCGTGCCGGTGAAGACTTGCAATTTTTGTTGCAGCAACTTTTTATTTTTTAGTGCAAAAAAGCGAGAGAGGAATACAAAAAGTATATATTTCTATTTCAACACTCTCACACATATTCAAGAATTGCTGTAACAAAAATTGCACGTCTGGACTGGGACTTCGTCAGCATAAGCCAGTGACTTTAAGTGGCTCCATAGAAAATAACCGAGAGGTGTCAAATCGAAAGACTTCGGAGTCCAATTAACAGGTAAATTTCTCAAAATCTAGTTATCTCCAAATTTTAGTTGCAATAACTCGAAGGTAGCGATCACCGTATGGCACATAGTGCCATCCTGTTAAAACCACATCTCAGCCGAATCAATATAATTCATATTTTTAAACAAAAAAGGATCTTCATTGGCCGTACCGCAAATACCGCAGTATTAAGCGGTGAACTTTTTTCGATACGAGTATAATGGTGTCCACAGGTTCTGTTGTGTATTGGTTTATTAACAAAACCTTTAAAGGAAAAATTAACCTCATCATCATAGTATGTACTAAATTTGTAGACTTCTGCTCGGATAGGAAAGACTTTATGCGAAAAAAATCGGTTTGTCCTATTTTTTTTCTTAATGTCGCTGACCACCCTTATAATTTTTACGCAAAAGTTTATCAAGACATCTCACTGTGCGGCAGGAACTTAGTTAGAATTTTTTTTAAAAATTTTCAACTTGTTCTACGCTTTCTGTTGATAAGCAAAAAAAAAATTTAGAGCACCTAATTCCACTCCAACTCCTTAGAGCTTTTACGAAAGAATTTATATAGCCATCCCACTGTGTGGCAGAAAAGAGATGGCGTAGCAAGAATTTTTTAAGCATTTTCAACCTATACCACGTCTTATAAAAAAAAAATTTAAAGCAACTAATTCCATTCTGGTTTCTTACATTTCGTTCAAGTTTTGAATATCATTTTTAGGAGTCGAAAAAGTGTTGGTTACTTAAGACTAAGAAGAAAAAAATGTATACGCACATACCAAGTGCAATTGATTTAATAAATCATAATTGTTTATTTCAAAATGTTTTTCATTTCAAATCAACTGGAACCTCGAAATTCCAGTTTGTGACTTAAGTCTTTTGTTTTGTTCGAGTACAACTTTTTATTTTCAATCAAATGACACCATTTATCATTTTTGATTGATATTCAGTTATTAGTGAAATAAAAATATAATATAATTTATTGCCAAAATAGTTGTAGGTTATTAATTAAATTAAACTTTAAAAAATTGTTTAAGATAAAAATAATTTAATATGAGTAGCAAAAAAATTAAGGTACGTATTTTAATAATTTAGTTGACAAATTTGCATACATATACACATACATATATATATATATATATATATATATATATATATATATATATATTGCTCATTTATTGCAACATTGTCATAACTCAAAAAAGTCAGTTTTGCAGAAAATAAGTTTAAGGTTTTCAATGATTATATAAAAATATTTTATTTTCTCAAGAAGTGAGTTTAAAATTAAAAGCCTTTGGTATGAAATTTTCACACAAGATTTAATATGATATAACGAATTTGTCTGCATTATAAACCTCAAAAATGCATTTTTTGAGATATGACTGTGTTGCAATAAAGTAGCGATATATAAAAGTGAATGTATGTTTGACAGCTTAGGACCTAAACATGTGCCCAATCTTGCTAAAATTTTGACGGTATATTACTGATGGTCTGAAAGGAATAATATGAATTATTTAATATTTTAAGTGGGCGTGAAACTAATGCTGCTATTATATAATTAAGTCTGAGTAACTCTTTTTATAATGTTTTTAAAAACATAGAAATAAGGAGTGGACAAGTCGGCATGGCAAATTTTTATTTGTTTTGAAATATCTTCTAAATTAAAATAGTAACACACATGACATTTTCTAGGAATATGACGTGGTAGTAAAAAATGATTAAAGACAGAAATGTAGCCCTTACAGAGCCATGAACACCGGTATAAAAAATGTTATGATCGGACTAAAAATGGCGACACAGTGAACAAAATACTAAAAGGGCGCTATTTGTAGGCGTGGAAAAAAATAAAAAAAAATATTTTTAATATTGTTTTTACATTATCTTTAATCCTAGAGGGTGACTGGCACAACTTTTTTTCGAACCTCTCTACTGTACAACATACATATTTACACAAAAGATTATTGAATTACCCACAGTCTACTTAAAAATGTGTGTGAATTGGCTACATTGCAATTGTTTGGTTGTTGTTTTGGAAATCTTTCAATTAATGGGCTTTGTTTTGGATAAAAAAAAAATCTTGATAAATGTAAGAAAACTTCGTCTAAACGGTATGGATTTGCATAAAAAATTTTAATTGAAATCTACTAGATTTTGTGCAGTTGTAAATGCCTTATAATAGTTAGTGCATTTACACTCTCTCGAAATCTAGTACTTTCGGGATTTCGAGCTAAATCAAGCTGCTTTTTTCCAGATTTCTCATACAAAACCAAATCCAATTTTTCAGTAGATTTGTAGGAAATCTAATAAAAATCTAAGGTTTTTATTTATTCTTTACTACCCTGTACAAAAAAGGGTACGTGAATTAGGTACGGTCTGTTTAAAAAAGTGTGTGAATTGGCTACATTTCAATTATTTGGTTATAGCTTTAGAAACAATTCAGTTAATGGGTTTTTTCTTGGATAAAAAAAGCTTCATAAATGTCAGAAAAAAGTTGGTGTAAACGGTATAGATTTTCATAAAGATTTTAAGCAAAATATGCTAGATTTTGTGCTGATATAAGTGCCCTATAAGGAAGAATATTAAAATTTTAAATTAATTGAATTTTTTGTACGATGTCAAGAATTTTACCTTCAAATTTTTTTGAAAATATAAAATTTAGAAACAAACCACATTGACTTGAGGTGCAATAAAGGTTTTACGAAACTTGTAATATCCGGCATAAAGAAAATTTTCTCATAAAATGTTGTCTTTTTTCTGCATTTCGACTTATACTGTTATTGCTTATGACTGCAAAATTTATATGATGCCTGGTGTAGGATTTATTTTGTTTTGTAATTGTTACGAGAGAGAAACCTTTTTCAATGCCACAAATATTTAAATAAGTAATGAGAAATTATTCTATTATAATTCTAATTGCCATTAATTGAGAATAAATTATTTAAATTTAAAATGGCAGTGAGCATTTATTTATTTATTTATTTCTTATAATTTTAACTTATAATTGAAATTATAATTTAATAAAAAGCTAAATTATTTGATGAAAATAACTTTATTTAATTTTCAAGTTAGCTTTGAATTTAGCCTTCGTATGAATGAAGAATGAATTCAGATATTATTAACTTGTTTTATTAAATTTTAATATTGATTTTGTGGTACAACAAGAATATTTGAAAACTGTTGCTTAATTTAACATTAAAATGTCATCTTTTTTTTAATGTTAATTCCTTTTTTGCTTTGCAGCAAATTCATACAAATTGTGGTTTGTCTTCAAATGGGCTTTACATTTAAAACAACTGCATTGAACTTGTTTTATTTTTTATTTTTTAAACATAATTCAAGTATAGCTGATTGCGTTATATTAACCTAAACATGTCAGTTTACATCAGCGAAACACTGAGAGGCAAGTGTGAAATATTACAAAAAGCTTAAATAGTTTACAACAACGCATTACAAATTGTTTAACGTATTTAAGTTACAATAATAATATTAACTGGCTGACTGGACTAGCCCCCTTTAAATTGTTTAAACAAAAATTAAACCAGCACAGCGTAACGTCATATAAAATAAAAGAGCGAATTAAAAAAAATTTTTAACATGCAAAAACCTATTTAAATTTTTTATAAAGATGTGTCAGGTTTATTTCCCCCTGCAATATTTTAAATAAACTTCATTTTACAAAGTCGACCAAGTTAACGAACATTGCAATAAAACATGATAATCATAAAAAAACCAAAAACTGTAAATTTTGCGTTTAATAAAAATTCAAACTGCAAACATCCGCAAAACTTGTTTATTAATTTAATTTATTTTTTTCTTCTTTTTTCCGTTTACTGAAACACTTTTTTAAAAACAAGATATAAAATTACGCAATGCTTTTTGTTGGCATTTAAATAAACAAATAAAACGAAAATATTAAAAGATACTTTTTTTTTATTCAAAATAAGTTACAGTAAGCAAAATCAATGTCAACAACAAGTAAATTTTCAATAAAAAAAAAGCTTGTCTTAAGAAAAACATTTTTTAACTGCTTAATAAGCTTTCAATGAGACATATCATAATGCAAGAGAAAAGAATCAGATTTATGAATTAAGTCCACACAAATAAGTAAATAATTGTCAAAATCTACAAAACGACTTCGTTGTTAAGTGAAATGTTGGCAATACCTCTTTATACAAAATGTGCAAAACTTTCAAAGTTTAAAGGTTCAATTAAACGTCTTATAACCATAACCATACAAAACAGCTGATCGAACCAAACTTTTGAGTATAAGCAACACAGTATTTTATTATACTTGGCTTGCCATAACGCCACAACATCACAGCCATAACCATAACCGTAACCATGACCACAACCATAACTATAACCATAACATAACATAACCATAGAAACCAATTGAATTTTGGTTTTTCGCCGTAATTATAAACAGCTGTTTGCTGGTTCGACATGTTTGTTGCCGAGCTTTTGAAATGAATAAACAAATGAAAGTACAAACAGCTATTTATGGTTATGTCAGCACTAACAGGTGAAGCAAATGTATTTATGATTATGGCAATGATCATGGCTATGCCATTATGTTATGGCACGTCTGTTTGAACCTTAAAGCGGGTAAAGTTTTAAAGATTTTCACTTGGCGAATTCATATCAGATGGTTCCAACTTTCCATGAGACTATTTTCGCCGCTTGTAGTTTAAACATTCCACATTTTTCACTACATTTTTGTGATACCACAAAATGACATAAAAAAAAGAAATGTCAAATTTATACACTGAAAAAAATATTCCTGCAATAAACAACTTCTATTGAAAATAAAACCAAAAATTAATTAAAAGTATTTAAGTCAATTAAACTTTCGTTTAAAAATAAAATATTCCTGCAATAAACAATTTTAGTTGAAAATAAAACTAAAATTCAATTAAAAATGTATTTAAGTCAATTTCGCTTAAAATTTTGCTTAAAATTTTAATTAACTTTAAGGTTTAATTGACTTGATTAACATTTTTATTTGATTTTTTGTTTTATTTTCAATTAAAGTTGTTTATTGCAGGCATATTTTCTTTTAAAGCAAAAGTTTAAATGACTTAAGTACATTTTTAATTGATTTTTTTGTTTCTTTTTCAATTAAAGCTGTTTATTAGAATACAGAAATATTTGAATATTTTTTTCTGTGTATTCAGCATTAGTGAATCAAACATATAAAATACAAAAAGCTTTGAAAATTGGTATGCTTTTCTTCAAAGATTTAATCAATTACCCTTATTAAATTTTTATTCCAAGTTGCAACCAACACTTATTAACATTTTGTTTGAAATTTTCATACGTGAGAGGGAGAGTTAAAAATGACCTACGGGTGAAATAAATGGCTTTTTACTTTTTTGGTGATTCTTAAACTAATGCAGCTTTTTAACTGCATTAGTTTCTTCATAAATAAGCTTCAAAATACACTTTTGATTAAAAAAGAAATTAAAAAAGAATCCGATGAGACAAACTTTTTTTAATTGATATTAGATCCGCCAATTTTAATTTTTAAAATCGAATACCAGATTCGTAATCAGCGACCACGAAAAACCATTGAGTGATGAGTTTCAAGCAAATCTAATAATATTACAAATAATTCTTTCTGCCAAAAAAAAAAAACGACTTCACTGCAAAGATCTGATAGATGAAGATAAGGAGAAGTACGTGAAATATAAAATTAAGATTTTATGGGCGTTACTCCGCCCATTTTTGGAATGCAAAATTGTGTGTTTTTCATGGCTTGGGGTGTTTGTTAAGTTTTGTAAAAATCGGTAAAGTAGAACCACGTAAAATAAAATATTAAATTTTAATGGGCGTGACTCCGCCCTTTTTTTTTAATGGAGGATTGTGGCTATTTTAGAGCTCAAGGTATGTGGTAGGTTTCGTTGAAATCGGTTAAGTAGAACCGCGTGAAATATTATAATAAATTTTAATGGGCATAACCCAGGCCATTTTTTCAACTTTTAAATTGTGTAATTACAAGAACCAAAGGGGTTTTATAGGTTTAGCAGCAATCAAATAAGTAGAATATCATAAAGTCTCAGACAAAAGAAGAATTTTTACAATCTATCTAAAATGTACCGAGTTATGAAGTTAGCAACTTTCTTTTTGGCAACACTGTGATTGGCAACTCAGCTGTTTTCGTGTATCATGTTACTGTTACGCATGTTCAGTTTTGTCTATAATTTAACCATGAATCGACTTTAAAATGACCAAGGCTTGCAGATTCTTAAATTTTATTATCAAAATTCATGGTCTTCTTCCATTTTATGGCCAGTTTGTGTGAACTTCTGAGGCGGCTATTCGAAATCTTGTGATTAAATATAAGTGCGGACAGAGCAAAATATCGCAGCTGTATCCGCCAGTGTTGTTGATGACCGTGAATTATCGATTCGGCATCAGTTACAGCAATTGGGACTATGAAACCTTTTTTTGCCCAAAATGGAAGAGCTGGACTTGACTGGACAAGATAATGCCACATGCGAAACATCACGCTAAACAGTGGCCCAATTGAGAAGCGAGTTCGGTGCACAGTTTATTTCACGTTTGGGGCCGGTCCATTGGCCGCCTATATCGTGCGATTTAACACATTTAGACTATTTTTTGTGGAACTATGTTGAGGCTTATATCTATAGGGACAAGCCCGCAACGTTTGACGTACTGGAAACAATATTGAAGAATTTATTCGTGAGATACCGGGAGATATGATGGGGAAATTGTGCCAAAATTGGACCCAATGTATGAAGCATTTTAGGCATATCCGCGGTTAAAATTTACATTAAACATTGAATTATATAGATTGTTCTACCGACTCAAATAAAAATTTCATATATTTCTCTAAATTTTATATTTTTTTAAATCAAATTAGAAAGTTCTTAAAAAGCCAGCCCTTATGAACATGTATTGCTCTTTATATCACCGAGAACTTGTGAGGTTCTGTAGTAATTTTAATTAATTTTTAATCATACCAATTGATTAAGCTTTCGCAGTTCCAAGGTATTTGGTCAATTCACAACTTGTTGTCGGAGTCGTTATCGTATATGAATTGTTGGTAATTTCAATAAAAACATTGTTCGTAAACAAATGTTTATATACAATAGAAATAGAAACCAGCAACATTCATTCAACCTACGACTCTTATAATAACCCAGCAAAAAATAAAAGGAGTACTTTCTTACGAACCACTTTTAAATTATTTCGAATCAAATCAAAATAATAATGAAATAAAATAACAAAAAAAATTAATTATTTAACCATCTTTTCTTTTTAAACTATATACAAGTGATTTTATTCACTGAATAAAAAGCACTTCTTTAACTACTTTTGTGAAGTGAGTTATTTTCACACCCAAATTAGGGATTTTTATATCACCAAAAACAGGATTTTTATTGAGTAAAAAAATGTCAAAGGCAAACCACTTCCTTACAATGACACGTCACTGTAAAATTCATTGGTTTTTTACCTAAATTTGAAGTGGGTGTTTTCTACTTCTTTTTCCTCTTTTTTTTTGCTGGGAAGTAGTGAATTGAGCAATTGTTTAAGGAAAATCATACTGTAAGAGTTTTTGGTTATGCAAAAATTAAGAGTGTTGGAAAATTGTCATATTACTTAATATTTACCTGCTTGAATTTTATCTTAGGAAACTAACTTCGCTACAGTCCCCCATTGGAAGAGTGTTTAAAAATATAACAACTTATTAAACTAATTTACATAAATGTATCGCAAAAAAACAAGTACAAAATAACGATTAGTGTGCGCTAATACGTAATATGTGATAAAATTTTTGTTGTCCATCTAAAAGTTTAAGCAAACTTTTACACACAATTTATGCAGTAATTTGATGCTTGTACAGAAAACAAACAACAACAGTCAAATAATTTGTCACAAACCAATAAAGTCTCCTAATTTTTTTTTTAATTTCATTGAAAAATAATATGATAAATAATTACGAGCCTTATTTTCGATTTTATTGCAAGCGACAAAAATTAAATTTTTCAGGAGTAGGTTTTTTTAAAATATTCAAATTTATTTTTGTACGTAAATTGTCGCTTACGATACAATTGTACAGCCTGTATCCTAAAAGTTAATAACAATTTTGCCATTTTGATAATTCTAAACAATCAGTAGGCCTATAAAATTTTAATTTCAATAAAAAAGTATATTTTCGATAACATGTCGCTTACGATAAAATCGAAAAAAGGGCTCGATTAGATCGGTCCTTTATTGCAACATAGGCATAACTCAAAAAAGTTAGTTTCGCAGAAAGTTAATTAAAAATTTTCAATTTACCTCCAACTCAGTGAAGATACCGACCCCTAACCGCCAAAAAAAGCCTAAGCGACAAATTTTTTGAATTTCGTTTTTTTCTAGCGAAAATCGTTTATTTAAGATTACTTACGATCGTAAATAGTTCTGTGGCAATATGGAAAATGTGCTTAAGTCATATTTTACTATTTCGCAGGAGGAGTCAGCTGATTCGTAACAGAACAGAAGGTAAAAACTAATTTTGACTTTAGCTCAGTTAATAAATAAAAGACACCTACCTGTCTTATGCCGGCCATACACTACACAAGTTCAGTGCTCAAGTCTGACACTGCGTAAACTAAGCTTGTGAGACACACTATGCAAGTAAACTGTGCAATTTTTATTTTAATGCGCCATAATGCAGGTGATTATTTGTATAATTCTTATTTGTATAGTTCTTGTTTTGAACTCTTAAAAAATCACACGACAACTGAGCGTTTGAAACATACACTACACAAGTTCACTGTGCAGTATCAAACCAACCCCATACACTACACAAAAGCACTGAACAGTGTCAGACTTGTGCAGTGAATTTGTGTAGTGTATGGCCGGCATTATTGGGGTCACATTATAGATGCGATTTTTCTGTTATTAGAAAATTTCTCTATTTGGTTAGTGATGCCAATATCCTAGAGTTAAAAAAACGGCTAAACTCGATACTCGTATATAGGAATCGATGTATTGATATATCGGTTTTTTAAATATCGGCGATATATATCGATATTTAATTTAATTATTATTTTTCGAACTGCATTTGTTTCTATATTCTTCGCCTTTTAAGCTAAATTACATGTGATAATTATTAATGAATAAATAACATCAAAGTTAGTTGTAAATATTCTGACAACACATAGTTGAACGGAACAGCCAGCCATTTTCGAAGGCCACTAAACCTTCATCATCAGCGTTTTTCTGTGTTTGGTCCACTGTGTGTGGTATCAGTTGATGTAGATTTCTGCTTTATATACGAAACATTTTTGAAAATGGAATACGTGAATTGTTTTGGTTCATCGTATTTTAATTTGCTGAAAGGTGTTTTGTAATGAAAACTCAAATCTACCATCTCTAAATTTACAACAGTCTTACCATTGTCATTTATTATTTACTAATTATGCACATGTTAGTTAATTTGCTTATTTTTGTTATACTTAAGACAAACTTTTTTGGTTTGTTACTATTAAGTATATTTTTATTTAATTTTTTGCCACAAGCCAATGACTATTAATTTTTAGTTAATTTAATTATTATTTTTCGAACTGCATTTGTTTCTATATTCTTATGAATTGAACAGGCTAATGTTCGTATCGCCTTTGTTCATTAATAATTATCACATGTAATTTGGTTTAAAAGGCGATAAGAATATAAGCCTGTTCAATTCATAAGAATATATCCAATATTTATTTTCTCAAATATCGATATTTCGATATATCGATATTTTTTGCCCATCCCTAATGCGTGAAGACGTCTGATGTATTGTGTTTATGTTTGTTGTTGTTTAAATAACGGTTTTCAGATTTTTTGTACTGTTCAACATTGTTTATCAACATTATCATAAGTGTTTTTATGTTAAAAATTTAATTTTTTTTTTGAGATATAACTATATTGCAATAAAGGAGCGATAGGTTGTGCACATGCATATTTTTCAAAAACCATACCAAATATTTGAATATGTATGTATATGTAAAGGCAATCTTTAACTAAAACAATTTCAGAAAACCACTTCAATAGTTTCCTTGCTGAAAGTGTCTTACTGCCTTTCTGTGCCAAAAAAAAAATATAAAAAATAGAGTGTAAAATATTAACTTTAAATTTATCACAGCACTTTTTTTCTCTTGTATTTGTTTAAGGAATAAATTTCAAAAGATTGTCATCGTTGAGCAAAACAAACGTGAGATGTTTAAAATATTTTTGGTGAAATACACGATTTGAAAGACAAACATGTTCGTCAAATAAAATAAAAACGTGTTTAAAATTTATGTAGTCTATTAAATGTAAAATTTATTTACTTAATTTTTTCTTTTCTTTCTTTAAATTTTATTTTTGCAAATTGCACTAAACTGCACAAGAGGGGTGTGCATGAAAAATTCAAGGAAGTTGAATAAAATAAAACTGAAAATTACAAAGAATGATTATGAAATCTTCGCAGTCTTGTGTGTGTGTGTGTGTGTGTCTTGCATTTTAATATAAAAATTTTTTAAAAAAACTTTTCGTTGTTTTAGCTTCTTCTGCGAAACTATTTTTTTATGGCAAAATCATTTTGCTTGGCTTTTTGTTTGTTATTCACTGTTATTCTGTTTCTTCTTTTTCTTCTTATAAATGGGTCATTGAAGTTTTATTTTTTATTTATTTTTTTTTTCTTTAACATGGTTTTTCATTGTTTTTGCTTTTATGTTGTGCGTAAAACATAAAACTACTGGCCAAATGGGACTTTACAGTCACGTAATTGTCGGCAGAATTTTAGATGCTAAAGATGACCAACCAGTTTTTGAAGGGGAAAGTTTTATGATGTGCATAACACAAGTATAGCAGGGATTGATTTAATGTTAATTGTCCGTTTTTATTTTGCGTCAGCTTAACGTAGAGATGACCACTACTCACGTCAGCAAGCACAGAAGTTGAGCATTACTACCTTCATTTAGTGCAGACGTTCATAAGCATGAACAAAAATATCGACATGAAGGCGGTTTTTTTTTTTTAAATAAAAAAGATGTTAACATTTTTTGTCTTCTCAAAGAGTAATAAAGAAATTTTTGGGTCAAAAAAGAAGGCAGCAGCACTCAACAATTTAGTGCCACATAATTTTTAAATTAAAAAAAATTATTAATAACTATCACATGTAATTTGGCTTGCAAAACGATACGAACTTTAGCCTGATCAAATTATAAATATAAAAATTATTTCACTTTATTTTAGAAAAGAAAATGCCACTAGAAAAACATCTTATAGGGCATTTACATCAGCACAAAATCTTTTATATTAAAATCTTTATGAAAATCTATACCGTTTACACCAACTTTTTTCAACATTTAACAAGATTTTTTTATCCAAAACAAAACCCATCAACTGCATTGTTGCCAAAACTACAACCAAACAACTGAAATGTAGCCAATTCACACACTTTTTTAAGCAGACCGTAGCTAATTCAATCACCTTTTGTTGTACTGGGTAGTAAAGAATAAATAAAAATATTAGATTTTGATTAGATTTCCTACAAATCAAGTGAAAAATTAGATTTGGTTTTATATGGGAAATCTGAAAAAAAGCAGCTTGATTTAGCTCGAAATCCCGAAAGTACTAGATGTAGAGACAGTGCAAATGTACTATTATAGGGCATTTAAAATCTCGAAATCTAGTATGTAGGTACTTTCAAGAGTTCAAGCTAAGTCTTGCTGCTTTTTACTATATTTCGCATACAAAACGAAATCTATTTTGTCGGTAGATTGGTAGGGAATCTAATCAAAATATAGTATTTTTATTCATTTTTAACTCCCGACCAAAAAAAGGGGTTAGAAATATGATGCTAGCAAAGTTTTTGTTTTTATTTAGTATAAAATTTGGATATTATTCTCAGTGTCAAATATTGGGACGTTCGTTATATAGGATTTTCGTTAAAGCTAGATTCGTTATACCGAGATTTGCCTGTATGCTTAAAAATCCTAAAACATCAATAAAAACACAACAGTAAAAAAGGTCGCAAAAATTTAAAATATCGGAAAAAAAACTAAAAAGCGCCAAAACTAAAAAATCGCTAAAACTAACAATAAAATATCGCCAAAATGAAAAAAACGCTTAAATGAAAAATATCAACAAAAATAAATCGCTAAAATTCGAAAAAAGAACTAAAAACACGACAAAACCGAAAATAAAAAATTTAAAACGAAAAAGCACCAGAACTAAAAAAGCACCGAAAAAAGTAAGTGGCCTTTTGAAATCAAAGAAAAAAATCATCAAAATTAAAAAGATCGCAAAAAAACGAAAAATTTTAAAACAAAAAATATGTATTAAATAAATATGTATATAAAAAAAATTGCCATAAACCGAAATAAATCGCAAAAACAAAAAAAAAACGCCAAAAGTAAAAAAGGGTAAATACTAAAAAATTGTCAAAACCCAAAAAAAGTCGAAAAATCCAAGCCGTACGGAACCCTTCGCATGCGACTCAAAATCACACTTTAATTTTCCATTTTTTTTCGAAATTTTCCCTCAAACGGATCACAAGATTTTAGTAAACTAAGGCCCCTATCATAGTTCTCAGCTATATACAGTTTAGTCGTCTTAGAGTCGACCAAACTTACACCCGACCAAACTGTGTTTTAGTATTATGAATCACAACTGTTTTCTAGTTGAAAATATCATTGCGTTGCCAACTTAAAGCATCAAGTTTTACAGAAGGCAATAATGCTTTTTATGTCACAGCAACTTTTAACAAGAAAAATCCAACCACAGACCCAACTACTAAAAAGCATTTGTGTATATTCAACGTTTTTCTCAACCAAACTTACGCAGAGTTGTAAATGACAATACCAAAACACATCTAAAAAGTCAACTGTTAATTTGGTTGAGAATGGCAATGAACATTTATCAATACCAACCAAACAGATTAGGTTTGCATTTTCTTCAAAGTCGTACGATTATCTAAACATGTTACTGTAGGGTGAATACTAGTCTTCTTTGAAGCTTTAACACAGTAAGTTTTGCCAACAGCAATGTGTTGCAACAGCGATATTTAAGTTTGATTCATAGAAAATATTTAAACATGAAAATTTTTGACAAATTATCTGTTATCTCTCGTGTAGGTTGGTCTCGTAAGTTATAACTCATAACCTCATCTCTAGCTTAACGCTGAACGAATTTGTGTGGAAACTGCTTCCACACTAAAAAAAACTTAAGTATTATTCAATAATAAGTTTCTATAATATTATACTCATGTGTGAATTACTTTACTGCAGTCTCTTCATATAGAAAGTTTTCTATACAATCCAGAGATTAATGGTAGAAATTTCAATGGTGTTCACTTACCACTACAATCTATGATATTTATTTATTCGTAGTTTTATGGATTTACTATAAAATTTATTGATACATACACAAGAGTATTGTAAATAATGTCAAAATATGTAAAAAAAAAGAAAAATACATTTTGCTGGTTGTGAGTATGATGCAATTTGGTTAAATTAATGACCACAGCTGCAACGCTGCCGTAACCATTGAAGATGATGTTGGTTAGCATCAATAATGATAGTAAAAATTTTTTTTTTATTTTTTTTTTTTTTTTTTGAAAAATTTAATACTTCAACAGCGTATTGGTAAATTTGTATGAAGGTTTTCCATGTAGCGACAAGATAGAGTGGAATGCTAAATAGTTTCTTTGAAATTTTTAAAATCATAAAATAAGTGCTAAAAGTAAGAATTAAGATTAAGAAAATTATTCCTTATTGTTCATTCTAATCCAATTAAATTTACAAATGTATCATGGAAATAAGAAACGTTTTATTCACACCATGAAAGTTTAATTGTTGAAATCTTTATAGTGAAAATAACATACAGAAAGCATGCATATGAATTTAAATACAGTCACAGTTCGGTATAACAAATAATGACTTTAACGAATTCGGCTAGTGTTTTTTTTTTAATATTAAACTACTTTATATAAAGAATGTTTTAATTTTTGTGACTCAACATAACGAATGGCTGAAAATATGAACACAAAAACAAATTTTTTATGCATTAAATATATGGGCATTTCTCCGATAAATTCCACTTTTTTGTCGCGTGCGACAGCAAGCAATTAGCCTTGTATTTCTGAACCGCATAACTCGATTTTTCTTAAAATTTTACCTAACGTAGAGCTGCTGACGGCCTACACAAATATATAGAAGAAGTTTAGTTTTCTTTGAAAAAAACAAGTATATTTGCTTGGTGTCGCACGCTACAAAAACTTGACATTCCTGTGGAAATGCCCATATACAGAAAACAAGTTTCTCCATGTAATACATTTAATTAAAATAAATAAAAAAAATCAATTAAAAATTTAATAGAGTCAATTAAACTATTGATTAAAATTGATTAAAATTGATTAAAAATTTTATTGAATCAATTAAAGTTTTGCTTAAAAATTTTATTGCTCAAAAAGTTAATTTTAGTTTTATTTTTGTTTTTTTTTTTAATTAAAGGTGTTGTTTGGAGAAATATTTTATATGCCTAAACAACAATAAAAACGCAATATTATTCGTTACGTACATACGTATTTGATCACGAATTGAAATTTGTCTTTAATTGAATTCTAGTTGAGTTTGGCAATGCCAAGAAATATGGACAAACGAAAGAAGTTTTTTAAGTGAAAAAAATAAAAAATTTGTTTTGAAGAATATAAAAGCTGTCTATCCTTGTCGGCAATTCCTTTCAAATAAGGAAAATAAAAATCAAAAGAAAATGGAAAGAAACATTTTTGCACGAAAAACTGGCTATCTCTTTGAAAATGGAAGTAACACGATATAGAGGAAAGTTGTATTATACTAGAAGAGGACTTGACAAATCCTTAAATATTTAATGCGGATAAAATGGGTTAACTTTGGAAGATATTTCCGTTTGATTTGGAGAATTGCTATGGGGCATAATATATTATATGAGAGAATAACTGCTCTTTTCTGCGCAAATGAATCCGGTAAAAAGAAGGATACTCTTCTTAGTTTTATTTTCTTTTTCAGAGAAGTAGCACTCGGGTAATGAATGCCCACTACTATTCCTTGGTATTATCTTCTTTAGGAAAGTGATAGTGATGGAGAAGACAGGTGGTGAAAGAAGATATAGGGGAAAAGCTTCATTATTTTATAACTCTGCTGTTGAACCCTGCAGTGTTGCAGCGCCTCTAGTGTCAATGAGGAGTATTGAATATTTTAAGCTGTGTTTGATAGCAATTTTATTGCTTAATACGAGTTCCCTTCTTTAAGAAAGGGATAGTGAAGCAAGGGATAGAGGAAAGCTTCATTCTTTTACAATTCTGCTTTTTGCACATTTTTAATAATGCTTAGTTGCAGCGCCTCTGGTGTCAATGAGGCGAGGCGCATTAAATGCACATCAGAAAAATGTGTGTTGTTGTTTTTAAATGACTGTCGTAGATCATGCTAGAACACAGGACCTTCGGTTTTGTAGTCAACGTGCTAACAACTACTTCAGGTAACGCCACCCTGATTGGAAGGCAAAGAAACCGGGTAAATGACCCGCAACAATATTCTACCTCTAAGCTACTTGCATTTTAACTAAAGCATTTCTACTAAAACTCAACTAAAACTACTTCAATTATCCACACAAAAAAACTTCGCTATATAACGAATTTTTCACTGACGTTATAGTATTCGTTATACCGAGTTTTAACTGTACTTGAAATTCATCTTTCTTATTCACCATGAGTAAAGTTGGCTAATTGGATTTTGTATTATTATCAGAAACCCTGTATGTATGAAAATTTTCTCGGCCTCTTCCTGTTTTACAAACACATAGTTTTAGAATAATCGAGAAACAGTGGTTTTAACAAGCATAGTCCGACAAAGCTAATGCCTTTAAATAGAATCAAGGTCAGTAATCAACATGCTGAATGTCAGTATGAAAACAAATCACTCAACCAGTTGGAACTATAATTATTTTCGTTAAAAAATATTTTTTTTTGTAATTTTATTTCGCTTTTCCTGCCTGATGATATAGTATTATTTTCGTCGTATCGGGGTGTTATATAAGATTGATGACTGGAACCAGGCTTTTCGCGTTGTTTCTAATGCTGAGTACAAATCTGACATTTTTGTGTGCTTGTCATTTTGTGATGCCACTTTCAAAATGTGTGCAATGCCTTTCACATTATAGTTAATTTCCCTTCGAACTTATTTTTCTTTATACATACATATGTATGGGTTTTAAGCTTAAACTAAGCGTGCCATAGCCATAACCCCACAAAACAGCTGTTCGAACAAAACTAATGGGCAGCATTGTATTTGATTATAGGTAAGTGGCCATAACGCCATAGCCCTAAGCATAGAAAGCAATTGAATTTTGGTTTTGGTTATGGCATTAGGGTATGGCACGTCTGATTGAAGCTTTGATGAGGCTAAAGTTAGTATTTTGATATAATAATAACTTTGATATAGTAATAACTTTTAATAAACAAATGTATATTTTTTTATTTATAGTATCAAACCAAACATGTTCACCTTAAGTAAAATAAAAATAAGCAAATTAATAGTCATGTGCGAAATTAGTAAAGAACAAACAACAATGACAACAATACAGTTTTAAATTAGTGATGGTAAATTTGAGCTTTCATTACAAAAAAAAGCTTTCATCTAAACAATTCACATATGCATTTCATATGCACTAAAAAATATGTATAAAAGGCAGAAGTTTTCACTAAATGACACCACACACAGTGGACCAAACACAAAAACGCTGATGATGACGGTGTAGCGTACTTTGAAAACAGCACGTTGTTCCGTTATGCTAGCTTTTGTAGGAATAATTACAATTGTCTTTGGTATATGTAATTTGGCTTCACAAAAATGCGAAATTTAGCCTAATTAAACTAAATAAAAATAACTTACATAGTTGAAAGTTTTTTTTTTTGTCTACAGAGTACCAAAAAATCAATAGCTTTAGATTTTGATGTAGTCATTTTTCATGTATAAAAAATTTATAAAGCGTCATATTGTAACGAATTTATTTTTTGTTGTTATAGAAGCAAACTTGCGCACTTAAAATTTGTAAAGCTCAATAATTTTTTAACTTAATAAAAAGAAATCAGATTTATTTAGGGTTATACGATTAATCTACTAATTTAAACTTCTCAATAATCCAAACAGCAGCTAATTAATAAATCGATTAACAAAAAAAAAAAAAAACCGACTGGCCGAAGTACGGAATATTTTAAAACTAAATTTTCTTAAAATTTTATATGAAAGCAAATAACTTCAAGGGGAATACAATTAATCTGAAACTTAATCTATTATGAAATGGTAATAAACTGACAGCAAAAAAAAAACTAGACAAATGCTATTTATTAACTAATTAATTGCGAATTAATGGATGGTTTGAATATTTAAAATTTGATATGAATAATATATTAACAAGAATATATACATAACACTGTGATACAAAAGTTAAGAAAAAAAATATTCAGGGATTCTAATGTAACAATTCTATTTTGTTGGGGTCCATGGATGACGAAAATACCGTTGGTTTTTTTAGGTCACTTTATAAAGTGATTTTATAACGGTAAATGTAGTGAAAAACAGGGTTTCTTAGGTTTTCAGTTTTAAACAGTTGCAACTTCTTTGTTTCCCAACGGATTTCTTTTAACTTTTCGTTGGTTAAAAGAATGGAATATTATCTTTCAATCAAGATATATTCTTTGTAAATCGACTAACAAATGGCTAAGTTACAGTCGTTGAAGTGTAAAAAAAACATTAATAAAGTGTTCTTTTGTTTTCCTCAGGCCATAAGTTGCTTATGAGTTACAAAAGAATACTTTTTTAATGGCTTTTTTGTACACTTCAACGAATGTACCGTTACCGTTGAAAGATAATATTCCATACTTTTAACCAACGAAAAGTTAAAAGAAATCCGTTGGGAAACAAAGAAGTTGCAACTGTTTAAAACTGAAAACCTCAGAAACCCTGTTTTTCACTACATTTACCGTTATAAAATCACTTTATGAAGTGACCTAAAAAAACCAACGGTATTTTCGTCATCCATGGACTCCAGTAAAATAGAATTGGTACATTAGAATCCCTGAATATTTTTTGTGTATCACAGTGTAATTATTCGATCTTTTTATTCTTGTCTTTAATATTTTGTTCCATAATTTTGTGCTTAATTCAATTCAATTCAATTCAATTAGCATCAAACAGCAAAATATTTAATTATTAAGCGCTTTTAACAAAAAATGAATAATTTATATTCAACTTGAATGCCTCCGTGGAGCGGACAGGAACTTAAACACAGCGCTTTAATTTATTAATTGATTCGTTCATTAGGCGGCATAAATATTTACTAATGCGAGTTTTTTAATCTTTTGGAAATAGCAAGTATTCACATGTTCAAAATTCTTCTAAAGCAAGTGATTATAATTTTAAACAATTAAAATTAGAATAAATGAATTGAAAACTCGAACAATTAATTATTACCTAAATCGTATTTTCACCAATAAAAAAAATTTTAAGCGACTTGTTTTCTAAAACCAAAAATTTTCTAAGAACTCTCTCAGATTTAAAAAGGATACATTTTTAAGGCCTTAATCAGAAAATTTAATTTAATTAAATTTAATTTTGCTCTACAAAACGTTTAACAAACAAATGTCCATACAAAATTTGTTTCGTAAACAGTTAAAGCTTAAATTAGACGTGCCATAGCCATAAAAAAACCAAAATTCAATTGGTTTCTATGACAATGTCTAGCTGTTGCGTTATGGCGTGTCATTTATAATCAAATACATTGTTGCCCATAAGTTTGGTTCGAACAGCTGTTTTATATGGTTATGGTTATGTCACGTCTAATTTAAGCTTAAAGTTTACAATTTTTAATTCAAGTAATAATTTCCCTCTCATTCAGAATTTTACTTCAGTATTTTCAATTTTTTTTTTATTTACAAACCGCAACAAAAAAAAATTAAGTAGTTCAAAGAGTTTGCCATTTTACAAGAAGTGAATTCATGCTTTACGCTTTCCTAAATACAGATAACTTACTTCGTTATTATTGAAGTAATGAAAATGAACATCCAAAAAATCAGACATGGATCACAGTTTAACAAAAAAAATTTTTTTTTTTAAGTTTGTTTGTTATAGGTTAAGCAAGTCCAAATGCATTTGATTGCTGCTTAAGCAACTCCTCAGGGGGTGGTCTACTCTGTAAATCGAAACAAAAGAAATTACTTTCCAATTTCTATATTATTTACATGCAACTTCGAAAGCATTTTCTTGCGTGTCGAATTACAGAATATACGAGTACTCTCAGTAGACTTCAACCACAATCAGTGCTGCCAGTTTAGGGGATTTGTCCCCAAATTGGGGATTTTTTCGCGATTGGGGATGTAATTTTCGTTAGCTTATCTGGGGATTTGTTGGGCATGATAACCAAATTTGAGGGGATTTTTTTATAACTGATGGTAGCAAAGTAGGCAACAAAATTCAATACGACTTGTTGGAAGCACTTCTTAGAATAAACACACACTTTAAAAATAATTCCATTTGTTGTGACAAATTTAATTCTGCTGAAATGCTAAAGCTTTTAAAAACAAGTACTGAAGTTTTGAAATGGTAAACTTTGGTTAAAAACTGTTTTATACTTGAGTATATTAAACTATGTGTAATTTTTTCTTTGCAAGTTTTATAAGTACAAATTAAATTTACATATGTATATGAATGTAAATATAGCTATCGATATAAATGAATTTTATTGAATAGATATGTTATTTTTGTCATTAATATTCAAATAAAATTTAAACAATTTTATTTTTTCACAAAAGAAAAAATTTGAATCAAAAAAACTCAATTAGGGGATTTTTGGGGATGACATATGAAAAATTGGGGATAAGCTCTAGAAATAAACTGGCAACACTGACCACAATTAAAAAAAGTTTGAAAAAATCTCTCTCTCTCTCTCTCGTTATCTCTTATAGACAAACTCCCAATAAATTATTGAGAATTGTAAAATTACAACAATTTTTTACCAAACTTTTTTTAAATTCGTATTCCTTTCTTTTGGTCACTTTATCCCACAAGCTGCCTTTAACCAACATCTTAAAACACAGATTTATCATGTGGATTCAAAATTAATTTTATTTCGTATTTTTCAACTGACCGGACAATACATATTTTTATTTTGATATTAATTTTGAGTTTCTTTTATTATTGTATATTGCATGTGGCCAATTGAAAATAAACAACACACACAATAAACCACAAAAAAAAATTAAAGTTGGTCGACTCCATGCATTAAAACATTTTGAATGAAAAAAAAACAAAAGCTAGAAGGTCGAAAACAATAATCACGCATGCTTTTTTAATCAACCCAAAGCTCTTTGTTATACGTGCACTGTAATATCAAAATTAGTTTTTGTTTATTAATATTTATTTATTTCTATCTTTGAATTTCTTTTGTATTTTTCTTTAATACAACAATTATTAGGTGAATGCACTTTTTACTTTAATAATTATTAAAAATATCTTACTCTGCTGTATTTTAATTAAAAGCACTCAGCCTTTGAAGCAGCCAAAAAAAGTATCAAATGTAAGTAAAATAAAAGACATTCCCTAGAAGTCATGAAAATGTACCACAATTTGTGATCCGGAACTAGTGCAAATTTGGACAATCTCCCAGCAATATGCTGGTCATTGCAAGCTCTCTTTTACGATTTGTAATCACTGAATATTGCTTCCAAGAAAAGAAAAATTTTAAATTAAAAATTTAAAAAAACCCCGAATATAACTAGAGAAGATGTGATATCTTTTAAACAGCTGGACCGATTTTATTAAAACATAGCCAAGAACCCTCTCGATCAAGTCACCTTTCAAAAGAAAATAAACTAAATAAATTTAGTATACGACTTTGACTCGCGCACGAAGGGTTCCGTACGTTTGGTTTTGAGCATTATCTTAATATGGATTTTTTTGCATTTTTGAGGTTTTTTCAGCTCAAACGATTTTTTTCAGTTTTTGGCGATTTTCCCATTTTGGCGATTTTTTTTCATTTTTGGCGATTTTTTTTTTAATTTTCATAGATAGAACACCTTTTACTTAAGTTTTTTTTAAATTTTAATGTTAATTTTTGTAGTCTGTATAAAATACACTAACTTTACAAATTTCAAGTGTACGTACTCGTATGTACATATATACATACAATTGTATGTATATTCCATGGGATTTTAACATTTTTCGTTGCTCGTTTTTGAACACCCTTTAATTTTTAGTTCTCATGTATTTGATGTTGTAGCGGGCAATGTTTTACACACTATGTCCAAATTTCAGATCCGTAGCTCTTACGGTTCTCGAGGAAATAGACTGTGACGGACAGACGGACAGCATGGCGAAAACAATAGGGTTCCTTTTCACCTTTGGTGAACTCTAATGAAAATCGGTCCAGCCGTTTGGTTGTACGTGGACTCGGACAGACACACTGCAAACTTATAACACCCCTTTTTTTGGTCGGGGATCATAAAGTATAGGGAGTAATTTCTAATGCTATAACGGAATTAAAAATATTTTTATGACTAATAAAAATTATTCGATTTTCTACTTATTCTGCAAACCGAATCCGAGTAAATTTCTCGTTTTCAAAAAATTAATAATTGTGCTGCAGACGTGTTTAAAATCATACCTGATAATTTTCTTTCAGATATGATATTTGGGAATTTATATAATAAATCTATAAAAATATTTCTATTGTCGGAGTTAGTTTCCTAAAAACGTACATTTTCAGTTTACGATTATTGCAGATTTTTTGGAAGCAATGAAAGGTTGCTGCTCAAAAACGAGTTCCCATTTTTTTTTTGTACCGAGAGATTAATAGTTTAGGCTAAATACAAAAAGTAGTAGCAGGCGAAAGGACCAGCGAAAGCTAAACTTTGCAAATATTGTACAAAATAAGAGTATGATCAAAATATTATAAGTAAATTCTCAACGTAACATAGAAAAAGTATTTTTAAGATTATCTATTAAATACGAATGCGGGTAATTTCGTTGGCCCAATATCTCAAAAAAATATACAAAAAAAAATCCAATAAAAAAAAATACACTAAAATCAAAAATTCTCTATAAATATATACCGCAAGGTAAGAGATTTTATGTCTGTAAAATGCATTCAAAATGTAGCTGAACGCTACACATCATTTCAGAAGCTATAAAGGAACACCATAAGGATCATCGTGATCAAAAAGTTGATCATCATCAGTGTTCTTGTGTTTGAGCAAACTTCAGCTCTATATACATACGTACGTATATATTTTTTAATGCAAATGGAATATGTGAATTGTTCTGATCGTACTCCCAATTTCTTGAAAGCTTTTTATGTAATGAAAGCTCAAAATTTTAACATCACTAATTTAGAACAACCTTGCCGTTGTATTGGTTGTCATTTACTAATTATACTCATGTATATCATCACCTTTTGGAAAAATTAAATACATTAATGCCCGTAATTTCTACAGACAGATAATTTACCTAAGCTTTTTACCTACGTGTTTGCCTTATACAATTTGACTTACACGATAGATATCTTTACACTAATAGATATCTAAGAAATTGCGGGCATAAACCAGCTACGTCCAAGCCATATGCACAATGTGCAAACTTTTATAAACAACAACACAACAGACAGCAATGCTTGCTCTTACTTTGCAAAGAAACAAGAACAAATTTAAGAGCTTTCAAAGCTGTTTACTTCAAATGCAAATATCAATGTGTGTATTTGGACGTAGCTGCATTAAACAAAAGATTTGTCGTCTCTTTTCACTTAATGCTGTACAGTGACACAACTAATATTCGAGAGCTTCATCAAGGCGAATTCAGTATCAGGTGACCTTATCAGCCCGGCTGATTACCAGCTGTTGCTGCCAAATTTAGCATTTTCAACCAAAATGTCAAAATTTGCTTAGAAATCTTATGACAGATTGGTTTTGTAGCATAGCAAACTACGTGTTGTTTTTTGTGTTGTAAAATTGTTGTAGGGAAGAGTTCACCTGATACTGAATTCGCCTTGAGCTTCATCATCTCACTGGGGAAACTTTATTACATATTTAGCCTAAGCATGAACAACAATTCCGTGTGAGTTTTTTCACTTTTCCCTTTGCTCCTATTATGAATTTGTTTTTCTCTTTTTTTTGCCAAATGCGGGAATAAAAAAAAACCCGGAGAAAAAAAGTAGGTATTATGACAGCAGTTGAACTTGCTTTTTCACTAAAAAATCTTTCCCTGGGAAAACAGAAGGGAGTTTACATAAAAATATACAGCCCAATTATGAATAGCAATTCCCCAGGAGTTTTTTGCCCTTTTCCCATTTCTCCTATTATGAATTAAAATTTCCCAGGGAAAAAATAGGTATTGTAAACATGAGCGAGTGGGAGAAAAAACTCCCCGGGAAAAAAGTAGGTATTCTAAATATGAAGGACAGGGAGAATTTTTTGAGAGTATTCTCCCCAAAACATTTTGAAGGGAACTAAATCAAAAATTTAAAAATGAAATTAATAAATTTTATAAAACAATGATACATACATATAGATATGCATTTATTTAGAACAAAAACTTCAAATAAGCACCGGGATGTTATATTTCTCTCTTGTTTTAGGCATTTTTAACAACTTCAAAAACATGAACTAGTTTTGCCTTTAGAAAAAATACTACGAGTAAGCTCCGTAATTTCTACAAGTAGATATCTATTGGTGCCTAGGTATCTATCGTGTAAGTTGAATTTTATAAGGCAAACTCGTGGGTAAAAACATTAGGTAGATTACCTGTGTATAGAAATTACAGGCAAAAAGTACACTCCTCCTTTAAGTTCACATAGCAGGTAAATGGAAGATTTATTTTCCTCTAATATCAAGACCGTTAAGAAAATATATGAAATTTACAATTTCCTTTGTACATACAGTCATTGGAAATTTAATCCATTCGCATCTGCACCTGGGCAGTTTTAGCACCACTTTCTCAGCATAAAGTTATTCCGCATGCTTGTATGTGGTTACGCTGTTTATTTTATTTTTTATTTTAGCAAAAATTCAATTTATATTAATACATAATCTTATTGTCAATGAAAACACAAAATTTTTATTAAATTTCTATTTCTGAATAAAATGTAAACATTAAACAGCTGATCCATATTTTACTCTATCCCGTATTTGCTTAAGGCCGTTTCACACTATAATACAAGTATTAATACTTTTGACGAAAATGCATCCCTAATCTAATTTCTGTTTCAAAAATTTCAAAAGACAATAACAACTCGACATGTCAGAGTTGCATTTTCCACAAAAGTATTAATACTTGTATTATAGTGTGAAACAGCCTTTAATAATAGGGAAGAGAAAAAGCTCCTCGGGAATATTCATAATTGGGCTGATAGTTAATACTCTATCAAAACACTATTCATATATGTACATATTTTATAGTTCTTGTATTTGAAAAAATACAAATAATTCCCAAATAAATCATTTAAAATTTTCTTTTATCATATTTTTTTAAGTGGTGAATCTCAATAATTTTTTTACTCTCTCACTAAAAAAAGAGAGAAACAAAATAACAACAAACAAGCAAAACTAAGAACTTCGTACTGCGGTGATGCCACGTATTACTCTTTTTTGTTCCCAAGGAATTTATGATTGGAGAAATTTTTTCTCGAGGAAATGATTTTCCGTGATTTTTCATCAAAATGAGAGTCAAGTGGTTCTATAACTCTATATGTCCAGTTATTATGTTACCAAATTTCCGATGTGTTAACATTTTGTAAAACAAGAACCGCCAGCTAATAAATTTTGTTGACAACACTGTTTCAACATATTATTGATGGTATTCCGCACGCAACGTCACGTTTACGTACGATTACCTATTTATACATAAGCTTGATAAGGAAAAGAGAACAGCTGGTCTGCAATACATATATAGTTTAGATAGCATAACAACCCTTTAACGTATTCAATGCTATTTTCTTTGTAGTTAATAATATTAAAGAATATTGATATTCATGTAGATATATGTATGTAATTATGTGTAATATGTAGATATATTTTTTTTATATCATGCCGGCCATACACTACACAAGTTCACTGCGCAAGTCTGGCACTGTACAGTGCGTTTGTGTATTGTATGGGGGTGGTTGTGCTATTTACGCAGTGAACTGAGTAAATATCAAAATGATTTTGATATTTGCTCAAGTTTGAAAACTGTACAGTGAACTTGTGTAGTGTATGTTGCAAACGCTCAGTTGTGTCGTGATTTTTTAAGAGTTCACAACAAGAAATGAACACAGAACAAATATTCTGGACAGAGTTTCTAGAATTATACAAAGAATCACCAGCATTACGGCGAATTAAAATAAAAAATGCACAGTTTACTTGTATAGTGTGTGTCACAAGCTTAGTTTACGCAGTGCCAGACTTGAGCACTGAACTTGTGTAGTGTATGGCCGGCATTAGACCTTAGAATACATACCAGCAGAAAATTCAAAACATAAGCTAAGGCTATGAGATAGAAATGGCACAAATATACATACATATGTACATACATACATATACTTAGTATATCATACATACATATAGTATATCAATTTACAATTTTACAACTTGAAGTTAGTCGTAGCATTTGGGGAAAAGAGTGGAAATTATATAGTTATAGAGCATTTAAGACACTTGGTTAAATAATTTCCAAGATTTTAGGGATCTCAAATAAAAGGAATCAAATTATAGTCTTTTACTTTCGGCTATTATTCAACACATACTTAGTTGTTAAGGCCGCCCTTAAACGTATGATCAGTGCGTGCGATTTGTGCTCGAGGAATTTCTTCAAATACGTCAAACTTATCACTTTAAATTTAAACGTCAAACGTCAATTTCTTTTTTTATTATTTATTTATATACGCAACAAAAACGTAAATATTAAATAAATTAATTTAAAAAAAATCAAATGCTCGCGCACAAGCCAATTCTCAAATTCAATTTTCTGCTTAAGAAACTCCACAGCATAATTCAGCCAAAAAATTTTTGAAAAAAGGTATAAAATTGTATATGTTTATAAAAAAACTTCCAATATGTTATTGAGAATTACATATACAAAGATAATAAATTTAAAAACCTCAAACAAAAATCTTTACAAAACAAAAATTTTTATTAGATTTTGCATCTATTTTTCAACGATGATTTGCATTCATTTTTACTTGCTGTCATTTATGTAAATGTTAGGTGATTTTTTCAACGTGTCACACAAGTAGCACGCGCAAATCATACGTGTGTGGGCAGCTTAAGTGCAGCGTAGTTTTCTGACACCCCTAATAAAATCAAGTTAATGTCAAAAGTATGCAAACAAACTTATTAAATAAAATAGAAGAGATAAAAATTAAAAATATTTGTGTCTGAAAAAAATGTGATAAATAAAAAAGAACATGTGTGTATTTTTTATATATAATAAAAGTATATATTACAAAATTAATTCAATAAAATGTCTTGTTTTTATTATTATTAATTAAATCATTTTAAGATAATTTGTGTATAAATTATAAAATTTTTTACAACTAAAT
The DNA here is from genome assembly GCA_944452675.1 of Tachina lurida. Classification (NCBI taxonomy): domain Eukaryota; kingdom Metazoa; phylum Arthropoda; class Insecta; order Diptera; family Tachinidae; genus Tachina; species Tachina lurida. The sequence continues at coordinate 92,963,044 of OX101755.1, forward strand.
TGTAGGATAAAATAATAAAAAGAAAATTAACACATTACAAGCGCGCTGCGCTATAGCTCAAGTGATTTTATAACGCTCAAGGCCAAAAAAAAGCTTTAAATTATATATAAAGCTTTCTGACATATTGCAGCGTTTAAACATTTAACTTAACTTTGATTAATAACACACTGCCCTCAATTGGCAACTGCCACGCCTTAAAATCACTTATGCTACGGTACAGTGGGAGGGAATATAGAAAATATTTTAAATTAATATAATTTTTTTCTTTTATGATTTTAAATAAATATTTATAAAAAAAAGTTAATTTCAAGCAGAATCGAAATTTTCAAAATCTCCAATTTTTGTTTCGTGTAAAAATTGTAAAAAATTATGGCGCATAATTAAGCAAATATATGTTTTGTTTTCTAAATGAACTGCAATTGAAAATGGTTATATTTCAAAATAGTTTTAGACGAAAAAAAGCTCTGTTAGATGAAGTTCGTTTTTTTGTTGTTTTATCTAATTTGCAAAATTACTTAAGAAGCACAACAAGCAAACGCAGCCAATTATTTGATTGCTTTGAATTAGAAAGTTAATTTAAAAAAAAAATCATATACAATAAAGTTTGAAAAAATATATGGACTACTATGGATATTTCCCAGAAAACTATATTAAAAAAATTTGTGATTTCTTTATATATAAGACTAGAAAAAAATTTAAAAGAACAAGAAACATACATAAATAATTTAACGTTACAAAAAAAAACTAAAAAGCTTTATGACAGCCAACATCCGATTTTCGTGAATTGCTTTAACCTTATTAAATATTTAGCCGCAGATAATTTTTACCAAATCAGCTTTTTAAGAAAAGTTCATAAAGCTTTCTAGCTTTTTTTTTTAATAACTATATATGGCTCATTTACTTCAACAACTTAAAAACTATAAAAAAATTTAGTTTTTGAGTTAAAAACGCAGAATTAATCTTAATATTGTGTAAAAAATTCACACAAATATATTTTCTCTTTATAGCAGCAACGTCCAAACACATTTGCATGTGAAGTAAATAGCTTTGAAAGCTATTAAATTTTTTCTTGTTTCTTTGCAAAGTAAGAGCAGGCATTGTTGTCACCGAGATCTGATTGGCTGTTGCCAATCACAAAAGCTCATTTCTAAAAGTTTGCACATTGTGCATATGGCTTGGACGTAGCTGAAAATAAAAAGCTTTAAATACGTTTTCTGTAAAACGTTGTTGAAGTAACTGAGCGATATGTTTTAATTAAAAAAAATAAATCTTAATTGTTATTTTTTTCGAATTACAGCTTTTTGCAAAGCTTTTTCGTTAAGCTTCTTAACTTTAAAACCCTATATACCTAACTAAACTAGTTTAACTTTCACTGACTTTTTCTATGGCTGGTGCGTTTGTTGTGAAAGTTTCGTTTTTAAACTTTTTCGCTTTTTGTTTACGTGGTTGCTTGCGGCGTATCACTGTCGTTTCCGAACTAAAGCTAACAGTTTCGCTTATCTTGCTGCCAATAGTGCTACTGGTTGTAGTGCCCACACTACCCTCATTTATAGTATAAAGCTTAGTTTGTGTCATTTGTTTGGCCTTGTTTAGAGGATTTTTTGTGACATTTGACACTTTTTTGCCAGTCTGTGTTAGGGAATTCGTTAGAGGAGCTTTTAATACAGAAGCTAAACGGCTGGAAAAGGCAGCTTGGGAATCATGTATTGTAGAGTTGTGTTGTGTTTGAGTTTCGTCAATTTGATCGATTTGATTATTAAGAATAGAGTTGTTGGTTTTTAAGGTTTCAGTTTGGGAATTGGGGAATTTTTTATTCTCGGTTTTTGGTTGGGTTTGGGATTCTTTGTGCTTTTCATCTTCTTCCGCTTCTACGCCATTGCTCGTTTTTTTCACTTTACTGAGTATGACTTTGTCTAGATTTGCAATGGATATAACAAGGGGAGAGGATTCATTGGATTCAGGACGTAATAAGGGTACTATGGGTCTTACATATTGTGCTACAGTTGTGGGTTTGGCATCCTCCGCGGCTGCAGTCGTTGATTCTTGGCTGGGAATTTCGGGTGCCGGAGTGGTGGTGATTAGAGTGGAAAAGGAAAATTTCTCCGGTTCACTTTCTGCTGCAGAAGAGGAGCTGCCAGCGGTGGAAAATACTGGTTCCAGGTTATTTTTCTTGGTTTCAATTTCCTTGCTATTGGATTCCCAATTTATTTTACCAGTATCGAAAGCTATTGATTTGAATATATTGAAACTTTCGGTGCTTAATTCATATGCATGCGATATTTCTCTTCTCGACTCGACATGTTTGGTATTTGAGCTTTCGGTTGCAGTTGGTATTTCATCAGTGTAGACTTTGTTGTTAATATGGGCTTCTTGGTTGGTAAAAGTCGCATCGTCTACAGTATTCAGAACCTTGCTTTTTCGAGCAGTTTCGAACAGACCTTCCAGAGAAATGGTAGATGTTTCGGAAGCTTCTCTTATTACTTCGGGTAGCAAAGCTTTGCCATAACGTTTCTCCGAGCTTCCTTCGGGTAAGGATTGGCGCACTGGATAAGATGTGCCGGATACAGTAGGTTCAGTTGGTGTGTAGTCAGTTACAGTGCTGCGTCCTTCGATCGTTATATCGCTTCCATCTACTTGATGAACAAATTTGACCACGCTGATCTCACCCAACTGCTCAATGTGAGGCAATGATTCTACTTTATAAGTTTGGGATCCCTCAATAGGAACAATGGTGTGGGCCTTTGATTTGCGTCTTAGTTTCTCTTCCTTGGAATTAACCTCTACAATACGATTAATTTCAACCACTTTATGCTTCGGATTAACTCTCTCCACGATTAGGCGTGGAACAACCTGGAAACCGTCCTCCAATGGATTCGGTGTGGTATGTTCACCATCAGGAATTGTGAAGATGTGCAATAAAGTGGTACTGGGTGGTGGAGTGGTCGTAAAGCCATCCTGTGAAGAAATTTCATTAAGATTGTTAGCATTACTTTGATTTGCATCGTCAGTGTTCTGAGTGCCAACTATAGTGTTGTCCAGTGTGGTTGTTTGTTTATGTTCCTGTTGTTGCTGTGATTGTGTTGTGTTGGTGTTCAAGGTGATGGTGGCAGTGGTGGTAGTGGCAAAGCCATCTACAGTAGTTTCATAAACATTTTCATCATTTTCTAGTTCTGTGTTTGTTTCTGGTTGTTGTTCTTCTGTGCTTTCGTTTTGTTTGGCCAACTTTGGCTTAAGAGTTGTGTGCTTTTTGCTGTTTATGTCGAATATTTTCTTGTTGCGGGCATTTAAAGCCTCAATATTGAGATCTTCGATAAGGGGATTATTCTCACTGGTTGCATCGGCAGATGGCTCTGTGGTAGGTCCAGTGTATTTCCGTTCGTAAGCTCTTGTATTGGGATTAATAAATGGCGCAGGTTTGGTAGGTATTAGTACAGTAGTACGTTCAAAGTCATTAGCCACAGGTTTAATAGTTAGATGCGGCACTGAAACTCCCAGAGGGCGATTAGCTACTCGAGTTTTTGCACCGGATTTAGAAGTTGAACCAAAACGATTCGCTTTATTTCGATGCGCTGTGACAGCGTTTGGTCTGTAAGGCGTATTGGCTACACGGGATGGTGTAAATGGTTTTTTAATAGTGGGTATTGTTGTTAAAGCGGGCCTGGCACCTGGTGGTACACGATTGCTTTTAGGTTTATAGCTGGGATGGTTGGTAATAGATTTATTACCTTCCAGCGGCGGACTTTCATTTGCTTCTTCGCTCCCATCATCGTCATCATCTCCATCTTCTTCTTCTTCCTCCTCCACCTCCTCCTCCTCTTCCTCATCTTCCTCTTCTTTATCGTCGATTCCACTATCACCTGAACCTGGTTCCTTAGAGTTGGCTGGGGATTTTTTCAAGGGTGTAGTTTGAGTTCTATCAAAGTAACCTGGCAGATTAGCAACACTAGGTTTAACAGTTTGTACTGGTCTTAGCGCTACTTCCTCCTCTTCTTCTTCTATTTCTTCATCATCCTCTTCTTCATCATATTCTTGGTACTCCTTTATTTCTTTTTTTGGTGCCCCTTCAAATTTGAAGCGTTGAGTTCCTGGCAATTTGTCGCCTCTCGTATTAAGACCAGTACTTGTAGCACTGGTACTCACTGGAGGAAGTGTACCAAATTTACGCCTCACATATTTATTTTCTTTAGCTGCTGGAGCTTTTGCTGTGGTAGTACTTAAGGTACTTAGAGTTAGTTTGTTTGGAATATAGGGTCTCTTGGCTACAAGCTTGCGGCGGAAAGTGAGTCTAACTTGAGGAGCTGGGGTGCTGGGAGTTTGGGTTTGATTATCGCCATCTACAGAGGTTAATTTAGTTTTTGGTACAACACGTTTTAAAGTATTATAAATTTTGCCTGTTCCTAATACATCTCCATCTCCGGATGATTCCTTTAACTCTCCTGAAGCTTCGGATTCGTCGCTGTCTTCGCTTTCGTTGAAACTTGAAATATGAGAATGATTTTTTTCCGTTAGAAGTTTCTTAAGGCTGGAATTTAGTATGCCCTCATCTTGGTCACTCTTAGCTAGATTGGTTTGTACTTTCTCACGTAATTTTTGCAAATTTAAACTATCTTTTGTAACATTTAACTCAATTTTAGCATCGTTCACCTTGTGGATCGGAGAGAAAGTGATGTTCGTTGCGTCCAATGGTTTTTCTTTCATGACATCTTCTCCTTGACTATCCTCAGCCAAATTCTGTTCCACCTTATCTCGCAATTTTAAAACAGTGTCGTCTATATCCTCTACGTTGGACTCATTCCTTATAAATTTTAAACGTTCGTTTAAAACCCCGTCATCTTGATTGGTCTTAGATAAACCTTCTTGAACTTTGTTTCGCAATTTGAATAAAGGATCTTCCAGTTTTAACTCACTTTCTTTGTTGGCCACTTGACTGGATTTAAGTCTAGCACTTAAAATTCCTTCTTCTTGGTTTACTTTATATGAATCTTGTTTTATCTTATTGCGAAGTTTTAATAAAGGATCATCAGAGACCTCTTCATGGTTAGCAGTTTTGTTGAACCTAAGATCTTCATTTAGTACATCTTGTTGCTGTTCTACAATTTGTTCAGTTGTGGCGCTAGAATTAGTATTCGTAGGGATCTCAGCGAATTGCGTAGTAGTTTCTATTCCTGAACTCTCAGTGCTATCATTATCATCTTCTAAATCTGTGCTGCCTTCAGTTGAGGGTCTAATAAATTTAAAACGATTTGTCCCATAATGAGCTATAGTTGTTATTTCGACTTCTTCATATTCTTCGTCATCTTCTTCATCTTCATCACTGTTCTCCGCGACCTTAGGATCTTCCGTGGTGGAAGACGGCTGCAGTCTATTGGAAAACTTGCTGCGATTTCTAGGTCTAAAGGAAGAAGCCCGTAATGTAGTCGACGATCTACTGGGCAATGTAAATCTATTTCTTCCTAATTTTGTCGAGTACTCCACTTTCTTTTTTACGTCCACTTCGTCATCACTTTTAGTCTCTTCAGTATTTGTACTTTCTTCACCAGCTGTTAATTTCAATTTGGTGCTGCGATTGAAACCATATCGGCTAATGTTTGATTTATTGACTGCAGTTACATTAGATTTTTCAACCTCTCTGTGCAGTTTTATGGCATTCTCCGTAGTTCTATTCAGGGGCCTTATTATTTTGCGTATTACCTTACGTATATGTTTGGGTGTGGGTGAGGGAGATGTTTGTGCTGGTATTGGGGTTTGTGTTTTAGTAGTTTCAGTTTCTGTTAGTGTTTCAATTTTAGCTATTTGTGATGCTATTTCACTATTACTAAGTTTAACTATATTTTGGGTTTCAGTGTGACTGGCATTTGAATAATTAGTAGCACTACTTGCAATTGCATTGACAGTGATATTGGTATTTGTATTATTAATATTTGATACCACTGGACGCTTAAGTTTGACAATTTTAATGCGTCTTTGCAAAGGTAAAGGTGTAGCCGTGAGAGAAATATTCTCTGTGGTTATGGGTGCAGTTGTCTGGGGTATATTTGTGCTGGTTTGCCTTTCACTTGCATAAGCATCATTTAAATTTACCTGAGATTTATTTTCTTCATTATTATCTTCATCAGCTTCGATGGGTGCAGTAGTGGTGCTCGTTGTTGTTGTAGTAGTTGTTGTTCTACGTTGAAATTGATATTTCTGAAAACGTCGTTTAGAATCATTATCATCTACCTTGTAAACGTTTTTATTATATTGATTGACATTAGATTTATGACTATCACTAACTTCATCATCATCTTCATCAGACTTATCTATAACTATCTTAATTTTATCTTCATTATCTTGATTTATATGACTAGGTGCTGTATTAGTATTACTTCGACTTAAATTAGTTTTATTTCTATTGAAATAATTGGCTACGGTGCTATTGTACCGGTTAGTAGTACCAAACCTATGAGTGTTAGTATTTGATGTTGTGGTTATGGACACCTCTTTATCTGTATCCTCTGTTGTTAGTTCAGAGGATGCTGAGGTGGTAACTTGCGTCCTGGCCCTATTGCTTACAAAATTTTTTAGTCTATTTGTTGAAAAACGAGGTTCGGATTCATTATCTTGTGAATGTTCTAGTCTAATGCGATTGCGTAAAGTTATAAAGGAGGAACCAGGGTTTTTAGAGGCAAGTTCTGGTTTGGCAAGAGCAGTTTCTGTTTTCTTTTCAGGCTTATGCTCATCTGAGTCATTAATGTCGAAGTTTTCCTCTTCATATTCATCATCCTCATTATATTCATATTCCTCCTCTTCCTCCGCCTTTTGGGGCTTAGGTAAGGTCCGTTGAAAATAGGGTCGATTAGTTTCTGTGTGGCTTTGGAAACCCGGTTTAAGGCTGTGCTGTCTGTCTTTAACGGAAGAACGTTCTGTGGTTTCATTTATGTCCTCCTCCACTTCCTCTTTCTGTTTGTTATTGCGATTATGCAAATTTCTATTAATATTTGATCTCAATTGGTGTGTTTCTTGTTCTATTTGGGTTACTGAATTCAAATGCAGTCGTTGGCCAGTCGCATGAGGTGTGGAGACTTCAATATTGTTTTTAAAATCAAAATTGTCATTGTTCTTACTTGATAAGCGTGAAGATTTAGTAATTGTTTTATACCGATTAAATCTGCTTAAATTGTTCTTCAAGGTATCATCATTTTCCTGGTCTTCCCTAGCAGGTTTCAAAGTTGTTGCTATGGTTCTTGGGATCTTATAAATTCTCGACAAGGTTCTTTGATTTATTTGATTATTGTTAATGTTTTCAGTTTCTTCTTTCTCAAATTTTGTTGAAGATTCTGTGGATGTTTGGAAGCTTTGAGGTCTATTGAACGCTTGTCGAGTACTGGATTTAGTCTGCGAATGTTTAATAGTTATTTTCTTATCTTCTCTACCATTTACATCATCATCGATGCTCCTTGGTAAGAATTCTCTTCTAGTGATAGACTCATTTGATTCGCCATCTTCTTCAGCCGATGTTCCAGAGATTTCATTTCTTGTTGCCGGTGGTTCTAATTTTGTAAAAGAACGACGAAAGTGAGATTTTACTGAATGCAGTTGTGTTGTATGCTCATTGTTTTCTATAGAACTCGCACTAGTTGACGACTCATTCTCGCTTTCTTGATCTTGAGCGGTTGCTTCTTCAACCAAAGAACTCCCATATTCGTTAGTGTCATTTGATACAGTTTTAATTTGTTCTTGTTCGTTATCAATTGGCATTACTCTTTCAGAAGAGATTTTAGCTGTTTCAGTTGGTTTCTCATCTTCTTCTTCACTAGAGATTCGAAATACACTATCGTCATTTTCGTCAGTTGCGAATGTAGTATCATCGGCGAAAAACTCTGTTGTTGTCGGTTGTTCCTCTAATATGCTTGTCACATCATCTTCAACACTACTTTGGGGAACTGTGGGTTCTTGGAAGTCCGGTTTTTTCGAAATCTCAAGATTTTTAATGTCTTTCTCTTTCGTATATGTGGAACTATCCGATTTATCGATTAGAGCTTCCGTTGTTGTATCACGGGCAATAGTAACATAGGGCTTTCTTGACGGTAATTTATATCTGTCAAAAGCTTTCACATTTAATTTTTCATTCTCGATTTTAAAGTTATCCACTTCTTCTTCTTCCTCCTCCGTATCAGAAGTTGGTTCTCCTAGCTTTTTAGTACTTAAGGAACCAGGACTTTGATATGAAGTTGTAGATCGTGCAAAATATCTGAAAGGCCTTCTTGTGACCAAAGAATTTTCAGTTTCGTCGTCTTTATCTGTAGCTAAATTTTTATTTGTTTTTCCATTTACTGCTTTGTGAATGATGTTATTTGCCGGGCGCTTGAAACTTCCAAATTGTCTTCTTGTGACTGAAGTACGCTTGGTGGTAACTGCTTCACTTAGCTCACTACTGGCTTTATTATCGATTGTACTGTCAATTTCCTTATCTATATCCAGGAAGTTGATAGTCGTAGTTCCATAAGATTGTTGCCTTCTTGGGGCCAATATTCTTTTGGTGGTAGCTTTTGGTATTATGCCGTCAGAGGGGTTTATTGTCTCGGTAATGGACGGATGGGCAAACCTGCTGGAAAGGTTTCTTCTTGACAAATATCCTTTAGTATTTGTCACACTATTTTCATATTCTGTTGTGGTTTCTTGCCGATTTAAACCTTCAACGGACATTTTTGTAGATACAACATCCTCCGTCGAAACATATCTGTGTGCCAAGCTTTCGTCATTAGTTTCGCCTTCTGTCATGCTATCAGCGTCTATGTCATCAAGTTCAGTAATTGAGAAAGGATTGGCAGTACCAAATTGTTCTTTGGTGGGAAAAGTTTCTATAGTATTATTTGCATTTTCTTCACTATTCTGTGTTACGCTATCTCTTTCTTCGATTTTGATATCTCTAGTATTTTTGGATCCTTCTAAACTGCCAAAATTTTGCTTTGTAGTTTCATTTATTGTAGTCGTCTCACGACTTGCCATTGTGCTATCTGTCTTACCGTCTGTTAAGGCAGTATCAAGGGTGAAATTTTCTTCATAAATCTCTTCGGAAGTATCTTTTTCAGACAATGCGGAACTAGTAGAAGTTTGTAATGGTTTAATTGTATTTTTTATAGAAAATCCTTGGTTAGATAAATGTTTGTCAATTTCTGCATCTGAGACAGATTCAGTAGTATCTTTAGGACTATTCAGTCCAAAGAAGCTTTCTGCTCCTATTGTGCTGGCAATTTCATCAGTGGCAGGTTCGGTAGAAATGCTATTATTCGTTAGTTCCAAGGAGCTTCTTGTTTGTGATGATTCCTCACCCGAGTCCATACTTTGGGTGAAACCAAGAGGTGAAAGTTCTGTTGTTGAATTTCTATTTACGACAACCTCTTCATATATTGAAGTTTCATTTTCGAAAGTGTCTTGAATTGCTGCTTCCGTAAGTGCAGCTATTTTTCTATTAACAGCACCATGTAATGTAGGCCTTTTATTTAAGGCATTCACTTTTTGTTTGCTTAAGGTGCGAGGAGTTGAGGTCTCCACTGTTACCTCTTCTTCGTCGTCGATTGTGGGAGTTGTCATGCCATAACGTATTAAGCGATAGTGCGAATGACTTGTGGCAAAATCGGGCAACGGCGTGGTTGCAAAATTCGTTTCAGTTGCTTCATCTGAATTCGTCGTCGGTTTTAGGCGGTTAAAATTATTAAATCCTCTTTGGCGGTGCCTTGTCGAAAAACTTCTAGGTGTAGTGCTTTCCATATTAGGGGCTGCTTTATCGTTACCGTTTACGCTAATTTCAGTATCTTCGTTATTTGTGTTCTCAGGTGTTATTATTCTTAAACGATTAAATGCTGTAAATGGCTTGTTCGTAGATAAAATTGGTTGACTTTTAGTACTTCTAATTAAATGACGATTAACATTTCCCAAATATTTACGTGTCGTTATTTTTGTCAGAGAATCAGTTTCAAATTCTTTAAGTTCTTCTTTAAGATTTGGAGTAGCTGGTTCTTGCAATAACTCTGTGATTTGAGTTGTTAAGTGTTCGTCTTTCAGTATGATATCTCCTCCTTTAAGTTCCACATTCAGTTTAGCAGAATCTTCAGTACTTATATCATTAGCTGGAGTAGTTTCATTTTCAACTTGGTTTTCTATGGAAAGTGGTGTGGTGATTTCTTGATATTCAGTTATATCGTTTTGAAGCCCAGTAGAGAAAGTTGTAACATCGTCATCGTCATTTACATATTCATTTGATATTTCTGGCTGCATTGTAGTGGACTCGAAAACTATCGTTTTTTTATCTAAACCAGCATCATCTTTAATTATTTTTGTGGAAAGCTTTTTAAAATGTTTACCTTTTCTATCAAGTGCTTCGTTAATATCCAAGGCACGTTTAAGAGCTTCTTCAATTATTATATGGTTGTCTTTTAAAGAACTTGCTCCTTTGGCATCCTCTTCATCCATTACCTCTTCGGCCGATGACACATATGTGGACCCAAGAGATTTAACCCCCAGGTGCCCTACTTTGACCCGGGGGTTTTCAATAAAAAATGACTTAGTTCTGCATTGATTTCCTCAGCCTGTTGCTTGGCCATTATAACTATAGCTTCATCAGATAGCTCGGGCTCTGGCCTTATATGATCATTCTTAACATTAAAAACTTCGTGAATTTGTATGGCAACATCAATATTAGTGTCAGCATGATCTTTAGCAGATATCTTGGGAGTCACAGCAATGGGATTGATATAAGTAATGGGTGAATCTTTGTAGTATTGATAGTATTTACGTCGGTGGTAGATGGGTAGGGAAAGATCTTGACCACTTGCTAAGGCAGCCGTGATTTCATTTTTCATCTCTATGGCATCAACTATTTCAGATTTGGCAAGTTTCTCCGTTCTTCTTTTCAAAGTGTTTACCTCATGGCCAAATTGATTTTTAAGTAAGTCCATAGAATCATGAGAGAAACCAGAAGTTTTGCTTATGGTTGTAGTTTCTACGGAACGTTCAGTAGTTGACTCAGTCGATTCGTTGGATACAGGTAATGAAGGCAGGGCGGTAGTCTCATTATTAAATTTGCTAAAATTTTCAGTGGAATTTTCATTTTGTGCCACCGTAGCTTTTGAAACTGCCTCCGTAGTTATTAGTGTATTTGTAAAACCGAGAGGTCGTTTCAAAGCCAAAGTGTTTTTTATTGTTGTCTCGTTTTCAGAAGCCTTATCCACACTGGTAGTTGTTTTAATGGATTTTTGAAACGTTTTAAAAGCCAAAGCCGGTTTAAATGTAGTTTCCACATCTCGTTCAGTTTTTTCTTTTGTAACTGGTAATAACACAGTTGTCTCTTTCGTTATACTAGAGGGTCGATTGAAATTGGAATTGCGTCGGTTGGCTGATACTATCTTCTTCTCTTTCGCCTCTAGTGTGTAGTTTTCTTTTACATCTTGCTTTGTTGTTGGAATGGTTGTGATGGAACCAGTTCTAGTGGGTTTTAATCTCACATTTAACGGTTGTGCCGGCTCAGTAGTAGTTTCGGAATTACCTGATCTTGCAGGCAGTTCTTCTATGAATTCTTCCACATATTCCTCTTCTTTGATTATTGGTGGCTTGCGTATAAACTTTCTTCTAGACTTTAATGAATTTCTTTCACCATCTCCATTTCTATTTGATTTGGAGACCAAATCCAAGGCTAACAAAGACGATAAGTCATTGCTTTCAAATCTAGCCGCGCCTCGATTATGCGATATTGGTCTATGTGTTGTGGGAGTTGCAGAAATCTCCACTTCATCTATATATTCTGCGGCTTGCGGGATTATTGTCTTGATCTTAGTTTTCTTAATAGTTTTAATTTTATTACCACCGATATTGATAGTTTCAATATAAGTTGTCTTAATACGTTTACTGCCATCCTCTAACGTTTCAATTTCCTCCGTCTTTAGATTGTTATCTGGTGAATGATTATTCAAAGAGCCACGTCCGCGTGCTAAAGTAGATTTTCGTGCATTTCCCTGGCTTTTAACGTTCAAAGATTCATGAGGAGGAGATTGTTTATCCGCCTCATTATACTCTGTTTCATGTTGGGTATTAGACAGTGAATTTTTAACAGATTGGATACCAGCAACCCGTTTATTCGCGAATGCATACTTACGATTGTGAGTGTTGTATGTATTAGTTGTATATGTTGTATCTAGAGAGCTTTTGGTCTTTGAGCTGTTTAGTTTTATTATTGGTTTCGCATTACCTTCAAGGTACTCCGAAGATTCTGTAGGCTGTGATTGTCCAGCACTTCCAGCAGCGTAAGTTTTTGAAGGTTGAATTCTCTTCCTAATAATGGTCTTTCTGCGTCCATTTACATTTTCGGTCACAGACGACTTTTGGTTGTTGCTCTGCTCAGTTTTATTAGATGGTCTGAAAACAGGGCGTTGCCTAGTTCTACTACCGGAAGTGAATTGCGATTTGTTGGTTGGTTTTCTGGTTGCATCTAAAGATTCTGGTTCTACATTTTCTTCGGAATGCGTGGTTATTCCAGAGTTACTGGAACCCTTTACGGTTTCCGAGTTACTAGTGCTATTTGCTTTGTTGTTATTATCTACTTGGGCTAGATTTTCTACTGATTCTTTTCTCTTACTACTGCCGTATGCTGCTGTTTCTTTCAAGCCACCAATAAATTTCAAAACGCCCCTTTCAGTCTCACTGTTACTGTACTTATTGCTTGTGCGGAAAGATGTTTTGGTTGCAATAGTGCCTTGATCTGAAGCCTGCTTGCTTTCTTCTTTATTTCCAAAAGTTTCTGGTTTAGTTGTAGCAACAGACGTGGGCCGTCTTCTAAATACAACACGTCGGCGTCCTGCTGGTTTGTTGGTTTGTGTTGCATTTTTTTCAATTTCTTGTTGTTTAACTTCAGGGTTAGTTTTCCGGTTCGCAAAATCGGTGGAAAAGCGATTTTGAAGCACTGGTCTTCTTATGGTTAAATCAGGGGAACTGGTAGTTCTAAAAACTACTTTATCAGTAGAGATTATTAGTTCCTTCTCAGCTACTACAGTCTTTTCGATTGTAGGACCGTCTTTAATATTACTGCTTGTTATATTAGATTTTTCTGTTGCAGAAACTCTTTGATCTAACTTTTCGATAGCTGCTATTGGTTCAGTTTCAGTTGTAAAGCTTTGTTGTTTTATAATTTCTGTGGTATGTCCATTTTCAGTGTGTTCTTTTCCCACTTCCGTGCTTTTTTCAATTTGAGTTAGACTGATAGAAGGCATATGCTCACCTTTTCGTTCTATAATGCTTACATTCTGCAATACCTGACCTCCTCTAGAAATGGTTTGATATGTTCTGTCCAAGGGTTTAGAATTCTCTGAATGTTTAACAAACTCCGAGGGTTCATCTTCTTTGAAGTGTATACCCTGGTTGTCACGTACAATTGGTTTGTATGGTATATTGTCGGTGGTGCTTGCGGGGCCATTGATTCTAGTTACTGTGCTGTAATTTTTTTTCTTTTCAGTTCTAGATTTTGTCGAAATAGATTTCGTACCCTCTTCAGTTTCATTGTTGAAACTATTTTGGAATTGGACATTTTGGATTTCGTCCCCATTATGTTTAATTTGACCACGAGCTATATCTGTGTACTGGAAACTAGATTCTATCGGAAGAGCTTCCTTTGTCTCAGTACTATTTCTGCTGATTTCACTGTTTTGTCCGCTCTGGTTGCTATTGTATTTGTGTTGGGTTGTAGTTTCTTCATCAACTCCTTGATACCTAGTTGTTTCTTCTTCATACCCAGTTGTTTGAGAAGTTTGTCCTCTAGTAATTGTGGAATACTTTAATGTTGTTTTACCTTGGTTTCCAATGATTCTAGTAGACTGAAGTTTATCTTTATCAGTAACAATCGCGGTACCCGTGTTGGTATTAAGCTCAGCCTTACTATTACCCGTTCTTTCGACTTCTCTAATACCTGTTACAGTTTCATCGTTACTTGACTTCGAGCTTAATATTTCTGGCTTCTCGACAACAGTCTGCGAGTACGGACCACGTGTAGTATAGCCTTCCACAGTTTGCTTTTTATTATTGGAAGTAGTAGAGCTATGCATAGGGGAGGTATATTCAAATTTATTTTTCGGGGACTCTTCCTGATTTTCTTTACCTAATTCGCTAACATTTGTTTCCGTTAAACCACTCACCGTCGTGTTATCATCCCCTGCCATACCCGTTGATTGACCTTTCCTACTTATAATTGAATAGTTCCTAAAAGACCTACTTTCTTTTTCGCCCTCACTATTGTTTTGTTTCAAGCTGTCATTTTCTAAAGAATTTTCTAAGCTTTTACCCCTATATTTACCTGTCGATTTAACAAAATCATTTTCTTTTTTACTAAATTTTAAGTCCTTCTCATTTACCTCCACTACATTGCCCAAATTAACTTGAGTTGAGCTTAGTGTTTGTCCTAACGTTGCCTCATTAATATGGACCTTATTAATTGTAGGTGTGGGTTTAGTGGGTCTTCTGGCATCACGCCAGCTATACTGATTTTGTTGTTGTTCATCATCATCATCATCAGTATCTACTTGAAGTGCAAGAGTGTGAGTTATTTTAAGTGCAGAATTATCATTACTATCTAAGTTGTTATTAACATGCCTTAAACTATCGTTATTAACCTGAATACCATTAACTAATTGCTGTACAACATGCTTTTTGAAATGTTCATCTCTAGTGTCGTTAAAATTAAGGTGCTCAGTGCTGGTCACTTCACTCTCTGTTCGCTGTGTATGCTCGTGCTGAGAGGAAGTTTCAGTAACAGTTTGGGCTAGTATTGTATTGTGGGAACTCACCTTAGTTTGGCTGTTAGTGGCCGCATTTAATTTAGTGCTTTTTTGCTTTGAAACTAAAATATCATCATTTGATTTTGAATTTTCTTCCGTAGTGCCGCTAGTGGTGGTTGTAAGGCCCGCAGTAGCTATTGGCCTATTGCGTCGTTTAGGGAAACCAAATGGTCTTGGACTAGATACAGTACCCAGGAAGTCATTATTTACAGATTCGGTTGTGGTGGGTATAACTGTAGTAGTGGTTACCGCAGACGTGATCTTCGTCTGTGAAGAACGATTTAGTAAAATTTGTTGTCTTCTAACACCCAATGTTTTTTTGGCATTAGTAGTTATGGTAGGACTAGATGTTGTTTCATTATCTACATTTGTGGTTGTTGTTGTTATTGTTGTACTTGTTGTTGGAGATGTTGTTGTGGTGGTTCTAGCACGTGTGTTATACAATGTCTGATTTCTTTGCTTACTTACTACATTTACCTCTTGTTCTTTTTCTTCTTGTTCCGTGTAGTCGGTCTTCGTTAAGTTGTCGCTATCGGTGATAGCTGCTGTAGTCGAAGATGCAGTCGTTTCAGTGGTTGTCAATTGGCTGTCTTTTGCCCGTTCATTTGTACTTGGACTAGACTCCGTTGTGGGAGAGGGGGCAGAGTTTGAAAGGGAATAAGTTAAAAGGGAATTGATTTGTTGGGATAACTCCAGGCTATCCGAAATGTTTGAATTGATTTCGTTGGAATTGGATGTAGTGGTAAGGGATTTGGAAACATCTTCATCATTTGGGTTTGACGTTGTCGTAGTTTTGGTAGTGGAAATTGTTGTGGTTGAGAATTTGGTCGGGTTAGTAGTTGTGGTTATGGGAATGTTAGTGGTTATAAATGCAGATTTAGGTGTAGTGGTTTCTAAAACAGTTAAATGAGTTGTTAGGGGAGTCTCTTTTGTAGACGTTGTAGGTGTTGCTGTTGCAGTGGTTGTTATAGTTCTAGCCGCACTAGTTGAAGTTTCAGTTTCAGTTTCTGGTGTTGCTGTGGTGCTTATTGTTGTCCTGCGCCCAATACTGGCGTAGGTTCTTTGTGTATTTACTGTAGTTTCTTTTTGTGTATCTCGTGTATTTTCAATATTAACAGCCTTAAAATGTACCGTATTTTCCTGATTTTCCGATTCATTATCATCATCCTCATCGTCTTCATTTTTACCGTCAGCGACTTGATTAGACGATTCTGTTGTAGGCCTAGTGGGACGTGAACGCTCCAGATATTTGTACCTACGAAGAGAAAAAATAGATATAAATAAGAGAAAATTCCTCAGATCAATTCGCGTTTAAAATAATGGTGGGCACTGTCAATGTATTGGTAAATTTTTTATGTGTTGAGGTTGCGAGCTACCCACCAAACACAAAGTCAAGCGTTTGAAAGATAATGGTGCATTATATATTTATACATAAATAGACATATTTTCTATCTTGAAAAAAAAAACGTTGATTAAGTAAAATTATTAATTGCAAATAAAACTTTTTCTAAATAAACAGTGAAATAAAAAAAATTAAAAAAGATAGGACAATAATTTATCATGTTTTCCATTAAAAAAAAATAAATAAATAAAAGAATGGTTGCTTGGTGGAGCACAAAGGTGCAAATTCACCAAATAAAATTATGTGGTTGGATGTATCAAACTTAATAAGCTTTGATATTTGTCGGCACGGAAGATCATTTTCAGATGGGAAACATATTAAAAATATTTTTGATTTTTATTTAAAAAGTTTTCCCTTTCCTTACCATTAAACTTATTCATATTACTATGAAAAGCATCATAATGTCTTTTAATGACATATTCCTTTTTTTTCTTAAGCTTTGATAACATAAAAGGCATTGTATGTTACCAAATGCATTATTTATAGCAAAATATTTTTCGCATATCATCATCAATTTGAAATGAAACACGTATGTTTGCTGGACAAATATTCTTGAAAAAAATATAAAAAAATATGTAAGCATCCGCCTGATGTGCATTCGTCGCTGTCTCATCGACGACTAAATTAAAGAGGGTAAGAATACGTGTGAATGTTCTCTTCACAATTGTGCCAAGAAACGCCCGAGTCTGGTTTAAAGGTATATTCGCCTTGATGATTTATGAGTCGAGTATTAAAAGCAACCAAGTAGTATACGTGGGTAGAACTCATTCAGCAGCTCGTTTTCGACACAAACCAATGATCAAACCCAATGTAATTTAAATGGGTTTGATTAATCATAGTTTTGTGCCGAAAACGGGTTACTGAATGAGCTCGATCCAAGTATACAAACAAAATTTTAGTTGCCAGTTACGGAAAACTGTGCGATTTAAGAAAAAATCGAATTATGTATCCTAAAAAAAATTCTAAAAACAAGGCTTTATATGTATTTAAGTGAAATTTCCATGTCTCTAACGAAGTTTATTAGAAAGATATAAAGGAAGCAATATTGACCCAAGTCTTAAAATAAGTCTAATCAAATTTGAAATAATTATTTCGAATCAATTTGTGTTTTCAGGCAACCAAACTGAACATCAATATTTGAACCCCATTAAGCTGGCCTGTTAACCTAACCAATAATAGGACCCATAAGTTTCTTTTAAGAAAAAAAATACTGCTACTCACAGTGACCACAATTATTGCAAATATTTATTAATTACTTTTTTTCGAACTGCAATAAATTTTTATTCAAGAAATAATTTGATAGTCAGTCTCAATTTCAATGTATATATTTTTTTTTTTGGAAATAAAGTTTTTTTTTATTAATAATAGGCCTGTTCACTTACTTTCCTAGTAGAAACTAGCAACGGGAGATTAAAGCAGACATTTACATAATTACTCTCCCAGTTGCGAAAATTATATGAACTTTTTATTTATATCACAAACACGGATGGACATCACCATACAATTGTAGCTTTTGTGATATATTTTGGGCATTCGTATCTGACAATATTTTAAATTAAAAAAAAATTAAAAATCGATATTTTATATGAAATATTTTTACATAGTTTCATGTACTATTTACTATTTTGGTAAGATTTTCATTTTTTTTTTCTATTTTATTCCTTTATTTTAACATACATATGTATATAAAAAAGCAATTTTCCATCCCTGATCAGATAGGACAAAAAAGTTTTCAGCAATTTGTACTTCCTTGACCATACAATTGTATTTATGTAGTTTAATAAAACAAACAAATTATTTATATCACAAACAGGGATGGACATCACCATATAATTGTAGCTTTTGTGATATATTTTGGGTATTCCTATTTGACAATATTTCATATTAAAAAAAATTTTTAAAATCGATATTTTATATGAAATACTTTTACATAGTTTCATTTTGGTAAGATTTTCATTATTTTTTTATTATATTCCTTTATTTTAACACATATAAAAAAGTAATTTTCATCCCTGATCAGATAGGACAAAAAAGTTTTCAGCAATTTGTACTTCCTTCACCATACAATTGTGTTTATGTAGTTTAATAAAAAAAAAACAATTAAGAAAATATCTCCATAGTTATTTTTTTTTAAGAAAATCACCTTTTTCGAGTTTTCTTTTTTCAAAATTTTTTTCAGAAAAATTATTTGTTAACAAAAGCACAGAACAGCTGTTTGGTTAATTCCTGCAGGTAAAAATTTTATTAGTAAAAATTTGTAAGATTTTTATGTTTTTCAAATTTTTACTCTCTTTTTAGTGTATAAACGGAATTTTTTGATTTTTATTTATTTTATTATTATTATTACTTTATTCTGGAAAATATACTCGTATGCTACAACTTAATTGTGAATAAATTCAGAATAATCGAATGATTTTTAATAAATTTGGCTGAATGTATCACAATTAGTAATAAAATATAAAATTTTCTTCAGTTTAAAATTTTAATGAGTCTTTTCAGAAACAAACGATTTTCTAAATTTTTTTTTTAAAAATTTATTTTTTTGTATAAAATTTTCTGAATATCTCTGAAACTATAAGACTGTTAAAAAATTCATGAAGACGTAATTTAAAGGTCAATTTCTTTCCTGGCCTTCTGTGTAATTTTTTATTGAATCGAAGAACTGGTTCTCGATTTAATGCCAATTATGTGATACAGCATCCTCTTTTTTCTATAACGGAAAATCTCGAGATACAGAGTCAATTAAAAAAAACTAATTTGAAGGGATTGATACACAGTACTTAGTATATACAAATTTACTAGGAAACCTTTGATCTTACATAATAAATTTCATTTTGTTGACATGTGTTATTTGTTATTTTTATATATTTTTACTTTGGATTTATTCAATCCATTGCTTATAACTTTGTAATTTTTCGGTCGATTTTCTTCTGGTTGGTCTTAGTTCTTACATAAAAGTGTTATCTTTACGTACATGAATAGAAACCAGAAATTTTTTTTAACGATTTGTACTTTTCTGTCAGCATATGTGCACTATTTTCATCGATATTATATTATACATTATTATTTGTTATACATATTTATTTGTCATCTCAATACCTTTCATTTGAATACCTAGAACGAACCAATCGGACAGTTCTAGTTCGAGATATGATGGGTCAAGTGAAGAAAGGTCGAAAAACTGAAAAAATTACAATATCTCAAAAACTGGTCCATAAAAAAAATTTAACCTTGATTTTCGAATTCACCGGAAAAAAAATACATAAGAAATTCTATATCTCATCAAATGTACATGAAAAAAATTTTATTTTATAAACTAGTGTTATCAATAACAATTAATAACAAAAACACATGCTGATCAATTTAGCTCGTTATTATGAATAACTTTCGATAACGACTATGAATTACTTTCCACTGCAGTGGAAAGTGCTGATAGAATTAATTTTCATTTGGTACTTTGGCGTGCATTCGACAAAGAATTTCGCTATTGTGAATTTCATTAACTGGGGTTATTCAAAATGTTGTATCAACTGAGACTGAAATTGAAATAAAAAAAATACATACATATGTACATAATATATGTGCATAATATATGTACATAAGGTGTGTTCCACAAGATTTCGCAGAAGTTCAGACTAATGAGAGTAAAAAGAAAATTACTCTCTAAATGTGCAAGAGTTATCCAAAATTGTTGGAACGCAAAAAAAAACATAATTGCCCATCTTGAAATACTAGTGCTGCTTACATTTTAAATTAAATTTTAGTTTAGTGATTTTAGTCACTTAAAACGCATGACATTATAAAAACCAACAACTTGCATCATTGGCAACAGCCTGTAAAAAGTAAGTAAAAAATAATCTCCAAAAAAAATGGAAGCTATGTGAATTATTTATATTAAAGAAATTAAGAAATATGCACAAATGTACTTACAACTTCAGCCTTATTTCAAAAACATTCCATTATGCTTTTTAATAAATGTGTATGTAAAAACTTTTTAGCTTTATTTGCAAATTTTCTGATTAATTTTCCAGTTTCATATATAAACAAAAAACAGCTGATTGTTCCAATTCTTGTTCGAACTTACCCAGAAGAAAAAGTTCGTACTATCTTGTCCAGGAGTGAAAAAAAAAATTTCACTCATTCGCTCTCAAAATTGCTATCTGGAACGCTTTTGGACAACTTTGTACAAGTTCGGACTGTTTTGTTATGTATCTGGAACAGACCTATATTATGTATAACGTAGTTGAAAACTTCCTGCTATTTTGAAGTCGGTTAAAAATTAAAAAATAACACTTTTGCAAACTGATTAAAATATAAAAAAAAGTCAAAATATAATCAGAATGAACTTGTAGTTAAATTATTAGTCAGGTGAAGATAATAGCTTGCTGGAATTGGCCAGATTCAGAAAACAAATGAGGGATACTTCTAACCCTTTGTAGATTTTTTTTCAGAAGATTTTGTCATGTCTAGAAGTTCAATGCAGGAAATGGAACTGACACAAGACTAGTCATGTGATCGGTCTTTAAGTGATAGGGACCAGTCCGAGTTCTAACACCAGTCACTTTTACATGGGGATGGCCTAGGATGGGGTTAATTGATACTTTGTATACGCCTTTTGACTTGTCAGTGAATATCCCACAGTGACCTATTCGGCGTACAATAATATAAATTATTTAAAAATGTCATTCCGACACTCAACTGTAACAATTAAAACTTATGATTTTGTTTTTTTAGTTAATTTTAATTATTTTTTTTTGTTTTTAGATATTGTTACAAATTCAATTATAATTTATTTTTGAGCAGATATTTTTGGGACTCGAACTGACAACCTCGTGCATCACAGGCTTGCACACTACCCACTCGACCCCAGAGGCACTCATATTTCAAAAGTATAAAAACCTGTTAAGCTTAAGTTAATATCTAAGTATAGTTACGGGAATTGTTCCAGAGTGACTTGACGGTCCATTTATATCGATTCATTGTCTTTCCCAGTCAAGTCTTTCTTATATATATACTAAACAAAAAAAAAAAAAAAATATTCGTAATACATAACACATGCCCTAGCGGAGTCTTTCTTATATAGGCGTACTAAACAAAAAAAAAAATATTCGTAGTACATATAATATATAATATTCGTAATAGTGCCCTATTGAACTATGGATGACCTAATGGAGAATAAAAGTAAACGAACAAAAATGTGTTCAGGCAGAAAGAGATACTTGTTCCCAACTTGTTCCTCAACATACACCTTGACCGACGGCTTACATGGAAACACCACATTGACTCTAGCGAACACAAATGAAGCTTAAGTTAACTCAGTAGTAGAATTTCAATTCTCAGTCTAGATTGTAAACTTTTTATATACTTTTGAAACCTTTATGGTGCTACGAAATTCATTTACGGGTAATCTGACCACACATTCCGCTATTGAAATTATAATTATAATCAATCTCTTATTAGATTTTTATTAAAATGTAACTCTGATACAAATTCAATCCAAATATTTTTTAAGTGCAGTTATTGCTTAACTATCCAATTCCCTGTGTCCTTCGTAGTTCAGCTAATTTGTAGAATATAATTCTCATTTTTAACATGTTTTTAACCTGGCATTTTCTGAAGGATACGCACTTTTGGAAGTCTATGCTGTCGGATAATATTGGTCATAGATTAAGGTCCAAGTAGTCCTCTAAAAACGTGCATACTCAGAATTTCTTGAAGTTCGAAAAACTATAAATTTACCCTACATTAGTATTAACATTTTCTAGTGTTAGAAACTGTGAAAACTGTGTATCTTAAGTGCATACGAAACTGTATATGTGCATATTACATATTTTTAAATCCCAGTTTTTGATGGATCATGTCCTGCTTTCAGCTTCCAATGTAGAGAAAATCCAAAGAAAAAAACATATATTTATATTATTTGATAGGTCCTGGGCTCAACTACAATACTAGAACGAGTCAAAATAACTAGAACGAGTCTCTTGAAGCTTTTTAGCTTTTCAGATGTTTAGTAATTCTCAATTACTTTATGGCAGATTTTATATAAATCCAGTTTTTATGTCAAGAATTTGGTTGGACATTTTCTGCTAAATTAGCATTAGTATTAACGTAATGCAGCGTATAGAAAATATTAAACAACATAGTTAACTTAATATAGAAACCACCTAACTCATTATTATTATTATTTTTTTTTTTAAATCGAGATTTTGGCATT
Organism: Tachina lurida; assembly: GCA_944452675.1. Classification (NCBI taxonomy): domain Eukaryota; kingdom Metazoa; phylum Arthropoda; class Insecta; order Diptera; family Tachinidae; genus Tachina; species Tachina lurida. The sequence goes on from OX101755.1 coordinate 92,985,458, forward strand.
TTTCAATATATTAGATACATCAGGAAAATGGTGAATATGTAACCATTTACACGATATATCTTCTTTTCATCCATACACTACGCCCTACTTTTCTTTTAACACTACCATTTTCTCAAGTCCTACACGAGTACGCTTGGTTCAATTGTTACCTAATGTTCTGCAGGGTTATTACAAAAAAGTAAGTATTAAAATCTAACAACAGAACTTAACAGCAGAGAACAGCAACAGAAACAGAAAGTAAGGACTAATGAGACCTTAACCACAGAATACACAGAAGTGCAGAAAGTGACAGGTAAAAAAAAAGCTCCAATCAGGTTTTTTAAATTCGTGGAAAAAAGAGAAAAGTATAGTGTATTTGATAATGTAGCTAATAAAAAGCGTGGTAATTTTATTGCACTAGAAAGAAAATCAAAACAAAACCGCCGACAAAATTTGAGGGAAAACGAGATAAACAGAAAAATACCCTTATCTTCCGTCTCGTGACACTTATGTATGTTTTGTGCCTTAACAATTAAATTCTTAATAACAAATGGCTAACGAAGATCAATATTATATGCAAGTCATAAAAAGGTCTAAAGTTGATGTGATGGAAAGTCAATAAATTGACGAAAGCAACAACAAAGTAATACAATTCACTGCACCATAGAGTCTGTTCGCAAATGCATCACTGCTCTGCATCATACGAGCAAACCTTAACTTAAAATGCAATGCAAGTTCGCTGATAACTTTTTTTTAGTAGTAGTGCATGTACACATAGTTACTAAAGTATACATACGGTGCCAATTTCCCACTTTTTAAATATGAGACTTTCTTAAATATAAACTTAAATGGCATTTAGTTGGTAAAATAATTAAAACATAAAATATAAAACCCGAAATTTCACTTGGGTCCAAATAATATGATTATTTATTTAATCTGAGATTAAAGATTGAGGCATAGTTTAAGTAGAGATGGTGAAATGGCAGATAGAGAGAAAACTTTAATTTTGTTTCGTTATTGTGCGTTTGTTAATCGTTGCAGCGCCTCTGGTGTTAAGTAGGTGTACTATTTTTGCTGCAATTATTATAGACATTAGGGCCCTTATTATAAGCAACTTTCGATCTTCGACTGTAGTCGAAAGTACTGATCGAACGAAGTTTCATTTGGTATTATGGCGAGCATTCGAAGGTCGTTATTGTGAATAAAATCAACAAAAAATAGTTTTCAATTTATGTTTGTGTACTTAAAAATAAACTTTGTTTAACACTTTGATATTTACAAAAAATTTCTTATTAAAATACTTCATCGAAAGCTAAATTCTGTTTGTCCTCGTCCAGACTTGCAATTTTTGTTCCAGCAATTTTTGAATTTATTGGTGAAGGGGGTGAGAATATTGGGGAGGGGTACACAGTGTCATGTGCTCGGCAATGCTCTTTTGTTTTGAAATTCGCATTTGTTAATTTAAAGTTTTGTATGTGTATTTGATGTTTTATTTTATTTTATTTGTTCAGTTGCATGAAAAACAAAAAATGTAACAAAAAGTAAAAATAATTGTTCATTTTTCAAGCAAATTTGTTGTGAAATAAAATTTTTTAATACTTAATTGCAAAACTAGAATTTCCTAATGTGGACACTTATGCAATTTCAAAGCAGAATTTTAAAAAATTGCAGCAACAAAAATTGCAAGTCTGGACGGCAACTTTGATAGAAAAATTTCTTGCTCAGCGAAATTTTCGAATTTCATAATATGAATTTATTATTAGATTTTCGATGTTCGATACCCAGCGAAGATCGATAATCGAATGGAACTAATAATAGGGCCTTAATGCATATCAGAAAATCTATGATGTGGATATATGTAACTAGGTCTGGCCAGGGATATAATTCATTCTCTCGAAAGAGTGTAATTTGCTTTGTAGTCTAAGCTCCAACAGTACCTTCAACTTCACTGGGTATTGGTTTTAGCTTGGAAATTATTTTTAATACTGGCTAAAACTGCCTAAATTGGCATGACCAATAATATTCAAAATAATCCAAGGAATTCCAGAATTTTCTTAATTTTTTTTATTTTATTCTCGTTCTTCGATTTATAAAAAAATCACTATATTTTTCTACAGAACCGTCTGATTAATGTACAAGTGAAGCTTATATTCAATTATTTTTATAAAACTTGCAGAATTAAAAAGAGTTTATTTGAGCGTCGCACATCTAATGGGTGTTTTTACCCGACTGCGCAACGCAAAGAAGGGTATTGTGTTTATCAGTATATGTATGTATGTGTGTTTCTTTCGGTTTATATAAACCGAACACGATGACCGATTTTGATGATTCTTACGTCAATCGATTTGTCTTAATCCCGGGAGTGTCACTAAAGATATGTCAGGTGTCAAAATTCAATATGACGTGCAAACACGGCATTTTGTAAATACGAGAAAAATAAAAAGTCGGCCAACTGTATCAAAATGGGTATCATTCGACAGGTATTTTAAAATCATCTTTACGTTTCTCTTATGATTTTTTATTTCGAATGACCATTTAGGATATTTAACGGTTCAAAGTTGGTCGCAATCGGATTATTTGATTTTTTTAAGTATAGAAACAAATTTCGATCACGATCGTATTGATGTACTAAAACAGAGTTTTTCTTGGGGTTATATGCTATATAAAAAAATTGGAAATAAGTCTGCATTTTCGAAAACAAGCGTTAGATTTTGATCAAATTGCACATTACAATTGCCATTAATTTTCCGAAAAGCCCAAAATACTCGTATGGCACCTAGAAAAGCCCAAAATACTCGTATGGCACCTAGGTCGTATAAAAAATTTAAACCGATCTAAAATTTTTGTTTTTGATTCTTTTTTAAAAATTTTACAACACGTTAATTCTACTGGCTAATGTCTTAAAATATCTTTTTAATGACACACACCACCATTTTATGCAATTGACAGATATTGTAATAATTTTTTATAAAAACTTATTATCGAGCCAATTACCTTGTTAAACCAGCTGATGTTTCTGTCACTTCAGGCAATTCAGTCGTAGCCTTGACACGGCTTCTATTCAATGAACCATACGACTTACGTTCCGTAAGCTCCTTTTCTTCTCCTTCTCCTTGGTCTTCATTCTCCTCAGTATTAGTCGATGGTCTGGTTCTTCGGATTGTGGAATAGGAAGGTGTGCTTCCTGTTAAGAATTTTCTAGTTGGTTGAACATTGACTTCTACTTCTTCTTCCTCATTCTCGTCTTGGCCATCCAGACTATATTTTCTAGAGAGTTCATCTTGCTCTTCGTCATCAGCAGTCTGTTTGGTGCCGCGATTGCGGTTAATAGTAATATACTGTTTCTTTTCCTTAAGGAAACCATCAAAATCACTTAACTTATCTAGACCTTCGCTTTGTGGTCCTTGGCGACTGTTGCCTCTCAACACCGATGAATATTTGCTAAAACCAGCCGAAGCTCCTGAGCTCTTGCTATCCGTTATCTGAGTCTCTTCTTTTTCGGTATTATCTTGTGTTTTAGTTTGTGTTTTGGTTGTGCGAAAACTACTGGTGGATGTGAAGCGATTGCGGAAGGAATTTAAAGCATTCGGTTTACTCAATACTTTTTCATACAGGGATTTACTAATTGAGGCTGGTGTGGTGGCTGTTAGAGAACTAGAACTACTGGAACTACTTTCCTTAATGGAAATGGTGCCATCATCTTTGCGTAGCAGGTGTTTTTCCAATTCATCAATACCTCCTACCTTGCGTATAAGTTCAATCAGTTCCTTTATAACTTTGGGGTCTTCTTCGGAATCCTTGTCAAAACCTTTAGGTTTGGCAGAAGGTGAGGGAGAATTTTCATCTTCCTCTTCATAATCAATATCTTCTTCGTCGGCCTCGGTGGTAGTTGTGGTTCGGGGTGTAGTTCTAAAGAAGGTAGTGGGTCTGGAAGTAGCAGCAGTTATGCGATTGTAGGATGAAGTTGGTCTAGCAGTAGTGCTGGTAGTAGATGTAATGGGGGCGACCGTGGTAGATCTATAAAGAAAATTTTTAAAATAAATTTATTGTGCAAAAACTTTAATAGACTGTTTGTGTAAGACGTTGACAATGCAAAACTTCACGTTTCTGTAATAGATTAAAGAAAATTTTAAAAAGTTTCCTTTATATTATTACAAAAACGTCAAGATATCTGACGCCAATGTCTTACACAAACAAGATGTAAAACTTCTATAATTTTCCACTTACTTTTTTATTTTGCATGGCACATTCCTGGCAAAGTCACAAGAATCTGCTGCTGGATTGAAGTAAAGACCCGATGGACAGGTAAACTGATGTCCTACAATGCCCAAGCCAGACGGTCCACTATCCAAACACCAGTAATATTTCTTACAATCCCTGGGATGTTGGAAGAAACCTTCTTCCTCGCATTTGAAATCTTTTGAAAAAATGTTGCATGTATTTAATTATTTAGTGGCAAGAATCTGTTAATAACTAATGTTTATATTCATATTACTCGTACCTGTGCCTGGATCCGGTGTCGTGGGCGGTGGTGGCGTAGTTGTCCTTCCTCCTATGTATAAAGATGATCCTTCAGCTTCAGTAAGTTTAATACTTGTTGGTGCACTAGTAGTAGTGGATTGTTGCCTGCTGCGTGTAGTTTGTGATGTTGTTTGTGTACGTTTGGTATTTCCTTTGCGTTCAGCATAAGTCAACTTATGTTCGGTGGTTGTTATACGATTGCGTGTTGACGACAAATTCTCACGACTTCTCGAACGGGAAGGTTTTTGTGGAGCACTTGGTTTAGAAACTTCATTTATACCCAAACTAAAAGAGAAAGTCAATGAAGTTATTTAAAAGTGAATATATAAGCATTCGTCATATAATTATCAAATACGTTTACAGTTTAAGTCTAATCTGGCTAAAGCTTTAAAGAAATGGTTTGGAAAATGCAAAGTTTTGGGAGACAAGAAGTGCAATAAACAAGTCCAATAGCATTCACTGTATCTTCATATGGTGAATCAAAAAGTTCTTGGTAGCGTTTGTGTCAAGTAAGCAAATTATTACAAAATTGATTAAAGTATTCTTAAAAAAATAGCGAACATGCTTATGTCACAAGGTTTTAAAATGGTAAAAACAAGCTATCTCTGCCTCTATAAAATCAACAAATATCTTCACAGGTATTCTAACAAATTCTGGTATAAACCAGACAAATCTTATATAGTATATAGAGCATAGCTGCTGGCCAAGTGGCAACAGAGTGCCGAACTTTAATCGGCTTCTTATACAAATGAGTACGCATACACATATTTCTCTCGTTGGACAGCATGGATGTAGAGGGTGGCGCAAAATTAGTTACCCTATGGGAAGATGATGTAATTTATGCCAATGTTTCGTATGTCAATCATATTTGACATTTGTAAACTAGACAGCTGCAGTATAAAAACAGACAAGCAATATATCGCTTTACTCCGCAAGAGTGGGGAATAATTGTGTTGATTATTTTTTACAAATTACACTATGCAACAGTCAATCAAACAAACAATCTTGACAGTGTAGCTTGGATAGTACTATCAAAGGGTAGTAAGACCCTATCCTTAGTTTGGAAATTTAGGTTACCAATTTTTTTTATGGGTGTCATCCGTTTTTGGCCAACAGCTAATTTAGCCTTGGTGATAGCTCTAAACTATATATGACAATAATGTAGCTAAGACTCTACCAAGCAAATCTTGTTAGCATGTTGTGCTAAAAAAATAATAACTTCGTGCATTTCATTGCAAAAATTAAGGAAAACATTTCTTTTCACTCTTTTCGGATTAACTTGCAGGGACTCTTAATTTTTTGCTAACAATATTTGGCAAAATTGTAGCTACGGTAAAGTTGGACAACTTTTGTGAACACATCGATATAATCTGTACCTTACAAATTTTCACAAAAATCTCCAAACTCAGTATAGGGTTTCATTACCCTTTGGTAGTACTATCTAACCTATATTGTCAAGACCGTGTGGATTTTTCACTGTTGCCCAGAGTTGTTATGTATTGCCACAGATATAGATTTGCATGCCTACCCAGCAAAAAAAAAAAAAAAACATGACAAATCATGTGTTGAATCATGGGTTCAAGTGATGACGCATTGGATCGATTTAGGTGAAACATGCATGATTTTTACATTAGCTTGTCATTGGAGATCATGTGTTTGTACGAGAATTTAAATATTTTGATATCCATTCAAATTAATGAATTAAAACCCATGCAAGTTCCCTGATTCGATGATGTTTTTTCACGTAAATACAAAACAAATAAATAAATAAAAAACTTTTGTCGCAGGATACGAACCGTGCTGTTCTCTCTTTTACTGAGCTACTGTACTCTTGTTATTTGTTATTGATAAAACTTATTTTAGGAAAATGTGTCACGTAAAAAAAAAAATAAATAAAAACTTTTGTCGCAGGATACGCCGTGCTGTTCTCACTCTCAAGGCACACTCTCTACCGCTGAGCTACCGTACTCATGTTATTTATTGGAGATAAAACTTGTTATATGAAAATGTAGCAATGTGATGATTTAATTCCGTTTTTGCATGCGTTTTTAATGAGTTCAAAAACTATAGCATTATTTACGATTTGCGATGATATTCAGAATGCATTCGAAGAAACAAATGCTCAAGAAAGCATGAAACAATATTTCATGTTCAACGCGTTAATTTATTTTTTGCTGGGTATTCACAGAAAAAGTATTAATTAACCCAAAAAAAAAAATTCAAAAAAGGTAATCAGGTTTAAAATTAAGCATATTTTGTGGAAGGTCTTCCCTACTGGATTGCCAACTTAAGGATTTTAACAAGGCGTGAGACTAAAATAATCGATTCTTGAGAAGTACTTACTTTTTTTATTTGGTAACTTGTTCACGTAATCTATTTAATCTAAAAAAATTATTCTCCTCATTTAGCCACTTGTATATAATTTTTTAAATTTTAGGTCATGTGATTTGTAAGCGAGTAAAGAAATTTGGTAATCAGAAAAGTAAGTCATTATATGGCAAGTAGTTCTGATGGTAATTTGTAATTTTTTTGCTGGGTACTTATGTACATATTTTATTTGGCAACATATTCACGTAATCTTAAAAGAATCATTCTTCTAATCGTGACTCGGTCTTAATTTAGTATTCTCATAAACTACGTTTATACGCGCCCTATTTGCAAATAAATTAACTCACTGTTTCTACGGCATATCCAAAGTACAAAAACTTGGTAGCACTTTTATAGAAAACTTACTCAAAAAAATAGTGTAAATGTATAAAGTATCAAATCAAGGCAGATTCACAAGGTAGGAGCGGAAATGCAGCTGAGCTATTTTTTTTTTTTCAAATTAAAGTTCATCCGAAACTTCAAACATTTTTTACGAAAGAGAAATTAAAAGAAAATGTAAAAAAATTTCAATATGAACAATATTTTATTAAAAAAATTTTGCGGAAACAAATCTAAAAATATGAAAAAACTATTAAAAAATTGTGAAAAGTGATAAACGTTGCAAATTTTGTTAGTGGTAGCTGCTGTGGAGAAATATTTTAAATTTTATGTGAATAATTATTATTATTATTATGTTAAACAAATTATATTTTTGAAGTTTTGGATGAACTACAACCCATGTGTTTTTTTTCATTGTTGTATTTTTTCATTGTTTTTGTAATCCTGATATTACCTGGAAATGAATCTGCCTTGGTATCAAATAATTATTTCTTTTAATTGTCATTATTTCTTTCAATATTTTTTGTGCAATATTTATCCAATTATTGTTTTTTTTATTAGCAAACATTTGTAAGCGTGACAACCTCAAGCAATTTACCTTTTTAGATTTAGACTCTTGTAAAGAAAATGGATTGCTTTTATCACGCAATAGCTTTATCTCCCTTTTTTTAATAACTTGATTTCGGCGCTCCTCTTCGGTCAAATTTATATATACCACATACATACATTCCTTCTACCATTTCCAAAGTAGTTTATTGTTTGAAGTTTGTAATATTAATTATTATTACTTTAAAATGCCTGTCACAATGCAATGTAAATTTTTTTAGATTTATATGATATTATTCAAAAGCACTTGAGTAGATCATTGTGCATTAATGAGATTTAACGACAGTTCGGGTAAGTGTATTTTACATGTTTATTTACGAAACCAGAGCGCACTCTAGTTAGGAGATATTGACAAGCAGCGTTTAAAAACTTCTGAGTTGTGCTTTTACTTCTGCTTCTGAAAATTTAAAAGCGAACGCATGAAACGAAAAGTTATACAAAACGGAGAATTTCAGCAGTCGCCATGTTCGTTCGAATAGTTGTCGATTTGATTGACTGCTTTAAATAAATTCGGATGTTACATTTTCGTGTTTTACTAGAATATACTTTTTTTTTTTTGCAAAAAGTGTTACTGAAACTCAACAGAGAAGTGTGCATTAATAATATGATTTTCGAAAGAAAAAAAATTTTAGCGTCGAACAAATTGTGAAAAACTACAATTTTTGAGTTAATAAGTGGTCTGTCTGTATGACCTATTAGGATGTCTAGACACATTCAGATTATATAACCAAATATTATTAGCAAAAAGTTAGGAGTCAATATTAAAAAAAATTCATGAAGAACTGATTTTTTCAGCATAAAATATTCTGCTTTATCGTGGTTGGCGTATTTGAAATACGACTACGACTGTTTGGTAATAGATTAAAGAAAGACTGTTGAAATCTTCTTTAATCTGATTTCCGAAATCTTTGGAGGTTCATAAAAATTAATTGCTAACCAAAATCGCCAAACTGAGTATAGGGGTTTACTTCCCTTTCGTAACACTATCGAGCCTATACTGTCAGGAGCTTTCGGATTTTTTACTGTTGCACAGTGTAATTTAAATATTTATAAATCCCATATTTAATTTTAATAAGCTTTTCTTCATAGAGCCAAAAAGGGCGGCATATCTCCCGGGCATATCTAGGGCGACATCAAACATATCATGGATGGAAATCATGGTACAATTGTACTTTTTATGGTACATTTTTGACCTCGTTGGTACCGTGGTACTACCTCGAGTTACTTGGTACAATTTAAAAATGCCAATGTTTTACTATATCGTCGGTTTGTTTCTGGTTTGCAGCAAACCAGAAACCAACCGACGATATAGTAACATTAATTTTGCCTATGTTGTCTTTAATTTTTGTGTGTGTGTTTTATTTAGGTAACCGATCTGTATGAATGTTATATTTATTATTTTTTTATGTTATTTTTAATTTTTTATACTGAATTTGTATACACATTTTTGTTAAGTTTCTGTTTTTTATTGTTTACTTCTGAATTTTTACACATTTTTTTACGTTTCCGCTCTTATTAATAAATATTAAAAAAATTGGTACCGTCATGGTCCAAAAAGTACATTTTGTTTTCACAGTTGGTACAAAATCCAAGAAGTCATTTTCCTTCCCTGTTGTATATGCAACGGCTAAGGAAATCTAATGTAAAGCCTGGATCCCACTATCGGTACAATATACCCATTTTTGTCGGCTCACTGAAATAAAGTCATAAGTAATAAGCTAAATTTGTCTTATTTCTGAACTAATTGAAATATAAGGACATGATTTCCATGAATTAATCGAGTAATACTGCCATTTTGGATTACTACTACTTATGACTTTATTGCAGTGAGCCGACGAAAATCGGTATATTGTGCCGATAGTGGGATCCAGGCTTAAGAAGTATAGAAACTATTTCAAGAGTAATTAATATTGTGTTAATGCATTGCAAGCTTTATTTAGGAAGCCTCTACGGACATAGTACGCATGTATGGCTAAGCACATCTTGCTTCACAGAAACTAATTCAGACTAATATTCTTAACCAAAGCGTACACAAGTAACTACTTCATATATCATTAAAGATTTACTTCAACCTCACTTACCCTAAAGCATCCAACATGGAATCCTTGGCGGCCTCAATCAATGGATATGCCTTGCCTGTACAGATGCCACGGAAATCATCGTTGTCGATGGCCCAAAACATAATACCGCCCAAGCCATTGTCCACCACATATTGAGCTTTCTTGCGCACAATAGCTTCATCATCATAGCCCACCCATTGGTTGCGACGATAGGCATAAGGACCCATAGCATTGGGATTCGGCTGAACAACTGTCCATTCGGGATCCTCCTTGATGTTTTGGCAAATTTCATAGTATGCCAAATAGCCCTTCTCACGTGTAGCATCACCCTGGTCTCCAGGCGATTCAGCAGGAGCACCAATCTCGGTACTCTCTTCATTAATCAAGGTAAACGAACGACCGTAAGTGGGTATACCCAACACCAATTTATCGCGATCAGCACCAGCATTTAAATAGAATTTAATTGAATAGTCCTGCAAATGAAATTATCAGTTATATCAAAACTCCCCAATTTCGTTATAATAAATAATAAATGGTAACCCACAATATTCAATTCGGCATCATAATTATATTCAGATTCTTCTTCCAATGAATACAAGGGAGCATGGTGATTAACTGAAGGCTCGTGGGATGAATGAAAATCGTATGTGAGTACATTGAACCAATCTAAATATTTATTCAACTTTGGTATGTCATAACCCTTTTCAATGTATTCAATGCCTGCTGGCACAGCCATAGTAACCAACAGACGTGGACGTCCGGTCTTCTCAGACTCCCTTTCGAATTCAGCCCTCAGCTCCTGCACAAATTGAGCGTAATTGTCTCTGTCTCGTGGTTTGCCACCCTCACGATGAGCCGGATACTCCCAGTCCAAATCAATGCCATCAAAATGATTTTGTCTCAAAAACTTTAGTATATTCTTAATAAACTTTTGTCTGCGTTCAGCATTTGCTACCAGGGGGGAAAAGCGTGAGGAAGCCTCATTCCAGCCACCAATGGCAATCATTGTTTTCAATTGCTTATTGTATGTCTTTAGGCCAGTGAATTTGGCATAACCTCCTAAAAAATAAAATGTTTCAAGTGCGGCAGTAATAAAATTAGAAACTTATTGGAAAGTGTTTGTTCATGATTGTGAATGTGTGCATGTGCTTTTTTTAACATGTTTTTGTTAAAAAAAAGCTTCAAGGTATAAATCATATCTTAATTCCTTATGCTTTTTGGGAACGGTTGGCATTAAAAGTTTGTTTACGTTGCCAAATTCAAATGGTAAATCAGCACACATACACACACTTTTAAATCCATATGTACATTTAGATGTACGAGAATGGTTGGGCATACCTTGTTCAATATCCTGATATTTATCAAACGGTTTCATTTGATTATCTTTCGTAAATCCTCCAAATGCGTAAATCAAATGTGTACACAAGTATGGATTTATATTTTGTGGATTAAACTTTGCTGTGCCTGGACGATAGACACTCCAGTTGGTGTAATAACATACAATTCTTCCTTCTGAACGGACCCCTGTGGATATGAATACGAACGTTATTTTTGTTGATTGTTTTTTTTTTTTTTTTTTGTAAACTTTTCAACACAATGTTGAGTGTGCAGTAAATTAAAGCATATTTACCATTCATGTAAAGTGTTGCACAGACCAGGAAGAGTAGCTGCCACATCGCTCCTTTAGGAAGCTAAAAATAAAGATGAAAAGAAGGATTAAACATTAATAAAGTGGTATTAAAGAAAGATAAAATAAATGTTTGTATAAAATATAAAAAAATATATAAAAAAAGGATGTAATGAAACTCATTTAATCCTTAATTGTGAAGAAAATATCTACATTACTCATTTCAGAGTATTTGCAAAGCAATTCATACAAATAACACTGTGTGACAAAAATTAATGAAGTAAAAATAACTACTGCAACAGTGGTCGCCAAACTTTATTCCTTGAGAGCCACATTTTTCACATACACTAACCTTATCTTCCGCTAAATTATGTACGTATTAGAAGAGCTCGATTAAGGACTATGCCCGGCTCTAAGACGTCTTAAATTAAAGGGCGCCAAAATGTAAAGGTAAAATAGTGTAAGTGCAATTAAAATTCGCAAAATTTCTTTGGGTAAAGTTTTCGTAAAAAGAAAATGAAATTTTTATTAAATTAATGAAAAATAATATGAAACTGCTTTGAAGTGGCCAAAAACCTTGGGATAATTAAATGTGAGTTAAAAAACATATAAGTTCGAACGCGGTTCATTCACTCAGTGAGTTTTTGAAGGAACACAGGTTTTTATATACAATTAATCCAAAGTTTCTCCAATTCTTTTATCCCTTCCAAAAAATATGATTTTTCGTGGTCACCAAAATAGACATTTGTTTGTGAGATGATTCGTCGTAGGAGTCAAATCGCTTTCCCCCGAACCATTTCTTCAACTTTGGGAACAAGAAATAATCTGGTCTAAATCTGGAGAATAGGGCGGATGAAGGAGCAATTCGTCAGTGATGCCAATTTTTTTTTTATTCTAAAAGCACATCAAAATTTAAAAAAGCACTAAAAAGCGTAAAAAGCATAAACGTGAAAAACGAGTGAAAATCCAAACGAGTGAAGTTTAATAATGTTTAATATTTTCTGAGCTGTTCTCTACTTAATGAAATATATCAGACGAAAAAGGTATTCTTTACACTGAAAAAATAAGTACACCAAGTTTTTATTAATGTAATTTTAAGAAATACACAAATTTCTTAAAAGCACTACTTAGAGCTTTTGCTTAGTTTGGCATCAATTCTTAAAATTTGGCGTTTTAAGTGTTCAAAAAGCACTAAAAATAGTGCAACAAGAACCGAGTTGGCATCGCACCAAGTTGGCAATTTATTATAGGCGCAGAAAAGCCATTCTGTGGGTACATTGCCACCCCTCAAAAAATTGCTGTTAGCCCCCCCCCCCCTAGAATTATTAAAAATTGCATATAATAATTTTTTTATTATTGCTCATGAAAATCACCAGTAGTTATGCACACCCCCCCACCCTCCAAAACACTAAAAAAAATTATAGCTACGTCAATGCAATTTATGGATTTTCCCATGAAAATGGCACATGCGTTTGTAGTCGACTGTGAGCAAACGCGGTACTCGTCTTGCGGAAAAAATATCTCATATCCAAGTGATCATTCAAAATTTAAACCACTGCTGCCTATGGCTTCCACAATCTCTCATCGGCTGATACCATATCGTAATTTTTTTTTAATTATTTCGGATGTAGAGATCTCAACTGGGTTCAGCCACAAATTCCGTAAACCACTTTTTTACTATTGAAATGCAAAATAATACTTGATGAGCACATTTTTCCATTTTCTTCTGCTATCAACGCCTGCCAAACACAAACTAAGGCCCTTATTATGAGTACCTTTCGATTTTCGACTACAGTCGAAAGTACTCATCGAACGAATTTTCATTTGGTATTATGATGAGCAATCGATAAAGAATTTCCTTATTGTGGTGTAGGGATGTAACGAATACCAGTTTAGCGAATGCGAATGCGAAAACGCAAAATACATTTAAATTTTTGCGAAAGCGAATGCGAAAGCGAATGCAAATATTACAATACGTTAAAAAAATCACATGAAATTAAATTTGTCTAAGAACATGAAGTTGTGTTGTATACATAGAACCACTTGAGTCTTGAATTCAGCAAATATTTATTAAAAATTGTTAAACTGAAAGATATATGAAATCATATTAAAATAAGTATAGTTAATAATTAAAAATAAATTTACAAAATGTTAAGCAATCAACCCATTCGTACTTTGGCCTTAAGACATTGTACTAAGTTCAACATTTCCTGTAAAATGCTACCAAAATACATATTAAGAAAAATGAATGAATTGTTCATGAAAAATTTTTGCAGAAGTAGTGCTCTGTTCATCTTGGGAAAAACATATGAAATATATCTTCAACATTTTAAGTTTTCATGCGAAATAATATGAGTGGCACTTGTTTCGCAAAAAATTTACAACAAAGAAGGATTAGTTAATATTTTTGCATTTAAAATTTTTTGTACGAAGTAATGAATGGTGCTTACCATTTTTAACAGAATAGTCTTAAGTAGAAAATATTTTCGCGCAAATCAAACACTGCCTCTTTTTCAAAAACTGGAAAATATTTCCAATATTTTTGTCTTTAATATTCGCTTTAAATATTCGCTTACATTTTAGCGAATGCAAATGCGAATGCAAATAGCAAAGGTAAGCGAATTATTTGCGAATGCGAACATTCGTTACATCCCTATTGTGGTGAATATTACTCACAGTGATTTTAAAAAATTGCCTAAAAATAAAAAGTAATCGTTTTTAATAAGCTTTCATATTAAAATACGAGTATTTCATCGAAAGCCAAATTTTGTTCGATAGAAAATATGTTGCTCAACGAAATTTTCGATGCTGATAATATGAATTGAACATTCGATTTTCGATGTTCGATAGCCAGCGAATATCGAAAATTGAATGCAACTCATAATAAGGGCCTAAATAACGCAGATTGCTCAAATTTAGACAGGAGTCAACTGACAGTTGCTTGTTGACAGAATCAGTGTTGCCATTTCAATTAAGAGGCGGGAAATTCAAGAAGACACTGCATTACTGGCCCACCTTCGTATATGTTTATTGTCACCTATAATCCAAAAAGCCATAAGTGCACTGTATATTTTTTTACAGGAGAAGTGAAAAGCTTAGATAAACAAAAAAATTAAAAAAAAGAGAGGTGTCCTAGGACACCGATTATAGCTATGCTGCTTAGCTATATAAAACAAACTTAATAAATAACAATGCAATAAAATTATATTATATGATGTCAAATTTTCTGCAAATATTTCAAAACTCGTTTTGAATGTTTTGAAAAACGTTGGTCTCAGTACTTTTAATGGCCGAAATTTTTTATCGGAACTTGGCTTTTTTACATTTGTGTTTTTTTTTAGATAAACATATAATACATGAATTGTAAGAGTCGATTTTTCATTAAAAATCGTCAAAATTACGATAAATCGTCAAATCTGGCAGCCGTGCTCCAAGCACCACCTTGATTGTTGTTTATATCTCTTTTATGTCAGCAAAAGTTGATTACCCTATCGCTTTGAATTCACAATATCCTTAAAAAGAGTAAAAAAGTTACTTGTGTACTTTTTAGTTTCAGGTGACGATATGTTTCATTCAGAAATGCTTACATATGGGTATGAATTTGTAAATATTTTCATTGTTATGTCATAAATAATTTAACACACATATTAACTGTTATTATTTCAATGGTATTTATCGTTGCTGATGTTGTTTCTTATTCAATATGGTTCTTATTATTTTTATTGTATCTCTTTAAATGGCTTGGTCACTTCTTGCCTCCAGTGAACTTAAGTTACGAAAGTGTGTGTATGCACAGAGTTATAAAGCAGTAAATACTCTGTCTGAAATTTCGTTAACTTTAAACTAACTTTAAGCTAACTATTTCGCAACTAGTACTGACTGACACTTGGATTAATTTCCAATTGAAACAACAGACTATTTTAACATTGCGATGTCCTAGGCGTTAGTAACTTGTCTCACTCCGCACTACTTTTCAACTAACTTAAAAGTTGATTTTTTTAAAGTCACCTGATAGTCAGAATTAATTTTGGGTGAATTATGGATAACATTGTAGTTAGCTTTTAGTTAGTCTACGAAAAGTTAACTATGAGTTGATTATTTTTGTAGTCAACCACACATTCTCCGATAGGGTATGTAAGGAATTAAGAAGCGTTTACCAGTATTTTGATATACACCGCGGTTCACTTGAATAAGTAAGAAAAGCAAGGAATTTTTTCAGGTCTTCGATTTTTTTTTTTGCGTAGAAAAAGCAGTGATATTTTGTCATGAAAGTTCTTTTATTTAAACCTATGCAGACTGTAAGTAAAACAAAAGCTAATTCATTAAGATAAAATAAAAGTCAAATATTATTCACTATTCATGCTAATAACTTATAAAGGGTGTTTTTTTTTAGGTATAGAACTTTGAAAAGGAATAAGAGAGAGACGCATTTTTTAAATTGACATGAAATTTACTTTACTCGAAAAATCACCGGGCATTATAATTTAAATATGACTTAAGGCATATGATCGCCACAGCTGGCTCGGACGTCTAATCTGGTGGACCAATTTTCGATTACTTTTGCTAACATTTGTGGCCGTATATCGGCAATAACGCGCCCAATGTTATCCTCTAAGTAATCAATCCTTTCGGGCTTATCGGCGTAGACTAGAGACTTCACATATCCCTACAGAAAATAGTCTAGCGGCGTTAAATCACACGATATTGATGGTCAGGTCCGAAACGTGAAACTATGCTGTTACTAAACGTTTCCTTTAGTAAATCAATTGTGGCACGAGCTGTTGTGTGCCTCCTGCACATTATGGTTTTTCAATTGATGAACGAAGAAGTCAGTAATAATAGCTTCACCATTGACTGTAACGTTCTGACTAGCATCGTTTTTAAGATACGGACCAATAATTTCACCAGCCCATAAAGCACACCAAACAGTTTTGCTAAGTGATGGCATGGCTTCAAATGTTGCACGAGTTGGATTTTGTAAACACGAAAACCAAGATTTTTCCGAAAAATTTTTCATAAAGTGGAAGGACACATATCGAATTTCTGTCCATGGTGGCGGATAGACTGATTTGGATCTTCCTTTACGCTCTACAGCAGCAATGACTTTTTCTGTACGCTCTGTACGACGTCTCTGTGGATGCATATTTATTTAGAGTAAACATGGTGTGAAAACATTCCATAGGTATCGAATTAATTGCTCTGATGCAGGATTATGTTGACCGTAAAATGAACGCAGTGCACGATGCCTATTTTGAACAGAACCATGATTTTCAAAATAAATTTGCACAGCTTGGAAGCGTTATTCAGGCGTGCATCTATTAATGTTGAAATTTCAAACCAAACTGAACATAATACTATGTTTAGACGGTACGTGCTTCGCTCTCTATTCATGCTTCACGCCCCAATCATGACCGAATCCACTTGCTTCGCCATACAAAATTATGAGAGCGAATCAAGTAGATTCAATATGAATCTACTTGCCAAGCACGTAAAATTGGTATCTTCTCTAACTTTTATCGCAGTTAATCGCCACTTTATCTGAACTAGCTATCAAAACAAAATAGGTATATGTGTATGTGTGTGTTTGTAAACAAATAAAAACAAACCAAAAAACATAGATGTGAGTTTAATATAAATAAATTTAATTAAGTTATGAATAATATAAAAAGGAAAAATAAGAAGAAAATATAGAGATGCCTTCAAAAACAAGATTTCGCATGAGTGGAATTTATGTAAAGTATATATGCTTGTGTATGCATGTATATACGTGCGTATGATACGTATGTTTGTGTGAATATACATAAAAAAATGCCACGCGAACAGTGATGCCAACTTTTTCAGAGCAAAAACCCATATTTATCTATTTATTTGCAATACAGAGAAAGCCCATATGGTTAATTATAAATGTATTGAATTAGTAAAAATTAAAAATTTAAGTTAACTACAATTTTAAATTTACTACATTTCATAGGTTTTTGTAATAATTTCAATTATATCGAGCCATATTTCGATTTTGCTTATAAGTAGAATATGAGTAGTAAAATAATTGAAGTTCATTTGGGAATACACTCCAATTATGGTGTACTATTTTAACAAAAGATGATCAACAAGAATTATACTCCTCGTTTCAAGAAATGCAGTTTCATCTTTTTCCTCTGGCCATGAAACTGTTTTAATAAAACAATTAGATTTTTAGGTGTTTCGTCTGAATTAATTTTTACATGAACATGGTTCAGTATGTTACATTCTGAACAGCATAAGCCTTTTCTTTTTAGACCGTATTTTGTATGAATGAAACAATTTGATTTATAAAATCATTATTGTATTTCTAACTTACTTTTAAAATATTTATAATCGCTAAAGGTCATTTCTACTACAACATTTGAACATGGTAATGTTAATAGTCTTAGAGAAAATATTGACAGTATTAGAAATGGATTATGATTAGTTGAATTTCTATAATTATAAAATTCAATCCAAAATTGATCAGTTTTGAGCAAATTTTTCCATTTATGTATCCTTAAATTTCTGATACTTCGTTCTATTTCTTCAATTTCACCATCCCAGCAAAAATTACCGCTTCCCAGAAGAGTTTTTGTAAGCCAGCTAGAAGCAATGCATTCAGTTTACAAAAAGCCGTTCATTTTTTGCTTTACTAATTCGTTTTACAGAAGCAATAATGTGCAGTTTTTGTGTACTCAGATGCAAAAGTTACTGGTGTACATTCTTTTACTTTTGTCCACTTTGTTAGAGAGCCTTACGTTAGTACTTTTCAGAAGCATTTTTGAAAGCTTTCGTTATCAAGAAAGCAATACATTGCTTCCCTCAGTGGTTAGTAATTAGATTATTGTAATTAAGTTATTTTATAACGTGTATGGTATCCTCTGTAATTGCTAGAAATATATTATTTTTTCTCACTATGAAAGATAAAGTTTTTCTTCCTTCATATTTCACCAAGCTGAATTAACATTCTGCAAAGGAAACTTTGCATGTCTAAAAGGGGTGAAAGCAGATAGTTTTTGAAAAGTGAAAATAAAGCCACCACACTTTAACAAATTAATATTTAGTAGATTTGCAAAACGCACTATCAAAGGTGAAAAGCACCAATTTAGTGCCTTTTTTTAAGCAACAATTTGAAAAATTCCGCACTGTTATCAATTAAAAGACTTTAAATCTAGTACGAAAAGCACTAAATTGGCACGCTGCACACGAAGCACGAATGAGTAGTCTAAACAACATGATTCATAAACATGATACAGAGAGCGAAGCAGGTGATTCAACTCGTCGTCTAAACATAGCATAAATCACTTGACAGCTGACAAAATGGACGCCAGTTAAAAAAGTGTTGCCAACTTGAAATTTTATACATCAATATAAAACACTTTTTATTACTGTTCAGTTGATTAAACCCATATAAAATTTGTTACCAGGCCATAATTTTTGAAATTGACACTGCAGAGTGGGCAGTATTATAGTGTGGGATGCTGCAACGTACTATGGAACAATGGTATTACAAGTAGAATAATGGACAGGTAAGGTAGGCTTTTCCTTTCCTTTTTTTTTTTTTTTTTGCAACTAACAGTGTTCACAGCTTATGATAGCTATATTTACTGTTGAGATAGTTGCTTGTGTTTCAGATTCCGATCCAATTTTCAATACCGAAAGGATTGAGTGTAATACAACTCTAAGAA
Source organism: Tachina lurida (assembly GCA_944452675.1). Taxonomy (NCBI): domain Eukaryota; kingdom Metazoa; phylum Arthropoda; class Insecta; order Diptera; family Tachinidae; genus Tachina; species Tachina lurida. Next base: position 93,004,648 of record OX101755.1, read on the forward strand.
CTTTTCTCGGAGAGTACGTATTATTATCTGTGTGCTGTCATATTTCTTGTACCATAATCTTTTGAATAGAAAAATAATTTTATTAATATCCTCGCTGTTTGTTGTGTTTTACTTTGACATCGAGCGACGGGAAACCTTTTATAAAAAACTATAAATTTCAAAATACAAATTCTTGTGAATTGAATTCAAAGTTTAATTGTTTTAAACTGTAGTTTTTTTTTTTTCTTGTGAAAAGTATCTTAATGGTAGCACATATGTATGTATATGTATGTGCAAACTGTTGTAAAGATCCAATTGTTTTTAAGTTTGTTTAAGTATTTTAAATCAAAATTTTTAAATTATAGTCCAATAAACGACATAATTAAACACATCTGTTTGTGGTTGTCTGTATTCGTTTACACTTGTTACTCGTAACTACTCAGCACAGTGTAATGAAGTCAACTTAAATATGGAAAGCAATTATGTCCAAACTTTGCTTAGCTTATAGTGTTTTCACACTGCAAGTTAAAACCTGGTTTTAATGTTAAAACCATAAACAGCTGATTTTGCATTCACACTGCAAGTTTGTTAAATTCAGGTTTTAACTCACAGAATGTCTAATAACTTTGCTCAAAATAAAATAAATCTCCTGCAGAAATGCGTGTGTTTATTGTTGTATTTTTTCTGATTTTTTAATAACACTTATTTGACAAACTGTGCAACAAATGTTTTGTTTGTATGAAAAACTTAGAAACTTTACAATGCGCTCTAAAATAGAAACTATTTTATATTTTGTAAATAAATGTTTTAAAATGATGGAACTAGTAATACAAAGTGAAGAAGTGATTGGAAATCAAGTTAATGTATATAAAAATCACAAAATAAAACTTTTTTATCGGCGGATCGATGTCAATCACATCGTCTATTTTCACTTTCCAGAGGTCAATGAAAATATTTTCGTTGTTTTCCTTTCAAAAAACTCTTTTTTACCATAATTTTTTGATTATTGTTGCTGCTGCATCCATTTTTAAGTTGAAAATCTTTCAAGCGACATCTATTGTTATTCACTGGCATAAACATTATCAGCTGCTGCCGGTCATTTTAACTTGGCAGCACTGAATTTACCACAGCAAAAACATTGTTGCATTTCATAAAACCAAATTAAAACCAATTCAGAAATGGTTTTAAGTTGGATTTGACAAAAACAATTTGTTTGGTAAAACCAGGTTTTAACAGTTGGTTTTAGCGTTAAAACCAACATTTATTAAATCCAAGTCAGTGTGAAAACACTATTATTTAATTGTTAATTAATATTTTGGTAGACAATTTTACTGAAAAGAAAAAAATTAACTAACGAATATTTCTTTTTGATGTGTAAATATCTATACGTTAGGGGGTATAAATCTTTTTCACAATACAGTCACAAATTTTGAGTAAGATGTGCGATGTAATCGTTCACCAATCGTAAAGCGTTACCAAATCGGTGTGAGCTTTGTATGAGTGTATTAGTGTAATCATACGGACAACAAGAAGTACAGAGAAACTTAACAGCTGCATAGAAATACACTCAACCGAATTTTAAAGCATACCTTCAGGAGCAATGTTAATTTTAATAGAAATTGCTTGTAAAGTGTAATAGTGTTGCCAGTGGGGATAATTTTGTTAAAAAGTTGAAAAATATAAAATAAATATAAACTTTTAAATAAAAGACCGTTTTAAATGTCAAATATTTGTTTAAAAGATATATAGCACTCTTTATAAAGAATTTATAATATTATATTATAACATATTTTCATTACGTACTGTTGCCTTACACTGAAGCTGGTGCACGACAATTCGGTAACAATCTCCATCTCATGCCAATTGTTATGGGTGGAGATTTTAAGACAAATTTTGCAAACCCACAGTCGCAAGCTTTATTTATTTTTATTTGACGTTTTCCACTTGCATATGAGCAATTCTCCACAAACCCCCACAACCAATAATTCCACTACTTAGATCCAGTTTTCCATCGATTTTTAAATACAGTAGAGGAAAAAATTTATATATCTTATTTTAGTTAGAATAAGCCAATATTAAAAAAAAAAATTTCATTACTAGATGTTTACAAAATATGCAGGCAAATATTTAACAAACCTCGAGTCACATCCTAATCCGCTTGCTCGTAATATTTTAAACTTTACTGGACACATTCGCCTAAAAAGAGGGACACAAGGGCTCTTTTACTCAACACTCCAGATGGGACTGCTTGAAAATAATTTTTATTTTATTTATTTTTTCTTCCTTTTGATTATCACTACTTATGTATTATTTATAACTATCTCTAAATTTATGTCCGACAGTGATCGGGCCTAATAATTATATTTTAGTTTTAGTTAGTTCATATTTGAAGATACAATAAATAAAAAAATATGTATTAAAAAAAAACAAGATGTTTACACATCTCGGACTGACATTGCTGTTTTTTCATAAAAACAATTATGCCCTAATTCTGTTCGACGAATGTATCGTCTTGTCTATGGACGAAAAAAAGAAGCAGTTTTGATTCTTTAAAACGATTATTATTTATTGTCTATGCTAGAAGGTTCGTGTATTTGCTTTATGATTTTGTTCTAAACATTATATCCAACACATATTTTTTCATATATTTTTCAAACTATTGTATAATAATTTAATTGAATTTTTATGTTTTAAAAACATGGCAATAATATTTATATTTTTCATTATCAAAGACAACAACCATTTTTGAAGAAAATAATTTAGAGACTTCAAAGACAAGAACTCAGAAGCATTTTCAAACAAAAGCGTCCTAATTCTTCTTACTGAATTAGGGCATTATTTTTATAACTTTTGTTATACATATATTCGCTTAGATATTGCATTTACATAGAGCCTTCTAATGAGATACGGAAAAAATACTTATTTTTAAGCGAAATCATCGGATGTTTAACTAGTTGTAAAGAGAAGGTTTATTATTATTATTTATTATTAAATTCCCATAGTTCCTAGGTGAAACGTAGGGCCTCCACAAACTAGTTAAAATTTGGTTTATGCACTGCTAAATCATTACTTTAATGCCATGTAAGCTTTTCCGTTAAACCCTCAGCTTCAAACCTTCAACTCCTCTAAGTATTAGAGAAACTTCCAAGGAAGCCAAGGAAATTTGTAATTGCAAGAAGTTCTCGCTTTTTTGTACCGAAGTCATGCTCGTGATGTTAGGTAAATCTGATTTTCGCATGTTCTTTTTTTATTTTTCTAAATTACTTTTAAATCAATATATTTTTTATAAATAAAAATATAATACTTCGTGACATGGATTTCATTTTCCTAAAAAATCAAGACATATCGTAAGTATTTGCGAAAACTTCGCAGATCTCCAATTTTGCATAAGTGAAATCTTAATTAATCTTCTTTCTTCTTCTTTTTTTAAAGGGAAGTACCACTCAGGCAATGAATGCCTACTACTATTAATAGGTGCTACCTTCTCTAAGAAATGGATAGTGATATAGAAGACAGGTGATGAAGGAAGAGATAGAAGAAAGCTTCATTCTTTTAGAACTCTGCTTTTTGCATGTTTTTTGAAATAATGCATTGTTGCAGCGCCTCTGGTGTCAATGAGGCGTATTACATTTTTTGAAGTTGTATTTAGTAGCTATTATATTGTTTATTTTACTTCACTGGTGATTCTGCTACACAACGAAGGAGGGCGCTCTGATGTTACATTAGGATTAGTATCTGCTGAAGTCGGTATAATTCAGTGACCAGTGACTATGCCTTCATCATTTGAGCAAGAGCCAAAACATTAAGACATGAAAAAAATCGTACTAACCCTTTCGACCCCGCTCAGAAACCAACTGTCCAAATGAAGGATTTTTGAAGATTTCAGAGTGTTGGAGTTATAGGGTGACTAGATAGTATAAGTTTAAGCATTTTTGGGCCGTTGAGGAAGTATTAAAGCACACTTTTAATTTTAATTTATTCTTCAATAATATTTCTGTACGATAATAAACAACGTATGAATACCGCATTTCAAAATTTTTTATAGGGATGTTCTTGTCTTGCCGAGGCGGCATCGACCTTTTCCTCCCTATATCAACTAATGGAAACTCTCACCACATCCCTTCGAATTTGGTCGATTCCATATTAACTTTACGTAACTTGGAGCTGAAACTAGATGCAAAAGAAGACGCATATGACGGTCTTGCTTCGTCTTTTATCCTTTGTCCTGAACTCATTTGCTATTTCCATCTGGAATTTTATAAGAAATATATATGGTTTACGTTATTCTAGACGATGTTGAGGTGCTTGAGATACAAACGCCATGAATTGGTGAATACCAATCCCAAAGCCCAGTACTATTTATTGGAGCGATGATTAATTTCCTCCAGCACCAAGCGACCTCAATAAATATTTTTCTTTTGGGAGTAAACGGCAGTATGTTCCAATTGCCTTATCTCCAATAAATGCAGAAAGCAACTACATTGCTTTCTTATCCAACTCACGAACTGTAGCAATTTCATGGTTGACTTCGCACTTCATATTGTGGGATCCAATACCAATATTTTTCAACAGAAGAATCGGCCTAATCCAACTCCAGGATTGGTTTTATACAGGTTTCACAACGTATTTTGTTTAGTTTGCTCATGTACTCGATGTTAATATTTTTACTCTGACTGTTGCAAAGTTGCTTAAAAGCAACTTCAACAAATAAAAAAAAATATTGCTGGGTACAACAGTACAACTTTTTTAATTTCTCTTTTTATTAATTTTTTTATTACACCTTCTCTTGTTAAATCTGCGTACTTATTTTTATAGCTTTGCTATTTATTTTAAATTAAAAATCAAAGTTGTTTATAAGCAACTTTGAGGTCAAAAGGGCTAAATATAGTTTTCGATTGGCTTAAGCTAAAATTTAACCTAAGGATTTGGTAATTAATATTTTTTGAGACATAGTTGAATTTGTAGTGTAGCGAAAGAAATAATTGCACATTGTCATTATTGTAGTTCTCTTGAATGTTCCTTTAGGAAGCCCGACTCTAATAAAAAATAAATAATATTCAATCAAGTCCTGCACAATACCATCTATAAGAACTTTCAAGACATGAGAGATTTTTCAAATGCTTTACTACAGCGAAATATTCTAAGACAAACCCTAAACAACACTGTAGACAACACTGCCAGACAAACAACTGAAACAAATGTCTTGCCAACAGTGTTGTTTAGCGATTGTTTTAGAATATTTCGCTGTAGTAAAGCATTAGAAAAATCTCTCATGTCTTGAAAGTTCTTATAAATGGTCTTGTGCAGGACTTTAATATTCAATAACAAATATTCAACTTCATAACCTAAAGCCCCTAATGAAAGGCAGATTCATTTCCAGGTAATAGCAGGATTACAAAAACAATGAAAAACCAACATGGGTTGTAGTTCATCCAAAAATTCAAAAATATAATTTGTTTAACATAATAATAATAAAAATTATTCACATAAATTTGAAAATATTTCTCCACGGCAGCTACCACTAACAAAATTTGCAACGTTTAGCACTTTTCACAATTTTTTAATAGTTTTTTCATATTTTTAAATTTGTTTTAACAGAATTTTTATAGCTTTGCTATTTATCTCGCGATACAGGGCTTAGGAAATAATTTTCGTAACAAAAATAATCGACACTATTACAGTTATAAATTTATTTTTGTTTTGATTCCTTTGTACCAGAGCACGAAAATAAACGAAACAAATTGTTTGATTTTCTTTTGTTTAATTCTTTGGAGTGAGAATAACAAAAACAGTGAAAACGATTGCTCAATTTGTTCAAGGAAAATAGAAAAAATTTTGTTGCTTTGCATTTGCGTATATACAGTGAATAACGACAACAAACTAAAAGACAAAGTTGTTTGTGTATTTCGTATTGCTGGTACTGCATGTGTGCATGTGTATTTTGTATTGCTAGGACTGAGTGTGTGCTGTGAGCAGTGATGGGAAAGTTAGTACTATCTATATTTACTATACTATTTAACATGAAAAAGGACCGTAACACATTTGATACTCTCACGGACAACTTAGATATGCAGTCAGAAGACGCGCGCATGCATATATTTTTGAAAATAATTAATTTATATAGGTAGCTTTGCTATTTATCTCGCGATACAGGGGTTAGGAAATAATTTTCGTAACAAAAATAATCGACACTATTACAGTTATAAATTTATTTTTGTTTTGATTTCTTTGTACTTAAAAGTATAGTACGGAAATAAACCAAACAAATTGTTTGACTTTGTTTTGTTTCGTTCTTTGAAGTGAGTGAAACAAAAACAAAACAAGAACAATGAGAACGATTGTTCAATTTGTTTTTGCTTTGTTTTTGCATATGAGCACAAACCAGAGAACAGCGCCGATCGGTTGTAAGCCGGCTAACACCTGTCACCAGCCACAAACAATACATTAATTTAATCGCACGCCGCTAGAAAAGAATATAATGGGGAATAAATGGAAACGTTTTGAAATATTTGCAGAGAATATGACATCATCATATACATAATATAATTTTATTGCATTGTTATTTCACACATGAAAGTTGTTTTAAATAACTAAGTAGCAAAGCTATAACCGGATGTCCTAAGACAACTCTCTTCTTTTTTAATAAAATATTTTTCATATTGAATTTTTTTTACATTTTCTTTTAATTTCTCTTTCGTAAAAAATTTTTGAAGTTTCGGATGAACTTTAATTTGAAAAAAAAAAATAGCTCAGCTGCATTTCCGCTACTACCTTCTGAATGTGTCTTGCCCTAATGCATTAAACACATTCACCGCAGCAAGCTACCGACTACCAAATGTCAAGGATAGAATACACATGTTTATATGAGAATGATTCTTTTGAAGACAGCAAGGCAACAAGGCGACAGGTTGTTGTCTATGCTGATTTTGCCGTTGTACTCCAATTAAACAAATTTCTCTTTCTTTTTCTACAATGAGCAAATGCAGTGTTGCCAGTATAATATAAAATGTTGAATGAATGATATCGTACAATTATTTACCAGAAACAATATCCAAAAGTTTGTGTATGTTTATGTTTTTTTACAAACCTTTTGAATTTAATACGTTTTATTGATTGAAATTATTGTATTTGTAGGTGCAGTGTTGTCAAATTTTAAATTTCATATATAACCAAAAGTTGGAAAAAATGCGTTTTTCAATTTGTTTATGTTAATTTATAACTTTGTAATGAAATTAAAAGAATACAATAGCCCACCTTAGGGCCATTATTACAACTTAAATGTAACTGAAAGTAGGACTTTATCCGACGTATAAAAAATGTTTCATTATTACAAATTTAATTTAACTTATCACGCAAGTTATCGCTCACTTTGAGCTAAACTAAAATTGTAATAGTCAAAATCCTTTTATACCTCCGACAAAATCCTACTTTTAACTTTAAGGGCCTAATTTTTTAAAACACAACGCCAAGCGTTGACAAATTTTATATGGAAAAAATTATAATTAGGCCCTAAGTTGTACTAATGTAATATAATATAGTATTATAATATATTAAATATGTAGAAAGATTTTTAAGCCCTCTCCCTTATTACCGTAGTTTTGGGGTTCAAAAATTTTATTTGTAATCTGCATTTTTTTTAGTAATAAAAAACGTATAATAGAAAAATCGGTTACATTTTAAAGAGCCTGGATATACCTTTAAATGGGTCTTAAAGATAGGCAAATTTGTTAACACTTTATAGCTATTTTAAAAAAGCACTCAAAAATCTCCTAATGCCTCCAAGTTGACAACACTGTCTCATACTTGTACAATTACAACACTTAAAATGTTATTGTTTTTGGTCTGGCATTTTTTAAAAAGTATAGTAAATTATGTTTTAATGTATTTTGTTGTTGTGGCCTTGTAATGTAGTGTGTTTAAAAGGGCTATTAATTTTAAAATGGTATTTTAATACGAAGCGTGAAAACCCTTAATAAATTAATTCATTTTTGTACTTTTACATGAAATAAGTACATACATTTTAAAAGATTAATTAATTTTTACAAATCCAAAATATATGAAAGTGGCAATACTGAACTATGTATTTGCACTTGAATATCAGGTGCAGATGGTGCTGCTGCCGTCTCCAAAATAATTAAGTAGCCGACTACAAGGCAACAAACAAATGCTGCTAGTGGCATTTGAAGTCGTGTGTTCGTGTAGCCTGCTGTGGTGAATGTGTTTAATGTATAACTTATGACATGTGTTTCACATCCGACTTATACATATGTAATTTTGGCGACTTATAATTTTTGCTTTTTAAAGTAATTAACTAATTACATGGAACATAACCTCTTTGATAAGATTTTGTGCAATCACACTCACTCTGGTTTCAGCAAAACAGCTGATGTCAACTGCCTTGTCAGATGAAAATAGAGTACACTATAATTCAAATGTTGTGATTTGACATTGCCACATATATGCAATACAATATGTAAAAACCTTGTCGTTTATTATGGGTTATATTATGAAACAAAAAACATTTCTCTCACCCAATGTACATTGAATAATAATACGCATATTTTAAAACCAAAATTACATCAACGTGAATTGTTTAATAATATTTTTATATAAATAAACCAAGTTAGAAAAAAAAATATAATAAACTCCACACGTTGGCGGAACGTGCATAGTCTACATAACATGACTCACAAAAGACATTGGAAAACAAATTGGATGTCGGCATGAAAAAGTTAATTTGGTGCCGATTTACCTCACGCCTTGCATTTTTTCTTTCTATAACATTTTATAGCATTAGTTAACAATTTTGCTTAACTGCAACTGAAAGCACTTCAAATGCGTTTTTATTTAATTTTTTTTTATTTTTTGAGAACTTAACATTGTTTTCCTTTTAACGGCTTATTAATTTATAATGACTTTATATATAATAGATAGAAATTGATTTGAGAAATTAGTTAAAAAGGTATTTTTTACATTGGTTACGTAAAAAATATCTATAATATAAATTGTTTTTTTTTTAATTATAATGCTTGGAATAACTAATACAAAAGTGAAGGAAAATGGTAGTGAAAATACTAAAAAGAGCTGCCAATGAGGAAAATTTAGCTGTAACCATACAAAAAATTCATAATCAGTTTTTTTTAATTATCTATATTTAATTAAGGTAAATTGTTTGAATTATTTTCTTGCTTAATACTGAATTTACATCTGAATGCAATCTAGTAGATTTCAGTCATTAATCTACTCACCCTAGTCCTAACCTGTGGAGAAATTGTTTCTTCTTTCATCTCCTCTACCCTTTCCCTTCCATTAGTTTCAGTGAAATTACTTTCATTGAACAAAATCTCTCAGGCCCAATAATTGACTTCCCAATTATATGTCATTAGCTAATGGCCACTTAAATTCAAGTGGCACTTAAATGTAGCTTAATTTTTTCACTGGTTAATTAAAGTTCTTATTAAATTATGTTCAAAGTACGGCAGCACTACAAAATTTTCCAGTATAATGGAAGGCTTTTTAAACAACAGCTGCTTATTATAAATAAAATAATTAGGTTATCAAAATGAAGAAAACTAAAATTGCATAAAAACTCATTTTATGAAACAAAAAGAGCATCAGAATTAATTTTTTTATTTATTTTTCCATGATATGAAACTATATACTGTATATGTTATATATTTATGAAAATTAAACGAAATTCTTTTTAATACGACCACATGATGTTCATGTACATGTTTTCAATAGACACACACAAGCACAATAGCATATGGTATACTCGTGAAACTTAAGTGTGATTTAAGTACACAAGGTTGGGCACTTAAATGTCTCGCAAGTTTGAACTGAAAAAATGAATTCGGTATTTAAGTGGCACTTAAAGATAAATGACATATAATTGGGAAGTCAATTATTGGGCCTTACTCCCTTTAGTTTTTTTTTTTTTTTTTTTTTTGTTGAATTCATTGTTTATACAAATTATCTCTAAAATTATCCATCTCTACACCGAAAGAATTTCGCTTCATAAGTCCAATGAAACAATTTCATTAAAATTTTTCACAAATCTAATGATAATTTCACAAATCCAATGAAAATTTCATGAATATTGTGAAAGAATTTCATTAGAATTGCTTCGTTGGTATTCTGGTTTCGTAAGAATATTTTATTGAATTTATGACAACAATATTTTGTAATTATTAAGAGATCCCTTTATATTTAAGTTATTTCGTTATTTTCATGAAATTATTTTATTGTTTCGATGAAGTTATAGCACTGCATTAATTGCACTGTTAAATAAATTTGATCAAGTTTTCAATCAAATAATTTTGACGAAACTGGTTTCATTAACTCAACGAAGCGTGACGTTGGTTGAATTTTAATGAATTTTTCATTAGATTAATGCCACTTATATCCGACCGAAAATGGAATACAACTCTTATGTATGGGCCGGCGCTTCAAAGTCTTTTGGGGCTGCTCGACCGCGTACAGGAGAGGCCGAAGAAGCTCATCGGTGACAGTAGGGTAGCCCATTCTATTGATTCATTGGAGCATCGACGCAATGTGGGGTGCATTTCATTGTTCTATCGTTTATACAACGGAATGTGTTCTAATGAAATTAGGGAACTTGTTCCTGAAACCCGCACATTTATACGTACAGCACGTCGTGCCTCATTCAGAGCACATCTCTTTGTGGTCGATTGGCCAATGAATCGCACTACGCATTACAGAGAGAATTCCTTTTTTAGCCGAACTGTACGTATGTGGAATCAACTACCTGCGGAGGTCTTTCCTGTCACTACCACCGTGGGAGGGTTTAAAACAAATGTCCACAGACACTACTCCCTCTATGCATTGCATGAGTAGGGGTTATCCCCTGAGTGCTGGTCCTAAAAAAAAGTCGAAATTCATAGAATTTAGGCCGAAAATTCTTTCAGTGTATTAGTTTATCATTTTTGATTATTATAATATTTTTTTAATTTTTTGTTTGTTAAGTTTATTATATTGTTTGGCAAAATGCTGTTTAACCTCAAATGGTCTTTCCCACGATATATATGATTCTTTTTTAGACAAGAATTTTCAAAAGCCAACTTAGCCAGCTATTGTTAGTCAAAGTCCATAACTATAATATTCATTTTTGTTGCATGTGTTTTATGTGTGTTTTATCTAATGTGGGTCTGTCTAACAGCAAAGCTATGCCAAAAATACAAATTAGAAAAATATGAGAGTATATACATACATACATACCAATTCAGGAAAATACAAAAAATTTAATTCCAACGGAAATATACGTACGTTCAGACTAATTACCCAATTTCAAATGAAAAAAAAAATAAAATATAAGTATGTGGAAACATATAATATTATTATGGTCAATCAGGTAACGTTAATAAGGTTACACCAGCCAATTAGGTAATGTTTATTAAATGCGGGCCAAAATGAATTTATAAATAAAAGCGAATTAGGGCCGTTGGTAGTATAAAAAAAAAAAATTTAACTAAAATTAACACTAAACTCAAAATTTTAATTATTTGTTAAAAACTTCAATCATCTTTTAACAAAAAAATAGTGTTTTCACACTGACATGGTTTTAATAAAAGTTGGTTTTAACGTTAAAACCAACTGTTAAAATCTGGTTTTACCATACAAATTATTTTTGTTAAAACCAACTTAAAACCAAAATTGGTGTTGAAAATGCAACCTTGTTTTCGCTGTGTGCTAAATTCAGTGTTGCCAAGTTGAAATGACCGGCAGCAGCTGATAATGTTTATGCCAGTGAATAACAATAGATGTCGCTTGAAAGATTTTCAACTTAAAAATGTATGCAGCAGCAACAATAATCAAATAATTATGGAGAAAAAGAAAGAGTTTTTTGGAAGGAAAAGAACGAAAAAATTTTCATTGACTTCTGGGAAGTGAAAATGGACAATATGACTGACATCGATCCGCCGTTAAAAATGTCTTATTTTGTGATGTATTTGTGCATTTTTTATATACAATAACTTGATTTCCAAGCACTTCTTCACTTTGTATTACTAGTTCCATAATTTTAAAATATTTATTTACGAAATATAAAATAATTTCCATTTTACAACGCATTCTAAAATTTCCGAGTTTTTCATACAAACAAAAACTATTGTTGTACAGTTTGTCAAATAAGTGTTATAAAAAGCAGAAAAAATACAGCAAAAAACACACACATTTCTGCACGAGATTTATTTTATTTTGAGCAAAGTTATTAGACAGTCTGTGAGTTAAAATCTGAATTTAGCAAACTTGCAGCGTGAATGCAAAATCAGCTGTTTACGGTTTTAACTTTCACTATAAAAACACTATAAAGTTTATAAGTTCAAACTGTCCATAAAAATACTTCGAATAATTTACCAACTATTAATGCAAGACATCATAATGCTATGATGTCCGTCCGTCTGTCTGTCTGTCGCACGCTATTTTCTCGGGAACAACGAGAGCTGCGGACCTGAAAATTTCACAGAATATGTAAACCTTTGGCCGCTACAACAACAAATATATGAAAGTTTAAAATTAAGGGGCGTTCCAAAGCGAGCAACAGAACATGTTGAAGTCTTAATGTAATATACGGATGTATGTAAGTGTCTATACAGTTGAAAATTTCAAAGTCGGTGTATTTATATGTTTTTATGCAGACTACACCCATTAACAACGAATTTTAAAAATCATAATTAAAGGCTATTCTATCAGTTAATGTAATTATGATAACTTGGTAGTATTTTGGAAACCGTAAGAGCAAACGCTTTAAATTTCCAACAACGCTAAAACTAAAGACTCAAAATTAAAAAAATGTCAAAACAAAAAATCGCCAAAATTAAAAAAAGCTCTCACATGAAAAATATATTTAAAAACAAAATAAATCGCTTAAATTAAAAAAAAAAGTCACTAAAAATAAAATGTCACCAAAAGTATAAAAAACGCCAAAAACCGAAAAAATTGCCAAAACGAAAACTAATATAAAAACTAAAATAAATGTTAATAATAAAAAATCGCTAAAAACCGAAAAAATCGCCACAAAGAAACGAGCGCTAAAACTAAAAATGAATCACTGCAACTAAAAGCATCGCAAGAAAAAACGAAAAAATTGCATAAAAGAAAAAAATTGCTCAAACAAAAAAACAGCGCCAATACTAAAAAAAACAACAATTGAAAAAATCGCCAGAAGCAAAACAAAAATCGCCAAACCAAAACAAAAAGTTCCAAAACAAAAAAAAATCACTTAAACCAAAATAAATCGCCAAAAACTGAAAAAATCGCCACAACAAAAAACCCCAAAGCTAAAATAAGTCAAAAACCGGAAAATATCGCAAAATCAAAAAAAGCCCCAGAAATAAAAAAAAATCGCCAGAAACCGAAAAAATTAAAAAAAAAACGGAAAATAAATTAAGCACCAAAACCAAAAAAAAATCACCAAAAACCGAAAAATATAAATAAAATCGCGATATATAATAGCCCAAAACTAAAATATGGTCAAAAACCGAAAATAATAAAAATGACAAAATAAAAAAAAAACCAAAACTAAAAAAATCGCCAAAAACCGAAAAATAAAAAAATTCCAAAATAAAAAAAATCTAAAATCAAAAAATCGCTAAAAACCGAAAAATAAAAAAACCAAAACTAAAAAATCACCAAAAACCGAAAAAATATAATAATTCGCAAATTAAAAAATAGACTAAAAAAATCGCCAAAAACCGAAAAAATAATAAAAATCGCAATATCAAAAAAACCCCAAAACGAAAAATTCGTCAAAAACCGAAAAAATAGAATAAATCGCAAAATAGAAAAAAACCAAAACTAAAAAATAAAATCGCCAAAACCGAAAAAATTTAATAAATCGGAAAATCAAAAAAAAAAACCAAAACTCAAAAAATTGTCATAAAACGAAAAACAGTTTAGCGGGTATTTAATTTTTTTTAAAAAATGACTACCAGGTAAGATATTATATTATACTATATTCGATTATATAGGCTAAAGTTCGTAGTATTACATATGTGTCCTTAATTATGAAAGTGGTCTAAGTCACATGTATTTTTGCTTCGAAATATTAAATAAATATTGAAAAAACTTCAATAAATATTTAAAAAATAGTAAATAAATTTATATTAATCGAGACCAGAACAAAGTCTTAAATTAAAAATTATATAAAAATAGCTTTGGATTTGTTCAAATGTAATCTACTAAATATCTCTAACCGTCATACCTAAATAAGAGCGGCAAGCGTCGCGTTAGCAGCAGGGTACGCATTTTCAGTACATTTAAATGTGAAAATATTACTTGATTGTACTGAAAATACGTACCCTGCTGCCAACGCGACGCTTGCCGCTCTTGTTTAGGTATGATGGTTACAAAGAAATATATGACTTAGACCACTTTCATAATTAAGGGCACATATCGTCGCTGTTTTAACTTACTGACCTAACTGACATCATTTTGAAAAATGAGTTAAGTCCACTATTAGACTTTACGAGTCATAATAGACCTTGTCCACAATTTTTATGACTGTAAACATTACTGTCGAGCCTATAACAGTAAAAATATTTTAGACGTTTCCATAAGAATACATGTGGAAAACAATCATAAAAGGTCCTCTCCTGTAAAATTTACCAAATGTCAGTTAGGTCAGTTAGTTAAAACAGCGACGATATGTCGCATTTTATTTAATTTATTATAAAACAATTTTATCACTTGCACGTGCTGTTGAACGCTTTGCCCGCCCATGGTGATTTGGCAAAACAGACTGAATAAATGACTGTTAATACGACAGATGTAGCTTCAACCACAAAAGTTTGGAAGTGCCTATTGGAAGCTTCTTTACATAAGCAAAAGTTTAATTTATAGGCAAATAATATAAACAAATTATATTCTAACATAATGAGAAAAAAAACTGGGGTCTAATTGTCGCTTTCGATAACGAGCTGATTCGATCGCGTTTATCAGTTTTAGATTATGGCATTCGTTATGGAACAATATAATAATATGGTTAGATATCGAATGCCATAATCTCAAACTGAAAAAAATGTGATCGAATCAGCTCGTTGTCGAAAGCGATGATTAGACATCTGGTCAATTAAATCTTGTTTGTGCATGAATTATCATCTGATTCCCAGCTAGCATTTTGTATCATAATCCAATTTTTTCCGAATCAGCTTGACGGGAAAAATAACCGTATATGAGCTCATTTTTCGATCATAAATGATACCCCCGTTGTGAAAAAATGATGAACAGATGAATCATACCAAAGAATCAGTTATGATACGATTTGCTGATTATTTTTGAGCAATTTTCATATTAAATCCCTTAAATCACCTTTTTGCGGTTTCTTTGCATGTTGTTCCTCTATTTTCAAGAAATCATTATTTGATCATGTAGATGAATCATAATTGAATCCTCTTTCAATCGCCCAAGTGATAAATCACTTTCTAATCATCAAAAGCGATCTGTGGAGAATCATATAAGAGATTTCTGCCAAAAATGATCACCCAAATGCTAGCTGGGTTATGTGGTATATGCCATACGAATGTCTACGAAAATTACAAAAATAAAACTGAAATTGGTGTTCAAAGACCCTGTGCTAAATGGAGGAGACAAGTCGCGCTTACGCTATCTGCCACAAATACGCAGTTTACATTAATATAGTCAGAAATTTTTGCTACTGCTATTTTACGAGCGATATATGAATGCGATAAATATTATACAATTGTACATAACGCTCGTTTACTTCAGCAGTGTCATAAGTCAAAAAACAAGTTTTTTGCGTCAAAAATGTAAAATAAAAATGTGTAAAAATTGTATATAAATAGCTTGTACTGCCACATTCTGAGAGAAGAATATTTTTTTCACGTCTCCATTGAGTTGTATGCAAATTAAAAACTTTAAACGCGTTTTCAGCAAAACTAGTTTTTTTTTGAGTTGTGACACTATTGAAGTAAATGAACGATATGGTGAATGACGTACAAATGCATGCACATACATAGATACATATGTATATTAACACATATGTATCTATGTATGTATTGATTGTATTTAGTTGTCTAATTTATTTATTTAAAATTTTAGCCTCGAGCTATAAATTCTTGTTTAATTTGTCTGTTTGTACAAATGAACGTTTGCATATTTTATAGTAAATATATTTACATATATACATATATAAGCATTATGTGTGTGCAATGCGACATACATATGTAGTTATGTGATCTTAGGTGTCCAATTTAGGCTCTAAAATTTACTTGCAAATGCCTTTAGCGCCATACAAAAATCGAACTGCATTCTTTTGGTCCTTTGTAAATATAGAAAAAATCAACTTCAAGGAGAATCAACATTTTTGAATGCAGATACATACCAGAAAATGACAAAAGTATCGTTTTAAGTACTCTTTTAGTATTGGCCGCAAACAACTATGCATGAGTACAGCTAAAAATAAAAACCACGCTCATATGCATTAATTTTAAACCGAATACGTATAACTACAAACAACCAACAACTATATTCATACACATTTCATTAATTATGCAGCACAAACGACTACAATTAAAATGTGTAGAATGTGTGAGCTACAAACATACGCATGAGTATAAAAATACTCTGACAATTAGTCGGCTAAACATGCGTATATACAAGGCTATTTTATTTACCCACACATACACTCCGGGAAAAGCTGCAACTTAACAATAAGAACGCTTAACATTAATTCAATAATATTCAATATAATAGAAAAAGTATAAAATTAATAAATTAATACTGTAAATTAATATTTTTTCCATATTGAAACAAGAAATTTCAACATGACTAGAGTTTCGTTAATGTTTCTTATTAATTCAATATGGTTTTTATAGATTTTAAGCTGTTTTTTCTCTGGGTGTACAGCATGTTCTCAAATAGCCAAAACACATTTTCCATTCCATTTATGTACACAAATGGTGGCAAATGATGAATAAATATCCCGAGTATAATTTTTCCAACTAAATATCCATACTCTTAGTATGAGCATAGTCCGACTATAAGTATAACAGAGAGTCAATACGCTTGATATGCATGTGTCTTTTTATTTATACTTGCAGCGAATTTTAGTTTTTCGCATAAACGAAGTAGAGATGCTTTTGTATGTTGAAATCGGCTATAGTCATAGTTGCTTGAGTGAAAATATGCAAGGGTACGCATAATATGCGCTACAATTATGAGTATACGCAGTTACCAAAATTAAGACTATTTCCTTTGGCAAATACTCATTAGTAGCAACTGGTTAAAAATATGTTTAGAACTTTTTTTCTTCAAAACATTCTTTTATACTCGTATTAAAAATAAAAGGACGACAGCAACAGTGTAAACCTACTAATTTCATTGCTAAATAAATAGTAAAACAAATAATCTTAATTGCCCTTAATGAAAAACTTTTTACAATTTGTACAAATTTTATTTAATTGTTGCAACATAAATTTTCCAAACCATCATCATTCAATAATATGTAAAATCCCAAAGGGGCATAAATTTGTATTTTTTAAATGTTTTTGATAGCAATTACACCACAAATTGAATCATATAAAATTAAAATGCTATTAAAATAAATTTGAATCGAAGAAAATGACCAGCTTGTTCCTAACAAGTTTTTTCTTTTAAAACTCCTAGTAGTTTTTAAAAATTTATAAACTGAGCAAACACATTCTTTGTTTAAACAATTTATGAAATTTAATTATCTCTAAATGGTCAAATTGTTTATTGCAGCAGGAAAAATTTTAAAATAAAAATTTTTAAGTTTTTTTTTTATATTTGTGCAGAGTTTTTAATTTACACACATGTGCTAATCTGCAGTACATACGATACGAGTATTAACACTTGCAATAAAATTTTATGGCAGGCAACAACAACAATGTGTTGCAATTTATTTAGTTTATGTTGCACAAATTGCAAAAGATGCCTTAAGTTTAAGAGACAATCGAGTTGAAAAATTGTTTTTTTTTTTTTTGTCTTTTTAAAAATGTTTGTAAGTATGGCAGAGTTGAATTTTTCAAGATTATAATAAAAACTTTTGAAATTATTTAAGAGCAAACATACTTTGCAGTAAGTCAGAAAATCATTTTAATTAATAATAATTAAAATGGAGATACAATAGATCGACTTTGGTCGCAGTGTCCTGTGCTTCTCGTTTCACTTAATTCATTCATTCATTCAAGGTATATATCGGAAAAGGTAGCATATTCAGTGAGTTGCCAGTAGTTTGCTCTTCAAAAGAGAGACGAATAGCAAAACAAAGTGAGAGAGTTGTAACGGTATTATTCCATCTATCATTCGATTAGAGCAGTGAACCGAAAGCCATACCACAATTGTGGACAAGAAAATCACACACATGCTTATGCTCTTTTTTTTGGTCGTCACTGAGAAAGCGACGAATAAAGTTGTGCTCGCATGCACGAATTTCTTCCTTGTTTTTTGTTTAGTTTTTTTGAACACTCGAAACGAAATTAAAGTTCAAATTTAATAAATTTGTACAGCAAAAGAAATAAAAAATAATTAAGGAAGCTACGAAATATTTTGTGATAAAAAATGCTTTTGGCAATATGCAATGCATTTGATCTTATGCAACATTTAAAAATAATGGGGAAGATTGCTTAAAAAGGCATTTGAATACTTTTCACAGCTCTGTGAATAAATTTAATTTGGAATTTTTACACTACATTGTTGACTGAATTATTAGATTTTTTACTTTTCACTTAAATTTTTATTAAATTGCGCAACGAATAACCACAGAATGTATTTTATATTACACAACTTTTCTTCAAGTGTAACTTTATTTTACTCTCATTTTTCTCACCAATACATATATATTTTATTTTGCGGATCACTGTTTTAAGGCTACACCACAGGCTTCCCATTTTTACGATTTTTGCCATAAATAATTATTTTTATGTCTGAAACCGCCTTTGAAACGATTAACAAGAACAATTGAACTTTGATAAATTGAACAGTGGTACAGCAATTTGTATGGGCGATTATCATTCGCACGATGACAAATTTAAATAGTATTTTTTTAGGGTTCCGTACACCAAAGGTTAAAAAGGAACCATAAGCACCCTTATCAGAAATAAAAGGCGAACATTTTGTTCAGGTGAAATATTTCCCGTGAATAAAAAATGGTGAGCAAAATTAGAAAATAGTATACTGACACAACAACAACACAAACATTGGCGATCACAATTTTGGGGAAGGGGAACACATTTCACGTGAACTTTTATTCCCGATAAGGGTGATTGTTTTCGCTCCGAACCTGAAATTTTCACTGAATATGTAAAATCTTGGCCCCTATAACAACAAATATTTCATATAATTGTAAGAGGCAAAATTTTTAAACGCTAAAACTAAAAAATTACAAAATGAAAAAAATGGCAAAACGAAAAATCGCAAAAAAAAGATAGAGGCAAAATCTTAGAATTTTCAAAAACGCTAAAACTAAAAAAAACCCAAATTTAAAAAAAATTTCGAAACAAAAAATCACCAAAATGAGAAAAGGACTTAAAAAAATAAATCAGTAAAATGCAAAAAATAAGTTCACCAAAAAAATAAAAACACTCGCCAGAAAAAATAAATGAATCGCCAAAACTAAAAAAATCGCTAAAACTAAAAATATGTATTGTAAAAAAATATAAACAAAAACTATGGCCAAAAACCAAACCAAAAACGCTTAAACAAAAAAAAAACGCCAATACAAAAAAAAACTCCAAAAACCAAAAAGAAAATCGCCAAAAAACCAAAAAGACGCCAAAAAGAAACAAGCGTCAAAACTGAAAGGTTCGTATAGTGTTTTTCATACGGGATTTACCGGGAAAGAAACCCCGGGAAATTTGTGCGGGAATTCCCGGGAAAGAAACCCCGGGAAATTTGTGCGGGAATTCCCGGGATATTTTTTTTTTTTTGCTTTTATTATGGCAACTTTAGTTTGTATGTACACATTCTTCGATTAGTGTCATTATTCACTTTATGAATGCGATTGTGCAATAATAAGGTGATGGCACTAAAACTATAGCTAAAACTTTAAAACAATTACGGCCGAATTTTCATCTGGCTGTCATTTACTCTGAGACTTAGAGGCCTTTATTTGCCAAAAGCTGAAAGCCGAAACCGAAAAGTCATTCCCGGTTTCCCGGGAAATGAAAAAGTCCGGGAAAACAAAAATTTTTGATTGCACGGAACTAGGGTTTGGGAAAGGGGAATTCCCGGGCGGGAAATCTCGGGAAATGTCTGTCTAATATTCCCGGGAAATTTTTGAGATTTTCCCGGGAAAACGGGAAATTTAAAGTGCATGTTATTTCATAAATATATAGAATTTATAATCCAATTTTACTTTAATATAAAAACTTATTATTTTTTTATATATTACAAAAGTTCGTTTGAATGATTGTATGACTAAATTTACACGAACGTTGACACGTTTTTCATCGTCTGTTTAAACACTTACATATACCTTGTTCGAAGGAAATTTTTTAATCTTTAAATTTAAATTCAGTTTTTATTTTAAATGTAACTGTAAGAAAGAAAGAATTCTTTCGACTCCGATAAACAAGAAGTAAAATGTCCATGTTTTTTTAATATAAAATAAAAATGTGAGCTATTCAAATCTAGTCTGAAATTTCATAAAAATTCCATTAAATTGAGGTCATACCATATCTCCTATAAAAAGTGGAAAAAATTGTATAAGTATCAATGATTGCAATGATATAATCGTTTCCTAAAGTAAATAATTCGATGCTAAGCGAACTTGAAGTGATTTTTCGCCGAATTAGTGAACAAATTTTGAAAAGTGTAGTGAAAATTTTAAGCTGTAAGAACTCTGAGTTGACAAAACTTAAATTTATTACAAGTAGACGCTATTATGGAAACCCTGAAGAAAATATTTTAGGAGAAATAAAATGAAAAATTAAAGACACTTAGACATACTGTGGCTCAGGGTATTCAAAATTCGGCGCAGCGCAGTATGGTACTGTAACCTGCTTGTGCTTAACGATAAGAAACCGCTTGGAAATTTTTCAAAAAGAATGAGAAACAAGCAAGGCAAATTCTTATTAAAATGAAGGTAGGTCTTATTAGAAAATTGTCTACTAATTGTGGTAACAGTCGTCAATTGGTTTTTATATGATCTTTTGCTGTGTAATAACTTTATTCCATTTGCTTAAATTCAATTAAAAATTCTTAAAAATTTGTCTTAGAACTGCTTTTATTTCAAAAGAATGCTTACATTAATAAAACAATCGAAATTTCACCAGCTTTCATTTAATAAATGTATTTAATTTAAAAAATTAGCTTTTCCCGGGAATCCCGGGAATTCCCGGGAACTTGATTTTTTAATTCCCGTTTCCCAGGAAGTGCAAAAGTCCGGGAAATCCCAAACCCTACACGGAACCCTTCGTGTGCGAGTCAAAGTCGCACTTTACTGAATTTATTTACATTTAATCTTAATCTTAAAAAAAATCTTAATCTTAAAAAAAATTAATAGGTAGTTGTTTAGAAAGTAAAAGCAAACTTTTGCAACAACTTAAAAATATTGTTTGTAATCTTTAAATTTAGAATATTTTTTTTTTAAATTTGCAATTACAGAAAAAAAATTTATTCGAAGAAGAAAAATACGAAACAATTTTATATAAAATTTATAGTTTCATATCCGAAGAAAATCTAATTCTGGTTGTACTGGTTACAACATACGAGTATTTCATTTTTCATACGTGCAACATATTCACAATCATTACATAAATATTTTAAAATGTATTTTATATTATTCTTGTATATGCAAGTAAATAAATATCATTAGAATTTTAGAGATTTTTCTAAATTTTTTTTACCTTAAATCTAACTGCGAGATGAAAAAAAGAATCAAACGTACGTAAGTTAATTTGGACATGTAAACAAAATTGTTGTTGCAGCAATTTATTTAAAATGCAACAAATTTAATGTAATTTACCTTGTTTTTTTAATATATATATATATATATATTTTTTTTAAATTTTATTATTGTAAAAAAGTTTAGAAGAAATAAGCAGACAACTCTTAGAAGATTTTCTATCTTTACTTGGTTAGTTGGTTTTCAGTTTTATTTCGAGTTGGGAGGGAATGTGTGAGTGTGTGTGTGTCCTAAAAGTAGCATTTATGGATGACACAACTTCCAAATCCAAACAACTAAGAAACATCCATAAAAATAATGGAAGGTAAAAAAAAACACTAAAACGATAAAGCAGAAAGAATGCAAAAACACGAAAAAGAAAATCCCAACTGCAAGTTGCCTTTAAAGTTATTTTGGCTGCTGCTGCTGATGCTGCTGCTGCTGCTGCTGGATGCATTGCTGGCGAGTGTGACCAACAAGAAAGAGTTAGTTGCTGGTGCATATGAGTATAAAAACTTCCTTTTGAATTCATATAAACAAACAAAATACACTTTTTCTTTTTGTCGTTTGTCAAAACATGCGATAACATAATAAAAATAAGTTTTCTTTCTAATGTAATTTCATATCATATTATATTGTTATTTATCTGCAGGAAAAAAAAGTAAAACAAAAAAAAAACTTAAAACATTCGTCCACTATACGACCATATCGGGAAATATACACATGATACTATGTTAAGGCACAGTGGGTTGAATGGAAAATATTAATGTTACAAATATTAAATGCAGAAAAAACTTGATTTTGCTAGTGCTAGTGCTGCTGGGGCAGGCTAAAGATTTCTATGAATGCTTTTCGTTCGGAATAAAGACCAAAAAAGGAATATTGATAATTTGCTACCTGATGCATGGATGAATATCAAACGCGATTTCTTCTAATAGATCGATCTTTATTCGCTGTGGTCTCTGATCAGGGTTGTCAAATTTTTTCCGAACTATTTCGCCAAATTAATTTTAAAAATGGCCAAAAGTCGATCAAATCAATTTTATGTAGTTTTTGTTAATATATGTATACTTGATAATAAGTTTGTTTTTATATAACACTTTTTGATGTGTAAACATCTGTACGCTAGGGGACAAAAATCTTTTTCACAATACAATCACAAATTTTTAGTAAGATGTGCGATGCGTTATCAAATCGGTGTGAGCCATGTATGAGTGTATTAGAGTAATCATACGGACAACAAGAAGTACAGAGAAACTTAACTGCTGCATAGAAATACACTCAACCGAATTTTAAAGCATACATTCAGGAGCAATGTTAATTTTAATAGAAATTGCTTGTAAAGTGTAATAGTGTTGCCATTGGGGATAATTTTGTTAAAAAGTTGAAAATATAAAAAAATTTAAATATAACAAAAATTAAAAATTTTAAAAACCCCCGAATATATCTAGAAAAGATGTGATATCTTCTAAGCGGCTGGACCGTTTTTCTTAAAACATAGCTAAGAACCTTTTGGAGCAAGTCACCTTTCACAGAAAAAACTAAATCAAAATCGGTCCAGCCGTTTGGTCTGTACGTGGACTCGTACACACACAGATACACAGACACACACTACAAACTTATAACACCCCTTTTTTGGTCGGGGGTTAAAAAGAGCGATTTAAATGGCAAATATTTGTTTAAAAGATATATAGCAGTCTTTATAAAGAATTTATAATATTATATTATAACATATCTTCATTACGTACTGTTGCCTTACACTGAAGCTGGTGCACGACAATTGGATAATAATCTCATGCCAATTATTATGGGTGGAGATTTTAATACAAATTTTGCAAACCAGCTTTGTCAGAATTTTTATTTGGCGTTTTCCACTTGCATATGAGCAATTCTCCACAACCCTCCACCCCACCCTCCCTTTAAAAATTTCACTACTATAAATGCAGTTTTCCATAGATTTTTAAATACAGTAGAGTCAAAAATTTATATAGCTTATTTTAGTTACCATAAGCCAATATAAAAAAATTTTCATTTTTTGTAACGCATTGCGTTTTGTTTCCATTTGTGAAATATTTATTTTTTTTTAACTAGAAAAATTCTAAATAGACCACTGTATGTCAAACAAGGGATCTGTCTTCTTTGGTAATAGCATCATATAAAATGCAGTAGTAGTGGCATTAAAGTAGATGTAGTACATGATGATGACAATGTTGAATTATTACCAAAATGATGAAAAATTCCATATATGGGGAAATAGGATGTAATTCTCTTACCACGCTAAATTTAAACTAGGGATGCCAAACGTGGGGATTGTGTAATATCAACAACGGGATTGCAGGATTTTTGGAGATCCTACAGTTTTACAGCATTTTGAGGTTTTTTTATGAAATTTATATAAAACGATGCACTAAAAAGAATATTTCTCTAAGGCCTAAAAAATGTTATGAGGATATCAATAGAAGTCGACTCAAGGGCAGGATTTAGCCTTTACTTCAGGGCTGGGTAACATATTGGAAATTCAGTGGTAGTGGTAGTGTTAGCGGAATTCGTTAAGCGCTTATTATTGGCAAACTCAACGCATGATGCTATTACTAATTCGTACATAACTTTTGAGGCGCAACGATGAGCAGCATACATTTTTCTACAATAACTCTCATTTCTTCAACCTTTCAAATAAAACTAAATGTTCTACTTAATTGAGCCTAATTAATAACTTTATATCCACTTAAAGTTGAGGGTGGCGTTGGCTGAAGTACTTAGCACGTTGACTGAAAAACCGAAGGTCCTGGGTTTCGATCCCGGTCTTCGACAGTCATTAAATAACAGCAGCACGCATTTTTTCAATGTGCATTAGTGTACTTTTGTATCAGTTTTTGTAGGAAAGTTCAGGTGAACAGAGCTCACTAAACTACACCGGCTTCAGCGGATATTATTCCTAATATAACGCCAGCGCGCCCTCCTTCGTCGGTATTGTGTAGCAGAATCATCGGCGAAGTAAAATAACCAATTAAATGGCTATTAAGCAAAGCTTTGAAAATTTAATACGCCTCATTGACACCAGAGGCGCTGCAACTCTGTATTATTAAAAACGTGCAAAAAGCAGAATTGTAAAAGAATAAAGCATTCCTCTAGCTCTTCCTTCACCAGCTGTCTGCTCTATCACTGTCCCTTTCCTAAAGAAGGTAACACCAAGTAATAGGCATTCATTGCCTGAATGTTACTTCTCCTTAAAATAAACTGTGCAAATTAATTTTTAAAAACAAATTCGCTTCCACAAATAATTTTGTTAACAAATTTAAGCAAAACATTTGAATGAATACCTTAACTTGATTATTTCATGGTTAGATTTATTACTTCTTCAAAAGTACTTAAGATAAATAGGATATTAGTTACGCAAAGTTTTTAGCTCCTCTCTGCTTTTTATTCAGTGACCGCCGATAGCTGCTGTCCAGTGACTGGTCCGCTTTATAGGAAGTGCTAAGGTCGTACTTGGAACCGGCCACGTGACTAGTCTTGGGTCAGTTCCGTTTATCGCATGGCGATTTGTGTGAACAATAACGAAAATGGGGAACATGACACTGTACAATGTAATTCCATAGTTTGATAAATAATCTCATAATATTAACAAGCTGATTTTGTGAGATGGAATCCCTGTCCGAATGTGAATAAGTTTATATGGGTATAGCATTTCTAACATTACTACGCAGACTTACAGCAGATCCTTTGCCCATTCATATATACATATGTATGTATGTGCATACGAGGGCGGTTCGGAAACTTCTTAGCCTAGCACAAAAAGCGCGGTATAAACAGAAAAAAGTTAAGTGTTTTGGAAACTTCCATCTCTGCTATGAACACATGTTAAATTTTGTTTCGATCTGGCAACTCCTTCATATAGAAACAGGTGTTCACAAAAGACGCATCCGCGATTTTTTAACAATGGAAAAATTAGAAATGCGTGGTGTCATTAAATATTTACATAAAAAAGGTTTATCGGGACAAGAAATTCATAATGATATGGTGAATGTGTTAGGTGAAAGTGCTCCTTCATATGCAACAGTAAAAAATTGGGTTGCTGAATTTAAACATGGTCGTACAAGCATTGAAGAAGAACCACGTAGTGGACGTCCAAAAACAGCAACAACAACAGAAATTGTAGCCAAAGTGCATGATATGGTATTAAATGATCCACGAATAAAAGTGCGTGAAATAGCTAATATCATGGGCATCTCAAATGATCGAGTCCATTTAATTTTGCATGAAGAACTACAGATGAAAAAGCTTTCTGCAAGATGGGTGCCGCATTTGTTAACAGTCGACCAAAAACGCATAAGAATGAACATTTCTAAAGCTTGTTTGGATCGTTTTAAGCGAATTAAAATGGATTTTAAGCGTCGTTTCATAACTGTTGATGAGACATGGATCCACCACTATACTCCAGAGACAAAAGAACAATCCAAACAATGGACTGAAGCTGGAGGAAGTGCCCCAAAGAAGGCAAAAACAATTCAATCGGCTGGTAAGGTTATGGCAACGGTTTTTTTGGGACTTCAAAGGTATTTTATTGATTGAATATCTGCAAAAGGGTAAAACAATAAATTCAGAGTACTATGCAACCTTTTGCATCAATTAAATGTACAAATTCGAGAAAAACGTCCTGGCTTACAACACAAAAAAATAATTTTTCATCAAGACAACGCACCACCGCACAAGAGTGTTTTAACAATGGCTAAAATCAACGAATTAAAGTACGAGTTGCTTGACCACCCACCTTATTCTCCTGATTTGGCTCCCAGTGACTTTTACCTGTTCCCAAATCTAAAAAAATTCCTTGCTGGCAAGCGTTTTACCTCAAATGAAGATGCAATTACAGTTGTAAACCACTATTTTGAAGACCTTGAGGAAAACTATTTTAATCAAGGGATAGAATTGCTAGAAAAGCGTTGGACTAAGTGTATTGAAGTTTCAGGAGATTATATTGAAAAATAAAAATATTTTTGAACAACTAACTATTCTCTTTCATTGATAGGCTAAGAAGTTTCCGAAACGCCCTCGTACATACAAAAAAAAGGTATGGATACATTATGCCACATATTGTTAGCTGCTGTTTATGCCACACAACAACTACTTTTGTAGATACCAAAAAAATAAAAATATATTTATAACGCATGTTTGAATGTACTTTTAAAATCTAAATATGGATGTGTAGTATCTGTGTGTCTTAATATTGCTGTTGTCGCTACTCTTGTTATTATGTTCGCAAAAAAAAAAAAAAAGTATAGCGCAGAAAAATGAAAATGTTTTAGCAAATTCGTTGACGTTATGTCGCATTAAGTGCACTCAACTGCACCAGTTGTGTTGTACGATGAGAGCAAGCACGAATATTGCATAGCGCATACAATACGTGTGTGTTCTTATTTCAGCAAGTCGTATGTGTTTTGTTATTTTTGGACAAAAATAAAATTATATTCAGACATACTCGTACCAAATTTTTTAAGTAGATTTTTACAGATACGAGTACATATTTGTGTTCTTCACTTTTGTAATATGTACATTAAAATTGATGATGGCAATAAGAGTGCTCTGAATAAGGAAGTTATAGTGTCAAAGGTCATGAGTAAAAGCTCGCTTGCAGTGAACTTATTATCAGCTGATTGAAGGAAAGTAAGCATTCAGCATAGGGAGCAATAATCGGAAATCTCACGAAGGTGATAAAATATAAATGTTCTAATGTCTACCAGTTTGGTTTCCGTGAAATAGTTCCAACGACAAAACTTCACATGCGCCATTTTAAATAATAGTTTAGTAAAAAAAATATAAAGCAAAAAGATCGCTCGTTCGTAAAGCAATGAGCGTTCATACACAAATTTCGAAAATCGGAAATGCAGAACTTGGCAGCACTACTTTACTTTTAGCACTTTTTGATGTGAATAATTGACAAGTCTGGCGCAAAAATCCAAAAATTGCGCAAAACCCTATTTTCTAATGCAATAAGGAAGATTTAAATGAATAAAGGACCTTTTCACCATGTACAATCAAAAGCTAAAAGGAACTTTAACGGCAAGTTTTGTATGAAGAACTAACTTGCAGTTAAAGTTGTGAAAAGGGACGTAAACTAAATAAAATTTTATTACATACATATATCGCTCATTTACTCAAAGAACGTCATAACTCAAAAAATTAATTTTCCGCATATCCCTCTTCATATTGTGTAAAAGTTTCATACAAATGTCTTGTATACTCAACTTTTGAAAGCGAAATGAACTTTTCTTTTTCCATTAAGTTGTGTGTAAATTGAAAACTTCAAACGCGTTTTCTGGCAAACTTGTTTTTTTTTTAGTTATTACGTTCTTTGAGCAAATGAGCGATGTCTATAAAATAATTTATTTATTTTTAGCATGGAATATTATACTTTCCATATAAAAAATAATTCTTTTATTCACAAGCTCGCATTAACGCCCTATAATTTGTCTAATCGTATAATATTATACAATACATATTTGGGGTATTCACACCAGCGTCTTAAGTGTCATTAACATTTTAACATAGTTTAATTAAATTGTTGTTGTGGCTCAAACAAAAATGTCATAAAGTAATAAGAGTTTCTTAGCTATGTTTATTGTTTGTCATAGCTACATGTAGAAATACGTGAGAGTTTAGCAAAGCAATTGAGAGAGAGGGAGAGAGAGAGAGAGAGACAGAGGCAGAGAGTAAGCGATGTAAAAAGATGCTAAAACCAAAATACAAATAAATACAATATTTATAATTGTAAATTATGAGGGGTTGCTCAAAGCTGTCATATTTTTTTCGTGTTATTACTTTAAAACGTGTACCATTTGAGTACCCCAAATGTATTTTTGTTGTTAATAATTTTCACCTTTTTGCGAATTAAATTTTATGTTTTTAAAATATTTGTAAGCACAACTTTGAGTTGGCATCACTGCTTTATTTGAGCACCCATTTAACAGCTGATAATTGCTTTTTGTTTAGTTTGCTTTGAAATTTCATTAGCGAGTAGTGTCTTTGTGCCGGTTCTGGATCACTTTTTCAGTATAAAAGTCTGCTCATGGGAATGTCATGTATTTAAATTATGTTTCTTCATATATTTTATGAATATTAATTTATAATATGAGTTTTCCAGCCCTGGATGGGAATGTACATGTTAACTGATAAGAACACATACGCGTTAACCGTGGATCTGTATCTGGTCTGTATCTGGTCTGTATCTGATTTGTATCTGATTTGATTATAAGTAAATGCTCATAAAATATATGAAGCAAGACACATAATTTAAATGCATGACATTCCCATCCAGGCAAGAGGAGACTTTTGTACTGAAAAAGTGATTCAGGACCGGCACAAAGACACTACTTTGGCGTTATTCGATGTTTGGTGCAAATGGTCGTGCGTAAGTGCAAATGCAAAATATCGTAGCTTTTCTTTGGATTGTGTGTGTACATATTGTTGTTGGATTTTAAAGAAAAAACTACGATATTTCGCATTTACAATGACGCAAGACAATTTGCATCAAACACCGAATACCACCATTCTTAATCGACTTACACCAGAGCAACGCTTGCAAATTGTTGAAATTTTGAAATTTTGAAAATATTCTGGAGAGGAGAATCCACAAGCTTTTGTCGGAACACCATTGATTGCATCCTCAGAAAATTATTGTTTGGTGCGCTTTATGGGCTGGCGGAGTCAATGGCCCATATGCCTTCAAAAACGATGATGGTCAGAATGTTACTGTCAATGGTGAACGGTGTAGAAACATGATTCGAAATTTTTCCGTACCTCAATTACGTTGCATTAATCTTGCTGATATGTGGTTCCAACAGGACGTAGCCATATGCCAGACAGCGGGCACTACAATTGATTAATTGGTCACCAAGATCGTGTGATTTAACCCCTTGGGATTATTTTCTTTGGAGTTATGTTAAGTCACTTGTCTACGTCGATAAACCACAAACAATTGAACACCTGGAAATCAACATTCGAAGAGTTATCGGCCGCAAATGCTGCGAAAAGTTGTTGAAAATTGGTGTTCCAAATTGAGCCTTCTGCGCGCCACACGTAGCGACCACATGGCAGGACAGGGGCCTGTTGCTCAAAACTTACAAAGTTTTGCATATCAAATAGTTGTATTAAGAATACAAGTATTGTACTACAAGTAAAATAGTTGCGAAAATAAATTATTTTAATATAAATAATTGGTAAACATCTTGGAAATCGTAAGAGGCAAACTTTTGAAATTTTCAAGAACGTTAAAACTAAAAAAAATGCGAAAATTAACAAAATAACGAAACGAAAAATCGCCAAAATGAAAAAAGCGCTTAAATGAAAAATATATCACCAAAAGCGCTTAAATGCAAAAACATTACCAAAAGTAAAAAAGGTAGACCAAAATGGAAAAAAATCGCCAAACCAAAAAAAAGCGCTAAGACTAAAAAATTGCTAAAACTAAAAAACGATCCAAAAGAATCGCCAAAAAACAAAAAAAATAACCAAAACGGAAAAAGCGCCAAATTAAAAAAATCTCTAAAAACCAAAAAAAAATTGACAAAACGAAAAAGCACTACAATGAAAAAAAAACGCCAACACAAAAACTTTTTAATACTTTAAACATTCCCTATAGGAACTCAAAACCATTTGTAAGTAACTTTAAACTGTTGATTAAGTGAAATTTTTCCTTGTCGCCGACTCACTATTTTAGCATAGGCATGTCATTGGCGGTAGTCAATTGGCCATCTCTGCATGACTTTTAAATTGACTACTAACTACTTATTTTTCAACCAATTTGTAGTTAATTAATATTATAGTAAAAAAAAGATATATATATATTTATATTATATGTTTTATATATGTACATATGTGACGCGCAAAATAGAAAGGGACCTAAGGGTAAAACCCGGTTTTGTTCAGGAGAGCCATTTTAAAAATTTAAATACGTGTATCTTTGGTGTACCATCACCTAGCGTGTTGGTATTGGTCTCATTTGAAAGCGACACATCTCATGACGTCAGGAACGTGTTGGTCAACCTTGAAAACGCGCGTACTTCGTCCCTACCTCTTGTTGTGTATAGTTGGTTTTCACTGTTTTCTACCTAGCGCGCTGTTTCCATGAGTTTGATATCAATTTTGCTCTCGTTTTTTCGAATCCAGGTTTAATTTCTGAAATTATTAATTGTGAATTGTAATAAATACTCATTTATAATTCTTTTAAATCGTGAATATCACTCTGTTAGTACGAAAATGTTTTCACATAACCTTAGAATCGTCGACTTCAATTTCATAAAACGCGCATGTCTCTGGGAGGGAACACTTTTGGGGCATGGGATCGGTCTCATTCGGTGCTCAGATGTTGTCCACATCAAAAAAAAAAAAAAAAAGTGAAAATTTATTTTTTTACCCTTAGGTCCCTTTCTCTATGCGCTGTCACATATATGTATATATTCATATATATCTATGTAAATATATAAATACATATATGTATGTTTATATAAATATTTATTATTATTATATTCACTAAAAATAAAAAATACGTAAATATGTATATACATAAATACATCCATACATACGAACCGCTCATAGAAAATATTATTCATTTATTTTCTTTTCATTTACTTATTTTGCTTTTATTTATTTCTTACGTGTGCTTGGTTGATATCTGCATGAGTTTGAAACCAGTTTGTAGTCACTTGCAAAATGATTAATTTATAAATTAGTGTTTTTTGTCAACCGATTATATTATTTACTACAGGGTTTCTACAGGTAAGATATTCGATTATATAGGCTAAAGTTCGTATAGTATAACATATGTATGTAGTGTCCGCAAAGAACCCTTCGTGTGGGAGTCGCACTTTATTGAATTTATTCCTTATTCAAATGTCTTGTACTTAATAGTTCGCGATACGTGAAATATGTGTTTTTGTGAACATTTCAGTTTCCTAATATGTATTTCGAATTTTTAGTTTATGTTATGGCTCTTGTCGATTGTTATTTTCTTTTTTTCCCTCTCTCTCTTCATTCTTGTTAGTTTTCAGGCGATTTACATCTGAATTGAATTGACAAAGTTTAAATGGCAATAAATTACGGTGTGCTTGAATTGATTGCGAATCAGAAACATGCGTTATTCCATAATTCTTTCCTACTACAACTTTAAGTGTACGAGTACTTTGCATTGCAACAAGCCGCAACCGTTCAGCATTAAGGCAAAACTCAAATTTACTGGTTCTTGCAACATTGTGTGACATGTTTTAGAGTTTTTAGTTACGATTTTATTTTCTTTTTTTTTTATTTCCAACAAATATTTATTTATTTGAATTAATTTTTTTTTTCTTTCTAATATTTATTTGAATTAATTTTTTTTTTTTTTTCTAATATTTATTTAGTAAGTGGCTGGCTGCAGCAAATTGTATGCATTTTTAAAGACGTTGCAAAATTTTTTTTTATATTTTTTTTTGTTCAATTATTTTTGTAACTGATTTTTATTTCATTCAGACTCTGTGTTTTTGTGGATTATTTGGAGTAAGTAGTAAATTATTAAAAAAAAAACGTACACATGTCATCAAAATTGTTGTCGAGCTTGGTAAACGTTTTCGGTGGATCTAAATGCTTGCAGCCATTATATTATTTTTTTGTGATTGTTTTGAAATTTGGAAGGTATTTACGAGTATAAAGTGAATGAAGATGTTTATCATTAAAAATGCATTCACAAGTATAATTTATGATTGACATCGCTAAGAGGGTTAGTCCATAAATCTAAACCTCCACTTACATGAAGAGTTTGTGATTGAAAAAAGTGGAATGTTAAGTTTTGAAAGGGGTACTGGAAACATTTGTCAAGCCAAAACAGGAAATGCTAACATAAATGGAAATAATTAGTTTGCTTTTGAGAGGCATTCAAAGTGCACAACCTGGCCAATTTTAATAAATATGGATATAAATGAATTTCATGTGCCAATTAAGAACTATTTTTTAATAAAACAACACTCAAGCCAAGACTAAGCCCGATATATGTATATTATAAGGACTTTTCTCCATCAATTTCATTGATAATAAAAAATTTGTTTAACTTCGTTGTACACGCAGAGGCATGGAAGATGCAGAACTGTGGTTCACAAGCCAAAAAAAGGGTAATAAATATATGTACATATATGTATATTTTGAACTAGTAGAACTTCCCTCGTAGTTATATGAAATGCAACAAGGTTCCCACCAAGTACCACATGTTAATAGACTACGGCCAAATTTTGACCAAGTGTCGTCAAAACATCGTGCATTTTTCTAAGAATGGAAAAAAGTGAATTTTGAGTGCTCATTAAACCAAGGAAAAGCTCGATAAATACTATGGGGACTCTGCATCATGGATTTCTATGGTAAAAAAAGTGGTTTACTGACTTACATTGTGGTCGCACAAGTACAAATGACGCTGAACGTTCTGGACGGCCAATTGAGGTCAGCACACCCGAAAATTTGGAAAAAAAAATCCACGATGTGGTGTTGGCAGATCGAAGAGTAAAAGTGCGTGAGATTGTTGATGTCATGAGCATTTCATATGACAGTGAGGTTTCGATTTTAAATGATGAGCTGAGTTTAAGAAAGTTATCTGCAAGATGGGTGCCGCGTTTGCTCACAGTCGACCACAAACGCATGTGCAGTTTCCATGGCAAAAATCCATGAATTGGGCTCGCCCGCTCTATTTTTCAGATTTACCCCGAATTACTATTTCTTATTCCCAAACTTGAAGAAATGGGTCGTCGGAAAGATATTTGACTCCAACAACGAATCATTCCACAAACAAAGGCCTATTTTAAGGACCTCGAAAAATCCTATTTTTTGGAAGGGATACAAAAACTGGAGAAACGTTGGACTCAATGCATTTATTGAGTTAAAAGGAGACTATGTTGAAAAATAAATTTTTGTTTTGCAAAAACAACTGTGCTTCATTCAAAAAGTCACGGACTTATTGATCCACCCTCGTATTAGCAAACAGCTAGAAGAGTACCTAAACTTTTTGAAAATATAAAATATACTTTGAATTATAGGCTGGCAAGGTCTGATTTTTTTGTATTTTTTTTATCAAAACATCTCATAGCACCAGAATAGTTTTGCTCCACTGACTATTCTTACAAAAATGCCTTAGGTATGGCATAAACATATATGTATATATATTTTAAGTTTAATTTTAAAATTTAGAATACCCTCTTTCTGAATCAAAAACTCCGTTTCACGAAATTTATTATGGTCTCTGAGATATTAAACACTCATTTTGCTCCATATCCACTATTTTTAGGTTTAATAAGTATTTTTTGCTGTACACGCCACTGTTTGGCGATTGCTTCAAATTTTTCATACAAAAACGTACGAAGTAAAGTTAATTCTTGTTTTGCTTCATTTCTATAAAAAAATAATAATAAAAAAAGAAGATGCCGTAAGAAAAATTCAACGGCGAATGTTAAGGAAAAACATCATCACCCAGCCACGGCCGCCGTTTAATTGTTTAAATATAAACTTGTTAAACACTAAAATAAAATAAAAGAAACCTTAATTATGCATGTTTGAGTATAAAAGAAATCATTTAATTTCATTCTTTATATTAAATACACTTCAATTACTTGTTTTCTTTTTTGTGTAGGTGTGTAAGCGGATCGATAGTTAAAAATATGTATTACGGCGGCGACTTCTTGGTCAACTTATTTCTCTGGACAGTTAGAACAATAAAATTTGAAGCAGGCATTTTCGTCACAACAACACAGCACACAGAAGTAAAGTATACGTATGGAGCACAAAAAGCTACTTTTTCAAAATAAATTAAGAAAAGTGGTGTATGCGGCACAAAACGTATTTTTACTTTTACAATAAAGTAATATTAACTCCTAACTTCATTTATGAAATTTCACAAAAATTAAAATATTTCTTCAAAACATATCGGAAGCAGTGCTGCAAATACTAAAGAAAACCATCGGATATATTTTGAGAAAGCTTCATGTAAGCCTTCTTTGTCGTTTTTCTCCACTCCGACTTTGTGGCGTATGGGCTAAACTAATTTGCATTTATAAAAAGTCGATGTTGAATTTTTTGTGAGATAGGGCGTTTTGCGTGTTATTTAACGATATATTAGTATTAATAAGCTGCTAATTATTTAATCAACTACTCAATCTGTGCCTGGATTCAGTAACTTTTTGCGTACCGAAAATCGTAATATTTTGAGATATACATATTCATTCGATATTGTGATTCTGTAAATTCTTTTCTACGATGGTGTACATCTGTCTTTTTCGCATCCGAGAATGACAACGAGCACTCAAATAAATATACATAAATAAATGTCTTAATTTTAGTAACTGCGAATAATCATAAACACAAGCGCAAGCCACTCGTACGCTCTCCAGCAACTATGACTACAGCCGATTCCAACATACAAGAGCATCTGCAACTATAAATAAAAAGGCACATGTATATCAAGCGTTCTGTCATACTTAAAGTCGGACTATGCTCATGCTCATAGCCGATCAATAGTCAGAGTATTTTTATACTCATGAGTATTATGGCAGCTCGTTTTTGCTGCATAATTATGAAATGTGTCTGAACATTTTTGTTGGATGTTTATAAATTTACGTATTCAGTTTTAAATTAAAGTGTTTTTATATGAGCTTGACTTTTATTTTTGGTTGTTCGCATTCATAAATAGTTGTTTGGACGGTGAATAATAAAAAAGTACTTAAAACCAAGTATTGTTTGCCATTCTCAGCTCAGCATACAATATGACAAAATAAGAGAAAAGCATAAAAAAGAATAAAAGAAAAACTAAATAAAATTGGGCTTGTGAGTTTACATTTTTTTTTTTTTTTGCTTCATCCAACAGCGAATATCGTTCAAATATCATACTGGATAGCAAAGTCGATAAGTTTTCTTTATTCGTATTGAAGCCAGGTACTGTTTTCTGTGTACACATAAAAATATAGAATTTTTTTTTTATTTTATTGCAAATTTTTTTAAGTTCTTTTATTAATTTTGCAAAGGATTTTGTTAATAACTTTCGGTTAAAAAGCTTTTTTCAATTGCTTAAGAAGGAATTGTAATGCTTTGTAAGAATTATAAAAAGCAAAATTACCAAATTGTGCAGTTACACCTAAAGATATTGAATCCATTTTCGTAAAGTTCATTGACAAATTTGATGCTTATCAAATTTTTTACTTTTAGCTGGTTTTTCTAAGAGGCTTATTAATTCTATTGGCAAAATTTTTGCAAAATTACTCATGGTTGTGTTGTTTCTTTTATTCAAATTAATTTTTTTCACATTGCCACACCTTGTCAAACTAAGCCTGCAGTTTAGACTAGCCTATAATTTAAACAAACTAGACTTGATAAATAATTTTTTCAACATGAATTATAAAAATATAAATGTCATAAGTTATGTAATTTTTTTTTGGGCTAGAACTAGGAAAATAGGTTATGGAGAGGAGGATAAAGGGAGTAGTGTCTGTGGACATTCGATTTAAGTTGTCCCACGTTGAAAGTGACAGGAAACACTTTCGCAGGTAGATTATTCCACATTCGAATAGTACGGCTAAAAAAGGGATTCTCTCTGTAATGCGTAGTGCGATTTATTGGCCAATCGACCACAAAAGGATGTGCCCTGAATGAAGCTCGTGTTGTGCGTAAAAATGTTCGGGTTTCAGGAACAAGTTCCCTAATTTCATTAGAACACATTCCATTGTAGTAACGATAGAACAAGGAAATGCACCCCACATTGCGTCGATGCTCCAATGAATCAATAGAGTTGGATACCCTACTGTCACCAATGAGCTTCGCCCTCTCCTGTACGTGGTCCAGCAACCCCAAAATAGACTTTGAAGCGCCGGCCCATACATGAGAGTTGTATTCCATTTTCGGTCGGATATAAGTGTTGTAAATAGTAAGAAGATCAGATGGAGTGAAGTATTGCTTGCACCGTTTTAAAAATCCTAGGCACTTGAATGCCTATGTGTTCAGTCCAACGAACATCACACTGAATTTTCATGCCAAGAACATCAAGAGCTTCCGATTCTTTAATATTTATACCATCCATAGTTACAGAGGCAGCAGCATTTACGGTCATGCGTCTATGAGTAATCGTACAGTATTGGGTCTTACGGGCGTTAAAATCGATCCTATTCGCATGACCCCATTCAGAAATTTTTTCTAAATCGTAGTTTAATGTCTCATTCATTGTTTGTCGCATAGCCTCAACCTCCGGAAATCTAGGTCTATTGCTGAATGAGAAAGAATGGCAAATGCTGCTGTCGTCCGCGAAAGAATAAATAGGATTAAAAGTTTTACAAAGAAGGTCATTTAGACAGATTAGGAATAGAGTTGGTGAAAGAACGGAACCTAGCGGTACCCCTGAATTTAACTTGAACTCATTTGATGAGATCCCATCCATAGCAACTCTTATAGTGCGATTTGCTCAAGTTCACCAAAATAAGGACCTGGAATGTACAGTAATGAAAAAGCGTTCGCTGTCAGGTGTCAAAATAAATTAAAATTTACTTTGGAGTAAGAATAACATTATTTATAAAACTTATTAAGGCTTTATAAATGGTTTTTAGAACGAATTTTCATAAAATATTTTTCTTAAAAAGCCTTTATAAAGTCTTAATAATTTTAATAAATAACAGCCTAAATATTCAGATTTAATATTATGATTTTTATTTTGAACCTCTCGAGAGTAGCGTTGGCTGAAGTAGTTAGCACGTTGACTACAAAACCGATGGTCCTGCGTTCGAGTCCTGTATCAAGCAGTCATTAAATAACAACACCACGCATTTTTCTAATGTGCACTAGTGTCAATTTGTATCAGTTGTTGTGGAAAAGTTCAAGTGATGAAGGCATAGTCACTGGTCACTGAACTATACCGACTTCAGCAGATACTTATACTAATGTAACATCAAAGCGCCCTCCTTCGTTGTGTAGCAGCATAATCGGAGAAGTAAAATAAACAATGAAATGGGTTAGTACCCATTTCAAAAAAAAATTGTACGCCTCATTTAACACCAGAGGCGCTGCAACACTGCATTATTAAAAAAAAAAAACTTCAAAATGCAGAGTTGTAAAAGAATGAAGCTTTCTTCTTTCTTTTCCTTTACCACCTGTCTTCTCTATCACTATCCCTTTCCAAAAGAAGGTAACATCTAGTAATAGTAGTAGGCATTCATTGCCTGAGTTGTTACTTCTCTTTAAAAAAAAAAAACAGCAGTTAATCACCCTTATCGGGAATAAAAGTTAACGTGTAAAGTGTTCCCTTTGTAATTTTGTTGGTCATATTTTTGTTTTTTGCTCACGAGAAATATTTCACGGGAACAAAATGTTCGCCTTTTATTCCCGAGAAGGGTGTATATGGCAAAAGATCACGTGACAATCTATTTTGGTGTAAAGCTTAAAAAACATTGAAAAAATTAAAGATGAAAAAGCATATGCCGCATACAATCAGCGTGACCGTTTGACCGACTAAAGTGGCAAATTGCCACTTTTTTTCTCCCTTTTTTTAGAGTGAATTATATTAAAATACGTTAAAATAAAAATTTTATTGTAGTTTTCTCGTTTTTTTTTTTAATTTTGCCCCTTTTTTTTGATAAATCCTCTTTTGGTGCCACTTTTTGAAAAATGTCATCGGTCACCCTGCATACAATGCTTTTGCACTATCTCACAGGTGATTATAACACATGTACAAACCCATTTACAAACCCTTTGATTTCCGAGAAGGGTGTATATGTCAAGAGATCAAATGACAATATATCTTGGTTTAAAGCTATATATTGAACAAAATTAAAGATGAAAAAGCATATGCCACATTGTACAATGCTTTTGCACTATCTCACAGGTGATTATAACACATTTACAAACCCACGTAAGTGTTACAAAATATAATTTTTCTCCCCCAAATGTTCCAATTTCTGACACAAACATTTGTGGTCTTCTTAACACTTGCCAAAAAAATAGAAAATTATTATTATTATTATTATTTTAGCTTCAAGTGCTATAAATTTAGCAGAAACACATTCAGCAAGTGCAAAAAACAACAGCAACTAAATGATTAATAGCAAAATAAAACGACCCTTGTCACTTTTTCCCAATCATTCATTTAATGGAAAAACAACTGAAAACTGACAAGCAAAACAAATAAATATTTTTTATTTGTTTCAAGCAAAAACAAACAAAAAATAATAATATGGCCAACATTCTTTTCACGCGTTCCCAATTTAAATTTAAATTAACAAAAAAAAAAAAAGAAAAAAACAATAAACGTTTCTTGTACTTTTAGGTCGGCATGTTTGCTGTCTTGAAACATTTAAAAGGAAAAACTTTTTGTTAAGAGCAAAACACTTTTGCACTTAAAACACAATGGGAAAACAGGCAGCCAAACTCCCATGGAATTCTTTTGTTATGAACATTTATTTGTCAGTTTGTAGTTTTAAGAGTTCTCTTTTTTCTTGTAAGTTTGCATTTTGTATTTTGTCGTTTGAATAAGTGGAAATTGTATGAGTGATGTGAGAATTTTTGAAGTTTGGCACATTGCACAATTTCCACGTTTTATTTATTTCTAATAGTTTTACTAAGAGATGATTTTTTTTTCTATTTTTTAATTCAGTCTGTCTAAAGGTTTCTTTTTTTATTTTAATTGGCAATTAATTATATTAAAGTTAACATTTCAAATTCTTGGCCATGTACGAAGAAACTGGATCGAAAAAGGCTTAACGAGTCCAAGAAGATTCCAATAAAAATTATCTACCTTATTTTGGTCTAATGAAATTGTTTGATTTAAATCAAGACCAATCACATTAGGTTTGTTCATTTGCTAAAAATTGTTACGAATTTGTAACAATTGTTACGGGGAAGTGTTCATTAACTCAAAAAGTTTGCAAGGAGAGAGCGTCAAAAGAGAGAAAAAAAATTGAGAGCCAAAAAAAATTCTTACAAATTATTGTTAGTAGAATTTTAACTTGCAGGAATTATCCAACCACCTGTTGTGTGTTTTGTTGTCAAATTAATTATTTAAAAATATCTGAAAAAGGAAAACATTTAAGCCACATAAATTCAATTTTAATGGCAAATAACTTTGTTTGTTTCTCATATATGATCAGAGATGGAAAGTGGCATTTTTGTAATAAAATTCAAAAATTATGAAAAATGCATAAAAATAGTATAAATACATGAAACTGTATAAATAATTTCATATTAAATGTCAATTTCTAAAAAAATTACAATTTAAAATATTATCAAACAAAATACATCAGAAAAAATACAATTGTATCATGATTTCCATCCATGGTTCTGATATGAATAAAATTTTCTTGCAAGTTTTTACAAGTAAAGCGTTCATTTACTTTTTCATATTTAGGAGAGTAATTTTGTAAATTTCTGCCTTACTCTCTCGTTGCTAGCTTCTGCTGGAAAAGTAAATGAACAGACCTATTGTGTGACAATTAAAATAAATGATGATCAACATATAGATATTTCAAATTAATTTCTGACAAAAGCTTATGAAGCTTAAGAAAATAGTTATTTATATTTGTGTAGACTATGATGTTTAATATACACAACTCCTAAATGAATCTCCTGATGATTATTTGGAGATTGATATCGTACACTTTATGCTTATCTCTCTCTCTCTCTCTCTCTTATACGCCTTGCAATGTTTAATCGACGATTCGAGTAGTTAATACAAATACATATGTTTGTCATTTTTCGTCTTTACTTTTGAAGTGCTAAATAATGCCCTAATTCATTAAGAATACTTAGAACGTTTTTGTTTGAAAATACTTTTGAGTTCTTGTTTTTGAATTCTCTATATTATTTTTTTTTTCAAAAATGAAATGAAATGAAAAATAATAATATTATGTTTGGAACAAAATCATATATCAAATACACGAACCTTCTAGCATAGACAATAAAAAATAATTGTTTTAAGGAATCACAACAGCTGCTTTTTTCGGGCATTATTTTTTTCAAAAATGGTTGCTGTCTTTGATAATAAAAAATAGTATTGTTGCCATGTTTTTAGAATCAACAACTTTCAGAAACGCTAAAACTAAAAAATCCCAAAACAAAAAACCGAAACGAAAAATTTTCAAAATGAAAAATTGCTTGAGTGAAATATATAAAATAAATCGATATAATACAAAAATAAAAATATCTCAAAAACAAATAAAAAAAATTTCCAAAAACCGAAAAAATTGCCAAGACAAAAAAAAACGTAATACTTAAAAAATTGTCAAAAAACGAAAATAAATTGCCAAAACTAAAAAATCGCTAAAACTAAAAATATGTATTCTTAAGAACAAAAATAATATCGTCAGAAACCGCAAAAATTGTGAGAACGAAAAAAAACGCCTAAACTAAAAGAAAACGTCAATACTTAACAAATCGTCCAGAACCGAAACAATCGCCATAAAAAAGCAAGCGCCAAAACTAATCGCTATAATTAAAAATATCGTAGAAAAGACAACAAAAAAACCAAAAAAAAAATCAGAAAAAAAAACGCCAAAAACCGATAAAATGCAAAAAAAGAAACAAGCGCCGTAAGGAAGGAAAAAAGTTTGGCGACCACTGTTGTACCAATTTTATACTCTTTGATATATGTCTATTAAATTGCACTTTCATCATCCTGGAAGCTTAAATACACCAAAAGCGTACAAATAGTATGCGAAATACATCATATAGGTAGTTTTTTTTTAAGAAAAAGTCTTCTAATAAAATGTTTAATAACTCAGTAAATTTCGAGGGAATTTTTTAAAACAAACCTGCGAATTACTCTTAATCACTTATGTTTTACAAATAAAGTTATAAACAATATGGTTCCAGTACAAAAATATTGCCTAAAAAGGAGTCCAAAGTAGAAAAATGTCGAAAAAACCGAAATAAATTATATTTGGTGAAAAATTACAAACATAGTATATCTGAAATTTACTTAAGGCAGATATATATGGTTTAAAAGGTATTAGTCTCTTCTTTCTAAATCCCGTTATAAATTTCAAATCAGTTGATATTTAACTTAGTTAGAGTTTGATAAGTGCCTACGGATACGAAAACCCGGTTTTTTAAACGTAACTCAAGATTTTGGGGGTGTTGGGAAAATTTCAAATATAGATTAATGTTATACTCGGCAATACCTACCAGGTTTTTTTTTGTCACACTGTGTAATTTATCTTATCAATGAAGAAAAAGTTGGAAAGGGGGGGGGGGGATTATAACTTCTAAATGTAAAGGGCTTAATGATATTCGCTGTGGGTTGTTGAGGTTTTTTTTTTCCTTTTTTTATATAGAATTAAATGGTGAGAAAAATACAGCTGTACATTATCGTAAAAAGGAGCTACAGAATGAATGACATCATTACGAATAAATATGTCGACAAATATTATGATTTTCGGTTCACAGAAATTTACTGGATAGCACTACAAGACCAGTGTTGAATTTAAAGTTACTGATCGCCACAGAATTATCAAACTGCTCCATTTTAGTATTTATAGGGAACAGGTTAAACCATGACCCTCTTTTTGCCTTAGCCGGATACTTTCAGTTTGAAATTATTTATAAAAAAGCAAAAGAAGAGAGATCATATATAAACAGTCTCCGCAACTTTAAGATAACAATATTTTATATTGCAGTAGTTATTGAAAATTTTCACTTGATGGACTCCAATAGAACTTAAAAATGTGTTTAATCAATTTAAAAATGTTTTTTACTAATTTTCAACATTATTTAAACATTCATTCCTATACAATTTTCGATCATCTCCGGCGTATAATTAATATTGAACTCGTTTCGTATGTACGCATAACGAAGCATTAACATTCTCATTATGCTCTGAAGCTTATGATTAATATTAAATAATTTTAAGCAACAATAATTTCAAGCTATTTTCTACTTTACAATAATTCTAATTCAAACAAACCATGCAAACGAACTTCTCAGCAACAGACAGACCCCAAGCCTTTTTCAAATATGTTGCTGCACACACACAAGTAAACGATTGTTCGCCGCACTGCTTTCAGTATGCAGCAAAAGTAAATCATTAAATATTTGCCAGACAAAAGGCTGCTGCATTTAAAATTAAACTAAAGAAAGGCGTTGTCTTTATTGTGTAAAAGCTTGCTAAATGCAATAATATCCCAAAAAAAAAATAAAAAAATAAAGGAAAAAATCTGTAACACGATTTGCAAAATGTTAAATATGACATTTAAAATAATTTCAAGTAAAAACAAAAGATTACAAAAGCAAAACACCCGAGCGACAAGTAGGGTTTAAAATGAGCAACTGCAACAACAACATAAAAGCATAGAAAGAAATACATACATATCGACAGCGACAATAGCATTAACATATTTACAAACATACATACTTGCAACATAACCCTTAAGCATAATTGCAACAATACAACCAACTTTATTGCACTAGATTGTATTCACATCACATCAGCAACAATAAAATTGCAAGAAATAAGAACAAAAACAAGTAGAGAATAAACTAACAAACGTATTTTGTAACT
Organism: Tachina lurida; assembly: GCA_944452675.1. NCBI lineage: Eukaryota > Metazoa > Arthropoda > Insecta > Diptera > Tachinidae > Tachina > Tachina lurida. The sequence continues at coordinate 93,048,042 of OX101755.1, forward strand.
ATGAGAACTAAGTTGGTTGTCCAGCAACAACGTTTGAAAGTGGCTCTATGACCCTCCGCCATATTAGCGGCGCGCAGACATCATTTGCCTTGAAAACTTGTTTCTGACACCATGTTGCAAGTTGTGATGATGGGAAAAGAAATAATTTAAATTAATCTAATCTTTAAAAATATATACGAACTGGAGTATAAAAATTAAGCTTTTATTATTTAGAGAAAAATATAACAAAGTTAATTTAGAAGTTTAAATTAAATAATTATGAAAGGTCATGCCGAGGCGAATCCATTGCAGGTGGTTTCAACTGCCCAGTACCTGAATACTGTAACTTTTAGCGAATTCAAAATTGATAGTGTCCGGCTGTGTCTAACTCACAATTTAATTCTATATACAGTGGCATCACTGCATACAAAATGCGAAAGGTTGTTGTCCATGCTGATTTTGTCGCTGTAGTCTAGTTAAACTTCCCTGCAAATAACGCGACTAGTCCATACATGCATGTAATGACTACTCCATAAAAGACCACGACTATTACAAAACTAGTCCAAATATATGGATAAAACATGGTAGATTTAACATTGCGATGTCCTAGGGATGGACCACATGGTCCAAATTTGCATTACATCGGACCACCCCCAAAACTACCCCATATGGAATAGTTATAGACTACTCGCATAGAATTTGTAAGTGCCTAAGAAGAGCGATCGATCATAATCGTTTAAACACGAACACATGTCGTGCAGCAGTGAATGCTTGTGCGTAAACGGCATGATGGGACCATGTTGTAACTAGTCTGTTTCATGTAGATTGGACCACGTAGTCCAATATTAGTTGCAGGGTAATTTAGCGTTGCCAATACAACACAAAATTTATCAATTATTTCATATTGGATGGTATTATTGAATCCGCAAGGAAAGGAAAATTCAACGGAAATAAATATCGATCGACATGCAAATTGCAATTACTCATTCCTGCGGTATACGCTTTAAGCAAAATTGAATTAACATCCCTGCTTCTGTTAATTCTGAGGTGGTATAGTGTCAGCTGCTATTAAAAAAAAAAATTTTAAACACATACATATAAATATTAGGGGTTTTTACCGAGGATTGTAGGAATGGAAATTTTTCGATATCCCGGGATTTTTCATACGGGATCCCGAGAAATAATAAAAATGATTGACAACGTTGCCTTTAGAAAACAACTGCTTTCATTTTGGCATATGTGAAAAATTATTGCGAGCAACTATTTTTCTAACAAATTGAGATTGATGTTTTAAAGTAATTTATTGAAATCATTATTCTCTTTTTGACACCGAGTAAAAAAATGGGTGTTATAAGTTTGTTGTTTGTATATCTGTGTATTTGTGTGTATGTACGAGTCCATGTACAGACCAAACGGCTGTTTGAAAGGTGATTGAAAATGTTCTTACCTATGTTTGAAGAAAATCGATCCAGCCGTTTAGAGAAAATATCACATCCCAGCAAAAAATTACACATTACCATCAGAACTACTTGCCATATAATGACTTACTTTTCTGATTACCAACTTTCATTACTCGCTTACAAATCACATTACTTAAAATTTAAAAAAATGATGTACAAGTTGCTAAATGAGGAGAATAATTTTTTTAGATTAAATAGATTACGTGAACAAGTTGACAAATAAAAAAAGTAAGTACGAGTACTTCTCAAGAATCGATTATTTTAGTCTAACGCCTTGTTAAAATCATTAACTTGGTAATCCAGTAAGGAACAGCTTCCACCAAAAATGCTTAATTGCAAACCCGATTACCTTTTTTTGAAATTTTTTGCTGGGATCTTTTATAGATGTATCGGGCGTTATTAAGAACCCATAAAACCCCAAAGATCGATTTTAAGTTATATTTTTTTCCTTTGAAAGGTGACTTGATCTAATATCTTCTCGCCTGTACTTAAAAAAAAATCGGGCCAGCTGTTTAGTCTGTACGTCGAAGTTCTTAAAACTTTGAATTTTTGTTATTATTATTTTATGGAGCGGTATCCCGGGATATTTAAAAAAAAACTTACCGCTTTCCCGTTAAATGAAAAAGTGCAGGAAAAAAATCTGACATACACGCATATGTACATATCGCTGGTATCAAGTAGAAAGGCCCTAAGTCAAATAATTGTAATTTTACAGGAGAAGGTAAAACATAATAGAAACTGTAATATTCACAATGTAAATTTTTTTGTAAAACTGTTTGTAAAAGCGTTATTTTTTACACTATTGCAATATATTTTTGTGAGAAGGTGTATTTGTGTGAAATGTATTGGAATCACTGAAAAACTCAATTTCGTAAAAAACACGAGTTAGGGCCTTTCTACTCGAGACCATCGATATGTATGTATGTATTTTTTAAACGTGCAAACAACAAAATATAGAAAGAAGAGTGAGTGTTGCGCTGTAAAACTTAAAACGTGTTACAGATTAATGACAGAGAGCAAAGGTAGAATTAGTAAAATCGTATCGTTATATTTTACATCTTGGCGGATCGTTCAATTTTGAATACAAGTTATAGAAAACGTAACATCACACACAGATTGCGCAGCACACTATTGTTGTTTAGCTTTTTATGTGGCTTGTTTGACATTTGCAATAGAAAAATCAGTTTTCTGTAGATTTCTTAGTTACAAGTGGTAACACATGCATTACTTACTCCTAGTTTACACTATGCAAGTCTTATTGCTAAGCTGATTAGTTTGATGGAGAGAGAGATACGAGGGGAACAGAAACATTTATTTTCCCCTCGTCTCTCTCTCCATCAAACTAATCAGCTTAGCAGTAAGACTTGCATAGTGTTAACTAGGACTTATAGTACGGTTTTTGTCAGCTGACACGCAACACAATGATAAGATCTTACTAATTTTACCTTAAGTTGGAAAAAATAATTTAATACATGTACTCGCATAATTAAATTATAAATTTATATGTTTTATTTTTGCAAAATTTCTAAACTATCTTTACTTAACGTACACTTTCCATAAATTTGAGCGTAAGCAGAATAGAGAAAGAGTGTGTGTGGAATCGATAGTATGGTAATACCGTCTCTGTAGACATTATACAGCAATTACGGAATACGTAACAACGGAATGAATAATTGCAAATTTTGCTTCCGCACAAAGAACGCTTTCCGCAATTGCGGAAATAAATTGATTCATTTTTCTACTTTTACGTTATGATAAGTAGATTTTAAGAGCAAAGTTTTTGATTACTATAATGGCAGTTCGATCCCAGTCGGAAAAAGCAAGCTTTCTATTTTGATTATTTTTTTTCTTGTTAATAAACAATTTAAAATTTAAATATTCTTAAAAGGAAATATTTTAATTCTGATGTGTAAAATCGTCATTTAAAATTTACAAAAAAATTTTAGAAACACACCTGAGACACATTCAAATATCACTGAAATTTTCGATGATTTTGAAACCATTTCCATTATTGAGTCATAAATATCAAAATTCAATCATTCATTAATTTTCAAGTCAACTTAATTGAACGTTATGGTTTAGTTATTTGCCAGCATTTATATTTTGTTACCACACCTCCAAGACCGATTGTAGAGTATTTTACTATACACATTTAAATTATTTCTATTTTTTTTTTCAAGAGGACTGCAGAAGTCAAGAGTTAAAATATAATAGAAAGAAGAAAAAAAAAACAGCACACGGATAAAACAAAAACTAAACTAAAATATACAAAATAGTATATGAATAAAAAAATAAACCCTGATAAAACAGCAATAATATGAAATATAGTAGAGATTTTAAAACAATACACTATTGTATTGTAAAGCTTTGATTTTTTTAGTGCTCTGAAGTGGTCATAAAAATTGGGATTAAAACTTACAAAAACATTCCAAAAATATAAAGAAAATATTACAAATGGAAAAGCGCACAAAAGATAATTTTGCACATTTTAACATTTAAATGAAAGAAAATTTTTTGTAACACACGGATTTCAACGGCAGATTTACAATTTCGGTCGACAATGCGCCACCACATGACATCAAAATAGAATGGCCATACATAAATCTTCAAGCAAACAGGTCGCTTATAATCAGGTGTTGCATTTTCAATAACGTAAAACATCACGAAATTCTCAAAAAAAAAAAAAAATAATACAAACAAGCAATATTGCAAACAAATCGCAGACAGTTAAAGTGTTATTTTTTATGAAAGTGTTAATGAAAACTCCAACTATGAAACTTTTTAAAAACACATTTATCTTATTAATACTGTTGAAATGATCACAAACATTGCAATTGATTTATCAATTAATGAATTAATTAATCTAGTTTAACTTTTGCTTTACAGAAAGTGTTAAATTTGTTTTTTTTTTTTTTGTTAGTTTTTCGCATTAAACATCCGTTAAATCATCATCTTGATGTTATTTTCTCTTATACATATTCAAGGCCAAACCCACGATGTCGACAACGTTCGACTTGTCGCACACTTATATTGAAAACAAAAACAAATTTTAATATTTTGTTGTTGTTTCAAATGCAAGTCGAACGTTGTCGACATCGTGAGTCAGGCCGTTAGTTATTTACATGCACACGACGAATTTCGAGTATGACAGATTGGCATGAACCGTTATAGAAATTAAAAATTTCAAACTGCTGTTGATCACAAAAATCCTGTTAATATTTACAGTTGCCAAAATCCGTAACATGATGTTGTTAACACAAGAAAGTGTGTTAATGTGGCAACTTTTTTTTTTAATTACTCCTCAAATAATAACAGAAGCGTGTTCAAGACACAGTGGGATAAAATGCTGAAAATCCACACAACGTGTTTACGCGTCAGTAATTGTACGCATTTAATAAAAGTTCTTCCTATAGGGATTTCCGAACTTTGACAGTTGATAGCAGGCATATTGTTGAAACCACTTTTTTATTGCAACAACCCAGCAAAAAAAATTCGAGATTTAGTAATACACTTTTAATGGCTTACAGAGTAATGAGTGGTACTTATTTATCTAATGATGTTATATATGTGTAATAATGACTTTCAGGTAATGAATAAAACAAGCACTTATATATCATCGGCTCAGAATTGGTTTAGCCCATACGCCACAAAGTTGGAGTGGAGAAAAACGACAAAATATACCCGATGGTTTTTTTTTTTGTGTTTGCACCACTGCTTGCTTCAGGAAAAATTTAAATTTTTGTGAACTTCAACGCATGAAGTTAGAAGTTAATATTACTTTACTTTACTTTATTACTTACTCGTGCGGTACCACTTTCTTTAATTTATTTTCAAAAAATAAGCTTTTTGTGCTCCATACGTATAATTTGCTGCTGTGAATTGAGAATTTTGTTGTTATAGCTATGCTATTTATGGCGCGATACAGGAGTAAGGACGTGATTTTCGTAACAAAAAAAATCAACACTATTACAGTTATAAATTTATTTTAGTTTTGATTTCTTTGTACTTAAAAGCAGAGTACAAAAAGAAACGGAACAAATTGTTTGATTTGGTTTTGTTTCGTTCTTTGACGTGAGTGAAACAAAAACAATGAGAACGATTACTCAATTTGTTTTTGTATAGTTTTTGCTCATCAGCACAAACTGCAGAATGCAGCCGATTGGCTGTAAGCCGGCTAACAGCCGCCACCGGTCACAAACAATACATTAATTTAATACAAAATAGAATAGAATAGAAAAGATAATAATGGGAAATAAATGGAAACATTTTAAATATTTGCTACGAATTTGACATCATGATACATATAATATAATTTAATTGCATTATTATTTAACACATTAAGATTGTTTTTATAGCTAAGCAGCATAGCTATAACCGGGTGTCCTAAGATACCTCTTCTCTTTTTTTGTTTACATATTTGTCTTGCTATTCATAAAAATAAGCCGATCGTTTAACGCCAACCAAGAAACCACCGCCGTAATATTTTTAACTATCGATCCACTTACGCACAAGTGATTGAAGTATATTTAATATAAAGAATGAAATCAAATGATTTCTGTTATACTCAAACATGCATAATTAAGGTGTTTAATAAGTTTATATTAAAACATGTAATCGGCGGCCGTGGCTGGGTGATGATGTTTTTCCTTAACAGTCGCCGTTGAATTTTTCTTGCGGCACCTTCTTTTTTTACTATTCATTTCTTATAGAAATAAAGCAAAACATGAGTTAACTTTAATTCAAAAGTTTTTGTATGAAAAATTTGACGCAATCGCCAAACAGTGATGCGTACAGCAAAACAATACTTATTAAAACTAAAAATAGTGGATAGGGAGCAAAATGAATGCTTAATATCTCAGAAATTATAATAAATTACGTGAAACGCGTTTTGGATTCAGACAGAGGGTATTCATAACTATATATATTCTATACCTAACTTATTTTTTTTAAGAATGGTCGGTGGAGCAAAACAAATTAATTGATCTTGAAAGTGAGCTGCGAAGACTAACATTCGTGCTTTAATTTCCCATAAATTAAGGTTCAAGAAGGGTAGAGTATTGTATTAGCTTTTGGATATTTGTAGGCAAAAATTAATTAATTTGCACTGAACACAGAAATCTACATTTTGACTGACGCCACACACAGTGGGGCAAACACAAGAGACCTTCGAAAACAGCTAGTTGTTCCGTTCTGATAGTGTTGGCTAAAATATTTATAATTAACTTTGGTGTCATTTGTTCATTAATACGAGTAATTATCACATAAAATTTGGCTACAGGGTGATACGAACTTTAGCCTAATCAAATCATAAATATCACAACTTAAGATATTTTGTTTTATTCTGAATTATTTAAATTGTTGGTGTTAATTAAGATAACTCACGTTAATATATAACCTTACAAATTTAATATCCTTTGAGATCACACAAGAGTATATAAAACAATAAATATGTACATCAAGCATACCTCTCCTTATTATCACTCAGCCATCAGCTGGCAGCTGTTTTTATTGCAATTAGTTTACCATTAAATTCAATTTAAGTTTGTATTATTACCATAATCCTCTTTTAGATAACTTACCTAGAAAGAGAAAGAAGAAACAAATAAAACAGAACAAGATATTAAAAAAGTTTAATTAGATTTTTAATTAGAAAAACATGCGAATAAAATTAAAGTATTAGTGTTAATTTGTAGAAATAAACAAGGTATTAGGAAGTTCTTTCATAACCAAGATAATTCAATCATAAGACATTGAAAGAGTATTAAAAAAAATTATTAAATAAAATACTTGTAATCATCAAAACTAAAGTTCATGAAAATAATAATAATAAGAACTGAAAATAAAAGAGAAAACAGAATGATAATGATTATGTTCTTCAAGAGCATTAAACATTGCTTGATAAATTGCTAAAAGTGCTTGTTATATTGCTATAAAATTATTTCTTTTCGTTTTGGGGAATTAGTGCAGGATATTCGATATAATAAATTAATTTAAAATCATAGGTTGTAATATATTTATGTATATCGAAAGGCTTTAGGTAAGTTAAAGCACTCAGAGACTACCACAATATTGTTACGTACTTTATTGCTACTATTATTGGCTCTTTTCTCTACACAGTTCAATTAGTTGCACAATATTTAAAAAAAAATATTGCGCAATATTTCTTGGAATATATGTAAAAGTAAACAAAACCTATACTCGTACACACATATATGTTTAAGAAATTTTAAAATTAAGTTTTTCAATACTCGTACATACATACATACATATCGTTACCTTAATATGAAAAAGCTCTAAATCATTATTTTTTTGAAATACAAGGGGTCTACTCTGTAATTCGAAACGAAAGAAAATTCTTTCGAATTTGTATGTTAATTACATGTCAATTCGAAAGCATTTTTTTTTTGTTTCGAATTACAGAGTAGACCTCCAGATTTTTGCATTTCAATTCACTAGATGTTTTTTTTTATCGAAATATACAAAAAACTCGATTTCATGAAAATAATGAGTTAAGGCTTTTCTATATTAAGGTAACGATATATAGAAATTTACTCAAATTAAATGATTTTATAATGTGAAGTGACATGGTGAGAATCATTATTATACAATATTGCAAACACATTAGAATACATACATATGTATATGGCTTTTTGCGCAATATAAATAAAAATACATTTTATTCTATTCATTATATTGCGCGACCTACTAATATATGGCGGCCCACCCACGTGCAATATAGTTGTGCAATTTATCGTATTGTACAATAATATCGTCAATGTTAGCAAGCATTAAAATACTTTTGATCAAGACAATTGTGTAATGTGATGGCAACATTGTTCAATGCTATTTACTTTTTCACTGTCAGGAAAATTGGGCAATATTTTCTTTGAAAATATTGTGCCATTTATTGCATATTACAGGTCAAAAGGACAATAATATGCACAACAATATATGCAATAATATTGTATAATGGATGAGCAGCTTAATATGTACACAGGCAAATTTATTATACAATATCAGTTATTGCACAATAACATTGCAAGCGTATGGCGTAGGAACTCTGAGAGCATACAGTGCCACTTATAGAGCCTAAACAAGAAGTTTGGCAAAGAAGGGCGTTTAAATAAAAGTAAAACAAAATGGTGGGAACAAGAAGAGAGTAAAATGCTATCACTTATATATACATTTAGGGGACTCAAACGATAATCTTAAGTGCGTGGTATCATAATAGTTTACATTTTTTTATTATTATAATAGTTTTTGCTTTTTTTAACAAAAATTTTAAAGAATTATGACACTTACGACTACGGTTTGAATTCCCAATTAAATATTTTCCAAGGGTTTACGGGATAGCAAAAATCTCCTAGAAGTTTACACATCTCAATAACAATTTATATGTTATAAATTTATTATTCATGATGGGCCTTATTACGAGTGTCGAATTAAGACTTCGACTACGACGATTTTGTACTAGACTTAAGAACATTGCAAATTTTTTTTTTAATCTAGCACAAAATCGTCGTTGGAGTAGTCGAAATACGACACTCGTAATTAAGCTCAAGCATTAAAACTGCTTACAATTTACATTGCATCTACTATGGATTTACTCTTTTCCAATTAAATTATTTAAAAAATGCATACGAAAAATGTATTATATCAATTACTTATCTGATGCATACAAAACTTTCCATATAATTTTCGTTAATATTTTTATTATTTTTTTTAATACCTGAGTTCGTTTTTGAGTGAACAATGAAAAACATTTTCGGTTGCTCTGCCGCAACAGATTATGCAGTGACGTTGAAGAATTTGTGTGTTTTTGCTCTTGAGCAGTGACTTATCGTGATGGTGAGTTAAAGAATAAAGTTGTAGCAAAAATAAAACGGGCAACAAATAAATAGCAAGATGTAATAAAAATAAAAGCTGCAACTTTTTATTAACAATAGAGTAAAAATAATTAAAAATATCTGCAAAAAAAATAACTTCATTCTATTGTTGGAGGAGTTGACTTCAGAGAATGGCTACGAAACAAGTGTCTTTTACAAAAATATCTAAAACAAAATCTGGAAGAAGAACTAATGTCCTTTTTATTAAAGCTGCTATTTTTATCTTGGGGAAAAATTAAGTTATGTATTACTTTAAGGGCTAATAAATCAGTCAATGATTATATGTATTTTATTTTTAAATCTTATTTAAACAAAAAAATTTGTTTCTCCCTGCACAATTAAATCAAACTTAAACAGACAACACTGTACATTTAAGTGTTCTTTAAGTTTTACAAACACACCATATGTTTTGTGCATGTGTGTGTTTTTTGAAGGCACGTACATGAACATCATGTGGTCGTATTAAAATGAATTTCGTTTAATTTTCGCAAATGTACAACAAATGTAACACATATTTCCAGAAAAATGCATTCTGATGCTCTTTTTGTATCATAAAATGTGTTTTTTGCTATTTCACTTTTCTGCAAATTGATAAATCAACTTTCTTGTTTATATTGAACAGCTGTTTTTTGAAAAGCTTTCCATAATATTTGGAAATATTGTAGTGCTACCGTACTTTCAACTTAATTTGATAATAACTTTAATTAACCACTGAAAAAATTAAAGTATATTTAAACACATTTTAATTTTTAATGAAAATTAACTTAAACAATATTTAATTATTCATTGATTTATTAGCCATAAGAAATGGAATTTTATTTTTTATTGCGTCACAAAAAAATAAATGAATTTTAAGAGCACTGATCGCTTTTCAGGCAGTCCCGCGCTAAGTTATTCTGAAAAAAGTGAAAAAAATTCTTTGCATTATTTTTGCAAAAAAAAATCTCAAAAATATTAATTTTTTGGTGTAAAACGTTAAACATATGTATTCGGTGGACTCAAAGATACATTATCGCCATAGTTCATCGCTATTACCAGGTCTAAATTAGCTGTTGGCCAAAAACAATCACACCTATACTGTCAAGTCCATGTTTTTTTTAACAGTGTTATTATTCTTGTCAGCTACTATACTTTGTTCGGTATAAATTCCGGGAACATTTTCGTTTTAAACTAAAAATATAACAAGTATTTATAAAAAAAAAAATCAAAAAACCCGATTGCGACCAACTTTGATCCGTTAAATATCCTAAATGGTCATTCGAAATGAAAAATCATAAAAAAACCTAAAAAGTTCACCAAATTTTTCTTATTTACAAAATGGCGTCTGTTGGCCGCCATATTGAATTTTGACAACTGACATATCTTTAGCGACACTCTCGGGATTAAGACAAATCGATTGAAGTAAGAATAATCAAAATCAGACCATGTGTTCCATGTGGAAATACACAAGAAGCCGAGTTCCTTTAATATTTACTTCAATTTTAATTTACTTCGATTTACTTAAACGCGAATCAAATGACGCAATTTTTTTTATATATGCCAAGTCATTGGTAAACTTTCCACCACATTAAAAACTCCGCTGCTTATATAAAAACTCTCAACAAGTAATTGAGAATTACAAATATACAAACATAGTAAAATTATTAACTTTTGTTAAGAATAGAACATAAGAGATAAGTATTCTTTAAATGAAAAAAATATATTAATGTTAAATTGGTCAATTCAAGTATTATTCCTACAAGCACTTTGTCAGTCAATTTACCGGTCATTTGATCGATAGTGGTGAAAGATATATCCGTCATTGCGCAGAACAAAGTTTTTGTGACATTATTAGCGGCAAAATTAAAAATATTATGGACGGTTTTGTGTACGTATGATAATGCCTCTTTCTTCAGTCAAATTTAAATCTATGGCTCATTTATTCAAACAACATCATAGCGAAAAAAATTAAATTTTTGAGATCGTTCTTTATATTGTGTAAAACAAAATAAATCTTTCTTTTTCCATTAAGTTGTGTGCAAATTGAAAACCTCAAACTCTTTTTCTTGCAAACTAGTTTTTTTTTGCAGTTATGACGTTGTTTCAGTAAATGAGCGATAGGTTCGAACTCCCCGTTCTATTGCTTTTTACTAATCAATAATAGTATAAATATTAATATAAATATTATTACCTATCAACTCCAACTAATCACACATAATTGATATACCAGTCAAAGATGACGGTTACATCTATTATAGTAAAATATACTTTTTATTATCACTCTTTTATTAATTTTTTATTATAAAAAGTAATTAAAAATAATGAAATAAAATAAGTACATTTTAAGAAATGAAAAAAGCAAATGATATTTAGATATCGATTTCTTCACGGTTTTTTTCAATCTCGAATGGAGCTTACTTTTACAGATATCAAAAATTTTAAAAAGAAATATGTGACCTGCTCCACGAAAAGGGACCTCTGCGCCGAAAAAAGGAAGATTTGCATAACCATGCGTAAAACACGGTCGCTTTTTTTAAACGCGTTTTTCTCAATAACTTCTTTTCGGCTCAGAGCTCCCTTTTCGTGGAGCAGGTCACATATGTAGATATGTTTTAAATCATCATCATCACCAGGAGCTTCATCATGGGAATTCGGTGGCTTAATGATGGATAATAGGGTCACTTCTGGCTATAAATGGGAGGGTAAATATTGATATTAATGGGCAATAGAAGGGAATCTCAATGGACCCAATTAGGTCTCCGAGTGGAGGTGCGGTATAGCACCACACTTCCTAACCTAAAATAACCTATATTTTAAATTAAACTTTGAAAATTTATATTATTCATTGGATTTACTTAACTTGTTTTTACAAAGATAATATTTTTTTTTTCGCTTTTAAAAATTTTAATTTCACAGACCGTGCGAATTGAAAATCTATACCGCAAGCGTATATTTTAGAATAAAGTGCGATGTTATAAAAGTTTTTGCATATTTAGATATGTACATATATGTTAGAGTGGAAAAGCTATATAATTAATAAATATATCCCTCATCACTAACGATTAAATGACCAGTCAATTGACTGTCACTGTTATATATAATGTAAATTTGTTGGAAAGTGTGAATAGAATAATTTTGTTTTTCTTGTTATGAAATTTCATACAGGTGTCACAGAGCCACAAAGCCCCAAAGTGGGCAAGCTCGGTTTAATGAAAAATTCCAGCCGATGCCAACTTCATGTTTCCTGCAAATGGATTTTCCTATCCAAGAGCTAAAAAAAATTCGCTTACAGTTTAGGAAATATTCGAGAAAATAAATTAAAAATGATAAAATAAATAAAATAACTGAGAAGTCAAATTTTGTTAGATTTGGGAAAAAAAACTTATTACGAGTTCAGAGCAAAATTTTTAACATTACGCAATTTAAATAAAATTTTTTTAAAAAGTCGACTTTTCGCCGTTTTGGCAGAAAAAAGTGGGTTAGTTATTTCGCTATTATTAAAAAATATTGCAAAAATACTAACCCAAATTTTTTTTATTTATTCCAAAGGTAATACTATAAGAAATATTACAAAGACATTTTTTGTTCCAAATTTTCATTATTAAAGTAGCCAGATCGTTTCGAAATATACCTATTTTTGTTATAAATATCAAATGTAAGACCTTTTTTCTCAAATTCTTAAGCTGGAACCAAAAAATGTATCATGCCACCTTAAGATATGATATGTTATTAAATTTTTCCAAAAATACTATCTGCACCCCGCGAAAGATAAGATGAATACACCATGGTCACGGTCATGCGCACTGCACTCTTCACCCAAAAAAATAACATATTTTCACTATTAACAGTCTTGGCACTATAACTTTCAAATGCGGCGTTTTTTCGAAAAAAAAATTGTATAACCATTTTTGTTTAGAATAAATAGCACAAAATTTTTTCTTAACATAGTTGTGCCCTAACTATGACCTATCATTGTCCTTTAATGGGATGAAACTTAGTTTTTGAAAAGGTTTTTTTAACGGTTCTCATTTAAAATTGGAAAGCGATAATTGTAATACGTTTTCATTTTTATATATGTATATTCCAAAAAAATTAAAACAATTATTATTTTTAAATTTGTTGAGTATAAATGTCCAAAACTACTTTAAAAACTTATTTAAATTCTTGTAAAATTTTTAATATCTGAAATAGGGCGCCTGGCACTTTCAGTAAGGATAAGCCTTCATGCATTTTAAGAAATGCAGAATAAAAAAATCTTAAGATTGATATTATTTTGGAGAAAAAACTCTCAGCTATGGAAGCATGTAAAGCACGCTACAGTTAAAATTTCTGGTCCTTTTAATACCTTTATTCTAGTATTTTTAATACCTTTCCTCTATGATATCTTTTTTTTAATTTCAAAGAGGCGCAATTAAAAATTAAGTTATTCTGATTAAAATACAATTACCATACACCTGTTAAAAATATTTGAGGAATTCACAGTGGTATCTTAAAATGTTAATGTGGCAACATTGTGCCATCGTAAAATTTTGATTTTTATAGCTATGCTATTTATTGCGCGAACGTGATATTGTAAGAACGTGATTTTCGTAACAAAAATAATCGACACTATTACAGTTATAAATTTGCTTTTGTTTTAATTTCTTTGTACTTAAAAGTACGAAAATAAATGAAACAAATTGCTTGATTTTGTTTTGTTTCGTTCTTTGAAGTGAGTGAAACAAGAACAATGAGAACGATTGCTTAGTTTGTTTTTGCACATGAGCACAAATCAGAAACCACAGCCGATCGGCTGTAAGTCGGCTAACAGCCGCCACCGGCCACAAACAATACATTAAATTAATCCTAAGCAGCTAAAAAAGAAAATAATGGGAAATAAATGGAAACATTTTGAAATATTTGTGGCTAATTTGACATCATCATATAATATAATTTTATTATATATGTTTTATAGATTATATCTTCTATATATATAAAATCGTAGTGTGTGTTTGTTCCTAACGCATGATCTCTGGAACTATAAGAGCTGTGAAGCTGAAATTTTCAACACAGGTTCGTGTCAACACCGGGTAGGTTTTCGTTTTGGTTTTAACCCAACAATTGACCACAGGGTGTAGTAATTTGGAGTTAAAAAAATAAATGTTTAGGGTACGACAACGTTTGCCGGGCTCAGCTAGTTATAATATATAAAACAAACTTAATGTGTTAAATCACATTAAGTTTGTGTTAAATCACATTAAGTTTGTTTTATATAGTTAAGCAGCATAGCTATAACCGGGTGTCCTAAGGTAAGCCTCTTCGTTTTTAAATTAAAATTTATTTTTAGATAAATTTTTCTCAACATAACTTTTGTTCTGCAAAATACCTAAAGACAGCGAAAAATATTTTTTTTTTTTTTCATATACATATTTATTTATTGTATCTTCAAAAATGAACTAACAATAAGTAATCAAATCTTAAATCTAAATATAATTATTAGGCCCGACCAATATCGGACATAAGCTTAGTGATAGTTATAAATAATACATAAGTAGTGATAATCAAAAAGAAGTATTTTTAAGCAGTCCCATCTGGAGTGTTGGGTATAAGAGCCCTTGTGTCCCTCTTTTTTAAGCGGATGTGTCCAGTAAAGCTCAAAATATTACGGGCAAGCGGATTAGGATGTGACTCGAGTTTAGTTAAATATTTGCCTGCGTATTTTGCAATTTCTTCACTCACTAGTGGCATATTTAAATCACGATGAATATTTGAGTTTTTAACGTACCATGGAGCAGATGTTATCAAACGTAAAATTTTGTTTTGCCTTCGTTGGATTCTCTCGACATTTGAAGCTGAAGCAGAGCGAAAAATATAAATATTTTTTTTTTATCAACTACAGCTGCGCTGACAGTCTTAATTTGTTTAGTTTATGCCAGCCCATATTAAAGTACTAAAATTGAAACGTTTTAAGACGCTATTGTGAACTCCCTTATTGTGAACTTAAAAAACAGAAAAACCATTACTATCCTATTATCTGCTCCCTATTATAAACTTTATAATTCTACACCACTTCACAGGAACTCCTGCTTATTTCATCACTGCTTCAGTTTTATTATTATTTTGTTTTTGCCAGCCTTTAACATAAAACACTAAAGTTTGCTACTTTATTTTACACATGAATGATTGAAAATTTTGCAAAATTTTTTCCAATTTTTTTTTTAATTTTTGTTTTTACTTTTTCATATAATCATTCTCTGAAAATCCGTTGAATATGAATGAAAATATAAACAGAATCCACGAATAAAATAATAATGCTCAAGCACTTACTTATAACAAGACTATGAGGAGGATGATGAGGTTGATGAGGATGATGATGACGATGATGATGCTGTTGCTGATGGTTGGTTATTTATATTGAAAATGTCTATATCTATCTATGTAAGTTATTTTAATTGGTAAATGTTTGTCAGTATATGGCTGAGATTGAGTGTATTTGTATATAGTATCAGCATAAAAATAACAATAATTGTTTTTAATATGGATTTTATGGAAACGAGCAAAAATACAACAACAAAAATTATTAAACAAATATTCGCTTATTTTCTGCCTTTAATTTTCAACAATCGTTAATAACTATATTTTTTTTTTGTAAGTAGAATATTTTCAATTGCAATAATAATAAAGGGTGTTTTCTCAAACGTTTCTTTGGCAATTTTTTTTAAAAATAGTTTAATTTTTTTTTATTTCTTTCTTTTAGTTAGAAGTAATTAAGCTAAATAAATAATAAAATAAGGAATCAAACGGACAATTATTCGAAAGCTGGTAAGGAAGTCTGGTTACTTTTTTGTGTTTGAAAGAAATTCTTAGTATATATATATATATATATATATATATATATGTAAATATATATATATATATATATATATATATATATATATATATGTAAATATATATATATATATATATATATATATGTAAATATATATATATATATATATATATATATATGTAAATATATATATATATATATATATATATATGTAAATATATATATATATATATATATATATATATGTAAATATATATATATATATATATATATATATGTAAATATGTGTGCATATACGAGTATACATTAGAGCGTCTCGCCCAACAAGCAACAAAAATAAGTGCACCGTACACCAGCGAATATTAAGTATTGTTCCAAGGACATTTCAAAGACTTTTGAATTAAAAAAAATTGGCCTGCCTCAGAAAAACTCATCGATATATTATACTTTAATATCTGAATGTAAATACTGAAGCTATGACAAATTTAAAAAGGTGACCCCTACGGTCTGCAACAATGAATATATAAAAGCATTTTTTAAATAGTTGTGCTGTAATTATCGAAATACAACGGTACACTTGAGGTCAATGGTCCTAAGAGCAAAAATATTGGCCTCCCTGAGACAAAAAAAATTCGCTAAATCAAACTTTAAGATCGGACTGTAAATATAGAAGATATAACGAAAAAACTAAAAAGGCGACAGTAGTGTCTTTGTGTCGGTCCTGGAGCACTTTTTCAGTATAAAAGTCTGCTCATGCCTGGATGGGAATGTCATGCATTTAAATTATGTTTCTTGATTCATATATTTTATGAGCATTTATTTATAATATGAGTTTTCCAGATCTTATCTATATCTGGTCTGTATCTGATCTGTATCTGGTCTGTATCTGGTTTATATCTGATTTGTATCAGATACCGACCAAATACAGACCAGATAGAGACCAGATATAGACCAGATACAGATCAGAACCAGATACAGATCAGATACAGACCAGCAGGGCTGGAAAACTCATATTATAAATAAATGTTCATAAAATATGTATATGAAGCAAGAAACATAACTTAAATGCATGACCTTCCCATCCAGGCAAGAGCAGACTTTTGTATTAAAAAAGTGATCCAGGACCGGCACAAAGACACTACTGGCGACCCCTACGTTCGGCAAAAAATTAAATTGTTTTGAAATGTCCTTGGAACAATACTTTATATTCGCTGGTGTACGGAGAACTTTTATTTTCTAATACGGTCTAGTATACATATATATATATATATATATAATTCTCTTGTCACGGTGTTTGTCATTGAACTCCTCCGAAACGGCTTGATCGATTTTTATGAAATTGTTATGTGTACTCGTTATATCTGAGAATAGGTCGTTATATTTGGCATACCCCTGAGTGGACTGTGTCACGCCCATTCGAACGAAATATTTTATATCTTGAAAGCTATGGGAGTCAGATTATTTAAATTTAGTGTGGACTCTTGCTCTCGCAAGGTGCCAAGTAATTTAAAATATTGGTAGAACAGGACTGGGGAAATGGGCACCTCTCATAGAAAGTATGTAATTATAAAAATCTTATATCTTCAAGGCTATAATAGCAAGTCTTTAAATTCAGTATGGACTCTTTTCAGAGCGAGGTACGAAATAATTCTAGATATTAGTAGAAATAGGACGGCGGTGGGGAGGGACACCCCTCATGCAAAGTGATTATAAAAATATTATGTTTTGAAAACTATAATTGCAATTCTTCAAATTTAATATGAGTTAATTAATATAAGTATAATAATTTATTGCTTTCACGCCAAATCATGGACGCATAGTGCTAAAATTACAATTTGAAAAAGTACCTTTTGAAAAAGTACTTTTTAAATGTATGCTTTTTTTAAAATAGTTAAAATAGTATTGGAATAAGTGGATTGTGCCCTTTTCATTGCCATAAGATTTTTTTCTCAGTTTAATGTTTATTTTGGAGCCAGGCTTTTAGAAAATCACCCTTTATTAGTGTGAATAAAAAATATATATGTATGTATATGTAAGTATGTGCCGCAAAAAAAAACCAATAAAAATTTTAAACATTTGCAATGCATGAAATTAAACAGGAAATTAAAGAATATTCTTATTTATCAAGCTTTATATGAAAAATTTTTTCATCTTCTACCCCGTTTCCTTTCTTCTAGCCAAAAATAGGCTGTACAACTCTGCATTTTTTTTTAATAAAACCTCAGCAATATTATTTGTGAAGTCATCTGAATTTAAATTGACTTTGTTTGGCAGAAATGATTGAATGATTGAATTGCATTGTAATTTTTTTTTTATTTAAAGCACGATAAAAATTTAATTAACGAATAAATTTTATAATCTAGTTTAAGTCAAGGCATTCTTTTTTATTTTTTTGTAGTCACTAGAACAAACAACTTATTCGAGATTTATAGCTTACGAAAAGTTTTTTTAGTGCAAACAAAGAGAGACATCTTAAGAATTGTGGAGTCTGAATTTGCTAGAATAGAAAAATACATCGAGTCGCACACAAATAAAAAAATGACATAATTTTTTTGTTATTGAAATTCCTTCGGTGTCATTAACGTTTTCTTATAAACGAAAAATAGTAAAAAAATAAATTAAGTAGCAAATTTTTGCTTGCATTGAAATTGATTTGGAAACTTTATCTTTGGCATTCTTTAAGCTGTAGAATAAATATAATTTGAGTAATAGTTTTCAACATTTCTAAGATATTTCTCATAATTGAGGTTTCTAAAATATTTTTTGTTTCTTTTTTACATTAACTAACACGAACAGAAAACAAGAAATATAAAACTGCATCTCTTACATTATTGTTTTGTCGCTGATGAAATTTTGCAAAAAAAAAAAATACACGTAGAAATTTAGTAAGATTTCTTTGGTGGACTCTTAGCTAATTATTGTCATATATATTTTGTTATCCGGTATCATCAAGTCTAAATTAATTATTAAAAAAAAAAAACTGATGATACCTTTTTTTTGAAGACCACTGATTTTCAGAATATTTGGAAACTAGTTTAGCAAGTAAAGTATTTTATTTCCCTTTGGTAGTTCACTATCGAACATGCACTGTCCAGTCTATGTGATTTTCTTCATTTGTCGCGTAGTGTAATTTAAAGGGAGTTTTTCTATAGAAGTAGAAAAATGAAATAGGTCATACATGCTGCATAATATTGTTGGTTGGTTTTTGAAAAACAATGATTGTGCAATTCTCAATAATTTATTGGGAGTTTGTCTATAAGCATCGGGTTTTTCTAAGCTTTTTATGCATATACATACTTTAATATAATTAGCTAAAATAAACCTATTTTATATTTCATTAAGAATTAAATTGGTATTCCAAATAAAAAAAAAACTAAAAATTCGATTCCAGGATTGGAAAATTTGAAATTTTTTGTGATATATAAAAGTAACATACTAAAACATATTTTATATTTTTAAAACATAAAGATTGGTATAAGAAATCAGCGAACTGTAAAAGAGTGATTACAGGGATGGAAAATTTACACTTTATTGGTATATAAAAATACTAGATCAAATTTATTTCTTTTTCTTTACGAATTATAAATATTTTGTTTTAAAAAGAAATAATTTCGTATTAAAAATTATAAACACAAAAAACACAACTTCAGAGTTGGAGAAGTTAGACTTTTTTTGGTAAATAAAAGTAACTAAATAACACTAGTTTTTTTTTGTATATGAAACATATTTATTTTATGTTTAAGAAATAAATAAATTAGTATTAAAAATAAGAAAAACTAAATATGTGCAATGCATATATGTGGTGCATATATGTGGTGCATATATGTGGTGCATATATGTGATGCATATATATGGTTCCAGGGTAGGAAAATTAAAACTTTTTTTTGCAGCCACTAGCTAAAATTAATTTTGCTTTTTTTTTTGTTGCATAATTTATATTTTATTAAGAATTAAATTGATATTCCAATTAAAAAAACTAAAAATACAATTCCAGGGTTGGAAAGTTTGAAAATTTATATTTTATAAGAATTAAATTGATATTCCAATTAAAAAAAACTAAAAATACAATTCCAGGGTTGGAAAGTTTGAAAATTTGATATATAAAAGTTACATAATAAAACATATTTTATGTTTTTAAAAGATAAAGATTGGTATAAAAAATCAGCGAAATGTAAAAGAGTGATTCCAGGGATGGAAAATTTAAAAATTTTTTGATAACCAGATCGAATTAATTTTTTTCTATTTCCTTATAAATTATAAATATTTTATAAAAATAATTGTGTATAAAAAATTATAAATATAAAAAACCAGCTCCAAAGCTGGAAAGTTAATATTTTTTTTTTGGTATATAAAAGTAACTAAATAATACTATTTTTTTTATTTATTAATGAAACATATTTATTATTTTAGAAAGAAATAAATTGGTATTATAAATCAGAAAAATCAAATATATGGTTAAACTTGAACTTATTTTGGTAAAAAAAATTAACTTAATTAAAAGTATTTTATTATTTTTAATTAAATATACACATTTCATATTTTAAGAAGATCTCTACTCAAGATTGTTTTCATATTTGTTCAATTTTGATATGAAAATTTAGTTTAACCATAGTTTTGTGATAAAAATTATGTTTCAAATCGATGGTTATACGTTGACGTCTTGTAGCGAGTTCTTATTAATTTTTAGTTAATGGAAATAACATAAAATATATCGCTATAGAACAATCATAATTTAAAAATAAATTCAAAGAATTATCAGGGAATAAATAGTTTATATAAGTGAATGTGCAATATTGGCAATGGGATGGATGTTTGCAATATTTAGTTTTATTAAATATCGAAAAATATGAAACAAGTGAATGGTATGAAGATACAATAATATTATTATTAATTAGTCGCACCGATTTTTAACATTATATGTACGTTATGAACAAAAAATTACGATTGTAACAACTTTTCCACCCTTGCCATAGTTTATGTTGCTTTTTAAATTGAATTGAGTCAGATTTTAAATGCATCAGTTTTTGTTGTTGAGCATTTAAACTGAAATGCATGTAAAATGGCGCACTATGAGCCGTTTTTGTAAATTGTGCTGCCAAAACATGCAGAGCAAGCTTTGAAAGCAGAAATTTGTTTTAGTATCATTATAGCTACTTACTTAGATTCGAGTGCTTAACCAACAACAATTTGTTTTTAATTTTTCATTCTTGTTTTTTAATTAAAAATTCCAGCCAATTTTTTTTTTCTTAGTGATAAAAATAAATATTTTTTTTGGTGTATGTTCTTTGTGATTATTTAATTTATAAATGTTAAATTCTTTAAGCATTCGATCAGATTGTCAACGTTTCTTGGATGGAACTCGTTTATGAGTAAAAACTTGGCAAAATAAAATAAAGACTTTTATGCCACCAAATACTGTTTTATTTTATATGGCTTAAGACTTATTCATTGCCACTCATAAAATTAATACACTGATGCTAATAAGAGAAATAAGCAGCAGACAATACAAACACAGTAAAACCCAGATTTATTATAGAACTGGTGCCATACACCACCAACAGTTATATAAAATTCAATTAAATTTTTAATTAACTTCATAAGTTCAAAGGAACTTAATTGAAATTTTATGTTGCTGTGTTTGGCTGTTTGAATGAAGTTTTTAATAAGAAATAATAATAGGATTTTATTGGAATTGTGGTCTCAAATTGCCGATTAAGATAAAAATGCAGATAAAAGCTATTAAAATAAAAATTGGTCGCATATATGTATGTATTATTTTTTTATAGCTTTGCTATTTATTGCGCGATACAGGAGTTAGGAGGTGATTTTTGTAACAAAAATAATCGATACTATTATAGTTATAAATTTATTTTTGTTTTGATTTCTTTGTACTTAAAAAGAGTACAAAAATAAATGAAACAAATTGTTTAATTTTCTTTTCTTTCGTTCTTTGAAGTGAGTGAAACAAAAACAAAATAAAAACAATGAGAACGATTTGCTCAATTTGTTTTTGCTTTGTTTTTGTACATGAGCACAAACCAGAGAACACAGCCGATCGGCTGTAAGCCGGCTAGCAGCCGCCACCGGCCACAAACAATACATTAATTATAGAAAAGAAAATAATCGAAAATAAATGGGGAAACGTTTTGAAATATTTGCAGAGAATTTTACATCATCATATTATACAGTTTTGTTGCATTGTTATTTCACACATGAAATTTGTTTTATATAACTAAGCAGCAAAGCTATAACCGGGTATCCTAAGAGACCTCTCTCCTTTTTTTAACTCGAGATATTTGCATTTTTCGATACCTTAGATGTTCTTCTATCAAAATGTACAAAAAAACTTGACTTCAAAATATTTCTGCAAAAACAATTCTGATAAAACATATTCGGAAAAAAAATTATGGGACCAAACTGGAAGTAAAATCTTAAAAAAAAACAATTTTATTTTTAAATCTGTTGTTTAAGAAGTACGTGATATATAAAATTTAATTTTAGTGGGCGTGCCTTCGCCCATTTTTTTAAATGTAAGATTGTGTGTTTTTTAGAGCTCAGGGAGTGTGTTAAGTTTTATAAAAATCGGTAAATAAAATATAAAATTTTAATGGGCGTAACTCCGCCTATTTTTTGAAATAGAAGATTGTGAATATGTTAGAATTAAATGTTTAATTTTAAATATAATTATTGTGCCAAAAAAAACCAACTTTAATGCAAAGATCTGATAGAACATTTTCGAAAAAAATGTACGGGGCCGAACTGGAACTAAACTCTTTCAAACAAACAATTATTTTTTTTTTTTGAAAATCTATTGTTTAAAAAGAAGTACGTGAAATGTAAAATTTAATTTAAATGGGCGTGCTTCCGCCCATTTTTAAATACAAGATTGCGTGGTTTTCAGAGCTCAGGGTGTGTTTCAAGTTTTGTAGAAATCTGTGAAGTAAAACGACTTGAACTAAAATATTAAATTTTAATGGGAGTGACTCCGCCGATTTTTTTAAGTGCAAGATTGTGTCTATTTTAGAGCTCAAGGTACGAGGTAAGTTTTGTAAAAATCGGTTAAGTAGAACTACGTGGAATATAATAATACATTTTAATGGGCGCGACTACGCCTATTTTTTAAGTGCAAGATTGTGTCTATTTTAGAGCTCAAGGTGCGCGGTAAGTTTCGTAAAAATCGGTTAAGTAGAACCACGTGTAATATAATAATAATAAATTTTAATGGGCGTAGTCCCGCCCATTTTTTCAACTTTAAAATTGTTTAATTATAAGAACCGAAGGTGTTTGCTAGGCTTCGCAGCAATCAAATAAGTGGAATATCATAAAATCAAATAAAAAAGAAAGTTTTGGGCATGTTCCCGCCCACTTTTTTTACAATGGGACCAATAGGAAGCTATACCTTTACAGACAAAAAAAAATAAACTTTTACAATCGGTGTAAAAATACAGGAGAATTTATAACATCCTGCTTTTTTTGAAGTCGGTTAAAAATAATAAGTTAGGTTCTTTCTATATTAAGGTAACGATATGTATGTATTCATTTATTTGATGTTTTTATTAATATAAAATTTTTTTTATAAATATTTTTCCTAAACATTAAAACACAAATTGTAACAATTGGAATATGTTAAAAAAAATTTTAATGACTCCATTGCAACAAGTTCCAAAAATCAAATAAACAAATGCCCAACCAAAAAAAAACCAAAATGATGGTTTCTAAATCCTAGTATCTTTTAATATCTAAATAAAGTCAACCCATAAATACTTTTTATTGTGTTATCAATAATAAAAATACAAACCAAATGGCGGCTTGTTTTAAAACAAGTATTGGTTTATATATTTTTTTTGTTTATTTTCGCTCATTATTTTTTACCATCTATTGTTGTATAAGCCTTACGTGAAACACGATTATTAATATGAAGTCTGCTATACTTCGCACCGCACTGCACTGCACTCTTCACTTTAAGTTACGAACTCATCTTATACACGCAGCGTCTTATGCAAGCCATACACCTTGCGACCGTTGGTACAACACGTTGGATTAACAAGTTGTGTGTTTTGCCCACAAACTTTACAACAACGTGTACAACATTAGAGCACAACCTCATTTCTTAATTTTTTTTTTTGAGTTAACATGACATCGGGTCTTATGTCGCGTATTGTAATGGATAGTTTTTTTGGTGACAAAATAAGAAGAAGAACGTTAAAAAGGACAGAAAAAAATAACAAACTTTTGGAAATGTTACACGTGGGTGTCAGACGAAGTATTCAATGACCTTTTGTCAAAAGTTCCGATGCATATACAAAAGCAATTATTCCGCGCAAACTCTTATACAATTATATAAAATCACTTATTTCTGTTGAATTCTCCATTCTATACGCAAATTTGAATTCGTGCGCGATGTTTTTCATATGACCACAACGAAAATAAGAACAAAATGAAATGAAGTTGTACAACAAACTCCTAAATTTTACAACCTGTCTATACAACTTGAAAAAACTCATATCTTTTTAATCTTTCGTACAACCGAAACACAACTTCATACGACGACCCCACACACTTTACAATCTTATACACAACTTACTCATGTTGTACCAACAGTCGCAAGGTCTGTGGCTTGCTTTAAATAGATGTTTATACATATAAACATCATTTCAATCGTTTCAATCAAATACAAGTACGATATGCTCGTTTAAATTAAAATCAACAATTTAATTTTTGAAACATTTTAACACAGTAACGTACTAACTGACTTTCTTACCAGTATTATTTGGCTAATAAGGCAGCAACCGCAACACAAAACAGAGGTAAAAATATAAAAAACACCTCGACTGCAACTGCAATAACACTAAAACTTGTTGCGAAACTAAATAGCGAAACCGAAAGAAAAAATTTTGTAAATAAAATTCACTTTTCCTTCTGTTTTCTTTCATTAAATTTTAAATTTTTTAAATGTTGTTTTTTTAATGCACTTAAATACTTCTCTGATTTGTTAATAGATGTTTTATGGCAAGATTTGTAATGCTAAATTTTTCTTTGTCTTAAGTTGGTATTTTAAACGTAAAAAAATATACGAGTACATACATGCATATGTACATACATATTTACGTGTAATTAATTTAATATGTTTAAATGGAGCATTTAAGCCAATGATTAGATCACAAATGAAAATCTTAAATAGGCAGTCAAATAGGACCATAATTATTGTTGTACTAAAATGAATTCTTTTTGAAAATAACCTAATTTTTATACCTTGCACCAAAAATGGTAAGGATATCATATGCATATCACGATCGAACTTTTGCGAAGACCATTAACAGAAATAAGTTAGGTTAGGTTATGTTAGGTAGGGGTGGCAGTTAGAAACCCGGACTCACTTAGACCGTTTTGGTCCATTGTGATACCACGGAGACTTTGCTTATACGGAGTCCCCACTGTCGAACCAACCATTGCTCAATATAAACCTATTAATACGTTGCAATTCAACACCAGCAACGTCAGAAAGTTCCCTGGACTCAAGAGCGCCCATTGTGGCCATTCTCTTTCTGGCAAGTCCAGGACAGTAACACATAAAATGTTCTATAATTTTCTTTTCAACGATAACCTGGCAGCTACGGCAAAAATCATTGCAAAAATCATTGTGACCTTTAACCTTTGTGCATGCCTACCATGTCCGGTTAGCACCGACACTAGAATCGAGATTTGTTTCCTATTCTTCAAAATTAAGAAAGCCGTATTTTTCCTATTTATATGAGTCCATAACTGCCTTGTGAACACGCAATCATTTCTTGTGACCCACCTTCTATTTATTTCATCCTCTGCCTTGCGCCTCACGGCCTGGCTCACGATGTCACCAGAAATCGTTCTATCGACAACTTGTTTTGCAAACAACAATAGAAAACGATTTCTGGTGACATCGTGGGATAGGCCGTAAGTCTGAGTTTGCAAGAGAGTGGGGGCAAACCCACACATTCCAAGTCCGGTGGAACTTATAAGGTTGTCCCAATGCTAGCAAGCTCATCCAGCTGATCTTAATATCAAACTGCTCTGCCATCTTATTTAGAGATGAGCGGCAGTCGAGGGCTGTTGTTGTTCTTAGAAGTGGGGATTCGAGGGTCATAATAGCTGCTCGATTATCGGTGTATATATTATAGAGATCGACCGAAGGCGTTTTTTTTGGCCGAAGCCGAAGCCGAAGTTCGGCTAAAATCCTAAACTTCGGCCAAAACCGAAACCGAAGCCGAAGCCGAAGCCGAATGTTTTAAATTTTAAAAATTATACTTGTTTTATATGAATTAAGAAAAAAGTTTGCTTTTTTGAGATCACTGAAATAGCTGTAATATCTATTGGATACATAACAAGAAAAATAAAACTATTTTGCAATTTCTAGATTGTTTTTTCATATGATCACTCACAAGAACGTCCAAGTAAAAGAAAATAGAAAGCAACAGGGTTGTATTTCAAAGCAACCCTTTCAAAACGTTAAACACAATAGAAACTGTCGGCGAGCAACGACCAAAAATAATTTTATTTTTCAAGCTTAGAATGAAAAATATTCGGCTTCGGCTAATCGGCCGATTTTTGCCATAGGCCGAATATTGGCCGATTACCAATTTTTGGCCGAAGGCCGAGGCCGATTAATCGGTCGAACTCTAATATATTAATCAAAGTCGTTGAAGTGACATTCAACCAATCCGTAACTTCTTTTATAGCAAGGATCTCTGCCTGGAAGACACTGCAGTGATCCGGAAGTCGCTTTGGAATACGAAGACCTAAAGCCCCTGAAAAGACTCCATAACTCACATTCATATTATTGTGTTTTGGAGCCGTTCGTATAAAAAACAATACTTTTTCTTCTACCTGGAGTTCTATTCATCCACAATTCTGTGGATGGTATCCAGGTTTTATAAAGACGTTCATGTAGTAGAGCAGGGGAGGTTTGGTCAATCCTCCATCGCCAAGCTTCATCAACGAGTATTCTACAGTGGCCGGTTCCATTTCCGTTCCACAGAGAGATACCACGAAGACGGATTGCAATCTCCTTCCCTATTAGGTCCAATGGTAGTAGGTGAAGGAGCATCCCGCAGGAGTATTGCGAAGAGCACTGGTTATATACAAGGATGCAAGTCTTTGCATCTTGTGTAAGATATATAGATACGTCTTTTTCTCCTGGAAATGCCACCACTCGATGATCCCAAACATGAGAATTGAACGTACTATTGCAGTATAGATCCAATGGATTTTTTTGCATAGAGTGAAATTGTTGCTTTTTTCATTCTCTCTAGAATATTAATTTTGAAACTCAGCTTTTAGTCAAGAATAACACCGAGATCATTTGCAGTGTTGGACTCTTTTATCTCCGTATTATTAAGAGTTAAAGGCTGGAAAACAGGTACTTATACTTCTTGAAGAGTAAGTATGTATTAAAATTTAGCAACAGAATGACACAGTAGAACATAAAGTCTAATGAAATCTTAAGTAATATACAACCACACAAATACGTGAGCCTATGCAGACGAAAGTCACAAAACACAACAAGAATAAATAATCCTTCTAAAATAGCGATAGATAAACTATACCATTATATTTTACGATTGTATGAGTTATATGTCTCACCACCAACAGTGGTGTACTGTAAAAATTCTCTTAATTTCTCTAATTTAAAATTTTAAATCACAGCACCAAAAAAACAATCTGAGTAAACGATGGATGCTACTATTATATTATTTCGTTTTTACTTTTAAAAACATTTTTTGAAATTTGCAAAAAGTCCCCAGTGTAGAATTGTACCAAATTAGAGCACGTTATTTACTCAACAGTGATATTATTTTAAACACACAATGGATTCTCTATTCTATTTACAATACTGTGTGCTTACGGGACGCATTAACTTTTTATGCTTAACCTGAAAATATTAGAATAATGCCAACATCCCGAAAATGTCATATTAATCAACAGTAAGCTGACCAGATTTCGGAAAAGATACAGAAGACATAAAAAAAAATAGTAAAAAATTTATTTGAATTCGATGTCTACATTTTTTTAAATACTTTACAGAAAAAGAATTCATTCATATACGTATGCATATGTACATACCCAGCAAAAAACTTTGCCTACTAGAATGCAAAAAAGTGTATGTACTCCTCAGTCGTAAGTACTTACAATTTGACTGAATAACCCATTATTTTTGTTTGAGAAGTTCAAAAAGTATGCGGTACCCTATACTTTTTGCCTACAAACATACAAAAGTTAATAGATTACTGATTGCCTAAAAGTACTCAAAATTTAATGGCTTATTTTTTGCTTACAAATATGCAAAATTTTATGGATTAAATTTTGCTTAAACTTATTCTAAATTAATTTGCTAGTTTTTCTAATTAAAATAATTTTTACGATCAATAAATTTTTCTCTAGATATATTTCCTTATTAACTGGAAAGCACTACAATAAGTACTTTCACGTAATGATATAAATAAGTTGTTATTTTATTCATTACAGGGCAGTCATTATTATGCACATAAAATAATTACATAAATAAGTATCAGTCATTACTTTGTAAGCCATTAAAAGAGTACTACCCATTACAAAATTTCGAAAATTTTTTGCTGGGTATGTATGTAAAATTAGATAAATAACAACAATTGCAAGAACCCCGGAAACAACTTTAACACATTAAGCTTGCCTGGGTGCATTCAAACCATGTAAGCCCACAACTTTATTTCAACTGTAAACCTTACTTATAAAACCAAAATAAATATAAAAAAATGTATATATAAAAGAGTGCGAAGTGAATATATGAATATGAAGGTATACATACTCCCATCCAGACATAATCCATCATTTGTACTGTAAAATTGGCCACGAAACGCCATAGACATACTACTTATTGAGATTGGTTGGAAGTTAGAGAATGCAAATGAAAGGGATACTGCCTTGCTTCATCTGCCTTACCGCTTACGATATGTTCTTATTTTCAAAAGCAAAGATTCAATAAAACTCAGTTAATCGTTCTTTTAATAATATATATGACAAAAGATGACTGATAATCAAAAAAAAAAAAAATATGACAACAAAGGACACAAATTATACAGATGACAGCGAGTTAAAATAGATGATTGTCAATTTTAGTTTTATATATGGAGATATAAGTATGTTCCAGTCGTTGATTTAAGGAGCATGGGGCCGTCTACATATGTATATATCCTCCTATATTGGTTCTTTCTGTTGGTTTGTGTGTATATACGTTGACAGTTGGACATCATTGTGGAAGCATTGTTCCTGTTGTTGTTTGTGTTCAGGTTATGTGTTTGTCTGGTTGTATGTTTTCTTAATAAGCAGAATATACGAACTATTATATTTCATATCACGAACAAGGAGACCGCTTTCTATCATAGTTTATATTACTTTAAAGAGTTTCAGTGAAATTAGTTTTTCACTAGAGTATTTTAAAAATTATAGGTAATAATTCTCTAAACTAGCGATATATTTTTATAACTTCGGTTTTTAACGAAAATCGAATATCTACGATCGTAAATAATCGATTTTCGTCAAAAAATTAAGTTCGAAAATTATGTCGCTTAAGCTTTTTTGGCAGTTATGGTACGGTCGGTATGTCTATTTAGTAGAATGGCCTTGTCAATTTCATTAATAAAAATTTATACATAACTCAGTATTATTATCATTCATTAATGCATTAACCAGTTTAATTAAAAAATAGTTTAAAGAAATCGTTAACCAAAATATTGAAAATAAAAGAAAAACTCAATTCAATTGAAAACTAAAAGGCAGGCAGGCAAGGCAGCAAGCAGCATAAAACATATTAATTAGCGAATTTAAAAATCATCATCATCATTCATATCCATTTGGCTGGAAAAATCATGCAAAGCAGGATTTCTTTAGCTGTGGCGAATGCTACAATTCATAATGAATGAATGAATGAATGAATGAATGGTAGATTCATAATGTTGCAACAACTTTCCTTTGTCGGTCATACAAAGTTGAATGCCATCAAGCAGTAAATGAACACATGATGGTTTTACAAGCAACTGTAATCATCACATTGCATCAGTTGTGTTGTCATTCCCACTCTGCTTGTTGGTCGTGGCTAATAATCACTATGGATTTAATTTTTTTATTTTTTCTTCTTCTACTTCTTCTATTTTTTGGCTTATAAAACTGAGAAATTTATATTTTTTTTGTGTATCGGCATGCGTGATTGTAAATTTTATTATTGTGAATGGTTGCAGCCTCCCCTCATATGATACAGTTGGAAATTTTTCCTGCTAAAGGAAATTTAATTTCGCAGGATTCGTTTTAAAATCTTGGTATTCAATTGTATTATCTGTGTGCGAGTTGCAAGGCAAAACAACAATAAAACAAACCAAAAACTGGTCCAAATGCTTATTTGCTTAATGGTTTCATTGTTGTTCGGTATAAATACTTGTCTTTTGGCCACTTTGAAACATTCATTGTAAGTCATTGTGTGTTAAATGACATTAACATTGAATTGAATTTACGTGGAATTGAGAAGTATTTCATTTTCAACATGCCATGGCAAACAGCCTGGTAATTTATGAGATTTTTTTGTTAATTTAATTTTTGTCTTTTTCAGATAAAGTTCACTTATACAAACGCATAGCAGCAGTCATTCGGTAATTTTATCACACTTTATTTGGCATCGCAAATTTAAACGCAAGGAATACAAATTAAATACAATGTATTACATATGAAGATTATATGAAATATAGAAAAATGGGATTTTGACATAATTCGCAAATGAATTTTTGACTAATGCTAGGTTCGCACCAAAAAATTCGTCGTTCGTCCCAGTTGTGTTCCTAGCATAAGCCATATGTATGTAAGTAAATGAGAAAAATTTTGATATTTTAAACTTTTTTATAGTAGACTTGTGTTCAAACCCATTTTTTTACATTGACGTTATTGCCCTGACTTGCGTCCAACATATTGTTAAGTAAAAATATTCGAACAGCGCTAATGTAAATGTTTATATAATGAAAACATTTGGTAAATAAAAAGAAGTTTTTAGACAAAGTACTAAACGTACACACGTACACATAAAAGTGCAAAACACAGATGGTAACAACTCTGTATTAGCAACAACGCACAGTATTACCAACATAAAAGTTGTTACACAGTAATTCTGAAATTCAAAATAACCGCCAATCGAATTATATGCAAACACCTAGAAAGAGTAACATGAATTTTCCAGATTGCGTTAGAAGACTGTTTGATCACTTGGCTACCATTAGTAAACGACAACACAGATGGAACGTGCTCAGAACAGTCAAAATCTTTATGCAGCAATATAATTTATTCCATTTGGCTTTACTATCTGCACTGATTTCATTACGCCATCTATAAGCACATAGCAAACATTATAGAACCACTATCTGCCTCTCTGTGTGAGAGGCAGTCAGTGTGAATCAGATAATAGTGACGTCAAGATCGTTGAAAGTAAAGACATCGTAAGGCCGATAATAACGAATAGAAGTAAATAAGTAAAGACAGTGAGTCTCTAGTGTTGTATAAACAGTGAGAGTCCGCAGAATAAGTCTTGTGTGTGTGACAAACAGCTGAGAGGTAGTTTTGCTACAAAACCAGTGCAGTCAGTTGTATGAGATGAGTGTATACAATAGCGGGGAAGACGTAGTGGTAACCAGTTGCGGTATATTTAAGTAATTTAAGTGTGTGTATTTAAGCTCGTGATTTTATTAGAATAAGTGTTATTAGTAAATAAAGTGTTATTCTTAACACTAATTAGTACACTGTAGTTTTTTGATCATTTGCAAACCTTCGAGTCCACGGAAAAGCGTTTGTAAAGGGTGAAACGTAAAAATATAATTTTAGTTCATAGGAGATGTTGGACAGAATGGGTGGCAACGCCTTTATATTTGTAAAGATTTCTTGTAATTGGTGAGTCCACACGAGTAATATGATGCTTCCAGTGCTGAGGTGACTCTAGCTTCTGGAAACTATCATCATGTTCTGGCTCTACTTTGGGTTTTTTTTATATTTGTTGCTTTTTTACAAATCATTTGGACCCATTGCGAAAGCAATTTCATATGAGCAATTCCACAGAATGTCACGTACGATGTGTCACATACGATGATCAAACAACTAAGCTTGTATTTCAGAGACATTTTTTTCTTTATTTCTTTATGTACTTTTGAGGAGCGTCAGTATCTCTCTTTGCTACAGATAAGGAAAAATTTAACTGTCAAATTTTAATTGTAAAATTTTTCAAACTTCCATGATTTTTTTTTATTTTTTTACCGAAATTACCTTACTACCAGAACGGAATATATAATTATGTGTATATATATAAAGTACAACATTGGTCTTCTCGAGACAAAAAACATCCATATATCACACTTTAAGATCCGACTGTAAATGTCGAAGGTATAACGAAATATGTATTTTACCGACACCTACGGTTGGCAAAAAAATTATATAATTTTTTTTTTCGAAACTGCCTTACAACAATACTTTATATTCGGTAGTGTACGACGAACTTTTTTTGCGAGACACCTTAATGTACATGCATATTACACCGAGTATGATACGATACGCATGTACATACACTTCTATAACAACAAGTAGATGGCGCCCTCAAAACTGCCGCGAATACTAGGCAGCATTGGTGGTGCATGTAGCACTTTGAGCTTGGCCGGAATGGCTCAGACAAAACATTTTCGAACATAACCAAAAGCGGATATGTCTTCACAATGTACAAGTATTGGGTGCATTTCAACTAACAAATCTGACGGCGTAGCGAAAATTCTCCCTTATATGGGCAAGGAGTGTATGTGAAAACAATGATAACACTGCCTATAGTAGCTGCGGTACATCGTCGAAACCGTCTGGTAAAATACTGTGTAATAATAATATACATAAATATTGGCATTAGGAATTTAGCTAGGTTTCTAAAGACAACCTTGTCATGGCAGCAGCACTTCTTGCCTGTCGCGATACAGAATATTCCTTAATCCACAACAGTCCGTGGTTCTTCGATGTTGATTATGTCAACTTCACATATTGCCATGAAAAGCTGTAGAGGACCCGAGGCAGGGCCTAGCTGATAGCTTTTGAATACCAAACATCGGCGCACCTATAGAAAGCAGTTATCTGCAGGATGTGGGACCTGTGGTCGATTGTGAAAATGGATGTTGTACAAAAGCACCACATCCCATCTTGATCAAGTGCGACTGCTTGGATTGCGGCATTCCCTAATATTGCTGAGACAGCAATACAATCGTCAAACGATTGTAATCCCAAATGTCCAACTCGTAATTGGAAGATGGGAAAGTTTGATGAGGCTGAGAGGGTTAGGCGTTAAGTAATACGCATACTTTGGACAGGTTACGATATAAGAAAACAAAGGAGGTCAGCCTCTAGTGACGGATAATTCTAAAAGTCAGTGTATGACGAAGCAGTGGTGGAAGCATCCGAAGAAGGAGGGAAGAGGGCCAGCCTACAAAAATCTTCGAAGAAGGATGACTATCGGGCCTGTTCTGAAAATCATGCTGTTTTAAAGCACGGTGATTAGTGGGTTTTTATTGTATATTAAGTTTTTGTCATGTATAATACAATATTTTATTCCAACTTCCATCGCTAAAAATCGTAAAATTTACAAAAGCAATGATTTAGTTTCAATTAATTTTTTGAAATCACCGTGATTTGGCATGTCGAGATTTGCAGAAAAGGCCCTTATATAATATTCTGACATTTTTGAAAGCATCTCAGGTCTGTACGACGCTGATTCCGGCGAACACAGTGAACTTCTTCGAAAAAAAAAATTTTTCACCACTCTAACAGCCTCGGGTGCTCTACAGCTTTTCATGACAATATGTGAAGTTGACAAAATACTCATCCAAGAACCCTGCACAGTTGTGGCTGGGTTTGCGGACGGATGCCAAATATTTTAATGGGTTCAAATATGAGTTTTGTATTTCGACTTCTACTGTAACGATTTTATACTAGATTAAGGTGAAAATGTTGCAATATTCTTTAGTCTAGTACAATCTCGTTACAGTAGAAGTCGAAATACGACAATCGAAATTAAGCACAATAAAATCGTTAGTCCCCATTCGGTGAACTACCCCACCATATATCCAGAGTTCAACTTCCCTTGTTGCCATGGGAAGGTGTAGATCGCACGTAATTAAGCCCAATACGTTAGCCGTCAAGAATGAAGGTAAAATCAGACCTGCATCCTATCAAGGAACCATCTTAATGTTTTTTTTTATTATTTAACTTCAGCGACAGAAACATCACAGTGGTCGACCTGGAGGTAGAAGGAATATGGTACTGGTTGACGTCAGTATACTGCGCTCACGATAACCAAGACCTCTTCTATTAAAACCCGTAAGGGATTTTAGGGTGGCGTCAAGAATAAAGATAAAATCAGACCTGCATCCTATCAAGAAACAATCTTAATGTTTTTTATTATTTAACTTCAGCAACAGAGACATTACAGTAATCAACCTGGAGGTAAAAGGAATATGGTACTGGTTGACGTCAGTATACTGCAGTCATGATAACCAAGACCTCTTCTAATAAAACCTGTGCGGTATTTTAGAGTGGCGGCGTCAAACGCTGGACATCAAATAATCTTGTGCTGTGATACCAACGCACATCATATCATCTGAGGAAATGCAGACACTAATGAAAGAGGTGAGGAAATTTTAGGGTTTTAAAGTTAGTTGTAACCTAGGATACCACCTATATATCAAGGAACAGACAGGAAGTCCTGGATGTTACCTATTCTGCCACAAAACTTTCTGATTACAGGTATATTGAATTCAGTATTAGGGATCATCAGCTGTAGAAATCTGTGCTTCTTGCAAAATCTTTGAATATTTCTACATATGGAAATTAAGTTCTAATATTTAGGTTGCATAAACATTATATTTAAACACGTTGTGGATAAGCAGCTCATTTTTAAATCTGTTGCAACATTAGTAAGTGAGTTAAACGACTGAAGATTTAATAATTTATTCCAAAAAGACTTAATTTATGTCATAATTTGAAAAATAAAAAATAAACAAAGCATCGTATAAAAAGAAACTTATGTTGTACTACAATTTCAAACAATTTATGCTTGTTTTACTTTTAATACGAGGAGTATGTTTCACATCACCAGCAACAGCGTCAGCAACAACAGCAACAGATGTGACATTATTAACACCAACATCAGCAGCAGCAGCAGCAGCTTCCTCGTGCATCATTTTCTTATTATTTATTTTTATTTTCTTTATTTCGTTGCCACAAAGATGTGTGTTTTCTTTCAATTTTAAATATGTATTTTATTTTCTCTACCAACGATGATACTTCACAGTCCTCTCGTAGCTGTTGTACAATATTATTCATAAAAGTATACATACATATTTTTTATTATTATTATTATTATTATTATTATTCATAACAGCATTTTAATGCTGCAACACAAAAGCCGCATATTTATACTATTTCAACTTCATACATACGAGTACGTATGTACGTGCCCTGTAGGAAATGCGAATAGTGAAATTGTAGTGATTTACTAGAGACATTGTCAGTAGTACTACTGACCATGTGTACTCCAGCTAATGTAATCATCTATTGACATTTAACATTAGCTTATCATTGAAAATCTACCACTAGACTGCAGCACTACTGACTAAGTGATTCTTTTGGGACCACATGGAGACGTTGACACCAAAGATTCACTAGTAAATTTTAGGGGCTCTACTTTACAATATCGATATTTCCTCGCTCGATGTCAATAGTAAAATTGTAGTGATTTACTAGTGACATTGCACTACTGACTAGGTGTACCGCAGCCGATGTAATTTCCTATTGACATATAACATACATATAACAAGCTACATACTGACGCTTTCATTGACAATGTCACCAGAAATCACTAGAACTGTTGTTTCTAACGTATCTCTACTCGTGCATAAAGGGAAAGTTGTCGATATTGGAACTAGTGCAATTGTCGCGAAAGAAAATAGTGTTGACATAGAGACATATGGTTCTAGGCTGACTAGAGGGTATCTACTGCTACTGCAAATAACCATATAATGTTGTTCATATTTATGCAAGTATATTTTCATTATACTTCCAACACCAGACTCTCAGTTATCCATCTACACCAACTAAGAGCAACTAAGTTAGTAGAGTTGATGTTGTTAAAAACTTATAAAAGAAGCCAAGACAACAAGAAATAAAACCCCAGAAACCGCAGACATGGTTTAAATACTCATATTATGCAATTTTATTCCTACAAAAAAGGTGCTTTATTCGGATTTTTTTAATAATTTTATGTTTCTGTTTGTTAAAGCTCTAAATGACGTTGCGAACTTTTGAAGATAATGATGATGTTACAGATTCGCTTCGCTAGTTCGTATATGGTCGTTGAATAAATAAATACCAAGAAGTGCTTTCAATTTCCTTAACATCTATTTGTTTATGTGCTAATTTTGTTAATTATAATCAAATGCTTAGCAAAAGGTAGTGAGAATTAAATTAGCATTAAATTAGCATTTAAAAATCGAATTGTGGCTTATCATGAATAGCAAAAGAACAAAGAAAAGATCTGTATTTTTGACCTTTTGTTTTTTAAAGATCTTTTCTATCGCAAATCTTTTCCGGAAACGTGCGCATATTAATTGACCATATTAATTTATGTTATAACGCACTTTATGGTTTGGTTTCAAAATGTATAATGAATAGACTTAAAAAAGTGTACAGTTGTACCCCTTTTAGACACAGAAAGTTTACTTTGCAAAGTCTTCATTCAGCCGTGTGAAAGACAGAGGGAGATATACTATCTTTTTCTGTCTGACTCCCAGCTGAATTAAGACTTTGCAAAGTAAACTTTCCGTGTCTTGTCTTTCCGGGTATTGGCAGATTGATAAAATTTACTTCAAAAAAAAGTTCAGATCCGCGGAAATCATAAACACCAACTATAAAGTATTTCCAACTTCGTAGAACGCTGTATAGTTGAAAACTAATTAATAGTATGGAATTAATATCTACAATAGGACATGTTTTGAAAATCCCAGTCATTTTAAATCACGTGATTTAAAAAACAAACTATTAATAGCTAACTTGCTAGTGGGCTTTTATTATAGCTATGCTATTTATGTCACGACACAGGAGCTAGGACGCGATTTTCATAACAAAAATAATCGACACTATTGCACTTATAAATTTATTTTATTTCTTTACTTCTTTGTACTTAAAACCAGACAGAGTACGAAAATAAAGGAAATTGTTTGATTTTGTTTTGTTTCGTTGTTTGAAGTGAGTGAAACAAAACAAAAACAATGAAAAGGATTACTCAATTTGTTTCTGTATTGTTTTTGCACATGAGCACAAACCAGAGAACGCAGCCGATTGACAGTACGCCGGCTAACAGCCGCCGCACACAGAGAAAAATTGAATATTTAGTGCGAAAAAATTATTTACTTCATATGGATTCAATAAATTTTAATAAAACTATGTACCTAAAGGTTTTTAGGGTCGTTGATTGAAAAAGGCGGATCCACCATGGCGGACAATTTTTAAAAAATTTATCGAATTCGCTTAAAACTTATTCCACGGGGTTTTTAGGGTCGCTGATTACGAATATGATGTCAGTTTTGAAAAATTCAAAATGGCGGATCCAATATGGCGTACAATTTTCAAAAAAATTTATCGAATTCGCTTAAATCTTATTACACGAGAATTAGGTGTACTATCTAAGGAAAATATGCTCTATTTATTAAAAAGGGAAACGTGGGGGCCCACTCTTGACTTTTTACCACTTATTAGTAGTTGTGTTTTTTAACTTATAAGTAGGGTTTGGGAAACGGGAATTCCCGGGCGGGAAATGTCTGTCTAATATTCCCGGGAAATTTTTGAGATTTTTCCGGGAAAACGGGAAATTTAAAGTGCATGTTATTTCATAAATGTATAGAATTTATAATCCAATTTTACTTTAATATCAAAACTTATTATTTTTTTATATATTACAAAAGTTCGTTTGAATGATTGTATGACTAAATTTACACGAACGTTGACACGTTTTTCATCGTCTGTTTAAACACTTACATATACCTTGTTCGAAGGAAATTGTTTAATCTTTAAATTTAAATTGAGTTTTTGTTTTAAATGTAACTGTAAGAAAGAAAGAATTCTTTCGACTTCGATAAACAAGAAGTAAAATGTCCATGTTTTTTTTAATATAAAATAAAAATGTGAGCTATTCAAATCTAGTCTGAAATTTCATAAAGATTCCATTAAATTTAGGTCATACCATATCTCCTAAAAAAAGTGGAATAAATTGTATAAGTATCAATGATTGCAATGATATAATCATTTTCTAAAGTAAATAATTCGATGATAAGCGAACTTGAAGTGATTTTTCGCCGAATTAGTGAACAAATTTTGAAAAGTGTAGTGAAAATTTTAAGCTGTAAGAACTCTGAGTTGACGAAACTTAAATTGATTACAAGTAGACGCTATTATGGAAACCCTGCAGAAAATATTTTAGGAGAAATAAAATGAAAGACACCTAGACATACTGTGGCTCAGGGTATTCAAAATTCGGCACAGCGCAGTATGGTACTGTAACCTGCTTGTACTTAACGATAAGAAACCGCCTGGAACTTTTTCAAAAAGAATGAGAAACAAGCAAGGCAAATTCTTATTAAAACGAAGGTAGGTCTTATTAGGAAATTGTCTACTAATTGTTGTAACAGTCGTCAATTGGTTTTTATATGATCTTTTGCTGCAGCATGTGTAATAACTTTATTCCATTTGCTTAAATTCAATTAAAAATTCTTAAAAATTTGTCTTAGAACTGCTTTTTTATTAACTTTTATTTCAAAAGAATGCTTACATTAATAAAACAATCGAAATTTCACCAACTTTCATTTAATAAATGTATTTAATTTAGAAAATTAGATTTTCCCGGGAACTTGATTTTTTAGTTCCCGTTTCCCGGGAAGTTCAAAACTCCGGGAAATCCCAAACCCTACTTATAAGGAAAAGTCGTGGAACTGTTTGGAACTTTTTTATAACTCTAGGTAAAGTAAAATTTTCAATATATTTCATAATAAAATTAGTATACCATATCTATACTACATAAAATAATTTTTTTTTTGATAATAACTGCAAGTTAAATGAGATACCTGATGCCTTAAAATATATTTAAAAAAGGAGAGAGGTGTCTTAGGACACCCGGTTATAGCAATTGCTACTAAGCTATATAATACTATGTTCACACTTATGTTTTTAAACGTTTTTAAAGCCTCATTCGTGTTTAAGAGCTTAAACACGATGATTTTGAGATTTTTTACCATACATTGACTTGTTTTGTTAAACATCTCAAATGAAGTGTTTTGTTAAACATCTCAAATGAAGTATTTAAGATTTAAACACTTCCTTAAACACTGAAATAGAGTATGTTCAGTCCGTTTTTTGATAACTCTGGCACCTTTGTTTTGTTATTAAATGGCGGCACCTGATAAATTATTTGGTAAGAAAGTAATTACTAAAAAAATAGTGAATTATTTACAAAAACATTTGTTGTTTGAAAAGCATAATTATTCGTAATTTTTTACAATACAATAATTTACAGTTTTTTATTGACAAAACGTCAACCTTAAACATCTCAAATATAATATGAACGGTTGTGATTAGTTCTTAAAAAACTTTGGTTCTTAGAAAACTCGTCTTAAACATAATTGTGAAAATGTCGTCGTTTGGTTTCTGGTTTGCTGCAGACATAATGTATTTTGAATATACTGTGCCGCAAGCCAGAAACCAGCTGACGATGTATTTAACATGTTTAAAAACATAAGTGTGAACATAGTATAAAACAAACTTAATGCAATACAATGCAATAAAATTATATTATATGATGATGTCAAATTCTCCGAAAATATTTCAAAACGTTTCCATTTTTAACCCATTATTATCTTTTCTAGCGGAGCAAGATTAAATGAATATATTGTTTGTTGCCGGCGGCGGCTGTTATTCGTCTTAGAGTCGATCGGCAATGTTCTCTGGCTTGTGCTAATTTGCAAAAAAAAATAATACAAAAACAAACTGAGCGATGTTTCTCATTGTTGTTGTTTTGTTTTTTTTTCACTCATTTCAAAGAACCAAAGAAAACAAATTCAAACAATTTGCTTCGTTTATTTTCGTACGCTGCTTTTAAGTACAAAGAAATCAAAACAAAAATAAATTTATAACTGTAATAGTGTCGATTAATTTTGTTACGAAAATTATTTTCTAACCCCTGTATCTCGCAATAAATAGCAATAGCTATAAAAACTTTAAACTGTACATTTACAAAAAAATTGTCGAGTGTAGCAACAATAAACGCTATAGATAATAATACTTTGCACGCACGTACATACTAATGTGATGCGTTAAAAAAAATATAATAATTATAGGTTGATTGCGTACTTTTATATAGAACATATTAAGTGCTATAGTAGTTACATTTAACAAAATAAAAAATTCCATTTTTGTCGTCGTAATTCGGGTATTTGTCCATGTGTGCGCCGCCCACAAACAACAAATAATGGGAAATAAATGGAAACGTTTTTAAATATTTGCGGTAGATCTGACATCATCACATAATATAATTTTATTGCATTGTTATTTAACACATTAAGTTTGTTTTATACTCGTAGCTAAGCAGCATAGCTTTAACCGGCTGTCCTAGGACACCTCTCTTCCATTTTTGTATTTTAAGTTTTTGTCATTTATAATGAAATATTTTATTGAAACTTTCAAAGTTATAAATCGCATAATTTACAACAGCAATGTTTTAGCTCTTATTAATTTTTTGAAATCACCGTGGTTTGACATGTTGTGATTTGCAGAACAGGCCGCAATGTTCTTCATAATGCCTGAATGCAAGAAATATGAGCGGCACACAGTGGGCTGGCTTCGCATATTTTGATGCAAAAACTATAAAGATAGGTCCTAGATAATTGAAAGTTGGCAACGAGCATTATAAAGGGTGTTTGTTTTAGGAACTTTTTTTCAGCTGTTTTTGTGTAACATGTTGCTATTAAACATGTCCAGTTTTGTCTATAATTTAACCATGAATCGACTTGCAAATGAACAGAGCTTGCAGATTATTAAACTTAAAATTTAAAGTCTTAAAATTTCGTACATAAGATTTCTATAATTAAAAAAAACACATTCAGAGTTTCATCGTAATCGGACATGCACACTATTCACTGCAATCCAAAACAATTTTTTATCATAAAATTTTTAAGATCAAAGTAGAGTAGTAATTTGATAAATACATTTTATATAATATAAAACACGCACAACACGGGTTTCATCTAAATAGTCCACGCCCACCATTCACCACCCATGCAATCCAAATAGATTTTTTCGCATAACATGTTTCATATTTAAATAGAAGTCTTACAATTTTATAAATACACTTTCTAGAATAAAAAAAAAATACGCAAGCCAAATTTCATAAAAATCGGCCACGCCCACCGCCCAACATTAAAAAATAAGAACTTTTTTTAGTATTTTGTGTATTTTTTTTTATGAAAATGGGCAACTTTTTAGTCTTTTACCAAGAAAAAATAAAGGGTGTTTTTTTGGAGTGTCACAACTTTGAGTTGGCACCACTGCTTCATTTGAGCAACCATTTAACAGCTAAGAGTTGCTTTTTGTTTAGTTTGCTTTGAAATTTCATTACGAATCGACTTACGCCAGAGCCAATTCGGAGAATGGGCTGAAGCACATATTAATATTGATATTGAATTTCCAGTCAAAATTTTATTTTCTGATGAAGCCCATTTCTGGTTTGGAGTGAGGAGAATCCACAAGCTGTAGTCGAAACACTATTACATCCACAGAGAATTACTGTTTGGTGCGCTTTATGGGCTGGCGGACACATTGGCCCATATGTCTTCAAAAACGATGATGGTCAGAATGTTACTGTCAATGATGAACGGTATAGGAAAATCATTCGAAATTTTTTTGTACCTCAATTACGTGGCATTAATCTTGTTGATATGTGGTTCCAACAGGACGGAGCCATATGCCACACAGTGGGCGCTACAATTGATTTACTTAAAGAATTTTTTGATGAAAAAATAATTTCACGTAATGGCCCAACTAGTTGGCCACCAAGATCGTGTGATTGGATTATTTTCTTTGGAGTTATGTTAAGTCACTTGTCTACGTCGATAAACCACAATTAATTGAACAACTGGAAATCAACATTCGAAGAGTTATCGGCGAAATACGGCGGCAAATAAATGCCAAGGCCCCTTTCAGATTAGGCAACTTTACTTGCGCAAGTCTTGTGTTTGTTGGTGTGAGAGGAAAGGTAGGTTTGAAGGGGAAAGAATTGCCGAGATTTGAGTACAGACTTGCTTGTACTTGGCATTTCTGTATATTCAAGTGTATCTTTATTATTAATTATTTTTTTTTTTCACCAAATTGCAAATCACTTTCACAATTACAATGAATACAGAAATGAAAGAAAACGTCAACAAATTCAGAAAATTCGAGCATAAGAAAATTAAACTTACTCAACAAAGTTGCTGAATGTGAACATAAAAACAAGTTCAAAAGAAAATAAATAAAAATGAAAATTATACTTGCGCAATTAAAGTTGCCTAATCTGAAAGGGACTTAAGAAAAGTTGTTGCAAATTGGTGTTCCGGATTGCGCTTTCTACGCGCCAGCCGTGGCGGCCACATGGCATAAGTCATATTTAAACATTAATTTCATAAAATAAAGCCCGTTTTATTGATATTAAATATAAATGTCCTTTTTTTCTTATCATGATTTAAACTTGTGTCACTCTATAAAAAAATACGCTTTATTATTTCAGCACCCCAAAAAGAATTCGTTCGCTTCCAGTTCGCTGATTAGCAATTTCTTGCAATGACAACCCTTTACTATAAAAATCATTATAAATGATTAAAATTTGCACTATTTTCGGATCGCTAAATCCAAATTTTCATGACTTCTTGAGAATGTTTTTTTCGTAAGGAATTATTAAATATACACCTTCAACACGATAGAAAATTTTTTTTATTACATGGACATTTCTTTAAGTCTCACTGTAAATTATTTATGCCTACGATGCAGTTTACTTCCACTGTTTTCTTTCTTAAATGTTTTATAAATCAAAATGATTTTTTATGGATAATTCCTTTTACCTGTTATTTTCACCATAACATACATTTTTGCATTTTAAAATCACATCCAAGGTACTTACCTAAAAC
Organism: Tachina lurida; assembly: GCA_944452675.1. Taxonomy (NCBI): domain Eukaryota; kingdom Metazoa; phylum Arthropoda; class Insecta; order Diptera; family Tachinidae; genus Tachina; species Tachina lurida. The sequence goes on from OX101755.1 coordinate 93,091,423, forward strand.
AAAGAAAAATATATAAAAATTGATTAGATTATGTTAATAAAAGAAAAATATAAGAAAATTTGTTAAACCAAATCAGCAGCCAAGTTTGCTGCAATAGTAAACCAAAGAAAAATCTAAAATTCTTTGACACCAAAGAGCAGTAATTGTAAACGTACTCCTTCCTAGCTGGTTTAACATTGAGGCAACTATAGAAAATAACTTTAAGCAATTAAGGTGAAACTTCCTCTTCACTGAATATTAATCCATTGAATCTTGCCTAAAACTAAAGCAATTACAGCTAAACATGGATTGTTTTTTTTTTTTTTTATTTAACCTCAAAGAAGAAGCCACTGACGGTCGGCTGCCCCCAAATCGGTATTTTTTTTTTAATTTTTTTTCTTTTGTTAAACTTAAAACACATTTACGAAAAACAATCTCAACACTTTAAGTTTTCAATAAAACTTGAAAAAATCTACAAAAACAAAAAAAATTCAAAAACGTGATTAGGAAAAACATTTACAACAACACGTTGGAAGAATCTTCATATCAACAGCAATTGAACGAATAATAAGAGAAGAAGCAGAAGAAAAAAGTAAACAAAACTTTTAGAAAATCTTCAACTTGAACTTGAGCATTGATGAAAGAGATGTGCCAGAGCACGACATATTCCTAACAACAACCAACAACCAACCCAGTTGCCAACCAATGAACCATTATACATTACACGAGTGGAAGCTTCGCAGCATCTCTAAAAAAACATTTTTAAAATGCTTGTACCCTTCCACATGAAACCTGCAGCCAGTACGAAGGAGTGGAGGCATGTTTTCTGCCAGTCTGTGGCATGTCTACCAACATTGTGTTGTAATTGTTTTTTTTTTTTAATGGGTATGATTATTGAATGGGTGGGTGATGTCGAATATGTGAAGCACCTAATTCAGAAAGCAAATTACGTCATTCGATACGATTCGAAATTTAAAAAATATTTCCATATAAACTCTATTGACGTTCTACAACGAGTGCCGTAATTAGCCCCCAGTTTTTTAATTAAAATACCCGTAGCAGGGAATTGTTTAAGTCAAATATTTTATTTTTATATTGTTCAAGAAGATTATATTGCAAAAGAAACCATTTTGTTAATTTTGAGTTGTGACTGTTTATCATAAACAGTGTGCATTATTTACTTTTCTGAGTTCCAAATAAATTGAAAATCTCTTTCAAACATGCGTCATGTCATCATTAGGGTGATCGACTCCGTTTTTCAACCGGTTTTAAACCCCGGTTCTTTTATAATACGGTTGTCGATTTGTTCGATATGTTGATTTTTTGAATGTCGAATAGTCGAATACTTTTCGATTTGTATACTTTGCAATAAAATTAATTTTTACTATATTAAAACTTAGACCAACGTGTTATGTTGACTTTCCTTAGTTTTTTTTTTTTAAGTGTAAAAGTTATAGGCCTTTCTGGGGCATGACAACACTTACTGCAACATGAAATTAAAGCGAAATTATTTTATGAGGTGGTAGCAGAGGCGAATTAAATTGGCCTTATGGTGTGAAATGGATGTCAAAATCCATTTGCAAAAAGTGTTTTTCAGTTTTTTTTTTTTTTGAGATTTTGCTTCATATTTTATATAGAGGTAGATGTCCACCTTTGTTTTTTAGAATTTGTTTTTTAATTTTAAAACGTACATATTATTTGAAATTCACTTTAACGAGATCGAACTTACAAAACTAAAAAATCAACAAATTATTTAAAATAACAAAAATTAAAAATTTTAAAAACCCCCGAATTATCTAGAAAAGATGTGACATCTTCTAAGCGGCTGGACCGATTTTCTTCAAACATGGTTAAGAACCATCTCGATCAAGTCACCTTTCAAACCGAGAAAACTAAATCAAAATCGGTCCAGCCGTTTGGGCTGTACGTGGACACGGACAGATACACAGATACACAGATCCACAGACACACACTACAAACTTATAAGACCCCTTTTTTGGTCGGGGGTTAAAAAAGATTAAAAAGTAAATAACAAAAATTAAAAATTAAAAAAACCCCCGATATATCTAGAAAAGATGTTATATCTTTCAAACGGCTGGACCGATCTTCATCAAACATGGTTAAGAACCATCTCGATCAAGTCACCTTTCAAACCGAGAAAACTAAATCAAAATCGGTCCAGCCGTTTGGGCTGTACGTGGACACGGACAGACACACATATACACAGACACACACTACAAACTAATAACATTCCTTTTTTTGGTCGGGGGTTAATAAAATATAAAAAGTTACATTCATTTACGTAATATCGAGCCTTATTTTCGATTTTATCGTAAGCGACAAAAATTAAATTTTTCAGGAGAAGGTTTTTTTAAAATATTCAAATTTGTTTTTGTACGTAAATTGTCGCTTACGATAAAATTGTACAGCCTGTATCTTAAAAGTTATCAAAAATTTTGCCATTTTGATAATTCGAACCTATAAAATTTTAATTTCAATAAAAAAGTCTATTTCCGATAACATGTCGCTTACGATAAAATGGAAAAAAGGGCTCGATATTGTTAAACGAAAATATTAGGAGATTTCAGTTTGATTATTATTTGAGTGTTATTATAGTGGTTTTTAAAAACGACACTGTATTAATTGATTCATCAGTCATCCTTCGGTCAACAGTCACCAATCGACTTTTCCATGCATACAAATGCTTAAGTATCTCCTATTTTTTATACAAGTCCATTAATCAATTTGTTTAGCTGGAAGTCGATATTTTGTTTGATTTCATTTTTGACATTATAAAAGTTTTCTAAAATAAGTTTTTGCACATCGCAAATGAAAATGATGAAAATCTTTGAGTAAAATAAATTCTATTATAAAGAACATTTTTATTATAGATCTGATGGAAAAGCCATCAACAGTTGCTAGTTTAGAAACAACTAATTTCATTTATATTTTCTTTTTTTTTTAGAGCATTCTAAAAGTGTCGTTTAAGCTTTCCGTACTTTTTCGAGAGGGTTTTCATTGGGTTGAACAACTTTTAGTTGCTTATTATGTATTAATGTCCTGCACAAGACCATTTATAAGACCTTTCAAGACATGAGAGATTTTTCAAATGCTTTACTAAAGCGAAATATTCTAAAACAAACGCTAAACAACACTTTTGGCAAGGCAAATAACAGTGTTGTTTAGCGTTTGTTTACTACACCGAAATATTGTGAAACAAACGCTAAACAACACTGTTGTTTGTCTTGCCAACAGTGTTGTTTAGCGTTTGTTTACTACAGCGAAATATTTTGAAACAAACGCTAAACAACACTGTTGGCAAGACAAACAACAGTTTTAGAATATTTCGCTGTAGTAAAGCATTTGAAAAATCTCTTATGTCTTGAAAGGTCTTATAAATGGTATTGTGGAGTACTTTTTTATGTATTCTCTTTAAATGTCGAATTAGACCACTTGTGCTTCTTCCTTTGCAAGTAATTAATTGTTTTGGAACACAACGAGCAAACTGCAGGATTTTGTGTTTTATTTTCAAAATAGTCCAACAAATAAGATTTGTTATCTGCCCTATAAAATATTTGCATACAAATTATGTATTATGTGCTGCGGAATTTTCTTAAAACATATTAACACTCAACATACCTTAAATAAGAATTTCCAGACAGTAGACTTTTTTAAGCCCGAAAATTCCCTCGATATATTCCCGGAATTACGGGATTGAAAATTTTGCGGAATTCCCAAGATTTTCTATCCCCGGAATTGCCGTGAAGAATACTAATTCATATGTATATGCTAGGGTTTGGGATATCCCGGACTTTTGCACTTCCCGGGAAACGGAAATTAAAAACTCGCGTTCCCGGGAATTCCCGGAATGAAAAATGTCCTTCCTTACCTGTATTAGGGTTGAAATAGACGATGACAAACTTAAACAATTCATCATGTAAGTTTAGTCATACAATCATTCAAACGACCTTTTGTAATATATACAAAAAAAAATACTGAAAATATTGATATTAAAGAAAACAGAATTATAATACAAATTTCTTATGTGACTGAAAATTAATTTCACTGTCACTTATGCCATTTTATAAATATGTGTGCCACAAAAGTCTATATATTTATGAAATAAAGTGTACTTTTAATTTCCCGTTTTCCCGGGAAAATCTCAAAAATTTCCCGGGAATGTAAGTTAGACATTTCAAGGGATTTCCTCCCCGGGAATTCCTGTTTCCCAAGCCCTAGTATATACATAAGTATATGAAGTTATTTTTGTATGATTTTCCATTAATTTTTGTATTGTTTTATTGTATTTACTAATGAACTGTTAACTGTTTCTATTTAATAACGCAATTTAAAATCCAAACTTTTGTATAATAATTTGTTTACTTAAAAAAACCGGTTTACCGGTTTACCGGTTTTTCCTGAATCGCAAGAACCTAAACCTGGTTTTTCACAATTTCAAATATTCGAACTATTTGAAAACCGGTTTCTGCACAAAATCGAATAATCGATCACCCTAGTCAACATCCATCATGTCACAAAACCCCTAAGAAACTTAATCAATTTTTGAACAGCTGTAACAAACTACAAGCACTTAACCCATCATCGAATATCTAAAAACAATAGAAAAACATAAAAGCCAAGAAGAAAAAAAAAATTATAATAAAATAGCTATTACATTAAGTATTATGAAACAATAGTCTAACTTAAGCAATTTTTTTATATAAAACCACCAACAATACAATTTCCAGCATAAGTTTCCCTCTTAAAAATTAAAGATGTTATTTTTTTCTTCAAAGGCCAACCATCACAATAATAATAAAGATGACGATGAGCAAAAAAAAAAGTAATAATGACAAAAATTAGAGAAATCGTGAATCAGGCGTCCTCAAAGACAAGAAACTTGGCAGTAGACATTGAAAAAACAGCTTGAGTTTGCAGCAGCTTGAAAAAAATTAATAACAGAGGAGGAATATTTATTATTATTATTATTATTATTTTATTTGTGATATTTTGAACACAAATTGATTTCTTAGTCATGTGTTTGTGTTTGTTTTCAATTTTGTGGCATGTTGCAACATAATAAATAAAACTTCCGTTAATTTAAAAAAAAAATATATTGAAATTTTTGTTGCAGTAAAATTTTTAAAATTCATTTAAGGAAAAAAGAATAATTGATTCGACGGCATGAAATGTTAAATTTTAGGAAATTATGGCTTAATGATTTCATTTCCGAAAAATTGCAGGCTTCAAGTGTGTGCAATCTACAAATTAACAGGTAAGGCCGGGTTTACATCTGTGTGCCATGTGCCACACACAAGCGTAAAAAAAGCGTAACCAACTAATTACTAATGAAAAACTGTTTGCTTCAGACATGTATTTATTAAGTCAAATAGTTCCATACATAACTAATCGGCAATTTTATAGAATCCAACATGATTGGAAGCTGTTTAAATCAATAAATACATGTCTGAATCAAACTGTTTTTCATTAGTAACTAGTTGGTTACGCTTTCTTAGGCAAATGGCACACAAAAAATGCCAGATGTAAGCTCAGCCTAACCCTCTTTTTTAAATTTTTAAGAAAATACACCCGAGTATATAAGTGCAAACACCAACTGATGCACAATGTACTCGCAGGAATGTCAAGGATTAAAAAACAATGCTTTTCATTATGTACAGTAAGCAAAGAAAAAACTTGTACAGCAAACGCTCCGCTCTTCTAATCAAGCTAAAACCAAAAGCAATTTCAAGACAAATTAATCAACTTTCTATGGAAATCTTTCATTTTATTAAGAAATTTATTTTAATACTAAAAAAAATAACACTATTTTCAAGAGCAAAAAAAAGCTTGAACACTAACTTTTCTTTCAGGAAGAAGCTATGAAATAAGGGATACACTAAAAATTAATACTAAATATGCACAGAGAAAACAGTACCTACTAAATACCTCATAAAATAGAACAAAATTAATAAGAAATATGTATGGTTTTTTTTTCAATAAGGAAATCTTATTAATTTCATAGAGAAAACCTTTTTGAAAAAATCAAGAAGAAATCTTGTAGTTTTTATGAGGTTATCTTATTGATTTTTTTAAATAAAAAAAAAATTGCGTCTTTATTCTCTCTACTTATGTTTTTTCATTTAAATTCTATACCATATACATATGTATGTATGTATGTATGTAGTATGTTGTAGATGTTATTTATTTATACATACATACATACATACATACACATTAGGTTATATTCTTAACTAACTTACTCACCAAGTATTGAACCAGCAAACTTCTACTTGATTGACAAGCAATCTACCCAATATGCTAACAAGCAGCCTGAATAACCATTGAAATTATTGTGCAAACATTCTTATACAAAAATGAGAAAGATCATGAAAACAATTGTCTGTATGTCTATTTATAGAAACGAAATAACAAGACACCTCATAAAATCAAGAAGATTCCCTTATTAAAAAAATCAATAAGATGCTTTACACATAATCATATAGGAACCTATTAAAATCAAGAAGAAACCCTTATTGAAAAAATCAATAAGATAGCCTAATAAAATCAAGAAGAAAACCTTTTAAAAAAAATTAATAAGGCAACCTAATAAAATCAGTAAGAAGTCCCTATAGTTTACAATATATAAGAAAAACTAATAGAATCAAGAAGTTTTTCTCTATGGATTGTTTTTTTGGTGCCAAAAATAACGGAAATTGAGTAAAAAAAAGTTGTGAATAATAAGATTTCTTCTTGATTCTATGTGGTTTACTTCTTGATGAAATTAATAAGATTTACCACATAAAAACAATAAGGAATCTCTATGAAAAAAGTTTCGCTTCTTTCTGCTGGGATACCCCTTAGCCTAAAAACGTTTCATAGATAAAATCTTCTTGATTCTATGAGGCAGTTTTTTCTCTGTATGGCCAAGTCTAGCATTTAATAGATTATTCTCATAGAATGAACTGGGTTTTTGGTAATTTTGGGAGTTACATATATGCTCCTGTATGCCCTGGGGAGCACTTTTGAGTTAATTTTTGCCCCTAATCTACAGCTCGCGCAATTTTTTTTCACATACGCCCACAGAATTTCATTAGTACTAAGGCCAAAGGTTTAGGGAGGGTGTGCCTGCAATTTTTTTCTTTTCATTCAACTCTAACTAATCAATAGTATCCACTTACATTTAATTTGGCAGCTAACTGTGCTAAATTATCTTTAAGTATTTTTAAATAATCCCTTTTATTTATTCTAGGTTCTATAAAAACCGGATTCCATCCCATTAAACCCCATACCATCATATTACACCCCCCATGCATCGACGTGTTATTCTTCTTAAAACATGAAATATGCACTCCTATGTTTAACTGAAAAAAAAATATTATTTCTGGTTATTATTTACCAAAACAATATTTTTTTTTCAATTTCTAACCCTGGCACCATAATTTTGGTTTTTCTGCTTTTAATACTTATTCACATATTTCTTTCTAAAATATAGAATATATTTATGTAACCAAAGAAATAACCAGTTTTATTTAATTAGTTGTATATATCACAAAAAGTTTACGTTTTCCAACCCTGGAAGCACCTTTTAGATTTTTCTGGTTCCTTATACCAATCTTGTTCTTTAAAAAATATATAAAAAAATGTTAAGTGAACAAAGAAAATAAGGAATTAAGGAAAAAATTGGTTTTATTTAGTTACTTTAATATCCAAAGAAAGCAAATTTTCCAGCTCTGTTAATTTTATATATCACAAAAAGTGTAAGTTTCCCAACCCTGGAATCATCTTTTTAGATTTTTCTGATTTCTTACACCAATATTTTTCTTTTAAGAATGTAAGATATGTTTAATTTATAAAGAAAACGGTCAAATTAGTTTTAGTAGACTATTTTAATATAACAAAAAAAAAAAGTTAAAGTTTTCCAACCCGGCAAAGTCTTTTTGATTTTTTTATTTTTTTTTTTCATATTTCTAATACCAATTTTAATGGTACTGAAATATAATATAAGTCTATTTAACAAAAAAAAACATAAGAATTAGTTTTAGCTAGTTACAATCAAGTTTAAGTTTTCCAGCTCTGAAACAGTCTGCTCGATTTTGCTGATTTCCAATACCAATCTATTTTAAAACATTTCTGACACACCAGTCAAATACTGAAGTCTCTAGCTTTTCGGAAAACCGATTTCACGTACACCAGACGGACGGACAGAGGGATGGACGGACGTAGGGATGGACGGACGGAGGGACGGACGGAGGGATGGACGGAGGGACGGACGGAGGGATGGACGGAGGGACGGACGGAGGGATGGACGGAGGGACGGACGGAGGGATGGACGGACGGAGGGACGGACGGGCGGACAGACGGACATCGCTTATTCGTCTTCCCTATGCATAACGATTCATAATTTGTATATTTTATGTGTCGCATATTAATATTATGGAAATTATACAAGGAATGACATACCTATATATACCCTTTTACCATTTTTGGTAAAAGGTATAAAATTAAAAACTCAAGTTATATATTTTGCAATAATTATTTTTTCTTATGGCAGAAATTCAAGCAAAACTGCATACTGACCTTTAACAAGATATTTTCCCAACTATATTTCATTTTACAAAGATTAAATTGACAACATCTATGTATGTGTAAAAGGGAAAGCAACGCAATGACTTTGTGACCTTCCCAGTAATAATATTAAGGCCAGTGGGAGTATAAATTCTGCAAATCGAATTTATCAAAAAAAATATTCGTATCCTGTGTGGATGCGGATGGGAAGAGAATATTACTACATTCTCTTGAATTGAAAACTTGTCTTAAAATAAACAAGATTAATTACAGAAGCATTTTATAATGTCCTTAATAGTTTTTGTTTTATGTTTCACTTTTCTTGTGTTCAAATAAAAAACCAGTATCCTTTAATTCTTAGGGAAATTTTTAAACATTTACTATTCATTTCAGGTCTTTATTTTGCACCTCAAAAACTCATATCAGAAACATGTTTTGGCATGTTATCAAAATATTAATTAATCATGAGACATGAGACTTAAAAAAATGAAACAATTATGTCAAGAAAACAAGTTTTTTTTTAACCAAGTTTATATATGGCTGTAGGAGAAATGAGTTTACATGAATTTATTATACACACAGAAATTGTTTCTATGGCTTATAGTTTCCTGAATTTTTAATTTTAAATTAAAGAAAAAATTTATATGCATACATACATATGTACATATATACAGGCATACATTTGTGCATACGGATATAAGTGAGTGCACATATACTTCAGTGAAACTTTATTTACAAAATACATTGATTTTGTTTTTGAAACCCAATAGGAAATAGAAATAGATAACGACAACCGGAAATAAATTTTTAAAGGAATTTCTATAGGGATATACTGTAAAGGTTACATCTTCAAATACATAAAGAATTATTTCTGTGGCAATACGGAAAAAGTGCTTAAGTCATATTTTACTGTTTTGCAGGAGAGCACTTTTAAGCGTTCAAGTCGATTTTCAGAAATTTATTTCTTTTACAGTTATATTGGGAAATTCTCTCTTAACCTTTATTTTTTTAAGGAAACATCGTTCTACACACTGTAAATAATACTTTTAAGTTGAAATATACCAAATTATAACCTTAATTAAGATATTATTCTAAATGAGATTAAAAGTCTATAAAAGATAAGTCGCAAGCAATTTTGCTATAACTTCCTGAAAAATCAGACAAATTAATTAAGATTTTGACCAGTGGTACTTTCGAATATGCAGATTACAGAAGTACCATTAACTCAAAATCAGCTTATCTCGACTTAAGCACTTTTTCCTTTTTGCCACAGATTTATGTGCTCATATGATTAATACTACACAATTTCTGCAGTAGAGCTTTTTAGCACTTCCGACAGACAACAATTTTTTCCAATAGAAATTAAATTGTCATGCGATTCTTAGATCTGTCAACTCTGTTATTGTTTGCACTTTATGAATAACCTGCAGAACACCCATTGCAAATATGTAAAAATTCATTTCAAAATCGGGAATATCCATCCGCAATATTCTGTCCAATAATCGGCTTTATTTTTGTCTCAATTGAGTTGTCCATAAACAATATTATCGTACTTGGATAAATGAAAGTTTTCACGAGATGTTCCCGACACCTTCACATACACAACAGATCAAAGCAAAAGTATTGTGTACAACGCAAACATACTCATCAAGTGTAAAGTGAGTACGTATAACTAACTATATACAACCAACGGCTATATTCATACACTTTCTATAAATAACACAGCACAAACAACTATAAATAAAATTTTTACACTTTCTTAGCTAATATCATACACATAAGTATACAAATACTCTTGAGTATATTTATTCGGCTACACTTGAGTATATAAACGAGTATTTTGTTGCAAACACTTCAAGCATCAGAGCTGTCAGAAAAGTGAATTTGTAAAACGCTTATATGGCAACGGTGTTCAACAAATTGACTGACAAGTATGGAAAAAAGTTATGTTAAAAAGTTTTTTAACTAAATATTTACTAGAAATATATTTATTACTTTGAAAATTACAAAATATTAGTTAATTAAAGATCTTAGTTCGGAAATTTTATGAAAAAATTTTCAGGAATAATAGCAAATGTTTTAATGATATCGGACACTACCATAAACAGTCACAACTCAAAAATTCCAGATCCTGAGTAGTGCCAAACAACTGTTGATGCGGTACAATTGACGCAAGTATGTAACATAAAAACAAGCATAATGGTATTTTACATTCTTCAAGAAGACTGTATTGTAAAAGAAATTGTTGTGGTCGTTAGAGATTTGTTCAATTATCTGGTTTATAAAAGGCAAAATCACTTTGATCATTTTGAGTTGTGACTCTTTACGATTTGGTGTGCGATATATTGGGCCTTATCACTAGTGTCGTATCACGACTTCAACTACGACGATTTTGTATTAGACTAAAGAACATTGCAACATTTTTTCTTTAATGTAGTACAAAATCGTCGTAGTCTTAGTCGAAATACGACACTCGTGATAAGGCCAATTGATTCTAAGGGCCTGTCCCACGATGTCGAAGTTTTAAAATTTGTTTTTTTTTTAATTTAAGTGTGCGACAAGTAGAACGTAGGACAGGTCCTAAATTGTGTGTTGAAATAGTCAAAGGACAATTTTCATTCCATTTCATACACCCAAATGCATACCGGGGAGTATGATGAACATGACTATCATGCGTATATTTCGCTGACATCCAAAACGTATCAATACAAAGTTTGTATACATTTATTATGCGGTATTTATATCGCATGTACATTTGTAAAGTTGCAAAACATTATAACCATGGGCAACAACTTTGAAACCATTGCGCTGGTTGACTTGTCGAATACGTTTTGTAAAGGTGTGCATTGTCAACGTTTTGTATAGACATTACATTACATTACATTCAAGTCATTCAGTCATTTGAAGGTGGCGTTGGCTGAAGTAGTAACCACGTTGACTAGAAAAGCGCAGGTCCTGTGTTCGACCCCGGTATCCAACAGTCATTAAAATAACAACACCACGCATTTTTCTTCTGTTCATTAGTGTCCATTTGTATTAGTTGTTGTAGGAAAGTTCAAGTGATTAAGGCATAGTCGCTGGCCACTGGGCTATACCGACTACAGCCGATACTAATCCTAATGTAACATCAGACTACACTCCTTCGTTGTGTAGCAGAATCATCGGCGAAGTAAAATAACTAATAAAATGGCTACTAAACACAGCTTCAAAAAATTTAATACGCCTCATTTAACAGCAGAGGCGCTGCAACACTGCATTATTGAATAAAACGTGCAAAATAACAGAGTTGTAAAAGAATGAAGCTTTCCTCTATCTCTTCCTTCAACACCTGTCTTCTCTATCATTTTCCCTTTCCTAAAGAAGGTAACACCTAGTAATAGTAGTAGGCATCCATATTCTGAGTGTTACTTCTCTTTAAAAAAAATCCCCGATTAAGAAATTATTCCTGATTATCACAGACAATTTTATTTTTCTCTCAAGACATTCTAACTTTTACACAATCACCCTTATCGGGAATAAAAGACGAACATTTTGTTCACGTAAAATATTTTCCATGAACAAAAAAAAAATGTCGAACAAAATTAGTTAAAAGTATACTGGCACAACAACAACGCAAACATTGGCGATCACAATTTTAGGGAAAGGGAACACTATTCACGTGAACTTTTATTCCCGATAAGGGTGAATATGAACAATAATATGAGGACTAATAAGGACTCAAAATAGTATAATATAACATGTATAGTATTTTTTTTTGCAATAGATGGTATATTATCTGCTGGTAGGAAGCACATCTGAGTGCTACCGAACGCGTCACAGGTTTCGGATAGTGAAACGTTCCGTAGACATACTGAGTGACTGCGACTCGTAGCAGTCGCGGAAGTCTAGGAGAATCTTTTGATTTCCCACAAATTCAGATTATGCCAATGATCCTTGAAATGTCATGTCGAATAATTGGCACCATAAAAACATTAAACCTATAACAGATCTGGATTCTGTAATCGGCAGCCCGCTTATCAGATTCGGATGCAATCGGCTGATTCCCGGTTTATTTTAAAAATCTTTTATTAATGAAATCACAAGAAAAGAAAATAAAAATAATGTAAAACTCATTGACGATCTTCAGCTTTAAAACCCGCACTCTGTGTGGAACATGGAAGATAAGAGTGGACCTATGTTGCTACATGCGACCCTAGGAGAGTTATGATACCAGTATTATTGAACTAAATTGGTGATATGTAACCTTAATTATTAAAAATTGTAGTTTGAAAAAAAAATTCGCTAAAATATATTTAACCAAAAATTGGCTTCTCTAACTGAAAGTAATTGGTTAGATTTACCAATAAATTGGTAGTTAAAAATTTTTGTATGGAATAGTGCAATTTTAATCCGCAAAATTGTTTAAGTTCGCCAATACATTGTATTAAATTTTATTTGACGACTTGAAATTAGTTGTTTACATCATTTTAACTGATGGGTGCAACAATTTCAAATGTCGAAATTGGCTAGAGTTACCTTTTTGATGTGATGATTGACAGCAACTTTACACAACATGGAGAGCACTGACGATATACTTATGTATATGTATACTAATTAAAGCTGGTACTCACTACCCTACGTAGTGGTTGAAGTTTTGAGAAAATCTATTCCTAATCTAATTGTTCAATTCACTAGCTCAGTCGTATGGTTTATGGTATAAAAATAAACGATATTTGTCTATGCGATTGTGTACAGGCAAATTTGTTGTATCGTTATTTTGTTTTATTATTTAAAGTCAAAAATTCAAATTTACATTACCCTACAAGAATAGTTATCAGTCAATTGACCGGTCATTTCATCGGAAGTCATGCAGGATATATTCATCATTGAGTAGAACAAAGTTTATTTAACACATTATTAAGAGCAAAATGAGAAATGTGGTGGAAGCTTTTGTGTATGTGTAGTGTTGCATCTCTCTCTCTCCTGACTAATGAATATAACATATAGTCGAACTGCTCACTCCAGTGCTTTTTACTAACTAATCAATGATAGCATAAATATTAATTTGACTGATCATAATTGACTAATATATCCCCCATAATTGAGCAATCATACATGATTGATACACTGACAATAAATATATTTTTTTTTTAAAGTCACACAAAACATATGTAAAATTACAGATAGAAATAATTAAAAACATAATAACCTAGGCGGTATCTAGCCGTCTTCACACCTTTTTACCTCCAACGCATTTTGCTTTTTACAAATATCTAAAATTTTGAAAAGAAATACTTATAATTAATAAATAAATCCCTCATCACTTCCGATCAAATGACTAGTCACTTGACTGTCACTATTGAATTCAATGTAAAATTATTGCAAATGTGTTAGTGAAAAAATTTTGTTTGTGTTAGTTTCAGTCATTCATTTCTTGTAGGGTAATTTCATTTGAAAGCATGAAAATGAACCAGGTATGGGAACTGCAATTTGATGCGAAGGAACTACACGTTTTTCGCAATAACCAAAGTTTGATTAAAATAGTTTGAAAATTAAATTAAAATTAATTAACGATATATTTATTACTAAGATAAAATTGCTTTCTGCTGCTAGTTATCAATCATATAGTTAAAACATTTTTAATAATTAGTTTAGTATATAGAATATTCCCAGACGTGGCTTCAATATAAATATAAGAAAAACACATATAAAATTTCAAAGTGTAATTTAAAAACAATTTTGTATAAAACTTATTAACAAGAAAAATACTATATTGTATAATTAGACGATTATACAATGCATACAACGTTAATGCGTTTATTGAACGCATGAGTTATTATTCTCTTTTAAAAATTTCCATAAACTCCACTAGATCAGTAGTGCGATTCACTAACTTAATTTTTAAGGATAATCGCATGGTTAAAATAATTATAACGAAAATTTATCGAATTGACTATTCGGTAACATTTTTAACAATATTCCCTGTAGGTTAATGTCAGCTGTGTCGCTATTTAAGCGACAATAATTTATGTGCTGTTAATTTTATCGACAAAAATCAACAGAAAATATCAGCTGCGTACTATCACACAATCTCGTTATTGTTAGCGACACAATGTATAGACAAAAATTTACGATTGTCGGATCGTTAATATATAGTTACTGAATCGCACCACAGGTTTACATTTTCTCAAAAGTGGCATACAACTATTTTTCTAGTAAGCAAGTCTTTCAATTAATTTTGCGACACGCAGTAGAAGACGATTAAATTAAATAATGTATAATAAGACTTTTGTTATGAATTTCCTACTGGGTTTAGAAGTTTTTACGCATGCAGTAGAATTTAAAGTTAAAAATCATTCACTTTTAATATCTTTAGATCTTTTGACAGCAAAGGATTTTTCTTCTCTTTCATGTCATCGACAACATACTCGTTAAGAAATTGTTTTTATCAAAATTTTTTTTATTTTAAACTTTGTTTTTAATTTTTTTTGTAAATATTAAAATCTGAGTTCGTTGCCACTTTTGTTGAAGAAACTGCATGAAGAAACGTATATCAAAAGGTATGAAAATCGTGTGGAGTGTTTGTCATGAAATGAGTGGGTGAATGGGTGGGGGGATGAGGAGAGCGAGTGCTTGTTTAATTTTTAAATGCATTCCAAAATTTATTGAAATAAATCTTTTTGTATGCAGGCATTTCATAATGAAAATGCAAGCCTAAAGGCCTGACACATGTTTTTTTTTTTTGGAGTGAAAACATGTATTAAAGCTGATTCTCAACATTTTATCATTCCGCTTGTACAAACAGTGTTTAGACATGGAGATTTTTTATACAAAATTTATGAATTTTTTCTCGTTTTGTTGCACTAATAAGATGTCTGTTGTTAATGTTGTTGTTGCAGCCTGTGTTGCAAATGATGCCTTGTAATTTCCGTTTTTTGTTTTTCTTAATTGTTGCTGATTTTTTTACTCTTCTTTTATTTTTGCTTTTTGAATTTTGCTTTTCATTTGTTTGTAAGAAAGAGTTGAAGTTTATGTTGTTGATTTTGTCGGTGTTTAAGTTGCAAATGTGTAATTAAGGCTATACAAGTAACATTTTCTTGTACATGGCTGAGCACAGTGGCAGCAGGAAGAATATGTCAAGCAGACAATGATGCACAGTTAAAGCCCTATTAATTAATTACACGGTTGAACCAATAGCAAA
The DNA here is from genome assembly GCA_944452675.1 of Tachina lurida. Lineage (NCBI taxonomy): Eukaryota > Metazoa > Arthropoda > Insecta > Diptera > Tachinidae > Tachina > Tachina lurida. The sequence goes on from OX101755.1 coordinate 93,107,147, forward strand.
ATTGTAATGATCATGAAATTATAATATGAAATAAAGAAAACGTTATTTTTTTAAACGAATTTTGAAACGTTAATATTTTTGGAAGACCACTGGGCATTTTAGATCAAATAAACTTATTTAAGACGTCTACAGTTACAGTTACAGGCTGCTTTCTTAGGCTTCCGTACACCAAAGATGAAAAGGAACCCTATTGTTTTCGCTACACTGTCGGTCTGTCCGTCATAGGCTGTTTTCTCGAGAACTGTAAGACCAACCTACGGACCTGAAATTTTGGCAGAATGTGTAGAACTTTGGTCGCTGCAGCAGCAAATATATGACAGTTAAAAATTAAAGGGTGTTCCAAAATGAGCAACGAAAAATTTTAAAATCCCGTGTAATATATGTATATACAATTATATAAAGAGAGTTGAAATTTGCAAAGTAAGTGTATTTTACAACATTTAACACTAAAATTTAAAAAAAATTAAAATAAAGGGTGCTGTATCAGTTAATGCAAATTGCTGTTACCTTGAAAACCGTAAGAGGCAAATTCTAGAAATTTTCAAAAACGCTAAAACTAAAAAATTCGAAAATTATAAAATCTCCAAACCGAAAAAAATCGGCAAAAAATTGGCAATAACGCCAAAGGAAAAAAGCACCAAACTTAAAACTAAACTAAATCGGCAAAACCCGAATAAATTGCCAAAATTAAAAAAATTGCCAAAATGAAAAAAACGCCAAAAACCGAAAAAATAATCGCCAAAACGAAAAAAACTCCAAAAATTAAAAAACTGCTCAAACTAAAATAAATCGCACAAAAACGAAAAAAGGACAAAAACGCAAAAAAAAGCCAAAATTAAAAAAATAAACGTCAAGAAACCGAAAAAATCCCAGAAACGAAAAAAAATCCAAAACTATTGGCCTGTTTCACAATAACGAAATGAAACTTTTGATGGATATTTTATTGCTGTTTTCAATATAAATTTTCAGTCGAAAGTTTCGTTTCATTATTGTGAAACAGGCCATATATGAGCACAAAACGTGCTTTATTTTTTAATTTTTTAGAAAATGTTTTTTTATGCATTTGCATTAATTTGGCTAAATTCTATTGGAAAAAATCTTACTTTTATAATATTTATTCCCTTCTCATAGAAAAATTTGGTCTCATCGAAAAATTGATGCGGAACAAAACGTGCTTTTTTTCTTTTCTTTTAACATAACATACATAGTTTTATTTATAACTATTTTTTTCTTTGTTTCATTATAACTAGGGATGGGAAAATGTCGAGATTTTCTCTAATCACGCATGATTGTCGCTTTAGTGAGTGTGCGTGATCATGAGGCAAAAAAAAACACCCACTCGCTCATATCTGATTGTAACAGCAATTTTCGCGGAATGTCTCATTTCATATAAATATTTGTAGTTTGCTTGATTAAGGTTTATTAATTTTATTACCTGTTTGATTTTTAATTCAAATAGTTGAAGCTGGTATACATAAATACTATCGTGTTTGCTTTTTGCAATAATTTGATTATTATCTGATATTTGAAAGTTATTAAATATAACATGGAGTCTAAAAAATATAGTTCAAAGATGGAAGATGTACAAAAACGGTTTGAAATTTAAACACTGGAGCACGAAAGAAGCATAAATTTAAAAACTCTCAACAGCAGTAAATATATGGAGTTATTCGGGCCTGCTCTGCAAATCACGACATGTAAAGTCACGGTGATTTCAAAAAATTGATAAAAGCTAAATCACAGCTTTTGTAAATTTCACGATTTATAGCTATGTAAGTACAATAAAAATCCACTAACAAGTGAGTTATTAATAGTTTGTTTTTTAAATCACCGTGATTTTCAGAACAGGCCCGATTATTAAAGATTTCGTCTTAAATATGTAAATATATTTCGAATATACGATATTTCTATACCGAAAATACTCATACAAAACGTTCTTTTTGCATTTTATTTGAAACAAAACGTACTTTTTTGTTTGTTTTATTTTAACAAAACGTGCATATATTTGCATATTAGAGGTCCTTTAATTTCATACATCGTTTTACATTTATTGTTAAGACTTATTGTGGTCTAACGAATTTTACAATAAGGAAGGAACTTGTTATATATTCTAGGTTGATGCTATAAAATAATCGTGTGAAAAGTATAATCTTTGATTTTCCAACATTTTGAAATAATCCAAAAGGCACGTTTTGTTCTGTGACTCCTCATATATTATATAGGCTAAGGTTAGTTCAGTATGACATATGGGCATTTCTCCGAGAAATTTTGTCGCGTGCGACAGCAAGCAATTGATCTTGTAGTTCTGAACAACGTGACTCGATTTTTCTTAAAATTTTACCTAACGTAGAGCTGCTGACGGCCTAGACTAATATATAACTAAGTAAAAATAAAAGTGTCGTTTTCTTTGGAAAAAAAGCATATACATACATATGCTGATGTCGCACGCTACAAAAAGTTGGCATTCCTGTGGAAATGCTCATATCTAGTGTCTAGATATGATACTAGAACCCTTCATATGCGAGTCAAAGTCGCACTTTACTGAATATATTTAAACAAAATTATAACTAATTACCAATTCCTTAAATATGCTGCTTTTCTAAGAAGTATTTATATTTTTTCTTAATAAGGTTTATGCCCTAATTCAGTAAGAAGATTTAAGACGTTTCTGTTTGAAAATGCTTCTGAGTTCTTGTCTTTGAAGTCTCTAACAGCATGTTTATAGAACACGTCACAATCAAGACACGCACGAATGGCACACGCACGAATACGTAAGAATTTGCATTTGTAGAACACGTTCATTTTTTTTCGTCCGTCTTACGTCGTGTGGCGCTCTTAGCAATTTAGTGCCAAATCACAGTGTTGCCATTCTGTAAATAATTTTTATTTGTTTACATTTTGTCATATAAAATTTGTATTTTTGTCATTAAAAAAGGTAACCCTTTTTGACGGCAACATGGAAGTATTTATGTAAATGAAAATTTTTTATTTAAAAAAGAAATCTTTAGCTTTATACACATATACAAATAATGAAATAGCATAAAATGAGTTATTATCTTGCAAGAAATAAGAAAATGAGTTTTCAAAAATAATAACTGCACGGTTGTTGTCAACTTTATGCTTTAATTGCCACTTACAATAATAAAAAAACAAATAAAAATGTACTATTTGTAGCAACACTCACTTTTTTGCGGATATATCAATTTTATTTTATTTATTTCATATAAAATTTGTAATTTTTTCCACCGACGAATGTAATTTCGCATACGTGCACTTTTTTTGTTTTGACAGCAGAAAACGCGTTATACAAACCCAAACAAACTGTCACTTGTTACGTTTTTTACAAAAATAAAATGACATTCGCGTTATACAACCCCAAACTTGACACATGTCAGGTTTTATACGCGTATTTTAGACATATTGGGTTCTATAAACATGCTGTAAATCATTTTCTTCAAAAATGGTTGTTGTCTTTGATAATGAAATATATAAATATTATTGCCATGCCATAAAAATTCAATTATTATACAATAGTTTGAAAAATATATGAAAAAGTATGTGTTGGATATCGTTAATTATAATTATATTATAATTATTATTAATTATCGTTATATTATAATGTTTAGAACAAAATCATAAAGCAAATACACGAACCTTCTAGCATAGACAATAAATAATAATCGTTTTAAAGAATCAAAACTGCTTCTTTTTTTCGTCCATAGACAAGACGATATATTCGTCGAACAGAATTAGGGCATAAGTTCAGTATTTTCAATTATTTTGATTTCTTATAGAACAAAATATTTTATTTTTTTTTTTGAAATTAATATGATTTTCTTAAAAAAAAGAGAAGAAAAATTAAACTAGACTTTAGCACAAGAACACCAAATGAATTGTATCTTTAAAAACGAATGATTTATAATTTATAGCAAAAAAAATCCTAATAAAAAAATAATAATAATAAAGCTGAACGTGCAACACTTTGTATGTATGTATGTATTTAAGTATGTATAGGTGTGTGTGCGTGTAGTCGCAAATTAACGCCAGTTCAACACCGTTATGTAATTTGAAAATTTTTTAATATTCCAAGCGTTGCATTTCAAATTAACGGAAGCTAAAAATAAAGTTTTCGTTAATTTAGCTTTTTGTAACTTCCAGCAGCTATACAAGCTTGCAGACAATACATATGTACATATCTATGTACATACATATGTATGTTTGTATGTATTTATGTATGTACATAGGTAAGCGTGCAAAATTAGCAGGTGTACATATATGTATATGCAAAAAAAAACCTTTTGTATGCAAATTTTATTTAAACTTTAGTGTACATGCTCGAACATGCCTAATAAAATATATACGAAATTTAAATAACAATAATTAATTAAAATTTTAAGCAATAAAGAAAAATCGTATAAACTTAAAGAAGAAATTACTAAGAAAAACAAAAAAAAAAAACAAAATTTGTTGCACGCATGCATAGGATTAATAATGACTCGGCTGTTAAATGTATAAAAAAAACCATTAATGCAATTTTAATGTCTGACGCAATTTTGTTGCGAATACAGTTTGAAAAGATTAAAAAAAACCTTAAGTTACACTTAAACAATTTCTTTAATAAAGAATTATTTATATACAGGAAATCATTTCGAAAGAGATTGTGTTGAAAAAAAAACTTACTAAAGAAAAATGTAATATGAAAAATTTTGTAATATCGATTAAAAAATTAATTAAATTTTCATCAATAAACAAGTTTTTTCACTCCAATTGATTTAAGCAATTAAAACTTGAATTGAATCAATTAAATTATTAATTAAAAATATTAATCGGTAAGCAATTCTTTCAGTGTACTATCATTACATTTTTTCCTCCACATTCATAAAATTTAAAAAGAGTTTCAAATCTATTTTACTTGAAGTTTTTCATACAAAATTTTCTTAAAATTGATTTCAAATTCGTTTTATTTTTTTATGAATATGGGGGTTTATATCGCGAAATCAATATCAAAAAATACCTTTTCTACTATTTTAAAGAGTTTTATCTACAGCTACCCCCTACGCTGAGTAAATCTACTGAGGCACCATGTACCTCATCTGAACTTGGACGAAATGTTAAAAGTTTTGATTCCATCCAAAAGGGAGTGGAAGGGAGGCACAATAGTAAGAGAATACGGCGTCAGAAGATACACTGATGGATCACGAACGGCCTGCTATGTCGGCTCTGAAGTCTTTGCAAACGATCTTGGTATAGAATGCTCCTTCCGTCTCCCTAACGAAGCCACTGTATTTCAGGCTGAAATTTTGGAGCTAAGGGAAGCGGTAAGTGTGCTAATTTATAGGAAGGTACAGGGTAAAGTCGGTATCTTTGTAGACCGCCAAGCAGCTCTTCTATCTCTAAGATCATATACCAATTCCTCTATTCTAGTTGGGCAGTTCAAGAGTGTGCTGTCTAGACTGGGTGGTCAGGTTGTCCTCCCCCTCAGCTGGGTTCCAGCACATAGCAACTTTTTAGGTAACGAACGGACGAACGAGCCCGCTAGAGATGGCTCTCCTATGAATGCTTCCAATGCCAAATCGGTAGCCATGTCCAAACTGCATCTTCAAGCATTATCTCTATAAGGCTGAATACAGATGGAGCAATATAGACACGTGCAAGGTTGCTGAGAAAATATGGCCCTGCTACAATGAGGAACCGTAGGGACATCTCGAGTTTCATTGCAGTTATGACGTGGCACCAGCGTTACCATATATACTTTTTAAAAAACTTCCTAAATCTGAAAAAAAAACTTTTTTTCCAAAACAAAAACTTTTTTTCTACAAAAGTACCAAAATTTTAAAAGAAAACAGCTGATCGATATTGTTATGTGAAAAGTAATAAAAATGGTTAGGCTAACTGACCCTTTAGACACTGTTGCAGTAATAAAGGAGTGAGAAAATATAAGATCGTTTTATTGCATACAAACATTACTTAATATTTTCATTCAATATACTGCAAAAGTTCAATTAAGGACATATTTATAAAAAAACTTGAAAAAACTTTATATTTTCAAAAAACTTGTTGGCATCTCAAAAAACTTCCAAAAAAAGGGAAAACTTGACAAATGGTAACGCTGCGTGGCACTGAATGGTCGGTATCCATGCTAGTAGGATAGGCCTGTCTTACAATGAGTTCTGTCGAAGTTGTCGAGAAGAAATCAAGGAACAGACAATCTTTCTTCTTTGCGAATGTTTAGCTTTGCATCTCTCGAGGCACAAGTTCTTCGGCAGTCATGTACTAGACTGTATTGGGTGCGCGGACAAGGGACTAATTCAGTCATGGCGGATGGCCTGGCCAAGAAGGAAACCCACTCAGAGTAGTCGATATTGACAATTTCTGTAGGCTCCCTCTCGCATCCTGCTGGAGACGCTTCGATACTGCCTTTTTCAATTCAGCTCAAGACAGATGGCGCAATGAGCCTACCTGCATTATATCGAGAACCTTTGGCCTCGCTTGAATATCAACAGAAATAAAAACCTCATTAGCTTCACCAGGAAGCAGTTGATTATTCTCTTGGCCACACTAACCGGCCACTGCACTTTCGGAACCCATGCTAAACGTATGTGCGGAAGGCACAAGGATTACTGCTACAGTTGCAGTAATCTAATCTACTCATATAAAATTTAATGATTCTAACTATTGTGGTTGTGGAGATATGAACTGATCCGCAAAAAAGGGACTTTGGACCCACTGTGCAACGACCCAAAAATTACTTAGTTTTGCAAAATGCGAAAAAGTTTCATTGCGTTGTTGAAGTGTTCGACATGACTAAATTTTTGTTAATGATGTAGGTTTTATATATCATCTGTCAAGTAGTTACAGGTTAAGTCGTGACATCTATTAAAATGGGTGGGATTATAGAAAATGAAACGTCTTATTGGAACATCCTGTATAACAACAAAGTTCAACATTATACAAGTGTAAAATAACTAAATGACATTTAAATATTTATAGCACCATGATCACATATATTATAATGTGAACGCTTAATCGTTACTTGTTCTTACAAAATATTTTTTCCATAGAAATTTCTAACTTTTGCACTTCAAGTAAACAATTTAATATTTTTATTTAGTATTTTTTTCCATTGACCAACAATTAACAATTGCAAAATCACAGCTTAAAGAGAGAAAGAGAACTAGTTTTAACTATGTAACACATACTCCTAAAGTAACCATTTGAAGAATTTATTTCATTAAGCAGTGCGGTACACTGCATTTACAGTACGAGTACCATTGTGCAAAAACTCAAATTGTTTTTGAAGCAAAAACTAGTTGACCTTACTTTTGAAAAACTTTATTAAAAAAAAGAGAAAAATAAGTACGAGTATGTATGTATATATCGCTGGTTGGTTTCTGGTTTGCTGCAGACATAATGTATTTTGAATATACTTTGCCGCAAACCAGAAACCAACCAGCGATATGTAGATAAACGTTTGAAATTAATCAAATGGAAATATGAACAGCAATAAAGTTATAAAATATAAATGTGCATAATTATAGTAGTTAGTTTGAACGAGTTTAATAGTATTTTACCTACACTATAAGTAAATAACCGCACACACACACACACACATACATAAGTATACATGTATGCTTACACATACTAATGTGCATATGTACATATATGTAATGCTATGCATTAAATACTCGTTTTTATTGAAAAAGAATTTACATTAAGGCAACAATAAAAAATTTAACTTCTTGAAATTACTAAACGATAAAACTATGGATTAACCTGCAGTTTTTAGGGTTCCGTACACCAAAGGTGAAAAAGGAACCCTATTGTTTTCGCTACGCTGTCCGTCTGTCCGTCCGTCCGTCTGTCCGTCACAGGGTATTTTCTCGAGAACCGTAAGAGCTACGGACCTGAAATTTGGACAGAGTGTGTAGACCCTTGGCCGCTACAACAACAAATAAATGAGAGTTGGAAATTAAAGGGTGTGCCAAAACGAGCAACGAAAAATGTTAAAATACCATGTAATATACATACAATTGCATGTATATGCACTTGAAATTTGTAAAGTTAGTGTATTTTTATACAGACTACAACAATTAACACTAAAATTTAAAAAATTTTAATTAGAGGGTGTACCATCAGTTAATGTAATTTTGACTATGTAATTTTGATAACTTGCTGTATCTTGGAAACCGTAAGAGCAAACTTCTTGAAATTTTCAAAAACGGTAAAACAAAAAAATCTCAAAATTATAAAATCGCCAAACCGAAAAAAAACGCCAAAATCAAAAAAAATCGCCAAAACGAAAAAAAGCACCAAATTAAAAAAATTTCTAAATCTAAAATAAATCGCGGAAAACCGGAAAAATCGCCAAAATGAAAAAATCGTCAAAATGAAAATAATCGCCAAAATGAAAAAATCGCCAAAATTAAAAAAATCGCCAAAATTAAAAAAATTGCCAAAATTAAAAAAAATCGCCAAAATGAAAAAAATCGCAAAAAAAAATAACCAAAATGAAAAAAATCGCCAAAATTAAAAAAAAAAATCGCCAAAATTTAAAAAATCGCCAAAACGAGAAAAAAGCGAAAAACAATAAAAAAAATTATTTCAGCTGAAAAAACGTAACAAACACTGTATTAAAAAAATGCTCAAAGCCCAACGTACGGAACCCTTCGTGCGCGAGTCAAAGTCGCACTTTACTGAATTTATTTAATTTGTTTTTGGCGGGTTGATTAGTCAGTGTCATCATTTAAAATAGAAAGAATTTAGATATACGATTTGATTTTTTTTATCGTAAAGGTTACATTTTGTATGAAAAACGAAAAATAATTTGTGCTTTATTGGGAATTTTTAGATTCAGGTTAAATAATTGTATCGCAAATGAATATTTAACGTGTTCACTTAAATATTAATTGTTTCTTAAAAATAAATTGTAATTGATTATTTAGGGATTAGCTGGAAGGTTCCCTGATGCTTTGCCCTCTAAAAATTTTAAGATATGCTAAAAATATGCGTGTAAAATTGATATATGCAAAAACATGCTTTAAAGGGTAAAATATGCACCAACAAATCGATGCAAAAATGCATAAAAAGTTCTGAAAGGGATAAATATTGTCCCTGCATTAATAAGTCACACAAGAAAAAATATGCAATTGCATATTTTCGGTTTCCCTGGTAATGAGTTTAAATCATACTTATCATACTCGGAGTACTCTTATACTCAGAGTATGGATATTTAGTCGGATACTCAAAGTATTTATTCAATATACGTCCCTGTGTGCATTTATGTGTATGAAATGGTATGGTAAAATTCAGAATAAATATAACCTTTAAGCAACTGATATTATTCCGAAAATTATTTACGTAAAATTTGTAAACAAAAGCGTTAATGAACTGGAGGCTTATTTTGTATTATTTGTATATAAATGCAAACAATTGCTGTTATGCGTTACGATGTTCACAAAGTGCTATTTTGTTCGCATTTAAAATGCGAAAAAGTCGGTATTCTGTAAGGCAAAAACGCATATCAAAATCGCAAATTTTATACGAACACAAAATAGAATTTGCTAATCATAAAAATGTTAGTGAAAACTTATATATTATTTATTCATATATTTATTTTTCAAATTAAAAAATAAATTATTCAAATAATCAATATGGGGCACTAGCTTCTAGACTATGAGCTCAAAAAAATAATTGATATATTTTAACAAACAACAATAAGACCATCATATCGCGCCAATTTGAAATAATGGTGGAATTTATGAATAACAATTAAATGCGACTATTCTGCCAATTAGAAAAAAAATATGTATGTATGTATATAAAGCATATCAAAAATATTTGATTAAACTTTAATTTAATAGGTATGGGCTGATTTTAAAGTTGTGATAGATTAGTTGAACGGAGTGCCGTTACAAGACGTAAGTTGCGGAAGTAATGACAGATTCTTTCCTCCATTGATACAGTGGAATCTCTCTTGAGCGGACACTGCAGGGACCATTGAAATGTGTCCGTACAAGGGGACTGTCTGGTCAAGAGAAAACTAAACATTTAAATGGAGCGCTGCCGGCACCTGTCAAAAGTGTCCGTCTAAAGGGGGTGTCCGCCTATAGGAAGTGTCCGTTAAGGGAGATTCCACTGTAGTTCAAAGTTACATTTGCAGCAAACCATAGTGCAAAAAAAGAATTAGTTTTTGGCAAATTGCGCAACTATTTTATAAATTAAAGTGCATTTTTTTTTTTTTTTTAGGTAGGACCAGCACTCAGGGGATAACCCCTACTCATGCAATGCATTGTGCTCGAAATAGGAAAATAGGTTATGCAGAGGAGGATAAAGGGAGTAGTGTCTGTGGACATTCGATTTAAACTGTCCCACGTTGAAAGTGACAGGAAACACTTTCGCAGGTAGATTATTCCACATACGAATAGTATGGCTAAAAAAGGAATCCTCTCTGTAATGTGTAGTGCGATTTATTGGCCAATCGACCACAAAAGGATGTGCCCTGAATGAAGCTCGTATTGTGCGTAAAAATGTTCGGGTTTCAGGAACAAGTTCCCTAATTTCATTAGAACACATTCCATTGTAGTATCGATAGAACAAACAAATGCACCCCACATTGCGTCGATGCTCCAATGAATCAATAGAGTTGGATACCCTACTGTCAACAATGATCTTCTTCGCCCTCTCCTGTACGTGGTCGAGCAACCCCAAAATAGACTTTGAAGCGCCGGCCCATACATGAGAGTTATATTCCATTTTCGGTCGGATATAAGTGGTATAAATAATAAGAAGACAAGATGGAGTGAAGTATTGCTTGCACCGTTTTAAAAATCTTAGGCACTTGAATGCTTCTTTTGAGACCTGACAATGTGTTCAGTCCAACGAACATCACACTGAATTTTCATGCCAAGAACATCAAGAGCTTCCGATTCCTTAATATTTATACCACCCATAGCTGCATAGGCATATATATACATATTTTATAATCAAAACTACGAAAAAAACTTGAACTTTAAATTTGTCGTTTAGTTCAGTTTTTTACCAATGTTGTACCAATTTGAAATAAAATGCAAATGATACGAGTAATACAAAAGTCCTTTTTAATACCAACTTTTTTCCGTAACGCATTTCATTTTCCTTCGCATCGCAATACAGAATAACCCACCAGATATTTTTGTAATTTTTAAAGTAATATGCTCGTATATATTTCTACCAAACTTCGATAATTATTTAATCGCACTTTCCATCCCTGTGATGCAATCTGTTGATCAGGGTGACAATTTAAGTGTTCTGCCATTCTACTTTTCTGGCAGCACAGATGCATTTACTGTATGCAAATAAAATACTCCTGTATATGCGGATGTGTAGTCGAATATTTACTGAGAGTATACTTCTTTAAACTATTAACTATTAAGATACACTTTTCAAAGAGGCACTTTTAAAAAGCTGCCTTTTCAAAAGAATTTTTTAATAAGTACTTTTTTTAAATATATTTTTTAATAAGTACCAAAAGGTGCAAAGGAACCGTATTATTTTCGCGACGATGTCCGTCCATCTGTCTGCCTGCCACGGGCTGTTTTCTGAAGAACCGTAAGACCTACGGATCTCAAATTTTCAGAGAATACATATGTAAAACTTTGACCAGTACAACAACCAATATATGACGGTTAAACATGTTTGGGTGTTCTAAAGCGGGCAACGAAACATGTTGAAATCCTAATAAAATACACAGACAAATAAATAAATTTTAAAAGTTAGTGTATGTTTATGCAGACTACACCATTTAGCACTGTAATTAAAAAAAAATCAAAATTAAAGGGTATTATATTAGTTAATGTAATTTTCACAACTTGCTGTTGTTGATTTATGTGGCTGCCCACTACACGCATGCATTCAAGTTGAATCTAAATGACTCCTTTTTGAATTAACAACTTGCTATATCTGTTGAAATTTTCAAAAACGCTAAAACTAAAATATTCCAAAATTAAAAAATATGCCGCAACGCAAAATCGCTAAAATGAAAAACCGCTTAAATGGAAAATATCAACAAAAATAAAATAAATCGCTATAATACAAAAAATAAATCAAAAGTAAAAAAGTTCGGCAAAAATCAAAAAAAAAAAAAATCATCAAAACCGAAAAAATCGCTTAAATGGAAAATACGCCCATAACGAAAAAAAAACACCAAACTAAAAAAAATCGCTAAAACTAAAAAAATCGCCAAATACCAAAAAAAAAAGCGCTAAAACTAATAATAGCCCCAAAACAAATTTTTTTTTTAAGAAATGTCTAAATAAGTATCTGGATTCTGTAACGTTTTGCGAACCAAAAATTATAATATTAATCGACATATTTATTTGTGATTCCATAATTTCTTTTTTACAATAGTCTCCAGTTATATTTTAATCACCATTTAATTCAATACCATGTGGTATATCTGTATAGAATATGTCAAAACAAGCGAAAAGCACAAATAATAATAAGGAAAAATTAATTGAATTTGAGCTGTAGTGCGATTCATTAACTTTTTTTTAACGATACTCGCATCGTTAAAATAATTATAACGAAAATTTATCGAATTTGCTATTCAGTAACATTTTTAACGATATTCGCTGTACGTTAATGTCAGCTGTGTCGTTATTGAAGCGACAATAATTTATGTGCTGTTAATTTTATCGACAAAAATCAGCAGAAAATATCAGCTGAGTATTATCGTTAAAAAGAAGTTACAGAATCACACAATCGTACTTGCAAGCGACAAAATGTATAGACAAACATCACGATTGTCGAATCGTTAAAAGTTACTGAATCGCACACCACTGGTGATTTTATTTGTTTTACTTCAACTGACAGCGAATATCGTTAAAATATGTAACATACTAAATACCAAAGTCGATAAATTTTCGTTTTATTTATTATAGCGATATGATTATCGTAATTAAAGTTACTGAATCTGGGTATAGGTAAGATATTCGATTATATAGGCCAACGTACGTATAGTATTACATATGTAGTGCCCGTTAAAGTCGCACAAGAAGGGTTCCCTAGTTATAAAAAAGATTTTGAAATGGCTGATTTCTAGAAACAAACTTTTTAAAATGTATTTTTTTATAGGCACTTTTGAAAAACGAACATTTGAAAAAGATACATTTGAAAAAGGTACTTTTGAAAAAGGAACATTTGAAAAAGGAACTTTTGAAAAACTCACTTTTTAAAATGTAATTTTTTTAAGATACATTTTAAAAATTGTTTCATATTTCAAAGATGTCGTGTCCATAGATATGTACTTCCTGTCAAATAAATTTTTACAAGGTATTTTTCTAAAGCATAAGCAGATGGCTCTTTTTATACAAATTGAAAATAACTTTATTTATTACAAACTCCCACTGTCAGATGTCAAAAACTAAGCTGTCCATAATTATACGTTGCGGCTTACTAATAATAAATTTTTGCTAGAAATAATAACAAAATCTGAATATTATCTTCTTTGATAAATTAATTTTTAACTAGTTAATGTTTAATTTAAAAATAATAACTTAATATTATTAAACCTTAAGAAAGCATCAACTTTTAAGAAATAGCAAATATTTTTATTAAATATAAAACATCTTCTTACAGCAGCTGAAAATGACATCAACATTTTTGAATTGTTAGGTTTTGCATGTTTATTTTTTTTTTTTTTTGTATTCTAACTTTTTGAGACAATGAAAAGATACAACAAAATAATCAAGATACACAATATAAATCTAAGAGATGTATATATCCGTGTATGCATAAGTATATACAAACTTTACACTGCTTATAGCCAAAATAAGTAACTTGAAATCTCTACAAAAGCAGAGCAAAAATAATGTTATAATTTGAAATATGAAGTATTAAAATGATGATAGAGTGAGTGAAGTGAAGCTTTGTTTTTATGATTTTAAGCAAAAAATAAATAAACAGATTTTACAATTTACACCATAAAACTAAAATAAACTGACATATTATTTGAATTCTGTTCATTTACTTTCCCAGCAGAGACTAGCAACGACAGAGTAAGGCAAAAATTTACAAAATTACTCTCCTAAATATGAAAAAGTAAATGAACGCTTTACTTGTAAAAACTTGCAAGAAAATTTTATTCATATCAGAACCATGCATGGACATCATGATGCAATTGTACGAGTACTTTTTCTGATGTATTTGGTTTGATAATATTTTAATTGCAATTTTTTTAGAAATTAACATTTAATGTGAAATTCTTTACACAGTTTCATGTATTTTTACTATTTTTGTGCATTTTTCATAATTTTTTTTTATTCCATTAACAAATACAAAAATGCGACTTTCCATCTCTGATCAGATATGAGAATCAAACAAAATTCTTTCACAATGAAAGAAAAACAATAAATTAAGCAAATATGCTTTCTTTTAGCATACGTATATGTGACCTTCTCCGAGAAAAGGGACCTAGTGTGTCAAAAAAAGGGTGTGTGTCAAAATCGATAAAAATGAGAAAAAAAATTAAAATTTTATTTTTTAAATGCGTTTTACTCAAAACTTCATTTTCACACATTAGGTCTCTTTTCTCGGAGAAGGTCACATATGTATATATATTTTAAATAAAGAAATGCACACTTTTCCTTTTTCAGCTATTTATCAAATAATTTATTTGAAAACAAAACACAGAACAGCTGTCTGGATAATTCTTGCAAGTAACAATTTTACTAGTAATAATTTGTAGGAATTTTTTTGTCTCTCAACAATTTTTCTCTCTTTTGACGCTCTCTCCTTGCAAACTTTTTGAGTTAGTGAACACTTTCCAGTAACAATTGTTACAAATTCGTAACAATTTTTAGTAAATGAACAAACCTAATATCTTTGAAAAATGTACAAAAATAGTTTTTTTTATTGTATTTTAATGACTTTTGAAATAGTAAAAGCTACTTTTAAAATATTTTAAAATTAATTTATTGTATACACAAAAAAAAATATATCAACTTGTCATTTAAAGTAATAAAATAGAATGATTGACAAGTATTATTCCAATCATAATCAAAACGAGTTATTCCCAAAACAAATATATTTAAATTTTACATTTCTATTAAATAAAGATTCTGCCAAGTGTACAACATCCTTCACTGTCAGTATCATCTGTATCATCATTGTACTCATTGGAATTTATGATTCAAGTACCAGAATGTTCATTTTTATTTGCAAATTGTTACGTTTTCTCTTCTTTTTTTTTTTTTTTTTTTTGCAAATGCACATCTTTGCATTTTATATCATGCCTGCCTGCGCCTAACTGATCAATTCAATATTGCACAATATTTCAGTTTAAATGAAAAACGAGTAAGAGGAGGAAAAGCCATAACCCACAAAATAAAAAAGTAAAAGTTTTCCAAATGCATTAAATTTTTCAACTTGATACAACTTGAAAATTTTTTATGTTTTCTTTTTATTTTTTTTTTTTGCAGCTCATAATACGATAATTGAATTACATTTTTTTGTTGGCTTTTTATTTTAATACATTATAATAAAAACAATCTTAAACAGAAAGTG
Organism: Tachina lurida; assembly: GCA_944452675.1. Taxonomy (NCBI): domain Eukaryota; kingdom Metazoa; phylum Arthropoda; class Insecta; order Diptera; family Tachinidae; genus Tachina; species Tachina lurida. The sequence goes on from OX101755.1 coordinate 93,122,687, forward strand.
TTTTTTATTAGTATTATTATTATTATTATTATTATTTTATTTTTGATTTTTTGTTTCATCTAAATTATTTTGATCCAAACGTGAGAGTTATAGATTTTTTTTTTTGTTAATTGCTCAACTGTAAAGATAAGCAATTAATTTGAAGCGGTTAATTTTACATAAAAATAAAAGTAATTTACTACAAACAGCAATATGTTCAATTACCTTTATATACATATACATATCAGAGAAGCGCAATGAGTAGTGAAAAAGTAAGTAGAGTTGAATCATGATTTATAATTTATTGTACTTATGCGCACTCATACTTATTGCAATGTTGTCAATGAATCATATTCACTCGAAAATTAGAAGTGCGCATCGAACTCATACTTGTTGTTGATTTCGACTCGCCTTAACTATGATTCACAATGCTAACTTCGCATACGAACATTAAAGTTCTCATTATTAGGTTATGTGTTTCTCTCTTGCTTTTTTTATTTTTATTTAATTTTTTTTGCAGGAATTGAAAAACAACCCTATTTACTACTATTGTATACTACTTGCAAACTCTTTAATGACTAAGGGCCTAATTCATAAAAAATATTTTGATGTTATAAAAAGTTTATTAATCAAATTTCCATAGAAATTTTGTTTCATAAACCCCTTATTAAACAGAAATATTTTTTAAGTTAAACTTTAAGTAAACATACATGCATGAGTTGAGTGAGCTGAATCAATATGTGTAGTATAAGTATTTTCCTGAAATTAGAAATCAAATTTATGTGATTTATGAGTGTGAGTGTGGTTTGACTATGATTGTTGTCGCATTCATATTTATTTCAACCTATACTTATAAATCAATGTCATCGTGAGTATGCGTAAATCAGAGTAGTTGATTTTAAATGATGTCTACTCACTTTTATTTAAAATTTTATGAGTCACTATGAATAGCGAAAACATGATGAGTGGCCGGTATTTTTTTTTTATTTCTTATATTCTCTCACCCCAAATCAGTTCAGTTGTATGTAGAAAAATAATACAAAAAAATTTCATAGCGATAAGTTGTGTTTTAGGGGGTTGCGCCCGCCCCTCAAAGTATGCCTTAAACTACATTTTCAATGTAATTTGTTTAAAAAAACATTTTACAAGAATATGATATATGGCAATATTTTAGCTCTTCTAGTCTACAACATTAGTCCCCAGTAAAAAAAGACACTCCAAAAAAGTCATGAAAATGTAGAGTTTGCGATATGGAAGTAGTGCAAATTTCGATCCGATCTAATGATTTTTACATAGGGTTGTCATTGCAAGAAATTCTCTTTTTCTCTGCCTGGTCACCGATTTGGAAGCGATTTTAAGAAAAATTTCCTTTTTTGTGTTCTATGATAATATTTTCATCTAGGAAAAATGGTTAATAGTTACCTATTTTAACAATTAGTTTCTTTTTATAGGAATTTAAACGCGAAACAGTATTTTCATGTAAATTTAAGCAAATAACTTCAAAATTTTAGACCAAAATTAGTTCATAAGTTTCTTCAAAAAAATCGATTTTTTAAAAATTCTGGTGAGTAATTTCTAAAACTAGAGAGGAATTACAAGGTTTTGTATGACTAAAATAAACTTCTACTTGGTTTTCTGCTAACTATCGGCAAACTAAAAATATCGATTTTTTGGAAGCAATGAAAATGTACTTCCTTTAGAATGACTTCCAATTTTTTTTACTGGGTCTCAAAGAAAGTTTTTTGCTAAAATTAATATTTTAGGAAATAATGAAGACAATAACCAACAAAATACCAAAAATTATACACAACAAAATTATATTTATATGAAAATTATTTATATAAAGCATTTACGGCCAACTTTTGTATGAATTTCTTTCAGTTCACGTTAACTCTTAATCATACATTGTGAAAAGGAACGTTACAATGAGAGCTTATATCTATTAAATTATTACATACATATACATATTGTCAAAAGAAAACTAAAAACAAAAAATGACATTGAATAGTATATGGGATTGAGGGCCAACTTTGAGGGCCTGACGCACCCTCTAAAACACAACTCATCCGTACGAAATTTTTTGTATGTTTATACCATTTAAGGGCCACTCTGACTATTATACATGTATAAAGACTTTCATCACACTTTACGAAAAAGAAATCTAAAGACATTTGTTTCGACTATCAAAAAATCTAACGTAAATTGACATTTTATGTTCACACCATCACACCTCATATTACATTACAAACACAAGTATAAAGCAAACAGCTGTTGAGGATTAACATGCCTACATTAATCGTTGACTTCCGGCGGCAGAGCAATTTCATACACGCTGTAGTCGTGCCGACCTTTGAAAATAGACGTCGGTTAAAGTAGTTGATTCTAATAAGATAAATAAAAAGAAAGTACGATAGTTTCGTTAACTTTCAGACATGTCTTACACGAAAAATTATTCAATACGATAAGCACATTCAATATTTAGATCCGTTTTAATACAAAGACATATAACATAAACGACGGCACGGCATGGGCGTCGAAACAGACAGCTTGTTAGTTTGGATTTTGTAATAATGCAACCCTGATCAGATGAAAAGTATTATCGTTTAGAAAATTTTCAAAAAATGGTCAAGTATTATGGGATGTCAAATTTTTATCGTATTATTTACCATTCGTTATGACATTTTGCATTCACAATATCGCACTTGCACGTATTATTTGAATTTTTGACATGTATTAATACAAAGTATAATAGTCTGAGTGGCCCTTTACCAAAAAATGGAAAAGGTTTGTCATTCCGTGTGTAATTTTCATATGCGACCCATAAAATATATATATTCTGGGTCCTTATGAATAGGGAAGACGAATAAGTGATGCCCGTCTGTCCGTCTGTCTGTACGTGAAATCGGTTTTCCGAAGCTTCCAGAAAAGCTGTGTCAGAAATGGTTTAAAATAGATTGGTATTGAAATTCAGAAAAATCGAGCAGACGATTTCAGAGCTGGAAAACTTAAACTTGATTTTGCCATATAAAAGTAACTAGTTAAAACTAATTTTTATGTTTTTCTTACATAAAATTAGTATTAAATATATGAAAAATTAATAAAAAAAAAACAAAAAGACCTTTCTAGGGTTGGAAAACTTTAATGCCCCAATTCAGTAAGAAGATTTAGGACGTATTTGTTTGAAAATGCTTCTGAGTTCTTGTCTTTGAAGTCTCTAAATTATAGGACGTTTTTGTTTGAAAATGCTTCTGAGTTCTTGTCTTTGAAGTCTCTAAACTATTTTCTTCAAAAATGGTTGTTGTCTTTGACAATGAAAAATAAAAATATTATTACCATGTTTTTAAAACATAAAAATTCAATTAAATTATTATACAATAGTTTGAAAAATATATGAAAAAATATGTGTTGGATATAATGTTTAGAACAAAATCATAAAGCAAATACACGAACCTTCTAGCATAGACAAACAATAATAATCGTTTTAAAGAATCAATACTGCTTCTTTTTTTCGTCCATAGACAAGACGATACATTCGTCGAACAGAATTAGGGCATAACTTTTTTGTTATATAAAAATTATCTACTAAAACTAATTTTACCGTTTTCTCTATAAATTAGACATATGTATCTTACATTCTGAAAATCAGAAACATCTAAAAGGATGATTCCAGGGTTGGGAAACTTACACTTTCTGTGATATATAAAATTAACTAGGTCTAATTAATTTTTTTCTTCTTCTTTATACATTCTATGTAGTTATTTTATGTTTTGAAAGGAAAAGTTTGGTATAGACAATTAGAAAAATAAAAACTTCAGAGCTGGAAAACCTGATTTTTTTTTTTTGGATATTAAAGTAACTAAATAAAACTAATTTTTTCCTTAATTCCTTATTTTTTTTGTTCATTTAACATATTTTATATATTTTTTAAAGAACAAGATTGGTATAAGGAACCAGAAAAATCTAAAAAGTGATTCCAGGGTTGGAAAGCGTACACTTTTTGTGATACATAAAACTAATTAAATAAAACTAGTTATTTCTGTGGTTATTAAATATATTCTACATTTTAGAAAGAAATAGAAAAGTATTAAAACCAGAAAAATCAAAATTATGGTTCCAGGGTTAAAAACTAAAAAAAAAAATTGGGTATATAATATTTTTTTCAGCTAAACATACGAGTATTTCATGTTTTAAGAAGATCTTTACTCAAGATTTATTTTATATATGCTTAATTTTTATGTTGATATCTAATTTAAGTATAAACGAAGGTTTTTGCAATGTTGTTTATTATGCTCTCAGCACAGTTATGTTTCAAATCGATGGTCTTTAGTTGACACCTTGTAACGAGTTCTTATTAATGTTTGGTAAATGGAAATAAAAATTAAATTAATCGCTAAATAACAGTCATAGCTATAAAATAAGTTAAGGGCATGTTCCATTTCATTTCCCTGAAGCCATTCTTTTCTGCTGAAAAAAATCGAAAATTCGTTAGGAATAAACCGTTTACATAAGACCGCGATATATCATCATTTGCAATGGGGGGATGTTTAAATTGAGACACGAAAGATTATTGGTAGGGAGGTACAATGCTAAGTCTATTTTACGGTTATTAAATAGTACACGCAAAGAAAAATATGGTTGAGATAACCATAATCTAACAGCAACATACTATGATTGAATTATATGGTTGCAGTCAAATCATATTATTGTCAATAGAAAAGGAGAGTTTAAATAATATTATTTTCTAAGTTAATAATAATATTATTTACAAAAACAATTAACTTTGTTATACCTGATTTTATTATTGTAAATAAAACAACACTATTGTTAGATGTGACTAAAATATAATTGAGACTTACCACACCATGTTCTAATATTATAATAATATAGTTTTTTAATCATATATTTGTTGGCAAATTTTTTGTTTAAAACAGCTGTGCGGTAAATCCGAAATAAAAATTAATTAATATTGTTGAAAGAAAATGTATGTATGTATGTATAGAAATGTAACTTACATATATGTGTGTACACGAAATACAGACATATCTGTATAAAGCGATATACATACATACATATGTACATGCATACATACATATGTATGTACATATTATTTTTATTTATCTACCCTTTTGTTTATACTTTTTTTATTTATTTAACACCACGCGTGCACTACCGATAGCTTACAAACGAAACACTGAACTGACAGAAGATGTTTCTGAAAAAGATTTTTTTAAAAACTTAACATAGTATGGTTTTGCATAACATTATATTGTTATTTACATCATATTATTTTTACACAATAATACAAATATTATATTGTAGTCATAAATTTTTAACAAAACTATATTGTTAAACTCTAACCGTATCGCACTTTCTATGAATATAATAATGTAATTATTAAATTCAAACATTACTCTGTTTATTGTAACGAAATTATTGTTTAAAATAACAATAACTAGTTTTCAACGACCACACATTTGTTTCAGAGAACATAATATTGTTTTCTCAACCATTTTACAACCATATCTTTTCTTTGCGTGTAGCACGGTTTTTGAATATCTTGAGAGCGAACAAACAAGTTCCAATTTTTTGGTATTGTATTGACGTGACGTCTATGTTGACAACTGGAATAAGGGTGAATGTAAAATAGTTCATAAATATAGAGTGTAGAATAAAATATTTAACTACATATGTATGTATATGGAAAATAAAATATTTGAATCAAATTCTTTAGTCGAAAAAAACCAAAAGGTTACATTATAAGTTTTATCACCAATCAAATATGTATGTATGTGTCTGTAACTACATATACATACGTTGGTGAAGGGTATATACGGTTCGGCACAGCAGATAGCAACTCTAGTGGTCAACTTGATAACAAACTTGTATGCACTGACAACAGTTCATTGTCACCTTTCAGTTATTGACAGCGCTGGTTGTCAACTTTTACACACACGTTGTTAATACTTCTTTGTCAAATTGACAACGGTGTGTACAATTTTAACACAAGCGTTGTTGATACACTTTTGGAAACGAATGTGATCAGTATGAACACGTATGGTGTAATTTTTTCTCTGAGTGTACATCTGCATGAACATATATATGTACGTCACAATTACAAAAAAAAATTAAATAAAAATATTTTTCTTAACATCGCTTTAATTTTTAATTGATTGGGAATCGAAAAAGGCATCTTCTTGCAATGACAATTCTATGTAAAAATCATTAGAACTGCCCCAGATTTGCACCACTTCCGGATCGTAAACTCTACATTTTCATGACTCCTTTGGAGTGTCTTTTTTATGGCACAAACAAATCCGTAGCTCACGAAGTCTTAAAAATTGCATTTATTCACACGTTTACAGTGTATCGTATAAGAAGAAACTTTTGAAAATAAATATTAATTAAATTAAATTATAATATTTATTAAGCTTTTTGTTAGTCTTAATATTTTTGCTCTTGCTTCCAAGAGCGCTACAATAGATAATAATAAAAATCAGTTATAAATAGATGACAATTCATTAAGGAAATTATGACTTCCTTAATGTTAAACAAGTCGTGAGAAAAAGAATCTGTATTCAACCGCATGATATATACGAGCATTGACATTCTACGATGACATTTATAAATAAACCTTTTTTATCTTGACACACAATGATTATTAATATCTTAACTTGAAGACTCCACGTAAATGCCAACCATCCATCCATCTAAAAACTATAGCTTATAAATATTAATTATTTTAATAATAAAATTTTAAGTTTAATAATTTTTAAATGCATAATATTTTATATAAAAATTCCACTGGATGTTAAACTTAATTTAAACATTTCACAGTTGATTAAGAAAACCAAGACGCATTAAATTACTGAATGACCTTCACAAGGCAGATTTTCTGCCTTGTGGTTGGTTGTATTTTTTTTTTTTTTTTTTTTTTTTTATTTAATTATAACAAGATCTTCTTTTGTTGCTGTTTTTCTTGGCTTTGAAAATGATTTAAAAAATAAAATTGATTTAAATATTAAAACTGGTATTTAAGAAATGCGTGAAGATGCCCTGAAGCAGCAGCTTTAAAGCAGTTTTAATAAGTTATGTAAGTCTGCCTACATTTTGGTTATGAATTATGTAAAATCGATCGAAATGAATGAAACAAAAAAGAAAAAAGACACGATCATAAAATATACAATTTCAAGGTCTTGCCTAATCTCTGTTTTTAACTTTCTTTAATAACGGACAAATTTCTCTATAATAATTTCATTCCGATTTTAATTAATTTTTTAATGATTGGATATTTTATTTTGATATTGTTAACAAATTGGATATTAAAATTTAGTAGGAAAGTAAAATTTATAAATGAATAGAAAAATGCACAGTGGGATGTTAATGGAAAAAAATGCAAATAGATTTGCAGTCCAAATTTAACCAGAAAATTAGCAATATGAGTTTAACTAAATCTGTCAGAAAATTGCGATTATAATTTATACAATTATAAATGAGTACTTTCTATGAAATTTATTAAATAAAGTTTTCTAAAGAAAAATTGTGCTTTATCAAAAAAAATTTTTCGATGAAAAATGCGTTCACATTTAATTTATTAAAAAAAATTTTTCGGACAAAATTTTGCTCACGGCAAATTTTTGTTTACATAATTTTTTACTGTAAAACTATGCACACGAAAAAGTTTGTTTTTGGGCAACACCTGCAATCGTTTCAAAGAAACAGTTGATGTTTATGGCAGCAAAAAACATATGTTGGGAACAGATTTTGAAGAAAACTGGGGTGTAATCGTCGCTTTCGATAACGAGCTGATTCGATCACATTTTTCAGTTTTAGATTATGGCATACGCTATGGAGCAATGTAATAATATGGCTCGATATCGAATGCCATAATCTCAAACTGAAAAAACGTGATCGAATCAGTTCATTATCGAAAGCGACGATTGACCCCGGATTTCTTATTGCTATTGTTTTGTTTTGTAACAAAATCTGTGTCAAGCTTCTCTGTGTTAAACTACTTTTTATCACAGAACTTCTGTGAAAAAAAAAAACAATGGACTTACGATTGTGTCACTCTTTAGGGTTCCGCACACCAAAGGTGAAAAATCAACCCTATTGTTTTCGCTACGCTGTCCGTCTGACTGTCTGCCCATTCAAGGGTTTTTATCTCGAGAACTGTAAGAGCTACGTACGTACGTACCTGAAATTTGAACAGATGACGTAGAACTTTGGCCGCTACTACAACACATGAGAGTTAATAATTAAAGGGTGTTCCAAAACGAGCAACGAAATATGTTAAAATCGCATTTAATACACATACAATTTTATTTATATAGACATTTGAAATTTTAAAGTTAGTGTATTTTTATACAGACTACAACAATTGACACTAATATTTAAAAAAATCTAAACTAAAGGGTGTTCTATCAGTTAATGTAATTTTGCCAACTTGCTGTATATTGGAAACCGTAAGAGTTAAACTATTGACATTTTGAAAAATGGTAAAACGAAAAAAAGTGTCAAAATAAAAAAAAAATTCTTAAACTAAAATAAATCGACGCAAAATAAAAACTGCAAAATTCGCCAAAAGAAAAAATTTAGAAAAAAAAATCGCCAAAATTAAAAAAAGGCCAAAAACCGAAAAAAATTACCAAAACAAAAACAATGCCAAAACTAAAAAATCGCCAAAACCGGAAAAAGCGCCAAAACTAAAAAATCGACAAAAAGGAAAAAAACGCCAAAACTAAAAAAACGCCAAAACTAAAAAACGCCAAAACTAAAAAAACCCTTAAATCCGAAAAAAATCCCAAAAACGAAAAAATACCAAAACTATATATTATATAGGCTAAAGTTAATCTATTTTCTGTATTATTTTTTTTTATTTTTTTCCAATATAATTTGCTACATTTTTGCCATCTTAATTATGTCTTACTTTACGCAAAATACGTACAAGCAAACAAAACATAACAGGAAAAAGTTTTACAATTTGTTCGTCATTACAAAAGCAACATTCCCCGAAACTGCACTTTTGTACAATTTCTAGTTCATAAAACTATATTTTGTTATATTTTTTTATATCAAGTTTTTAATTAAAACGCGTTTTATTGTTGGTTTGTAAGCTTTTGTTTTACAAACTACAAAAAAACAAAAATTTTTTTTTAAATGAAAAGGCATCGGCAACAGAAACTGAAACTAAAACTAAATTTCAACAAAAGATTACATATATAATATTAAAAAAAAAACTAAAAATGTTGGAGTTTTTTTTATTATTATATAGTTTTTCATTATTTTTCACTTACCGGAAGCATTTTGGTGCTTTTTTTTAACTGCAGTAGATAATTTATGGGTAAAACGTCGGCCACGAAGACGACGACCACAGTCGTATTGTTGTGTTTGTGTTGACGGCTACAAAAACCGCGTAAGTGTTGTTGTTGCTGCTTTTTGATGGCAATTTAATTTCAATTTTTTTTGGAGAAAATTTTATATTTTTGGTCTAGTTACAATGATATTGATTCTTGTTTTTAATATCAATCTATTTTTCTTTTTGTTATCAATTTTATTTGATTAAAACTGCAAAAATATTACAAAACATTTACTGCTTATTTTTGTACGAAGGGGCAACATGATGATGAAAGTGCATTCATTTATTATTTTTATAATTTTAAACAATTTATTTTGGTTGAAATGTCAGTAGATTTCTTTCATGCGGTTTGTTTTGCAAAAAAAAAATAAATAAAACATATTGAAAAGATAGTGATTGAATTTGTTAGTTCTTTCTGTTTTTTTTTTAATCAAAGAAATGGGTTTCAATAATCATTTTCCTTTTTTTCCATTTGAGTCAACAGAATAATATTTCCCTTAACGCACATATAACATGAACATTTTATGCCATCAATCAGCGTAGCCAGAAAGATGAATTTTTGGTCATATTTTTTATTTGTATGATTTTTGCCATTTCATTAAGAAATCAGAGATTTTTTTAAGTTCATATGTATTTTGACATGCTTTAAATAAAAATTAAATAACGAAATTAAGAATTCATCTCAAAAAACTAAAGTTAGCAAACACTCTCTGCATGGCGTGCTGATGAAGTGCGTGGTGGCACAGGAAAATGCGGCATTTCCCCAAACCCCAGCCAAAGTGTAGTTTAACTTTTCTAGCCTTCTTTAAGAAACCACATTCATTAATTAATAAAAAAAAATAGCCTATAATTTATTATTTACATTTTTCTGCCTTATTGGCTTTGTTATTACTGAATTGATAAAATAAATAAAAAAAAATTAAATAAAAATAAAAAAACGGAAGAAAGGTGTCTTAGGAGGTGTTATAGCTATGCTGCTTAGCTATACAAAACAAATGTAATGTGTGAAATAATAATGCAATAAAATTATATTATACGATGATGTCGAATTCTCTGCAAATATTGCAAAACGTTTCCATTTATTTCCCATCATTTTCTTTTCTTGCGGCGCACAGAGGAGTATTATACACAAAAAGCTGGCCAAAAAGGCAAAAATGAATTTAAAGAAATCCTAAGAGGTGAAGGTAGTTACATTTAAAATTATTTTTTACACCACAATTGAATTTTAAATCTCCAATCTTACACGCAAGGAAAAAATTTTGCGCAAGTTTGCGCATTTTTTTGGTGGGATTTTTCAACATTTCACCTTTTTTCTGTTTTTGCTCAACTTCCTTGGATAAATGTGAGTAAAACACCTTTTTAGCAGTCATTAAATGTTTTGTTTTCAGGGGAGAGATACTCCCCCCTGCCAATAAAAGCACATAAGCTTAACTTTTTTATTTATATTATTTTTGCAAATAAAAGTATATTTTTTTTAATATTTATATTATTTTTGCAAATAAAATTTTTGTCACCGCCCACGTGAAGTTTAGGAGTTTGAACTTTCGCTGACGTTCAAAGTTGCATTTGCTAAGCAAAAGTATGAAAAAAGTTAAGAAAAAAAAAAATAATTTTTCAGAGCCGGGATTAGTTCCTCTAAGCGGAACTTTTTTCTTTTTTTCTGGGTTCAACAGCCTATAACTATAAGACATACTTCTGCTAAGTTTCATTGTTCTAGGGGCATTCAATAGCTTTTCATAAGCAAATTTAAACTGAAAAAATCAGTATTGGCCAGTTTTTTGGCTTAAATACTCCTCTGTGCGGCGTACGATTAAATTAATGTATTGTTTGTGGCCGGCGATGGCTGTTAGCCGGCTTAGAGCCGATCGGCTGTGTTCTCTGGTTTGTGCTCATGTACAAAAACAATACAAAAACAAATTAAGCAATCCTACTCATTGTTTTTGTTTTGTTTTTGTTTCACTCATTTCAAAGAACGAAACAAAACACAATCAAACAATTTGTTTCGTTTATTTTCGTACTCTGGTTTTAAATACAAGGAAATCAAAACAAAAATAAATTTCTAACTGTAATAGTGTCGATTATTTCTGTTACGAAAATCACGTCCTAGCTCCTGTGTCGTGACATAAATAGCATAGCTATAAAAATGTCTCATTCTATAATAAGAATTGAAAATACTGAACTTGAGCCGGATTAAGAAATTATTCCTGATTAAAACTTATTATATACATTCAATTAAAATAATAAATATGTTAATTACTTAGGGCCAATTTCACCAACTCTATTTAAACATCGATTCATATTTAAATGTCGATTTTCATTAATTTTTGTTTGGAAAAATTACTTTTAAATATGAATTGATATTTAAATAAGCTGGTGAAATAGGCTCTAAGAGCCAAAAATCGACATTTATATATGAATTGATATTTAAAGAGAGTTGGTGAAATTGGCCCTTAATATCACATTTAAAAGATTAGACATTTTAAAAAAAAAATTTAAAAAGTTTAAGGATTTAAACAGGCTTCTAAATAAATTCGCTGCATCGTTTACTACACATATCTTTGTTACTCTTTTTTATATTCTGATCAGTTTTTTTAATATAAATGATTATAAAACAATTTTTATATTTAAAATTCAACAATTTCGTTAAACATACTTACAACACAAAAACAGCTGCATGTAATTCATTCATAGAATTGGCCAATAACATTAGACGTAATTGTTGCGCAACCGTTGAGTGTTTGTCTTAGAAACCCATTGTTGAGCAGTTCCGCTCCACTCAACAGTTGGCTAGGGTTCGCACAGCGATTATAATCGTAATCGAAATCGCGATTAATCGCACCTTTTATTCATAATCACAATCGAACCCGTTAATCGCTCGATTACGATTAAAAATGTCGATCTTTTAAAGCAAAGAATTTATATCAAATTTGCATAAAAGCTTTTCCAAGTTTTAGTATAATATATCTACATTTTGTCTAAACAGTTTTATTTGTTGCGCTTATAGCATGTGTTATATTGGGACCTTCCTTGCATTATTACAAGAAAACATAGAAATATTTAACAAAAGAAGAGAGGTGTTTTAGTACACCCGGTTATAGCTATGCTGCTTATCTATATAAAACGAACTTATGATGATGTCAAATTCACTGCAAATATTTCAAAACGTTTCGATTTATTTCCCATTATTTTCTTTTCTAGCGGCGTATGATTAAATTAATGTATTGTTTATGGCCAGTGGCGGCTGTTAGCCGGCTTAGAGCCGATCGGCTGTGTTCTCTGGTTTGTGCTCATGTGCAAAAACAAATTGAGCAATGGTACTCATTGTTTTTGTTTGGTTTTTGTTTCACTCCCTTCAAAGAACGAAACATAACAATATCAAACAATTTGTTTCGTTTATTTTCGTACTCTGCTTTTAAGTACAAAGAAATCAAAACAAAACTAAATTTATAGCTGTAATAGTATCGATTATTTTTGTTACGAAAATCAAATCCTAAAGGCCGGGGCACAATGAATCTATCATACGTTAAAGTTCGCCTTTTTCAACTGACGTTAACGCAACGACGGAGAAGGTTGGCGCAATGAGTACTTTATTGACGGAAGCATTTGAACAGCTTCTATAGATAGATTCTCTATTTTATTTATTAAACTCAACTTTTTGTGTTTATTTCGTTTATTTCTTTTGTTTAATTTTATTTTTGCTGCCACAAAACACAAAAATCTAAATTAGAAAATACCAAAAAACCAACCAATATCTGTCAAACTACTTAATGTATGCAAAAACTTAAAAGTTGACCAAATTTTGTACTTTGCGTTGACGGACACGTACTGAATGTAATCGACTTCATACGAAACCATGCATTTCAACTTAGCTGTCAGTTGAAAAAGGCGAAGTTTAACGCATGACGGATTCATTGTGCCCCGGCCTTAACTCCTGCATCGCGCCATAAATAGCATAGCTATAAAAGATGTATAGTTATAAATGGGTTTTCGACCTGATGAATATAAAAACAGTATTTATTTTATATCGTGTTTTTTATACGAAGTTATTCATTCATTCATCATGATATAAATTCATCCGGTGTGGACATCCAGTAATGGATTCGATAAATATACAAATTAAATAAAATAATAAACTAAAAAAAGTTTTCTATCAAGAGATTGACTTCCTATGACTCGTTTTGCTTCTCATACTCATAAGTTCTGATTTCCGAATTTTATTTTACAAGCAAAATTTTTCTCACCCTAAAAATGTAATTTAATTGAAAAATTAAATTAAAACACGAACTCAAAACAAAATAGTTTAATTTCTTTGGCTAAACCCATGCAGTTCGTCCATATATGACGTCATTTATTTTGGATTTAATAAAAATTATGTGCCAATCCCACGACTTGTCGACAACGTTCGACTTGTCGCACATTTACATTCAAAACAAAAACAAATTTTAATATTTTGTTGTTGTTTCAAGTGTAAGTGTGCGACAAGTCGAACGTTGTCGACATTGTGGGATTGGGGATATAAGTACATTTTTTGCTTTATCACGGTTGAAAGATAATCCCGATTAATCGCATATTTTTTAATCGTAAGCGCGTTTATGAAAATCTGCGATTATTGTAACGATACAATTGCAGCAAAAACATCTGCATTTGGCCACAACCAAATAATTGGTACAATAAATTAAGCTATTGAATTCTGCCAACATCTAATTATAATTCCAAAACTCCGCAATTGCTTTAGCCAATTGCATCTTGCTAAAAGCCCCCGGCAAACAAATTATTATAATAAATTTTAATTTTAAGTCTAAAATATGTATTCCAGAGATATTTATATTTAATAATTTGCAAGCGCTACCAAGCATTAGTTAAAAAAAAAATAAATAAAACTAGTTTTGCCTTGAAGATTTTTCAAAATTGAAAGTTTAAGCATTTAGTGTGGATTTTTCATTTTAAAATCGAAAAGTTGTTCGATTTTGTGTTTAAATTTGTAAGCTTTATAGTGCATTTAATTTTCAGCATCATCTAGAGATGATAAAATTATTATTATAATTGATACTTTCGGTTTTTAATGTGCCACAATTCGTTTTATATTTCGTTTTATATTAAACCAACTTTATGCCCAATTTATTATTTCTTTCATAATTTTACTTTCAATTTTATTGTATAATAAAAACAAAAATATAAATTGCAGTTTAGCAACTGGTTTTCAAACTCAATAAAAATCCTCATCACTTTTTTAACTTATTAAAAAAATAAATATATTATTTATTATAAAAAAAATTATTTGTGATATTTTATTAAACAAAAACAGCTTTTAGAATATTTTGCTTATTTTAATTGCTTCTCTTCAGTACAAAAATAAGCCACAAAGTCTTTTAAAAAAAGCGTTTACGCAATATTTTTCAAACATTTTTTAAAATTTTTTTCCTTCTATTTTACAAGTTTAAGGACTGGTTCCATTATTTTCTTTCTTTTTCTTATTTTTAAAATTTGCTAAAACCACTTTTGCTTTTCTTTACAAACAGCATTTTTTAAATAAAAAAAATAACAGTCATTATTCATACATTATCACACGTAAGAGATACGGGTACATTTTTTTTAAAGCGCATGCGCAACCAACCAACCGTTTATAACAGTTTAATAGTGCAAAACAAATTTAATGTTTATTTTCTTCTGTGCTGTTACCACGCAGTTTGTATAGAAATAATTTCGTTTTTACTTAATTTCATTTTAGTATTTTCTTTAATTTTTTTGCTTTTTGTTTAAATAATTAATTCTTAATTACCAATTTTCTTTTAAAACTTTTGAATATTTACGCGTTTTTTACTTAAGCACTCACATGTTTTAATTCAAACGTTTATTGGTTTGGCATATAAATGATGTTCTTGGTGTTTTTTTTTTCAACCGTTTAACCAACAATACCGTTCAAGAGCCGCCGTTGCACTGATTTCATATGTTACCAACTAAAAGACTTGAAGCCACTTGGCTAAAATTAGAGTTGAATTCAAATGAATTCGAATAGCAGCAGCAGCCTGTGGTGGGGTGTTTGTTGTTGTTGATGGAAACGTGGTACATATTTGTCTTTGCGCAGCCGTAGTAACCCTCCACAGGTGGTTTTTGTCGACAAGTGTGTTTGTTGTGTTTATGTTGCTTTTCTATATGTATAAGTGTGTGTGTGTGTTACCAGTTCCACAAGTTTTTCTACTGTTAACAACAAAAGAGTCACTCACACACACATGCACAATGAAATAAAACCCCGCAAAAGAAAGCAATAAAAATAAAGAGAGTAAAACCATAGTGTTGCCACTTGCCTTTCCACGCACGTTAAAAAAAGCTTTGTTCACTGAAATAACAAAAATATTATCACCAGCATAAATAAGTTGTTGACAACGTTACTAACAAGAAATTTTAAGCTCCCTTAAACTCAAAAACAGATGATCGCTTTGTCACACCTGAGAGGCGAAAAATATTCAGCAAAATTATGAATTTTCCCGAGGAGTTTTTCTCTTCCCTGGCATTTATTCCAGGGATAGAATTCCTATCATATTCTAAATAGCCGGGGAAGAAGCAAATATGGGAGAGAGAATAATCTGGATCAGCTGTTTAATGCATTAAGTCTGAGCTCCCCAAAGTAGCACCAGAGCGCTGTACATCAATCGGCTTCTTATACAAATGAATACACTTTCGCTAATACATTTCTCTCGTGTTTCTCTCGGTGGCCAGCTCTGCATTAAGCCAATGATAAGCAAAGGCCGCCCGTGGGCACATTGTTATGCTCTTTTTTACACGTACATTCGTACAAGCATGTATTTTACTCTCTTTTATATTATATACGAGGGCGGATCAAAAAGTCCGTCACTTTTCGAACTTCCCTCGTAGTTATATGAAATGCAACACTGTTCCCATCAAGTATCACCTGTTAATAGCCTACTGTCAAATTTGAGCAAGTGTCGTCAATTACGTTGCGTTTAACAGCTGTTCAAAACATACAACCCCTTGTATTTTTCTAAAAATGGAAAACAAGTGAATTTCGAGTGCTCATTAAACATTATTTCTTGCGAAAAAAAACGTCAATCAAACCAAGCAACAAAAGCTCGATAAAAACTATGGGGACTCTGCACCATCGATTTCAATGGTAAAAGAGTGGTTTACTGAGGTCAGTACACCCGAAAATGTCGAAAAAATCCACTATATGGTGTTGACCGATCGAAGAATAAAAGTGCGTGAGATCCCATATGGTGGGAACTATTTTGAATGATTACTTGGGTATGATAAAGCTTTCGGCAAAATGGGTGCCGCGTTTACTCACAATCGACCACAAACGCATGTGCAGTTTCCATGGCAAAAATCTATGAATTGGGCTTCAAATTGCTCCCTCATCCGCCCTAAAGAAATGGCTCGGTGGAAAGAGATTTATCTCCAACGATGAAATTATTGACCAAACAAATGCCTATTTTAAAAACATCGAAAAATCCTATTGAGTTAAAAGGAGATTATGTTAAAAAATAAATTTTTGTTTTACAAAAATAACTGTGTTTCATTCAAAAAGTTACGGACTTATTGATCTACCCTCGTATGTATGTATGTGTTTGCTTATCATTGCATTAAACCCATTCACAGCAGCAAGCTACCGACTACAAAATGTCAAAGATAGAATACACAGCAAAGCCACAGGGCGGCAGGTTGTTGCCTATGCTGATTTTGTTGTTATAGTCCAATTAAAATAATTTCTATTTCTTTGGCGACAATGAGAAAATACAGTGAATGATATCTTACAGTTATTTAATATTATTTAACAGAAATAACATCCCGAAATTGACATGAAGAATAAATTGATTAATTTTTATATTTTTGCGGGAAATAAGTACAATGCGAAATATTTCATGGTGGCATTACTGATATATCATTTTGTACATGGATATCAGGTGCTGATGATGCTGCTGCTGTCTCCAAAAGAATTAAGTAGCTGTCTACGAAGCAACAAATGCAGCCAGCGGCGTTTGCAGTCATGTGTTCGTGTATCCTGCTAATGGGTTTAATGTATAATCTTTAAATTTTATCCTGCACTATCGGAAGTGTTCAGCAATAGAAATTTAATACAAATTGTATGTTTTCATTGCCAATGTGTGTTAATATAAATATCTACTTTTTGCTTAAATAAGAAATAAAATTAACAAAGCATACGGAATAACTTTATGCTGAGAGAGTGAACTGAACACTGAGCTAGGTATAGATGCAAATGGATTAAATTCCCAATGACTATATGTACAAAGGAAATTGTAAATTGTATAAAGTTGTTCCTATCGGTCTTGATAATATCAAAAGGAAAGAAATCTTCCATTTACATATTACAAATGTGAACTTAAATGAGGCATACAAAAATTAGTGTTTTAGTTTTTTTTTGAGGCAGAAGTAGTTTATGTTTTTAAAGTGTATACAAACATCTTTGCAGAGCTTGGAAACAAGACAAAAATATAACATTCCGATGCTTATTTAAAGTTTTTCTTCTAAATAAATGCTTATACCACTGTTTAACAAAATTTTTAAACTTTGCATTAGTTCCCTTCAAAATGTTTGGGTAGAAAACTTTAAAAAAGTTTTCCATCTCCCTCATATTTAGAATACCTCTTTCTTTCACAGGGAAATTTTAATTCATCATAACAGGAATGGGAAAACTTTTCAGGGATTTGTTATTCATAATTGACCTGCACAGAGAAAACCGTGCCTACTAAATACCTCATAAAATAGAACAAAATTAATAAGAAATCCCTATAGTTTACAATTTATAAGAAAACCTAATAGAATCAAGAAGTTTTTCTCTATGGATTGTTTTCTTGGTGCCAAAAATAACGGAAATTGAGTAAAAAAATTTGTAAATAATAAGATTTCTTCTTGATTTTATGTGGTTTTCTTCTTGATAAAATTAATAAGATTTACCACATAAAAACAATAAGGAATCACTATGAAAAAATCTTAGCTTCTTTCTGCTGGGATATCCCTTAGCCTAAAAACGTTTCATAGAGAAAATCTTTTTGATTCTATGAGGCAGTTTTTTTTTCTGTGTGATAATAATTATTGAAGGGAGAGAGACGTACCTCAAACAACTACCGAGAGAGGACTTGATGTAGAGGTAAATATGGCGGAAGAGTGTGCAGAAGAGCTCTTGTTTTACACCAAAAAATGCACTCGTTGCTCTTAGTGAAGAAGTTTATACTCCTAAAGCGATCTAGACACTATCAAAATACTCATCAATCATTATGAAAGTATTAGTGAAAATAAGTTTGAAATCTATAACATGTGTTTTCGCACTGACATGGTTTTAATAAATAATGGTTTTACGATACAAAATTATTTTGTTAAAACCAATTTAAAACCTTTTTTAATTGGTTTTCAGTAGGCTTTGTAAAATGCAACCTTGTAAAAATAAACTTTTAGGCGTAGGTTAGGTTAGGTTAAGAGGTTTCTGGTAAGGATGGATGAAAATTAAAAGTCCAGCTGACTTGGGTCCTATACATTAATTCCTTTGTACCACCAGTAGGATAAGAATTGTAGCCATCAATATCGACTTCTCTGAGAAGGGTTCTTTCCGACATTCTTTGACAAGGATGTGGTATACACACCTATCAGGGACTTAATTGCAGACTTGCTGTCAGTTCTAATATGTATATCTCTATTTGATATCCGATAGAACCTTAGCCAGTGTATCGCTCTTTTAATGGCAGATATCTCTGCTTCTAATATGCTTCATTTATCCGGCAGTCTGAGGGACATTTCAATTCCGAGTTCTGGAATATATACGCACAGACCAATTCGCCCTCTCCTCCTTTTGAACCGTCCGTAAAAACCTTACGGCTCCAGTGGGCAAAACCCTTCTGTCAATGAAATTCGAAAATTCCTATTTAAGTAGGGTTTCGGAGTGCAGTAGTCAATCAATGAGTTCTACTATTTCTAAGGTTCTACTAATCATTAGCAATAAGTGGATTTCCGATAACTAAATTAAAGATCTATCTCCGATTGTTTTTTGATAGACAAAATTATTGAACATAAAAATGCTGTAATAAGCACAACATTTACCACTTTGTAATTTTGAATAGAAAAACAAACTTTTCGTGAGAGTTGATTAAGTTGCTGCACATAAAACTTAGTATTACATTTATGAAATACGGTATTGTCTTTTTAAGAGAGCCTAGGGCAGCTACGTCCAAAGCCATATCCACAATCTACGAGCTTTTACAAAACAGCTTTATGCTTTCAACCGAACGAGAGCATAACAGCCAATCAGATCTCTTCGATAACACTGCTTGCTGCTTGCTTTTCAAAGAAACGTGAACGAATTGTAAGAGCTTTCAAAGTTGTTGAAGAGTCCAACCTAAATAAAAGCATCAATCGTTGCGTTAGCAGCAGAATACGTATTTTTAGTACATTCAAATAATATTTTATACATTTAAATGTACACTCATGGAAAGGCTGCAACTTAAAAATACGAACGCGTCACATTAATTCAATGATTTTCAATATAATAGAAAATTTATGGTGAGATACTTAAAAATAAATAAAATTAATAAATTAATACTGTAAATTAATATTTTTCGATATTGAAATAAGAAATTTAAACATGACTAGATTTTCGTTAATGTTTTTTATTAATTCAATTTGGTTTTTATAGATTTTAAGCTATTTTTACCCTGGGTGTACTGAAAATACGTATCCTGCTGCTAACGCAACGCTTGACGCTCCAATTTAGGTTGAACTGTAACTCAAATGCAAATGTCAGAGTATACGTGTTCCGACGTAGCTGGCCTAAGGAGTTGACCCAGTTTCGTAGAAATTAGTTGTATTGAAGTACAGAAAATTATGAATTAATGTCTCTTGGGCATACCCGGTGTTTTTTCAATGCCAGATAGCGTCATTAAAAAAATTTCAAAATATGGGCAAAGTATCCGTATAATAATAATAATTTATTGTAAATGCACGATGATGCGTGATCACCAGGGGAACCCCAAATATGCAATTGCTTGTTTTTTCTTGAGTGACGAATTAATGCGGCGATAAGATATTTATCCGTTTCAGAACTTTTCATGAATTTTGGCATCGATTTTTTAAATCATATTTTTGCATATTTTAGTCTTAGAACCATATTTTTAGATCTTTTCGAATTGTTAGAGCATATTTGACGACTTTCGGTCATATATATTTTGATATTATATTTTCAATGTTTTATTGCATATGTATATGACTGAAAAAAAAAACCATGGTATGTACAACCAGTATTTTTCTATCATTACGAATTTGGATTTTCAAACGTTTCATAGAGAAAATCTTCTTGATTCTATGAGGCAGTTTTTTTTTTCTGTGTGATAATAATTATTGAAGGGAGAGAGACGTACCTCAAACAACTACCGAGAGAGGACTTGATGTAGAGGTAAATATGGCGGAAGAGTGTGCAGAAGAGCTCTTGTTTTACACCAAAAAATGCACTCGTTGCTCTTAGTGAAGAAGTTTATACTCCTAAAGCGATCTAGACACTATCAAAATACTCATCAATCATTATGAAAGTATTAGTGAAAATAAGTTTGAAATCTATAACATGTGTTTTCGCACTGACATGGTTTTAATAAATAATGGTTTTACGATACAAAATTATTTTGTTAAAACCAATTTAAAACCTTTTTTAATTGGTTTTCAGTAGGCTTTGTAAAATGCAACCTTGTAAAAATAAACTTTTAGGCGTAGGTTAGGTTAGGTTAAGAGGTTTCTGGTAAGGACGGGTGAAAATTAAAAGTCCAGCTGACTTGGGTCCTATACATTAATTCCTTTGTACCACCAGTAGGATAAGAATTGTAGCCATCAATATCGACTTCTCTGAGAAGGGTTCTTTCCGACATTCTTTGACAAGGATGTGGTATACACACCTATCAGGGACTTAATTGCAGACTTGCTGTCAGTTCTAATATGTATATCTCTATTTGATATCCGATAGAACCTTAGCCAGTGTATCGCTCTTTTAATGGCAGATATCTCTGCTTCTAATATGCTTCATTTATCCGGCAGTCTGAGGGACATTTCAATTCCGAGTTCTGGAATATATACGCACAGACCAATTCGCCCTCTCCTCCTTTTGAACCGTCCGTAAAAACCTTACGGCTCCAGTGGGCAAAACCCTTCTGTCAATGAAATTCGAAAATTCCTATTTAAGTAGGGTTTCGGAGTGCAGTAGTCAATCAATGAGTTCTACTATTTCTAAGGTTCTACTAATCATTAGCAATAAGTGGATTTCCGATAACTAAATTAAAGATCTATCTCCGATTGTTTTTTGATAGACAAAATTATTGAACATAAAAATGCTGTAATAAGCACAACATTTACCACTTTGTAATTTTGAATAGAAAACGAAAAAAAAAAACGGAAAACAGAAAATGAATAGTGATACTTACAAATGTGTTTACCAACGGTAGATAAATAATGGTATACACAATATAACCATTTCTCATATTCCATTTCATTAAAAATTTACGTTAAATAGCTGATGTTAATAACAATCTCTACCCCAGTAGATAGACATGGGTGCTGAAGAAGTGTGTGGCTGTACAGAAAAATATCGGTATTTCCCCCAGCTAATAAAGTCTAGTTTAATATTTATTCTCTTCTTTAGAAACTCACATTAATTAGTTAAAATATTTCATTCAATAAGAATTGAAAATACTGGGGGCAAATCCCGGCATTCGATACGACTCGTAATTTAAAAATATAAAAATATAAATTCTATTGAAATATTTTTAAATTACGAGTCGTATCGAATGCTGTGATTTCCCCCCTGAACTTAAGCCCGATTAAGAAATTATTCCTGATTAAAATTCATACATTGCTAGAGAATTATGAAAGTTCAAAAGTTGTTTTCATCACCACTTGCATTATTCATTTCAATCCCACATCTTTATTAAAAAATAATATAAAAGAAAATAACATCTGGCAACTGCACTAGTGACAAAGTTGCTGTTGCCATAACAGAAGATGTTTTTATGGGGTGGATGAAGAAGGAAAAAGCCGGTTGTCAGTCTGTCTGTCTGTCTGCCTGTCTATTTGTTTGTACCAGCTCGTCTTTTGTGGTTTGTTTGTGTGGTATCTTAAGTGTTGGCCAACTTTAACTCACACAAAAAACAAAAAGGCAACATCAACTGTTTTGTTGTTTATTTGTATGTCTGTCTATTTATGGCAATTGTTGTTGTCTTATTGTGTTGAGTTGGCTACACTAATAAATAAAAAAGCTAAGATTGCCTAATAATTATAGTTGATTGTTGTTAATGCTTGGTTACTCTCAACTTAGGAATTTTTACAATAACAATACAATTTATTAGCATGACCATTAACAGTGTTACATTAACACAATGTTAACATGGCAATGTTGTAAAAATGTTATTATTAAATTTATGCATTTTTATGAGTTTGTGTGTGTGTGCATGTGTGTGTGCACAAGTTTGGTGTTCTAGTTTTTCTTCTCGTCTATTATATAAACATAATTCAATGTCAGTCATACGTCATGGTGTGCAGTAATAAGACATGTTGTATCTAACAAATGTAAGTGTTTATGTATGTATGTATGTATGTATGTATGTATGTATGTATGTATGTATAGAAGAATAGCCATGTGAATATGGCTCGTTTAAATAGCCTCTCAATAATTTCAAGACAATATGCATAAATTTTTTTGTTTTTCGTTTTAGGAATTTTTGTTTCAATCAACATAAATAAATCTTAAAAATAGACAATATAATGAGTTGAAATTATTCACTTCAAAAACATTTTTTTCAGATTATCTTTGGCATTACCGTTTAAATTATGGGAAAGAAAACATTAATCTAATATTCGGGTGAATTTAAAAATATATTCGAATCAAAATATAGAAAATAGATGACCAAAAATTATTAACATTTCATAAGAAATGTATTTTTCGTTTGCACTCTTCCTCTCTTTATAACCTTTAAAAAACTTAAAAGTAACTGTCAATCAAGAGTGAAAGAGTCAAGTACTCTGTGGCTATATGAGGCAATGGGGGGTAATTGTACAAAATATAATATTTTGTATGGGAGCCCAATTAAGGAGCGCAGATAAGGGGTTGGTATATTCATAAAAAATGTAGGGGAGGGGGAGGGACCATTACTGCGGGTCGATCTTAAGTTTTACCCCTCTAGAAGCAACTCCGGTACATTTGTGAAGCTTTTTATGGATTTTGTCTCCTTTTTCACCAGTTTTGATCCCGATGGGAACCCATTTACCACCATTCCACCCCCATCATGTTTTCACTAATGCATTTTTTTGTCTAAATTTTAAAAAATTAGGAGTCCTAGCGTGTCGAAATCAAAAAGTCGTGCACTATTCCAAGCTCTAATGTACATACATATCGCATGTCTTTATCTAAAGGTGGTCAACTCAAAATATACAAGTTCTCAGTAGAGACAAAGAGGGAGACAGTTTTTAACACAGATGGAGACAACTGTTTTTTTATGGCGAAAGAGTAAAGAAAATTATATAATATTTTTACAGTGAATAGATATGACCACCGTTTACAAGCGAAACATTAAAATTACAAAATTCCTTATCATGTTATTAATTAAATTGCACCAACTTCCTCAAGTTGTGTCAACGGTTGTAACGTGTATGGCCTGCATTACAAGATCTAAAAGTATGTGCATAGTTTCGTTAAGAAACTATTGGTTTGAAGTACATACATGAAATATTTATAAAACTACATTTTAATGGGCGTTTTTTTTTGCAAGAATCGAAAGAGTATGAAAAATTCTTTAGATTAAATTTCATGTGACCTGGCCGCATCCACATATTCAAACACGAAATTGCGGTTACAAGCGCTTACTTTGTATGTCAAATTTGATAAGAATCTATTGAGTAGGAGGTACGTAAAATATGAAATTTCAGAGGGAGGTGGCGCCACTAACTTTCTCAAGCACAAGGCTGTGCTTCCACAACCTTTTCGTGAGAGTTGATTAAGTTACTGAACATAAAATTTAATATTACATTTATGAAACATGTGATTGTCTTTTTAAGAGAGCGTAGGGCAGCTACGTCCAAGCCATATCCACAATGTGCGAGCTTTTACAAAAGAGCTTTGTGCTTTCACCCGAACGAGAGCACAACAGCCAATCAGATCTCGGCGATAACACTGCTTGCTGTTTGCTTTTCAAAGAAACGACAACGAATTGTAAGAGCTTTCAAAGCTGTTGAAGAGTCCAACCTAAACAAGAGCGTCAAGCATTGCGTTAGCAGCAGTACATTTAAATGTACTAAAAATATGTATCCTGCTGCTAACGCAATGATTGACGCTCTAATTTAGGTTGGACTGTAACTCAGTCCCCTTTCACACACGTCAGGTCTGACTCGTCAAGTCTTGAGTTTTTAGGAGACAAGAAAAGATAATGGAGAGGGGTACAGACTTGACCGTACGAGTCAAGTTTGTTTTCTCATTTTGTTTTGTCATTCGTAATAATCTACGCCAGCGCAAATTGATGAAACTTGATGAAACAAACTTAACGGTGTGTATGAACGCAAATACAGGTTCAAAAGAAAATTGAACTAATACATGCTGACATGTGTGAAAGAGTACTCAAATGCAAATGTCAGAGTATGCGTGTTGCGACGTAGCTGGCCTAAGGAGTTGACCCAGTTTCGTAGAAATTAGTTATGTTGAAGTACATAAAATTATGAATTAAGTTCTCATGGGCATACCCGGTGTTTTTTCAATGCCAGATAGCGTCATTAAAAAAACTCAATATATGGGCAAAATATCCTTATAATAACAATTATTATTTATTGTAAATGCATGATCATGCGTGATCGCCAGGGAAATCCCAAATATGCAATTGCTTGTTTTTTTTTGTGCGACGATTTAATGCGGCGATAAGATATTTATCCGTTTCAGAACTTTTCATGAATTTTGGCATCGATTTTTAAAGCATATTTTTGCACGTTTTACCCTTTAAAGCATGTTTTTGCATATTTTAGTCTTAGAACCATATTTTTAGATCTTTTCGAATTTTTAGAGCATATATATTTTCATATTATATAGAACTTTTTTATTTAAATATGCTTACAATCCATATGTTGGTAAAAATAATTCTTTTTTTTCGTCTAAATCTTATTTTCAATGTTTTATTGCATATGTATATGACTGAAAAAAAAACCATGGTATGTACAACCAATATTTTTCTACCATTACGAATGTGGATTTTCTTCAAAAAGAAAAAAACATATCGCTCATTTACTCAAAGAACATCATAAGTCCAAAAATGGAATTTTCGAGTTAGTGATGCAGAATCATTCCTCATATTGTGTAAACATTTTATACAGACATCTTGTTTACTCAGTTCCTGAGAGAACAATTAAATTTATTTTTCCGTTAAGTTGTGTGTAATTTGGAAACTTCAAGCTCGTTTTCTGTCAAACTGGCTTTTTCCAGTAAATGGGCGTTCTTTGAGCAAATGAGCGATATGTTAACATAATTTCTGCTACTGCAGGCCAATGAATTTTTTCAATGAATTTATGTAAAATCTTTAAAAAAAAATACTTCAGTTTTACAATTATTAAAAATACATTTTTATCTCCAAAATATTCGATATACATACATATGTATATTATTTTTAAAAGCATATATTTTGAGTTTTAGTGCATATTATTTAGTTTTTAGTACATATTGAATGCGCATAAAACACTTTTTTTTTAGAATATATGTATTTCTGGTTTCCCTGGTGATCACTCATACATCTTTAACGGCGCCCATCTCTGATGGTAAGACAACAAACAAGAGATTAAATACAAGAAAACAGATATTTATTGAACGATTAATGAATGCATTCAAAAGCTTGTACAACTATCAATTGGAATTTACAAGAATACATGATTGTAAAAAATATCTATGTGCATTTATAATAAAACCAGTTTTTATATAACAAAGGAAAAAGCAAGTTGGAAGTCAAGTACGCATGCATGTATGAGTGCCCGCCCTTTGGCATTATGAGCTTGATAATCAAACACACATGCTCAAGCAAACGCATACACTACCACCAAACAAACACATCCATTTATATGATTCACTTCTTTTGCATTTTGTGCACTTCCTAATTAAAATATTCAGTTTACATAAATATGTACATATTTAGATATGTATGTATGTATGCATGTATGTATGTATGTATTTAGTTTTGGAATTACAATTTTTTTACATCATTTTTCATAAATTCCTTTAGCACACGAATATTAAATAAAACAAAAACAAAAGGAATCAAATTTCGAATATATAAAATGCCGTTAAAATATTTATTACTAGTTTGGGATTAACTTTAACAAAAAGTAATTTTTTATAACTCATTTGTAGGCAGGTGAGAGAGATACGCCAAATTGTAATGCTAATTTTATTAATTCGATATATTTATGAAAATCAAGTCTTTGCTTTACTTTCATTTTCAATCTGAATTAAATTATCAGTTTCTTTATTATTATTATTTTTTTTTTTTTGCATTTCTAATACATGTCTAAAGTAGTTTAAAATGTTGACCATGTGAGTGAATGTTAAAATGAGGAATATAACGGATGTGTTATGGTCGTACAAGCAGAGTTGCCAGTGTGGAGGTTTTATAATTATGGTGTAAATCAAAAGTGTCCCTTAAGCTGTCTTTACATGGTAATACAATGTATTACGACATGTCAAAAAGTGCTGTAGAATGTACAGAATGTTATCATGTAAAATGCAAAATGTATCGAGTAGAAGAGAATACGGAGAGAATACGGTCGGTAAATGTTTTGTTTTCTAAACCATTTTAGAAACTTAAGTATTCTCACCACACCAGAGGTGTATTTCAAAGTAAACATTGGTAGCACTAATGGTATCTATTGAAGGTGTTAACACTTTTGCAGCAGCAACCAAAATCAACTCAGGAAATGTTCATGTTCATGCAACCATCAAGTAGCTGATGGTACAGCAAAACCAAACAAACCTATAACAAAATTATACTTTGTAGTAAAATTACATTGAAATAATAAAATGTTTTCTCCAGTATTCAGTTTTATTAGTACACATCTGTTTTTTGCAATTTCCCAATTTTTATTATTAACTCAACAGTTCTATATCGTTGCTTGCATTTTACTTATAGTATCATTGAAAACATGAAAAATACCCACAACAGACTCTTGCTCTCTTTTTTGTAAACACGGAGAGGATTTAACAACATTTTGATTCTACAAAGTCGTAAAGTACAAAGTATTGTATTACCATGTAAAAACATCTTTAATAGATTACAAACTGACAAAAAAAACATTAGACAACCGCAATGAGGCCCTGGTGCAGCTTCAGCCAATGAGTCCGAAAACACACAACAAAATTCGTTTTTCTCATCTTCTTCAAAAAATTACATTCCAATAAATCTTAAAATTTCCAAAACACATTTTATTTCATTGAATTTTCAATAATTAACTGTTGTGAATCTCATGGCGTTTTCTTTCCCAAAAATTAACAAAAAATTTTTTTATATTTTCAAAGAAAATGCAATATTTGTATTATACTTTATTTATTAAATGAAAATTCGCTAAGAAGGATTCTCCATCCTCAAGAATATAAGGAAATATAATTTTTTAAAATCCATTGCAACATCTATAGTATCGATCGATATTTTTTTCATTAAGATACTTTATTTTTTCGAATTTTCTTTCACATCCGATTGATAGAGTGAAATAGCAAATGTTGGAAAGAGTAGCATACATAAATTGTAAACAAAAATATAAGCAATAACCGTTTTACTCAAAGCTTATCTATCAGGTGGTAACACTAGATCAGCTGACTATTGTTTTCATACTAATGTCCTGCACAAGACCATTTATAAGACCTTTCGAGACATGAGAGATTTTTCAAATGCTTTTCTACAGCGAAATATTCTAAAACAAACGCTAAGCAACACTGTTGGCAAGACAAACAACTGAAACAAATGTCTTGCCAACAGTGTTGTTTAGCGTTTGTTTTAGAATATTTCGCTGTAGTGAAGCATTTTAAAAATCTATCATGTCTTGAAAGGTCTTATAAATGGTCTTGTGCAGGATTCTATTTCATACTTAATCAAGTCTGAAATTGTGTTTAAAATTATTTTCACCTCTTATTGTTTACGATCTATAGTGGTATTTGAGTTATTCTCTATTTAGAAAACAAAATCGTTTATCCAAAAGTGAAGTGAAAATAATAATAATAATAATAATAATAATAATAATAATAATAATAATAATAATAATAATAATAATAATAATAATAATAATAATAATAATAATAATAATAATAATAATAATAATAATAATAATAATAATAATAATAATAATAATAATAATAATAATAATAATAATAATAATAATAATAATAATAAATAATACTAAAATCATGTGGAGTTCCTATGATCCTAAATCGACTAAATTCCTTTTATCACTAACCAGAAGAAACTGTAGACTTCTAGTGGGGATATTAACTGGACACTGTTGGACGGCTTCATATGCCGTCAAAATAGGACAAATACTCGACGGCACCTGCAGGAAATGTAAGGAACCTGGGGTAATTGAGACAGTAGAACATCTACTGTGCCACTGTCCGGCTCTAAACCGCACTAGATATGACTGCCTTGGTGATCACACTTTTCGTAGTCTTGATCTTGTATCGGGAATAGAAATGTGTAGGCTGCTAAGGTTTGCTAAATCTGTGTGGGAGTCATTCGATACAGGCACCGCGAACTAGGCCGCCATACTTGCAGATTTCTTGTCACTTTTTGGGTATCGCTAAGGATCAATTTTGGTCTATGCGAGGTCCTTTGACCACCCAGACTAACCTAACCTAACCTAACCTAATAATAATAATAATAATCACTATTTCTATATTTATAATTTGGTCAGGCTAAAGTTCGTATCGCTTTGGAAGCAATAATTATTAATGAACAAATAACACCAAATTTAATTGCAAATATTCTGACAAACACGTAGTAGAACGGAACAACTATCTGTTTTCGTATGCCACTACATATCAGCGTTCAATGTGTTTGCTCCACTGTGTGTGGTGTCAGTTGATGTAGATTTCTGCTTGATATACTCAGCCATCATTGTAAATGGGATATGTGAATTGTTTTCATTCATATTATTTCAATTTGCTGAAAGCTTTTTTGTAATGAAAGCTCAATTTTAGCATCTGTAAATTTACAACAGTCTTGCCATTGTCGTTTAGAAGGAAGATTTATATGAATAAATAAAATAAAATTTTATTGCATAAACACATATCGTTACCTTGCAACAGTCTTGCCATTGTCGTTTGTTCTCTACTAATTATGCACGTTACTTAATTTTCTTATTTTTATTCTACTCAAGACAAACTTTTTTGGTTTGTTACTATTAAGTATATTTATTTAAATTTTGCCACAGGCGGATGGCTAACAATCATTATTATTTATTACTAATATTTATTATAAATGTGAAATTGAGTTTGTTTGTTTGCTACGCTTTCGCGCGTAGTTGAAAATTCTTTCACCTGTAGAAAATGCCACAGTACCAGGGTCAAACATAGTCTAGTTTGATATAAACTTCATTGAAACATTTTGATATTTCGTGCGATATCGAGTGCCGTAATTTGCCCCGTGTAAACATTCCGTTATTCCCTTCCAAAACCATACACATATTTAGCTTTTTAAGACACATGTGTGTTGATGTTGCCACTAGGCTACAAACTCTTGCTTTACCAGATGATTTTGACAACCCAGCTAGGCTGGTTTAAACCAACCAAATTCATGATGACTTTTGTTATTGTTGCGTTGGACTTGAGTTAGCCGTTTGATCTGCATTGGTTTTGTTTTCTACTCTTGTTTAATGTTGACTGCTTTTAGTTTACTATAATAGATAAAATATATTTCCTAAAATCGCTATAATTCGTGTATGAAACTGAAAAGTTAAGTTGGTACGAGTAGCATTGTGTCATTTTAAACTTGAAATGGCAATTGCAAGCCAACATTTGTCTTCTTGACAGCTTGAGCTTTTCTACAGATTTTATCATACAAAATTTTGAAGCCTCGATTTTATTAATGCAACTCAACTTTTCATTCTTGACTAAATTTTCTATTATGCTTATTTGCTCTCTTCTAAAATAAATTATAGGAAATCGAAGAAAGGAACTGTCATAAAGGCTTTAAAAGATATGCTGCCGTATTTATAAAAAGATAGGTTTACAAAAGGTTTAACAATAAAATGTCCATACAAAATTTTTTTCGTAAATCTTTTATCAAGGAAGTAGTTAATTTCGCAGCACCAGTGGTAATAAATTAAAGCGTTTTATTTTATTTTATTTTTAAAACATTTTTTTTTATTTCTCTAAGACTATAAAATGTACAATATCACGATAGTATCACCTATACGAGTATATGTACCTATTTTTCTAATTTTACTTTTTTTTAACTATCGGAAACTTTCGATAGTGGAACTATCGGTAGTTGGAGATTTAAGTAGAATAAAACACAGTGAAGTGCGATGTATTCAATATAAATTTAATTCTGCTTTGAAGTTTGGGCATTTTTAGAAGTTATTTTGGGAACCGTGGGGAAAAACTACAGGGCAGCTCTAACTTCTTTACGCACCTGCATAGTGGGTAATGTAATTTGTCATTTAAATTGTATGGCCATTGCTTGAATAGTGAAATTTTCGCAAAATAAAATGTAATCAATAATTTTATTAGATAAGTGCGACGAATTTAGTTTAATAGTGAAATCGCGCAATAAATTTACGTTTTGCAACAAAGATTTGTGTACATATGTGAATAACAAGTGGAATTTCTGTTCGCATGAAATTTTTATTCTCTTCGAAGGGAAAAATGTTATCGTGAATTTTCTGACAGTTTTCAGTGAATGTAAAACCCGGGAAAAAATTTGTGAAGCTAATTAATTAAAAATCAAACAACTGTAATTTGAACAATAAGAAATACACAAATTTTGTGTTTTAAATGAAATGTTTTTATATATTCAAGGTGCAGTGTAAAAATATATATTTTGTATATCACCATCATAAAATTTACTGCTTATCCTCAATTTTTGTTTTAATGAAGAGAAGTAACACTCAGGCAATGAATGCCCACTACTGTTACTAGGTGTTACCTTCTTTAGGATAGGGATAGTGATAGAGATGACAGGTGGTGCAAGAAGAGATAGAGGAAAGCTTCATTATTTTACAACTCTGCTTTTTACACGTTTTTTTAAATATTGCAGTGTTGCAGCGCCTCTGGTGTTAAATAAGGCGAATTTAATTTTTCTTTTTTTCGAATCTGTGTTTAATAGCAATTTTATTGGTAATTTTACTTCGTCGATAATTCTGTTACACTACGAAACAAAAAGATGTTGCACGGGAATTATTCCACTTTTCATCTGGTTTTAAAAAACTTTTTTGCGTATATACATAGTATAAACCTTTTTGGTTAACACGCAGTCAATTTTATGGCGGCGGCATGCCAAAGAATTTTTTCCACTGCACCTAGAATATTTTAAAGCGCAACTTTACATCTGAAAATATTTCACTTGAAAACCACAATTTTTATATATCTTATTATTTTTTTAATTTATTTTCAATTAATTTTTAAGCTTTACAACAAGCTTCTTTACGTTTTTTACATTCACTGAGAACTGAAAGCGGAAGAAAAATTTCAGGGCAAGTTAACGATAGAATTTTTCCCTTCGGGAGGAATAAAATTTTATGGGAATAAAAATTCCATTTGCTATTCACGATAGGAGTGGAATCCACAAAAGGGAAAAATTCCTCAAGATTGCAATTTCGGGCAAAGCGAAAACATTTCGAGCGAAACAATTTTCACGATAGGGGTGTATATGAAGATATATATAAAAATAAATATCATATCTGGCATATGATTCTAAAAGATTACATCTGCACTTATTAGGAAAAGATGTGAGTACCTCTTATAAGAAAATGAGGTTTATAATATCTTGTATTCATGTATCTTCTATTGAGGGATGACAAAAATAAATTCAGTTAAGTGCGACTTTGACTCGCGCACGAAGGGTTCCGTACGTTGGGATTTGAGCATTTTTTTAATACAGTGTTTTTTACGTTTTTTCAGCTGAAATAATTTTTTTTTTTATTATTTTTCGCTTTTTTCTCGTTTTGGCGATTTTTTTCATTTTGGCGATTTATTTTCATTTTGACGATTTTTTTCATTTTGGCGATTTTATTTTTCATTTTGGCGATTTTTTTCAATTTGGCGATTTTTCCGGTTTTTTGCGATTTATTTTCGATTTAGAATTTTTTTTTAATATGGTGCTTTTTTTCGTTTTCACGATTTTTTTATGTTGGCGATTTTTTATTTTATTTTGGCGATTTTTTTCGGTTTGGCGATTTTATAATTTTGAGATTTTTTTGTTTTACCGGTTTTGAAAATTTCAAGAAGTTTGCTCTTACGGTTTCCAAGATACAGCAAGTTATCATTAACTGATGGTACACCCTCTAATTAAAATTTTTTAAATTTTAGTGTTAATTGTTGTAGTCTGTATAAAAATACACTAACTTTACAAATTTCAAGTGCATATACATACAATTGTATGTATATTACATGGGATTTTAACATTTTTCGTTGCTCGCTTTGGCACACCCTTTAATTTCCAACTCTCATGTATTTGTTGTTGTAGCGGCCAAGGGTCTACACACTCTGTCCAAATTTCAGGCCTGTAGCTCCTACGGTTCTCGAGAAAATACCCTGTGACGGACAGACGGACAGACGGACAGCGTAGCGAAAACAATAGGGTTTCTTTTCACCTTTGGTGTACGAAACCCTAAAAATGGAAATACAAAAAATGGACCGATTTTATTGAAAGTTTTTTAAAATACCTAATTGCTGCTAAAAACAAAATACATTTCGCTCCTGTATTGCAACATAATCAAGTGCGTTTTTGAAGTTAATAATGCAGAACTATTCGTCATATTAGATTTAGATTTCTTGTAGGAGTAAATGTGCTTACCTGGTGGCCCAATAGTTAAGTGCGTGCGTAATCGAATTTTTTCGGTTTCGGTTATTTTTGTTATAGTTAAGAGAAAACTATTTTATGGATTTACAATAGGTTTTTGAAATCGATTCGAAGGAGTATTTTATTTTATTTCGAATTTTTTTTTTAATTTTACCAATTTGTTTGCAGTTTGTCATGTGAGAACTTAAGTGTCCAATATCCAATAGTTTATAATGGCGTATTGGACACTTAAGTTCTCACATGACGAGTTGTCAATTTAAACAATATTTGGCAACTAAAGTCGTCAAACATTTGTTGTAAGTTGACGTATGGAATAACATTTTGCCAGCTGTCAATTCAGGCTGTCACCCATTTCCCCATAAATAAGAAAAACTATACAGTCGTCATATATTTCCTGTAGTAATTAAATTTTATTTTTATCAATGTTCAATTTTTTTTTTTAGAAAAAAAAACTATAAATAATAACCCCAAAACAAATAGAGTACATAATTTATATCTCTTCACTTTTAAATTATTACACAAAATTACTAATTCCTGTCAACTTTTGGATCAGAGCAGACGAGAGAATATCTTAACATTATTCGTTAAATTCGAATTTATGTTTGGTTTTTGAAGATTGGCTCAAGTTTTTGAGTTCTCGCATGTTGGCAGCACTGCAAGGTCATAACGACAATCAGCTGCTGGCATCACTAGAAAAATCATATTAATTTTATTCAAAAATTTATTGCTGACAGAACCATGGCCATCAATTTATAGTGCTGTTCAGAACTTTCTCCTTAACCGAAAATCCCCGGCTTACAAGCAAATAATCAATGGCCTTATGTATAAGCAAAAATTGGCATGAGGTTAGCATAAGTGACGAAATTGAATTAGGTGTTAACGAGTTCCTCGAAACAATTTGACATTAAAAATGGAAGCATTACTTAATTTTAACCCACCTCTAACTCCTACTAGGAGTCTCCTAGCATGATTTTTAATGTGAAGTTTCATGGCAAAACTCTTTAAAATCATATTAAATTTTTCCACTTATGCTAACTTCATGCCACTTTTTGCTTATACATAGGGCCGCAATAACTTTTTGCCAAATTATCGTAAGATTGGAGCTCGAATGTCTCCCAAAATACTTTTTCATTTCATTTCATTACCATTTAAATTTTTTTAATGTAAATACTTGACAATCAAAGTTACGGAAAAACAATTAGGAATTACTTTAAAAAAAATTACAAATCGCTTATTTAAGTTTGTTTTAACAACCTCTTCAGAGATGTTAAATACAAGAAACTTTAATTAATATTTATTGAGACGATTAAGATGTAAAATGTACAATTGAAACATTTACCAGACGCAGTTAACGTTAACATGTTAACGTTACTTTAATGGAAACCGTTACTATTATTTGTTTGTTGTATCTTTTTCTTTTTTGTTGGTTTTTTATGCGTTATGCTAGGAACACAATTGGGACGAACGACGAATTTTGTCCACCTCGACGAATTCGTCGATATAAGTTCGCTGCGTAAATTCGTCGTGTGAAGCACAATAACGACGAATTTACGCAGCGAATTCCTCTCTTATATTTGATAAAGTTGGTTGTTGTGTGTGCAAAGACAGAGAGTGAGAGGGAGAAAATTGTTTTTTCGTCGTTCGTCGGCGTACAAATTAGAAATAAACCTATCTCAGAATTCGTCACGCACGACGAATTTAGTTGTACGGCGGCGGTGTTGTGTTCATTTTCATATGCACACATGTGTTTTATTTTTTATGACGAAAATTCGCACCGAAAAATTCGTCGTTCGTCCCAGTTGTGTTCCTAACATAACTTTGTATAATTTTTTGTTTGTCACAAACCAACATATAAAACTTGTGAATAATAAAGTTCGTTGAAAAACATAAAAAAATATAAAAGTAAAAGAAGTGAGATTTATTCAAAGAAAAAAAAAATAAACAATATTATGTAAACACTTTAACGACTTTATTAATTTATGTGGTCATAAAAATATTTGTCGATTTATTCAAGTTGTCTGACCAACTTACTTTTGGCCTCCTTAAGACTTACATAAACAATATTTTAGGTAAATATTTACATATATGTTTACTTTATAGTCATGAAAGAAATTTAAGAGGTAAATATTTTGAAAAAACGTGACAAGTGATATTATGGTGGAGGTTTATTTGTCTGTTAGTGGAATTGCGCTACACTGTGATCGAAAGGCACTCAAACAGGTTTGTCAGGGGTCTAATCGTCGCTTTCGATAACGAGCTGATTCGATCACGTTTTTTCAGTTTGAGATTATGGCATTCCATATCGAACCATATTATTACATTGCTCGATAGCGAATGCCATATTCTCAAACTGAAAAAAGAGATCGAATCAGCACGTTATCGAAAGCGACGATTAGGCCCCAGATTTTTTTAGACCTATTACGCAAATTGATTTTAAAAGTCGCCAAAAATCAATAATAATAATATGTAATAATAAATTTGTTTTTATATAAAACTGTTTTTTAATGTAAGTTTTTATAAAATAATCGTATAAAAATATAAAAATTTGGGAGAAAATCGCCAAAAGTAGAAATAAAATCGTCAAAAATTATTTCTTGTAAATTTTTCTCATTCAAATTCAAAACGCATTAATTAATTTAATTAATATGAGAAAAATTGTCAAAAGCAAATTGTTTTGATACTCGTATCTTGCTGGCAAGTTTTGGTTGGATTTAGTTTTGAAACTATTCCTTCAACAAACAAATTTTCCTGAATTACAAAAATTTTAGAGTTCAATTTCGTTAAAGAAAAAATGGCATAAGAATCGCCCATAAAATTTATTTATCGACAGGAATCTATTTATCGATATTAAATCAAAAATTTAGACTCCAAAGAAATTTAAAAAATTCAGTAAAGTGCGACTTTGACTCGCGCACGAAGGGTTCCGTACGTTGGCTTTGAGCATTTTTTTTAATACAGTGTTTTTTTACGTTTCTTCAGCTGAAATAATTTTTTTTTTGATTATTTTTTGCTTTTTTCTCGTTTTGGCGATTTTTTTAATTTTGGCGATTTTTTTTTAATTTTGGCGATTTTTTTAATTTTGGCGATTTTTTTCATTTCGGCGATTTTTTTTCATTTTGGGAATTTGTTTAATTTTGACGATTTTTTTAATTTTGGCGATTTTTTCATTTTGGCGATTTTTTTTCATTTTGACGATTTTTTCATTTTGGCGATTTTTCCGGTTTTTCGCGATTTATTTTCGATTTAGAAATTTTTTTTAATTTGGTGCTTTTTTCGTTTTGGCGATTTTTTTTTTATTTTAACGATTTTTTTTCGGTTTGGCGATTTTATAATTTTGAGATTTTTTTGTTTTACCGTTTTTGAAAATTTCAGGAAGTTTGCTCTTACGGTTTCCAAGATACAGCAAGTTTTCAAAATTACATAGTCGAAATTACATTAACTGATGGTACACCCTTTAATTAAATTTTTTTAAATTTTAGTGTTAGTTGTTGTAGTCTGTATAAAAATACACGAACTTTACAAATTTCAAGTGCATATACATACAATTGTGTGTATATTAGATAGGATTTTAAAATTTTTCGTTGCTCGTTTTGGCACACCCTTTAATTTCCAACTCTCATGTATTTGTTGTTGCAGCGGCCAAGGGTCCCATGTAATATACATACATACATACAATTGTATGTATATTACATGGGATTTTAAAATTTTTCGTTGCTCGTTTTGGCACACCCTTTAATTTCCAACTCTCGTGTATTTGTTGTTGTAGCGGCCAAGGGTCCCATGTAATATACATACATACATACAATTGTATGTATATTACATGGGATTTTAAAATTTTTCGTTGCTCGTTTTGGCACACCCTTTAATTTCCAACTCTCATGTATTTGTTGTTGTAGCGGCCAAGGGTCCCATGTAATATACATACATACATACAATTGTATGTATATTACATGGGATTTTAAAATTTTTCGTTGCTCGTTTTGGCACACCCTTTAATTTCCAACTCTCATGTATTTGTTGTTGTAGCGGCCAAGGGTCCCATGTAATATACATACATACATACAATTGTATGTATATTACATGGGATTTTAAAATTTTTCGTTGCTCGTTTTGGCACACCCTTTAATTTCCAACTCTCATGTATTTGTTGTTGCAGCGGCCAAGGGTCCCATGTAATATACATACATACATACAATTGTATGTATATTACATGGGATTTTAAAATTTTTCGTTGCTCGTTTTGGCACACCCTTTAATTTCCAACTCTCATGTATTTGTTGTTGCAGCGGCCAAGGGTCCCATGTAATATACATACATACATACAATTGTATGTATATTACATGGGATTTTAAAATTTTTCGTTGCTCGTTTTGGCACACCCTTTAATTTCCAACTCTCATGTATTTGTTGTTGTAGCGGCCAAGGGTCCCATGTAATATACATACATACATACAATTGTATGTATATTACATGGGATTTTAAAATTTTTCGTTGCTCGTTTTGGCACACCCTTTAATTTCCAACTCTCATGTATTTGTTGTTGTAGCGGCCAAGGGTCCCATGTAATATACATACATACATACAATTGTATGTATATTACATGGGATTTTAAAATTTTTCGTTGCTCGTTTTGGCACACCCTTTAATTTCCAACTCTCATGTATTTGTTGTTGCAGCGGCCAAGGGTCCCATGTAATATACATACATACATACAATTGTATGTATATTACATGGGATTTTAAAATTTTTCGTTGCTCGTTTTGGCACACCCTTTAATTTCCAACTCTCATGTATTTGTTGTTGTAGCGGCCAAGGGTCCCATGTAATATACATACATACATACAATTGTATGTATATTACATGGGATTTTAACATTTTTCATTGCTCGTTTTGGCACACCCTTTAATTTCCAACTCTCATGTATTTGTTGTTGTAGCGGCCAAGGGTCTACACACTGTGTCCAAATTTCAGGTCCGTAGCTCTTACGGTTCTCGAGAAAATACCCTGTGACGGACAGACGGACGGACGGACAGACGGACAGACGGACAGACGGACAGACGGACAGACGGACAGACGGACAGACGGACAGCGTAGCGAAAACAATAGGGTTCCATTTTCACCTTTGGTGTACGGAACCCTAAAAATCGCCACGTTTGGCGAGAAATGGCCATATCTGAACACCCTGCACTTAAATAAAAAAGAGTTACCAAAAAAATTTTTGCTGAAAAGTCTTCACAACTGCTTATTTCAGGACAATATATCAAAACTTTGCTGAAATTTATTCGAATTAAGTAATTTATTTTTTCGATTTTAGAATATTATATTAAAAAAACTGAAATGGGGAAACGTGGTTCCACTGACATATTCTTAATTATTCTTTAAATTATAAAACAAAATCCAGGAGGTATTTCGTTTCGAATTACAGACTAGACTCCCAGTTTTCTTTTTTTATTCGTTTTTCTTTTTAATTTTTCATTTTTAATTTCACTGTAGCGTATTTTAATACCGTTTTTATTCAATTTTAAATTATTTTATTTTCATATTTTCTTAAATACAATTACACTTGTTTGTTTTGCTTTGGTTTAAGGTAGTTAACTTTTAACACCAACGCACAAGCTCGACGGTGGCATATGCGCGTATTAAAAGTAAATTTGATTTACGTGTTAAACTTCAAGTACAAACATAACATTTACACCCAGCAAACAAGCAAACAAATATTATGTGAAAACAAACAGACAAACAAGCAAGCAAACATTAAAAAAAAATACTGGGACTCATTATGAGAGGCTGCAGCATTGGAAGCAGCATGACTCTAGTTAAATGAGCAAAAAAGAACATCGCAAAGTTGATGAAAGGAAATCGCAAAAAAAATATTTAAAAACTAAAAGGTGAATTATTAACTTTGAGTTTGCTCCTTATTGTAAATGCCAGCAAATGTTGGAAGATAGTTCTAAAATTTTCTCAAATAACTACCCTATGCAATTCGATATTTGATAGCAGACAAATATTGACCAGATTACGAAGAAAACAGTTTTTTCCAATTAACATCTTTCATTGAAAAATGTACAAGCAATCAGTTAATAATTTCATTGAACCAATTAAACTTTTGTTTAAAAATTTTATAGAATCAATTAAAGTTTTGTTTAAAAAATAATTAAATCTTTATTTAAACATAAATTAAATTTTTATTTAAACATAAATTAAAATTTTATTTAAACATAAATTAAATTTTTGTTTAAACATAAATTAAATTTTTATTTAAAAAATAATTAAATTTTTATTTAAAAATTAACTAAATTTTTACAACTATTTACAACTAACTTTGATGTTATTTGTTCATTAATAATTATCACATGTAATTTGGCTTAAAAAGCGTTACGAACTTTAGCCTATTCAATTCATAAGAATATAGAAACAAATACAGTTCGAAAAATAATAATTAAATTAACTAACTAAATTTTTATTTAAAAATGTAATTGTTTAAAAAATTATATATATATGTGCATGTGAAAATAAATTCAAAGTTAACTAGCAGAGACACAAACCAGAATTTCTAACATTGCATGCTATGCACATAACAGAGCACTGTTACATACTTAACAGTAGTTGCTAAATGTACACATGTATGGCGAGGTAAATAAAAAATATTATAGAAAAATCGCTCTAAGAAGTATTTAATGAAATTAATGGCCTATTTCCCACCTGCGAAAGGAAACGTTCGACTTAAAATTTATATTGAAAACAACAATAAAATATGAAAATTTGTTTTTGTTTTCAATATAAATTTTAAGTCGAACGTTTTCTTTCGCAGGTGGGAAATTTGCCAGATGCAAAAAGTCAAATAACTGGACAATGGGAACAATTCGCTTGGAGTTTGAAAAAAAACTGGACAATTTAAAAATGCACTTATAGTAAAAAAAGCAGTGTTGATACTTTTTAAAATTTGTTTTTTGTTCGCAAATAGTTAATGATGTACAAAATAATGACACTAATCAGTGTTAGAGAAAAAAATATTATATGTACATTTGCAAGCACAATTGTATAAGTTAGCAATATATTTTTCCTTTCTATTTAGTATAACAATTTTTTCTGTAGAATATATTAGGCCTAATTACGAGTTTCGTGTTTGGAATTCGACTATGACGATGTTGTACTTACTAGATTAAAGAAAAAATTTTGCAATGTTCTTTAGTTTATTAGAAGATCGTCGAAGTCGAAATAAGGCACTCGTAATTAGGCCCATTATTTTAATTTCAAAAAATATAATTAACAAAAAAAATTATTTTCAATATTATAGAAATTATTTTTTAACTGGCCAATTTTTTTCTTAGCTGGCAACTGCAGAGCTCTAAAAACTGGACAATCCAGGCCGTTCCAGACCTTAAGAAAGAAACATGTCATGGGACCACGGAACTTGTTTCATTCAATAGGGGAGCTGAAGTTCTTTATACATTTTCTAATATATTTACATACATACATTAAGCGTATTAATTTTTGTTGTTCAAATAATAGAGCTTTCAAACGTTGATCATCTTTTAGAACAGCTAATTAAAAAAAACAGATTTCACGTTAAGCGGTGTTCACATAATGCCGTGTTCACGTTAACGCGGTGCACTGTATTGTTATATTATTGTTTATCATAAACATTTTTTCCTACAATAGGTTAATCAAAATGACATTTCACACTGACCTCGCATATGTTTCTAAATTTCAACATACGTAAATGCGTATATACCCTGCCGGAGAATGTGTGGTTGACTACAAAAATAGTTAACTTATAGTTAGCTTTTCTTAGACTGACTAAAAGCTAGCTGCAAAGTCATCCAGAACAAACCCAACATTAATTCTTCAGTTGAGTACGTAATCGAATTTTATGAGAGTCAACAAATTTATTCTCAGCTACTTTAAAACTCATTTCAGCTTTATTATTATGTTGTTATTTTAGATGGCAGCTTAGCCGAGTGGTAGAGCGTTGAGTATACAACATCCCAGTAAAAAAAGACACTCCAAAAAAGTCATGAAAATGTAGAGTTTGCGATCTGGAAGTAGTGCAAATTTCGATCCGATGTAATGATTTTTACATAGGGTTGTCATTGCAAGAAGTTCTCTTTTTCGCTGCCTGGTCACCGAATTGGAAGCGATTTTAAGAAAAATTTCCTTTTTTGTGTTCTATGATAATATTTTCATCTAGGAAAAATGGCTAATAGTTACCTATTTTAACAATAAGTTTCTTTTTATAGGAACTTAAACGCGAAACAGTAATTTAATGTAAATTTAAGCAAATAACTTTAAAATTTTAGACCAAAATTAGTTCATAAATTTCTTCAAAAAAATCGATTTTTTAAAAATTCTGGTGAGTAATTTCTAAAACTAGAGAGGAATTACAAGGTTTTGTATGACTAAAATAAAATTCTACTTGGTTTTCTACTAACTATCGGCAAATTAAAAATATCGATTTTTTGGAAGCAATGAAAATGTACTTCCTTTAGAATGACTTCCAATTTTTTTTACTGGGATGTGATGTTACATGTTCGAACCCCAGAAAAATTTTTTTAATTTACTGACTACCAAGTGATTTAAAAAATTCAACTTTAAGTTAGTTGAAAAGTAATGCAGAGTGAGCCAATTGACTACCGCCTAGAACATCGCAATGTTAAAATAGTCAGTTGTTTCAATTGGAAAGTAATCCAAGTGTCAGTCAGTACTAGTTGCGAAATAGTTAGCTTAAAGTTAGTTTAAAGTTAGCCAAATGTCCGACAGGGTAACGTATCTGTATGTATGTATGTGTGTAAATATGTGCATATTCACAAATACACACCATGGCTTGCATGAATTGTACAAAGCAAAATAAATGCAGGGCACGCTTCAAAGTCATCAACATCAAACATTACAACACCAACAACGCAACAACACCACATACACCACCACATACTCCACACAACACAACTCCGTTTGGGTGAATGTGTTTCACACATTATCATCATGAACAACTTTTGTGAATTAATCTTTTTACACAACAACAATATCAACAACACTATACTTCTACTACAACTATTTTTTTTAGCCATATCACACGTTTTGTTGTGTGTTTGTTAAATTTTAAGTGCATGTTTTGCTTTGTTTAAATGTATGCGTGTGAATTTAACACACACACACGCACACATGCTGACATTTGTTTGGATCCGTTTGCTGTAACGGATATAAAACATGTGAATTTATTTTTGTAGTGAAATAAAAGCCAAAATATATGCATGTGTGTGTGTGTGTGTGTAAAAAAAATAAAATAAAAGAGCAGTGAAATAAAAATGAAAAAATGCTCAGAGTTATTCACAACGCACTTGTAATGTTCAAATAGTTTGTGCGTGTGTGTATGTGTATGCGTAAAGAGCCTTAAGGACACACCAGTTTTATAAAATGGAAGTATATTAGACCTCCTTGGTGTATGTCCCACATAGAATTAAATGTAAGAGCATGATAGAAGCCATGCCTACTATACAGTGGTTTGAAGACATCGTAATATTCAGTTTAGACGATGAAAGTTTTCTTGCAGCAATTTCTCGATTTTTTTTTCACACGAAGAAATGTTTCTTGTAGTAGCCATTTTATGTACATATG
Source organism: Tachina lurida (assembly GCA_944452675.1). Classification (NCBI taxonomy): domain Eukaryota; kingdom Metazoa; phylum Arthropoda; class Insecta; order Diptera; family Tachinidae; genus Tachina; species Tachina lurida. The sequence continues at coordinate 93,165,668 of OX101755.1, forward strand.
TGACATTGACCTAAGGGTAAAAAAATCAATTTTCACTTTTTTTTTTTGATGTGGACAACATCTGAGGATCGAATGAGACCGATCCCATGCCCCAAAAGTGTTCCCTCCCAGATATATACGCATTTTATGAAACTGAAGTCGACAGTTCTAAGGTTATGTGAAAAAATTTTCGAGCTAACAGAGTGATATTAACGATTTAAAAGAATTATAAATGAGTATTTATTATAATTCACAATTATTAATTTCAGAAAATTAACCTGGATTCGAAAAAACGTGAGCAAAATTGATATCAAACTCATGGAAACAGCGCGCTAGGTAGAAAACAGTATAAACCAACTACACAAAACAAGAAGTAGGGACGACCTACGCGCGTTTTCAAGGTTGACCAACACGTTCCTGACGTCATGAGATGAGTCGCTTTCAAATGAGACCAATACCAACACGCTCAGTGATGGTACACCAAAGATACACGTATTTAAATCTTTAAAATGGCTCTCCTGAACAAAACCGAGTTTTACCCTTGGGTCCATTTCTATTTTGCGCGTCACACATAATTTCAAGTACAGTGGTATCCCGCTTTAATTCGAGATCAGTTCAACGCATACGATAAATGTTTTTTCTCATGTTTATTTTTTGTTTTCTGGGTAATTTTTGTAAATTTTTCATATATATGATCGCAATATTCGATTCATTTGTAACACAGAAAAAAACTTTATTTTGTATTCAATTACTAAAATAGAAGATCACTAAAATAGAAGATCTAGCACAAAATTCGTAAAAGTGTAATAGAATGAAAAACATATATTATTCTTTATTGAAATAATTTTCTATATAATCATCAAATCAAATAAAGAAAATAGTAAAATCAGTTTCAAAAACATGTTTGGTAATATCATGATTTTTTTCTGTGTAAAGGTTTTGTTTGCTGCACGTATATAAAAAAATACATTTGCTTTTATTCTTCAGCGTCATTTGTACTTGTGCGACCACAAAGAATGTCAGCAAACCACCTTTTTACCATTGAAATCGATGGTGCAGAGTCCCCATGGTATTTATCGAGCTTTTCCTTGGTTTGATGAGCAGTCGAAATTCACTTTTTTCATTTTTAGAAAAATACACGAGGTTGTATGTTTTGAACAGCTGTTAAACGTAAAGTAAATGATGACACTTGCAACAATTTTTTTATGGATGAGAGTAAAGGAAAAAAGTATACCGGATTTGGTGAATTTTTCGATTTAACGAATTGGGTTGACATTATATCATATAAACTGATACTAAGGGCCAATTTCACCAACATATTTAAACATCAATTCATATTTAAAAGTAATTTTTTCATACAAAAATTTATGAAAATCGATATTTAAATATGAATTGATATTTAAACAGAATTGGTGAAATTGGTAATTAATGGTGGCTTTCGACTTGGTGAAATTGACATGCAAAACAAAAACAAAACTTTATAAATGTTAAAAATTTGTTTTTGTTTATCATACTTCAGCCAACGCCGCCCTCACTTTTATAAGTTTGAACTATTTTTAGCGTTCTTCGGTTGTTAAACGATCCATATTCGTAAATGGCAAACCTTTAACTAATTAAATGACACTTCACATGATAGATATTTAACAGCTGACAGCCTTGCCAGACCTGCGGTTTGGAAACCCCTAAATGGTTAAACCTATATACATATGTATGTATATGTGACGCTTACAATAGAAAGGGACCTAAGGGTAAAAACCGGTTTTGTCCAGGAAAGCCATTTTAAAGATTTAAATACGTATATCTTTGGTGTACCATCACTGAGCGTGTTGGTATTGGTCTCATTTGAAAGCGACACATCTCATGAAGTGAGGAACGTGTTGGTTAATCTTGAAAACGTGCGTAGGTCGGCCCTACCTCTTGTTTTGTGTAGTTGGTTTTTACTGTTTTCTACCTAGCGCGCTGTTACCATGAGTTTGATATTAATTTTGCTCGCGTTTTTTCGAATCCAGGTTTATTTTCTGAAATTATTAATTGTGAATTATAATAAGTACTCATTTATAATTCTTTTAAATCGTGAATATCACTCTGTTAGTACGAACATTTTTTCACATAACCTTAGAATCGTCGACTTCAATTTCATAAAACGCGCATATCTCTGGGAGAGAACACTTTTGGGGCATGTGATCGGTCTCATGCGGTGCTCAGATGTTGTCCACATCAAAAAAAAAAAAAAAAGTGAAAATTGATTTTTTTTACCCTTAGGTCCCTTTCTCTATGCGCTGTCACATATAGAGATTCCTATTTTTCATTATCAAAGTGAACACGAGGGATTGAAACTGAATAATTTTTGTTAAGCTTTTGGTTTCATTGAATTATACTTAAGCGCTGCACTAACTTGTGTTATTAGATTTACAAAGAAATCCATAACTATCAATCAAAAATTGTCCTTACCTCTTGGACTCTTGCATGCTTATGAAAATGATCATATCTATATTGACACGGCTTAAGATAAATTTGCAATTTATTTGCTGAAGGAAAAAAGTTTTAATAAAGTCAGATGGAAAAAACGAGTTTGATAAATATAAATATGTAATCACAAAATGAAATCGTCTTCTCAATTCAACTTTAAAACATTGTACGAGTATAAAACTGTTTAAACCATTATACAGGGTGTTTTTTTAGAGGTATAGAACTTCGAATTGAAATAAAACACAAGAAAATCGTTTTAATGTCCATCAATTTGGCTTTATTGGAAGGATAATTTTATGCCATTAATGTTTAAATATGATTTCGGGCATGTGGCCGCCGCGGCTGGCTCGAATAAAGCCAATTCTACAGGTCCAATTTTCAACCACTTTTTCGAGCAATAACGCCACGAATGTTGGCTTCCAAGTCCCCTAACGTTTCTGGTTTGTTGGCGTAGACGAGCGACTTCACATATCCCCAAAGAAAATAATCCAATGGTGTCAAATCACACGATCTTGGTGGCCAATTGACAGGTCCATTCCGCGAAATTATGCGCTCATCGAATGTTTCCTTCAATAAATCGATTGTGACGTGCGCTGTGTGGCATGTAGCGCCGTCTTGTTGGAACCACAACTCATCCACATTCATGCCATCCAATTCGGGTACAAAATAGTCGGTTATCAGCTCCAATTGCTGTGCACGGTGGCGAATCGATTCATTCGGGTCCTCTTCAACACTTTGCTCTACAGCGGCAATTGTTTCTTCGGTGCGCACTGTTCGACGTCTCTGCGGATGCGTATTATCACATAGAGTAAACGTAGTGCGAAAACGATCCATGGTTAACCGAATTAATTGCTCTGATGGACGATTATGTCGACCATAAAATGGACGGAGCTTGCGGTAAACTTCGCGAACTGAACCATTATTTTCGAAATAAATTTGCACGATTTGCAAGCGTTGTTCTTTTGTCAACCTGTTCATGATGAAATGGCAAACCAAACTAAATATTAATCACTTGACAGCTGACAAAATGGCCGCCAGTTAAAAAAGTGATGCCAACTTAAAGTTCTATACCTATATAAAAAACACCCTTTACATGAATTAACTGCAAGTCATGCAAATAAATAAAATTAAAAAATCATTAAATCTGCCATTTGTATGAATGATATAGAGTCCCAAACTTTTCACCAATAACATAAATAAGATTTTTAAACGTACCAACGCATTGATGTGTCTTAATTTATTTGGATGTGTGAGACTGCAAACTTTCAAATTGAAAGTATGTAAATGTTAGATTTAAGTGAAATTAAAACGTGATCAAGTGGCAAATGCTACATATCATATTTTTTTTTAATCAAATTAAATATTTGAATGAGTAGTAGAAAATGGGATTTGAATTATTTAAAGTTAAACCGCAAATAAATTTAAATATATTAAATTTTTTAATGCATTTCATTTCATGAACTAATGAATCTGCTTTCTTGTTCATTATCAAATTAGTGTTTAAAACTAGATTAGTTTAATATATTATTTTTATTTAACGGCTGTCAAAATGAATAAGAATTTCAAAACTTATTTGTAGTTGATTAAGCACGTCTAGATAAATTTCTTTGCTGCTGCCACACATCAGTATTAAGTTGCTATTGTCCTGCGTTTGGTCAGCTTAGAAGAAAATTTCAATAGGGACATACCGGACTTGTAATACCTTAGGGACTCTGATTGGTTTTATCGAATAGGTTTCTCTGGGCAGATAGGCATGTTGAGCGCACAACAGGCCGTATTGGGAATGAGTATAATCCTGTATATGATTAGGGCAATGTATTTGCCACACCTTTCAACCTAAACTATCATAACCTATCATAATTATTTTTTGAACTTGAATGAAATAATTTTGTTCTAAAAAATTTTTTAGTAAAGGTTCCCTTCCCTGATGATCTGCATTAGCAACAGCCAAATGCACATAGGATCCAGCTAACCCCTCAATAATCAATTTCAATGTATTTTTAATAAAAAATATTTTACTAAATAAGTAAAATAATAATTTGGGATTATTAGTGCAATAACAAATGTTAAACTTAAATTGCAACAATTCCCAAAAGAAAAATAACACTGTGCTACAAAAGTTGAGAAAAAAAATATTCAGGGATTCTAATGTACCAATTCTATTTTGTTGGAGTCCATGGATGACGAAAATACCGTTGGTTTTTTTAGGTCACTTCATAAAGTGATTTTATAACGGTAAATGTAGTGAAAAACGGGGTTTCTTAGCTTTTCAGTTTTAACCAGTTGTAACTTCTTTGTTTCCCAACGGATTTCTTTTAACTTTTCGTTGGTTAAAAGGCTCGAATATTATCTTTCAATAAAGATATATTTTTTGTAAATCGACTAAGAAATGGCTAAGTTACAGTCGTTGAAGTGTACAAAAAACCAATTAAAAAAGTATTCTTTTGTTTTCCTCAGGCTATAAGTTGCTTATGAGTTACAAAAGAATACTTTTTAATGGATTTTTTGTACACTTCAACGACTGTAACTTAGCCATTTCTTAGTCGATTTACAAAAACTATATCTTTATTGAAAGATAATATTCGATTCTTTTCACCAACGAAAAGTTAAAAGAAATCCGTTGGGAAACAAAGAAGTTACAACTGAAAATCTAAGAAACCCCGTTTTTCACTACATTTACCGTTATAAAATCAGTTTATGAAGTGACCTAAAAAAACCAACGGTATTTTCGTCATCTATGGACTCCAACAAAATAGAATTGGTACATTAGAATCCCTGAATATTTTTTGTGTATCACAGTGTAATTAACTTACTGCACCCGGTCAAAAATTCTTGTGTGGCAACCCTCTATTCTTGTTAAAGCAATGAATAGCTGTTGTTGCCAGGGTTGTCAGATTTTGTTCGACCTATTTCGCCAAGTTTATTGCAAAAATCGCCAAAAGGCGCCTTAAATCAGTTTTGTGCTAATTTCTTGCAGGTGAGTTTTGGTATGATTTATTTTTGAGACTACTCCTTTAACAAACTAATTTTCTTGAATTACAAAAATTTTGAAGTTCAAGTTTGTTCAAAAATAGCCAGAAAAGTCGCCAACAAATTTATTTATCGCCAGAAAAATCAGCATGTCGCCAAACCAAATATTTGGATGCCAAGCAATTTGAAAAATGGGCACGTTTGGCGAGAAATCGCCATATCTGACCGCCCTAGTTGTTGCCCCCAAACGGTAGAGAGGTAATACGGTAAGTTTATACGATCAGTTGATTCCTACCGCGGCAATTACATTCCATTACAGTGGTCTAACTGAACCTTTATCCTGCATTCGATTGGGTCAATGTATTGGTCACTCTTTTCAATCTAACCTAACATAATCACTTGATTTTATAAATAAGCTTTTTTAACTCCAATTTTTTGATAATGTAACAGGCGATATTAAAATTTTTTGGTGTTTTTTTGGGAATTCTTACAATTAAGTTTAACATTTGTTAAAGCCCTAAATATATATGTATATATGTTCCCGTCGTTCCTATAAGGAGCATAGGGCCTCCGTACGTAGGGAACAACGTCTTTCCATCTGAATCTGTGCATAGCGATGTTTTTAACTTCATTCCAGCTGGTTTGCATTCTTGACGCTTCGGTTTCAATTTGCCTTCACCATGTATGACCTGGTCAACGTCTTCTACTGCTGCCTTGAGGATTCCACTCAATCGCTGTTCTTGCAATAACTGTGACCAGTATGGTGTGACCAAACCAGTTCCACTTTCGTCTTTGTATTTCAATAGTTATGGGGGACTGGTTCGTTTGATGCCATAGTCTATCGTTTGATATGTATTATTGGCCATAATATTCGTAGGATTTTTATAAGGCATTTGTTTATAAAAACTTGCAATACATGCATATCACGAGGTGCCGCATTCCATGTCTCGCATCCGTATAATAATGTAGATTGGACATTTGAGTTGAAGATATTTAGTTTAACACGGCGAGAGAGAGTTGAAGAGTTCCATATCTTATTAAGTTGGCCATAGCAATATGTGGCAATATGTGCACCCGAACCGCAATTGCATATTTATATCGGAGTATCGGTGAGAGATAAGACCGCCATTCGACCGACTGTTCCGCAATTATTCTGAGTGTATTGACATGATCAATACACGCTTTATTTGTACAAAAGCCAGCTTGTTGCCTTTTGAGTGTTATAGCAACAGAGATTCTTTTGGTTATTATATGGGTGATTATTTTGTACACCATACTGAGTAGAGTGATACCTCGCGAGTTGCTCCGGCTAGTTAGGTCGCCCTATTTTTGGCAATTTTATTATTATGCCTTCTTTAAGCACTAATAATGCCAAATTAATATTTTACTTATTCAGTAAAATATTCAATATATTAAAAATATATTAAAATTGATTATTGTGGGGTTAGGTGGATCCTATAGGCATTTATTTCACGGTTGCTAATGCAGATCATCAGGGAACCTTTACGCAAAAATTTCTTAGAACAACTAGAGATGTTATAGAGATAAATTTAGTTCTAACGCAATTCATCTACTGTCGTGAAATGAATAACGAGACTTATCAAGAAATATGTGAGTGCGAACTAAATTTTCCTTAATAATATATAAACAAAATCCTAGCACAAATTTCCTGGGATTTCTTACGCGGAAAACGTGCGGGATCCCGGAAATTTTTTTCCCTGAAAGTCACGTATGAAAACCACTAATTTTGCTACCTACTAGCAATCAACCACAATCGTAAGATTACGTTTTTATATCCAAGTACATAGCTGGAAAGGCACGCACCACTTTTGATGCCGGTATTCTCGATATCTGAATAATGAGTACCGAGTATTGAGTGTTTCAAATAAATTTTAGATACTCGGTATTCATGGGCCAAGTTGAATGGAATAGAAGTGTCAAAATAAAATACGAGTAGTATCCAAAACTAAACAAAATATATCTAGAAAAGACGTGATAGCTTCCAAACCGATTTGTTTCAAACATAGCTAAGAACACTATCGATCAAGTCACCTTTCAAAAAAATTAAATTAAAATCCGTCCATCCGCTTGGTCTGTACGTGGACTCGTACACAGATATACAGATACCCAGACACACACAACAAACGTATAACTCCCTTTTTTGGTCGGGGTTAAAAAAAGAGTCAAAAAGAAAAAAGTAGTATTGAAAGCAAAAATACACTATAAATATTTTTTATGAGAAAAATACAAGCAAACTTATTAAATTGAATCCGATTGTATTTATCCGCGTAGGAAAGTCTGATTTAGAAGGCCTAAGAGTTGCAAATAAAAAAATTATTAACTTTTGCCTATGGCGTGAAGTTAAAAATCCAGTTATTGAGTACCAAAATGAAAAGTATTGATATTCCTGACAATTCGTCGGATGGTTACTGGTTTGCCGCACATATATTGGGCCTTATTACGATTGTCGAATTTTTCTATTCCACTTCGAGAGTTTGTACCAGATTAAAGAAAAATTTTGTATGCACAGCAAGTTGAAGTCGGATCTAAAAATTCGACAAACGTAATATGGCCCATTATTGTGGCAAACTAGTAGCCACCCGACGAATTGCCAGGGCTAATTTATATGTCATTTCATGAAAAAATACTATTTTTATATATTTGTAAAGATTATTAATCTAATGTGGCAAACTTTCACCAAGTTTGCAACTGTTCTAAGCTAAGGTCAACTAGTTTTTGCAACAAAATCAAATCACATTTTATAAGACCGGACTACAAAATAAAAACTATTCCTACACAATTCATAGTTACAAAGATATAAGACAATTTAAATATTTTTCCTTTGCATGACTTTAATTTTGCACCCCAAATGATGTGCATATTTTGCACAAACGCTTTTAATTTTTTTTTCAAGTATGTACTTCAAATTTACCCACAGTTAATTTCGTACAACAACAAGAACAAAATAAAGCTGCTACAAAGGCCACTTTACTGCATGCCCTTGAGTCTCTTTATTATAGAAACGAAAAATTTACACTTTGTAAAAATATTTTTTTTTTAATTTGGCTTGGTGCCCGAAACGAATAAGGGAATGAAACTAAAATGCAGATAAGGAAAACAAAACTTTGGAAGTGTTAATGCATTAAACAATCAAGTACGAGAATGCATATAAAAGAATGAATGAATGTCATCCTAAGTTAGAAATCAAAGCTCGCTCTAAGAAAATATTTTGTTAAATTTATTTTTATTGCATTTTTTGTGGTATTTTAAATCAAAATTTGTGATCATCAAGTGTTACGACTACATTAATAATTTATTGCGAACTACAAAACTACAATCACAGTAGGCTAAGAAACTATTTAAAAAAAAACACAAATAACATAATTCAGCACGTGTTGCTTACTGTGATTGTAGTTAAGTAATTCTCAATAATTTATTGAGAGTTTGTCAATAAACATTGAAGTTTTTTAACCTTTTCAAGGGAGCATACTAGCGGAATCACAATTCGGATTCAGGGCTGGACATTCGACCTTACATGCTCTTATGGTGTTCACGGACTACGTAACTAGATAACTAGAGGACTTAACAGGAGGCGCCCAACGATCGCGTAGAGCCTCGACTTTTCTAGGGATTTTGACACCGCCTGGCAAGAGGGCATTATTTTTAAGATTATTGATACGGGGTTTGACCGCAAAATGGACGTTTAGCGTAAGGATGGGTGAAACGAGGTCGAGTGATAGGTGTGTACTTGTTACCCAGGGATCCCTCTTGGGGCCAGTGCTGTACAACATCTTCATGTGCGATATACCTTCTCCTCTGGAGAGCGATTTTTTGCTGTCATACGCGGACGATATCCTGGTTCTGGCTTCACGACCCATGGCCAGGGCTGTCAACTCTCGTCTTAATGACTAGCTTTCCATACTGGGCCAGTACTTTGGGAAATGGCGACTCAGACTGAACATGGACAAGAAGGACGCAGTCATGATAAAGGGTAGACGTAAGTACATAGGTATATCGGAACTGTAGATCATTCAAAGCTAGTCTAATGATTGGGAGTGAAATGATACAAGTATCTGATAGAATGAGGTATCTTGGCGTAATATTTCGCGAAAATTTTGAATTTTACCGGCACATAGAACATGTACAAAGTGCTTGCACGCCACATACCGGGGGATACTTGAACGTTAGGATCATAACAGGGATATTACACTCTTGCTCTATCGTCGGATTATTCATTTCGTACGCGTTTCCAACCTGGTTCAGAATTTCTTCTGCCCAGATGGAGAGGCTTAGGATGTGGGAAAGGCGAATATTATTGGCGTGCTTGATGTTTGTGTGCAGACTCAGGACGAATGGTATATGGCGCAAACCATCTGGTAGGTAAATTTACGCAGCCATCGACTTCATTAGAATCGATACTTTTATGATGGCATCGGGCATAGCACTCGTTAGGAAGGTTCGGTCGCTTGAGAACGGGCTTGTTCAACGATGTTTTGAGAGTCCCACTGATCTGGGGTCTATCTCTGTATCCAGATATCTATCGCTGGTAGACCATCTAGCATTGAACAAGGCTGGTTTTCTTTATGAGGGTGCAAACATTTTGTTCTATCACAGGAGGGTATAAGAAATATACTTAGAAACTATGTACATAAAACAATAATAATGGAATAAAACTGAATTGAACCTTTGTTTTATTGTAGTTGAAGTCTACTTTTGTGTTGCTTAAGGCTGTGATACACTTTCATACAAAGTAGTGCGATCTACGAAAAAATACAACCCTGGTATAATGGATTTTATGAAAATTTTCAAAAGACAATAACAATTCATCACAACAGGGTTGTATTTTTTCGCTGATCGCACGACTTGGTATGATAGTGAGTCATGGCCTTTAGCAGCAACGAAATGCATCTAGACTTGATAAACAAACAACAAATAAATTTTTGAAATTCGTATTCATTTTGACACGCGTTAAATAAAAAAAATCTTGATAGAAATAATCAATAAATATTGTATCACATTCTATTGAAACATTTTCCCAACGCTGGTTTTTTTCTATTGTGCGCAAGTGCGTCACTCAACTTTCTCATCTTCATACATATATGCGGCCAATATGCGATGTACAGAACTTTTTAAAATGCCTTTAATTTCAGCTAGCTCACTAAATTTTCTTAACCGTTTCTAGCTTGTAATCCTCAATTGGTCGACCACTACAGTTTTTGTCTTGGCAGCTCCTACGGCCTCGTTTAACCCATAACAATATTTTGTAGTCGTAAACGAAAGGGCAGACTCTCCCTGTATATAATCAAAATTTTCTACTTGAATGCCTGCGTGTAGTAGGCAGCCACGTAGAATAGAATAGGGAGAAATCTGGTCCAAAGACCGGCACTGCGACACCTGATGGATCTTCTGTATCATAGATCTGTGAATTAAATTAAATCAATCTCTGTATGACTCTCCTTATGAAAGTCAGTACAGATATTGGAGAAGCCCGCCTAATATCATCTGAACACAGAAACTCAGAATGAAAAACACGCTTTCTACTGTCACATAATACGATATACTCACAAAGAATGTGCGTCGTCGTCTCGTCATCTTCCAAGCATAAACGACACAAAGGTGAACGAACTTGGTTACTTTTCCACAGAGGATAATTCAGTCCAAAGTGACCAGAAAGAAAACCAGTAACAAGCCGTAAATTATTCCTGTTGAGGTTCAGGATGCCATTATATGTAAATGGCTGGATCAAAGCTTGGACCTGCCTTAAACCAGGAGAAGACAGCCACATTTCCTTAGCGATCGAAGTGTCATCCTCTTTGATCAGAGATGTTACAGTCGACCGACTTACGCCACAAAACGGCTCTGGTCCCATAAAAGGAGCAGCAGAGGCCCTCTTGGCCAGTTCATCCGCCTTCTTCTTTCCCTGGATGACCGCTGTGCCCAGGTATCCAATAAATGGAAACCTTGTTCCGTATGCATAGCTTTTGTAATGAGTCAAAGCACTCTAAAACTAGGCAGCCACGTAAGCAATAATCCAAATCAGCTTTAATATTTGCTGGTCTGAGACCTTTCAAATAAAAGTATTGAATTACATAAGGGTAACAAATATTTTTTATGTTTACAAATTCACGGAGATCGTTTATTTTTGAAAGCTCAAACAAATACTTAAGAACGTAGAGCCTTGAAACTAGACTTGGGTCAAACTCGTTCACTAGTTCATTTTTGCCACAAACCAATGATCAAACCCATTTAAATTACATGGGTTTGATCATTGGTTTGTGGCAAAAATGAACTAGTGAACGAGTTCGACCCAAGTCTACTTGAAACTGAAAGGACTAGGTTGACATCAGAGAACAGAAATGAGTAGTGAAAAAGTAAGTAGAGTTGAATCATGACTTATAATTTATTGTACTTATGCGCACTCATACTTATTGGAATGTTGTCAATGAATCATATTCATTCGAAAGTTAGAAGTCCGCATCGAACTCATACTTAGCAATATTTATGACGTTGTTGATTTCGACTCGCCTTAACTCAATGCCTGTGGACGATGCAAAACAACTATGATTCACAATGCTAACTTCGCATAAGAACATTAAAGTTCTTATTATTAGGTTATGTGTTTCTCTCTTGCTTTTTTTGTTTTTATTTAATTTTTTTTTTTGCAGGAATTGAAAAACAACCCTATTTACTACTATTGTATACTACTTGCAAACTCTTTAATGACAAAGGGCCTAATTCATAAAAAATATTTTGATGTTATAAAAAGTTTATTAATCAAATTTCCATAGAAATTTCGTTTCATAAACCTCTTATTAAACAGAAATATTTTTTAAGTTAAACTTTCAGTAAACATACATGCATGAGTTGAGTGAGCTGAATCAATATGTGTAGTATAAGTATTTTCCTGAAATTATAAATCAAATTGATGTGATTTATGAGTGTGAGTGTGGTTTGACTATGATTGTTGTCGCATTCATATTTATTTCAACCTATACTTATAAATCAATGTCATCGTGAGTATGCGTAAATCAGAGTAGTTGAGTTTAAATGATGTCTACTCACTTATATTTACAATTTTATGAGTCAGTATGAATAGTGAAAAAACGATTCATTGCCGATCACTGGTTCACACACAAAAATTTTAATTGCTCAATTTTTTTTAGATTTAATATTCAAATATCTTGTTCATACACCCCTCCTGTGGTACATCAACAAGTTCATAACATTTGTTCCCTATATTTCAGATATTTTGTCACTACAACTAAAATATTTTCTCATTGTGGCTCCTACGACATACTGTCACCAGTTTCGAAGAGTTCGGGTTATAAATTTTGCGGTTCTAATCAACGCTACTTGACAAGGGCAGGAATAAAGAAGAAAAACAACAACAACAAAAATAACAAAATTGAAAAAAAAAACTTTAACATTCCCATGTTGTTATTCATTCAACGTACATAACTACATATCGCTACCTAAGCCGCAAAATGTCCCATCTAACAATTACAGTTGAACTTCTATAAATTGAAGTTTCTATAAGTTGAAGTAAATCGCATGGCAACAGCGGCAAACAGGTAAATTCCTTTACATTTTTTCCTATTACTTGAACTTCCCTAACTTGAACTTCTCTCTAACTTGAAGAAACATAATGGTACAAAGCCCTGCAAAGTTTCTATATATTGAATTTTTCTATGCAAATATGATATTAAAATTACAACCACCTGACCAGTGTGAAATTCGATACTTGAAAGCTCATTATCGAAATAGAATATTAAAAGAAGTTATAACGCGTGTAGAAGAAAATAGCAAAAGCGATATTAACTTACTATACTGCATCCGCATAGCAACCAGTTGTACTCTCCAAGACTTTACTGAAGTCGATAATGAGCTGGTTGTCGCAGATTTTCCAACGGATGAGGATATTTTTGATAATGCTCTCGAATCAGTATCGCACACTGGAATCACAATAGATAGTGATGAGGAGGACATAGTTGAAGAAACTGTTGCACAGCCCTCCAGGGAAGCTATGAAGGATTCGTTGAACAATTTGAATTTATATTTACACACAAATGCAAATACGACTGATGACCACTACAAAGCACTAGACTTGGGTCAAACTCGTTCACTAGTTCATTTTTGCCACAAACCAATGATCAAACCCATTTAAATTACATGGGTTTGATCATTGGTTTGTGGCAAAAATGAACTAGTGAACGAGTTCGACCCAAGTCTACAAATCACTATACAAATTAGACAAAATTTGTATACAAAACAAAAATAAACAATTTCAGCCAAATATTACTCAGTACTTTAATATAAAATAACTTATATATACATTTTCAATTATTTTATTACAAGCAAAAAGGAGTAAAAGTTGGAGAAATATATTTTTTACTTTAATATAAAATAACTTATATATACATTTTCAATTCTTTTATTACAAGCAACAAGGAGTAAAAGTTGGAGAAATATATTTTTTTATTATATGCAAAACTTTCGAAACTTACTCCATAACTTGAAGTCTCTCTAACTTGGAGTTTTTTATTTGGATAATGGTGATTCATATTATAGAAGTTCAACTGTAATTTGAAATCGGCTATTTTATAAGTTCCGTAGTATTTCATCAATATAATCACTACAAAAAAATGCCAAGTCTGCGCAAAGAAAAATAAAAACATTATTTATTTTATTACATTGCAAAAATTCGCATTAAGCGAATTTTCAAAATAACAAGATAAACTACTAAAAGAAGTGGGTTATACGAAGATCTGTCAAATTCTATACGTAAAAAGTTTTTGTATGTAGTTTGACAATTGCGTTGCAATTAGCTTGTAACAAGATGCTATTAATTTATCGTGCAATGCTTGTGTCCTGCATTTTGACCGTGAATACTGCGCTTTAAAGAAACATGTTTTTGTGCTCCTTCTGTAAAATTATGAAAATGTTAGTTGGGGCGTTTTGCGTTTCAGGTAAAGATATGTATGTATGTATGTAAGAAGTAAATACCAGTACGTTTTGTGTTTGAGTCATTTCCACGTGCATTTGTCGGAAAAGTCGTTTGTTATTTTTTTAAATTTTTGGTATACATTTTTACATTATTTTTCTGTATTATTATTTTTTTCCGCAACATTTTTTTATGTCGTTGAATAAAATGTATATTTTGTAAATGTTTAGCTGAACTGAACTGCGGTAGTATGGGAAATTGTATGGCTTGTAATGCTGCATGTAAGAGCTGTGAATTATTTATTTACTTACATATTTGTATGCAAGAATAGACAGGGGAGTGATAGACAAATGACACAGAGTTCAAGTTGCATGTTAACGACAAATACGTGCTGCTTGTGTGAAAAGAGCTGCTTCTGCAGTCGAAATGGCTTTCCAATAATGACGAGTATGTATTTCCAAATACAATATTCGTTCATTCACTTGCACAATAATGCGTTATGCATTTAAAGATAACCCAACAAACCCAAGGTGAAATGCATATATGATATATAATTCCATTTCTAATGCCATATTTAAACCTATTTCAGGTTTAAATACGGTTTCAGAGTAAAATTCAATTCACAAGCTCGCTTTGACGCCGTCTATTGTAGTTGTAATGGGTTACCCGTTTAGCGACTTCAAAAACGCAGGTCTGGCAAGGCTGTCAGCTGTTTAATATGTGTCATCTGAAGTGTCATTTATTTAGTGAAAGTTTCGCCATTTACGAATACATATGTATCGTTTAACAACCGAAGAACCCATAGAAATAATTAAAACTTACTACCCTGTGCATTGCGAGGTGATTATGGTCGTCAAAATTGAGCTACTGTGCAAGGAATTTGGCAAGATTATAAAGAAATTTTAAGAGACTGGAAGCATGACAGCAGTGGTCAGGCCTGTGTATTATCGCAATATGCGCACTGCCGAAAATATCGCTTCTGTTGGTGAATGTTTGGTGGATTAATCCTAAGAGCCGCTACCGTCAATTCAGATAACCGGGTTTTTTAGCCTGCAATTGAAGCTTATGAACTGGACGGCATGTGGTTTCAAAAAGACGATGCACAGTGTCGTGAGTTCATATAACAAGCGGCCAAAAATAGAATAGGGGTTATCGTAAAGAAATGAAATTTCAAACACACGCTTTAATTGGTAAAATATAATCACACATAAAATTTGGCCATTTAATTTTCGAGGATTCGTGTCGTTCCCATATATCCTGAAATAAAAAATTACCATAACAGAGAGAAAAATAGTTGTAACTCAATGAAATTGTGTATAGACACTAATTTCAACATATTTAATGCTTCGTAAAAATTTCGGTCAATTCAGAGAAAGGATACGCATACCTCAAAAGTGTCCTTTTTCAAAAATGTGAAACAAAAAATTGTCTTCACTTATAGTGAGTTAAATGTTTGACTAGACGCAATATAGACAATAGACTCCTACAATTTGGCCATTTAAATTTAAAGGACTAATGTCCTTCCCAAATGTACTGGAAGTAAATAATATACTGAAAATATACAAATTATAACTTCAAATATTGTAAAAATAAATTGAAAGGGGGGAAAAGGTGGACAAGAATACAAAAAATTTGCAATCTAGTTACTTGTAGAAATATAATGTGAAAGTATGAAAAATATATTTTTATATATTTGTTTTCTATAGACCAATTTACTCCTACTTTTTTCATTCACAGATGTTCTTATTTCCATTTACATTATAAGCAACGGCACATACTCGTAGCATATGAGTTACAAAATATAGAAAAAATATATTGTAACCATATTATAACAATATTCCCCATGTTTATTGGAAGTTGTAGTGCAATATCTAAAAAATTTTTAATTAACCTGTTAAAGTTTGCATGTGTGCGTACCATATTTTCAAATAGTTGAATACTGGCTTAAAACCGTTGCATTTGAATCGTCAAAACTCTTTAAAAATAAACCTTTTTTAAAAAATTCCTTCTTATTTTACTTAATTAGAATATTGCACATGCAACAAAGTAATTTGTTCGTTTTAATTTAAAACAATTTTTTTTTTCATTTTTGGCCACCTTCGCGACAGTGTGCGATGTCACGTGCCACACAACAGGACTGATTTTGGCTTTATAGCAAGATCATGCGATTTGGCGCCGTTAAACTTTTTGGAGGCTACGCCAAAGAATGTCTACGTGGATAATGCCCTAACGTTGGAGTATTTGAAAACCAACATTCGTCAAGTTACCGCCAAGATACCTCTTAAAATGTGCGAACAAGTGGTCGATAACTACCTCAAAAGGATCGACTGTTGGAACCAATCTAGAGGCGGCCATTTAAAATTACATTTTATTTCGTACTCTTAGCATTATAATGAAATAAAAATTTCATCGAATTCATAGCTTTATGTGTGTTTTATTTAACTTTGCTTTTGAAACCGAAAAATTGTGAACTCTATACGATTGAATTTTACATGTTTTTCAAATAGTTGTTTTGAATCCAGGTCAGGGAGTATTCTATTTGTTAGATAAATTTCTAAAAATCTTTTTTTTACAAGATTAAAGGCAATAAATATTTCTTTATTCAAAGTTAAGATATACATACATACGACCATGTTCTGTAAAGGAAATCCGAGTAAATTTCTCCATTTCCAAAAATAAATAATGGCCCCATTAATGTGTTTTAAATCGTACATACTAAATTAGGGGTGTCCCTGTGGTTGAGTGGTAGCGATGCTAGCCTCTCAATCCAGAGGTCATGGGTTCGATTCCCGCCATAGACCCTGGGTGTTTTCCGCAGACAAGCTAATCGCGGATTGTGTTTGTTAAAAAAAAAAATCAGATATATTTCATGCTCTAAAAAAAATAGAAAGTCTGAGAAAATCTCGCTATTAGTGGATTTAATTTTTTTAAATCGAGCGTTTTTAAATCGACTCGATTTACAGAACAGGCATGATAAATAAGTTTTATTATTTTTCAAGTAAATATTTCCACTAAAAGGATTCCATGACACAATTTAACTTTTAAAAATGTGGCAGCGCCACGCTCAATACAATATTATTGTATTTTAAGTACTATTTTATTCTTACTCCTGACTTTGCGTACACATTGAGATCCTACCATTGCACGATTTCGTCATATACCCAAAAATTATGCGTACTGGTGGAAAAGTATAAATCATTTAAATACAAAGAGAAGTTTCTTTTTTCTCTGCATGACGACTAAGTCACATCGGTATCAGAGAATGACAATGAGTACTCAAAACAAATATGCAGAAATAAATAGTTATAATTTTAGTAACTGCGTATAATCCTAAGCAAGCAATTTATACGCTTACATATTTTATCTCAAGCAATTATGAGTATATATCCGATTAAAACATACAAGACCTTCTCTACTTCGTTTATGCAAAAAACTAAAATATGCTACAACTAAAAAAAGGGCTACGGATATTTATTTAATCGGACAAAAAAATATACGAATGATACTCGGGATATTTATTCATCACTGACGACCGTGCTAGTGTGTATATAAAATGGAATGGAAAATGTGTGGGTGTGTGTGAGGCTGCTTGAAAACATACTTTATGTGTGTGTATATATAATATAGCCCTGTATATACGCATGTGTAGCCATTTAATAGTCAGAATATTTTTATACTCATGCGTATAATTGTAGCTAACACAGTCTAATTAATTAATTAATTAATTAAATTAATTTAAAAACTTTGTATAAACATAGTTGTTGAAAATTTATAGTTATACGTATTCGGTTTAAAATTAATGCGTGTGTTTGCATATGAACTGTGATTTTCAGTTTTAGCTGTACTTAAAATTTAGCTGAGTACTTAAAACGATACCTTTGTCATTCTTTGACCCGTATATTAGTATGTACTTTATGAAATTGTAAATTTAATTAATTAATTTAATTAAGAAAAAACACTTCAATATAGAATAGTTATAAAGTCTTACTTTTGAAGAGGATGAAAAATATATACTAAAATTATATAAGAACTATAACGGTATAAAGCAATTAATCATGTTCCACATTTATTTGCAATCCACATTTAGGAACCACAAGTGCTTGAGTATGATAAATTCATAAAAAAAATTGAATTTTTTTTTTAACATTTATCATTTGGCAAGGATTTTAATTTTAAATCATTTTCATTTGCAGTTGTTTGCTGGGTTGTTATTTTGAACGACATGTAAGCATTTGTTGCATACTTTTTTTATGTCACATTCATACAAATGATTTGAAACTACTTACATATAAGAGTACCCATGAATTCATTCAAACGATTGTTCAAGTAAAATTATTTCAACTAGTTTTAGCAGGGGGGTCTTCTGAAAATTTAACTCAAAGTTAAGCAAATTTTTAAAACATTTGTATTAGATACATTGTGGAACACTAAAACAAAATACGTGGTTCCAACACCAGATTTTTTGTTGAGGGGATTAGAAAAATACATTTACATATGTATATGTAGATACGTGTGTTAGCGTTATTATTTTTACTAGAGTGGGGTTAATTTTGTGAAAGATTGTAACACTTTAAATCTTCAACGTATCCCAGTAAAAAAAATTGGAAGTCATTCTAAAGGAACTACATTTTCATTGCTTCCAAAAAATCGATATTTTTAATTTGCCGATAGTTAGCAGAAAACCAAGTAGAAGTTTATTTTAGTTATACATAACCTTGTAATTCCTCAATAGTTTTAGAAATTACTCACCAGAATTTTTAAAAAATCGATTTTTTTGAAGAAACTTATGAACTAATTTTGGTCTAAAATTTTGAAGTTATTTGCTTAAATTTACATGAAAATACTGTTTCGCGTTTAATTTCCTATAAAAAGAAACTAATTGTTAAAATAGGTAACTATTAACCATTTTTCCTAGATGAAAATATTATCATAGAACACAAAAAAGGAAATTTTTCTTAAAATCGCTTCCAATTCGGTGACCAGGCATCGAAAAAGAGAACTTCTTGCAATGACAACCCTATGTAAAAATCATTAGATCGGATCGAAATTTGCACTACTTCCAGATCGCAAACTCTACATTTTCATGACTTTTTTGGAGTGTCTTTTTTTACTGGGATGGGTTGTATTTTATATCCCTGAAAAAACGATATATGTAAGGTAACAAAACAAAAACAAATTTTCGTACAAAATTTGTTTTGTAAACTGTACATTGTACACCAAAATTATTTTTATGAATACGGCAGTAATACCCCTTTTAGACACGGAAAGTTTACTTTGCAAAGTCTTAATTCAGCTGCGAAGAAGACAGAAAGATATAGTATATAGAAAGAGGGGTATAACATCCCTTTTAGACATGGAAAGTTTACTTTGCAAAGTCTTAATTCAGCTGTGTGAAAGACAGAGGGAGGAATACTATCTCTTTTTGTCTTTCTACCAGCTGAATTAAGACTTTGTGAAGTAAACTTTCCGTGTCTAAAAGGGGTAGTGTGCAAATAAATAATAAGTGAAAACCTAAAACACTTTTAAAGGTTAATTTCGTAGTTATTCTATTTGCTGATAACAAAATGTCGAAAGCCGTATTTTGAATTTTGTTTAACAGGTGCTTGCAAAGCCACTTATATGAAATTATACAGAAGTTTAAATATGATTATAATGATTTTTCTGTATTATTAACTCTAAAAACGCACTTTTTGATGCGAGGGCTACTACTTATAGTTCTTAAAGTGGCAACACTAATGTCAACAGCTAAGATCTGGCAACACCATATTAAAGTTTGACGTTTTTTAGCATAAACGTACTCACGTTTTGATGTACAAGTTTGCACTGTTTGTTTTATTTACAGTGGGTGCAGAAAATCAATTTGACAAAAAAATGGAAATTTTAAGAGAAGGTTTCCGTTGGATTATTTTTCACAACTTTCGACGTGGATTCATTCAACAATAATGTGTCGATGAACTCAGTTTTTTGTATGGCGATAAAACACCATCAAAAACCACAGTATATCGCTGGTATAGTGACCCTGCAGAAAATTTGGTGACAATTGATCCAAATGTACTCGTCCTATAACTGGAGATAATGTGGGTGTTATCAAAAGTACGTAGTAGTGTATGGTGAAAAAAAGTCATATCGTTTAAATGGTGGCATATTGACCATTTTCGTGGTGTATCGTCTTGATCTTGAGCCAATTTAATTCGGACTCGGTCTAGTATTGTAGTAAACTGCACTGAACATGTTCGATGTGGTCGAATACAGGACCTATCAAATAGTGTAAATATAATGTTAATTGCTCCCTTCAATGTGACTCTGGGATCAGTCCCGTAACTATACTTAGATATTAACCTAAGCTTAAATGGTATTTATACTTTTGAAATATGAGTGGCCCTGTGGTCGAGTGGTTAGTGTGCCAGCCTGTCATGCACGAGGTTGTCGGTTCGAATCTCAAAAAATTTTCAGATTAAAAATAAAATTAAAAAAAAATGTCATTGCATTTGTAACAATAAAAAAATATATAAGCGTTAATTGTTACAGTTAAATGTCAAAATTTTATTTATAAATAATTTATATTATTATACATCGAATAGGTCCCTATGGGATAGTTCAGTGACAAGTCACAAGGTGCATACAAAGTATCAATTAACCCCATCCTAGGCCATCCCCATGTAAAAGTGACTGGTCCGCTTCATAGGAAGTGTTAGAACTCGGACTGGTCCCTATCACTTGGGGACCGGTCACGTGACTAGTCTTGTGTCAGTTCCATTTCCTGCAGGGGAATTCAAACGTGATCGTAGTTCCGTCGCCGACGAATTCCGCGAAGGTCGTAAAAAATCGGTTGTTGTGCCACAAAACAGCGATGCAGTATGTGCAAGATCGTCATGTGACATATTAACAGATAGAAGCATCCTTGCACATTAGTTCCACTTCGATACATTCGATTCGAAGTAACACTTAGGCAATCAATGCCTGCTACTATAACTAGGTGTTTCCTTCTTTAAGAAAGGGATAGTGATAGAGAAGACTGGTGGTGAAGGAAGAGATAGAGAAAAGCTTCATTATTTTACAACACTGCTTTTTGCACGTTTTTAATAATGTAGTGTTGCAGCGCCTCTGATGTTAAATGAGGAGTATCAAGTTTTTTTTTTAAGCTATGTTTAGTAGCCATTTTATTGGTTATTTTAATTTTGCCGATGATTTTGCTACACAACGAAGAAGGGCGCTCTGATGTTACATTAGTATTAGTATCTGCTGAAGTCGGTATAGTGACTATGCCTTCATCGCTTCAACTTTCCTACAACAACTGATACAAAGGGACACTAATGCACAACAGAAAAATGCGTGGTGTTGTTATTTAATGACTGTTAGATATCGGGATCACCACCATAATTTATTTGGTTGGATACCCCATAATTTATCAATCGCTCACAAAAATGCTCGCGTCAAGTAGTGTAAGAAAATTATTAAAAATGTCCACCGTGGTGCTTCAAAAGACAGCTGGCGAATCATGTATATATGCTTATGAGCGGGAAACAAAGCAGCAATCGACCTTGTCGGTATTCCAAGACAAGCTAAATCTAACAAAAGTTGTTCGGGGAAGAAGCGCAGCGAAGCAAATGGTCGTCTGTTTCTTCGGCCTAATGGGTCATGTGGCCACTGTTCCGCTTGGGCAACATAGAACTCTCAATTCTGAGTCGCGCGCGACCATTTGTCTGCCGGAAATCTTCGGAAAAATTCGTAAAACTAACCCCCGAAGACGAATCATTCTCACACATTTCGTCAAAGAAGTGAATTTTTGAGCAGTCAAAACATCGAATTGATGATTCATCCTCTGTACGGTCCTGACTTCTTCTTGTTCCCGAATATCAAAGGTAAGGTAAGTGGCCAACTATTTACGAGCGCCGAAGAAGAAGTTAAAGCGTTCAGAAACCATGTTTTGGAGGTGTCTCAAGAGGAATGGAAAAATGCTATGACAAATGGTTTGAAGGAATGCAAAAGTGTATTGATCATCAAGGGGAATTGAAAAACAATAAAGCCATTTTCATTAAAAAAAAAATTATTATTTGCTTTTCCCGAAATATAAATAGTATCCCTCGTATATGTCTATGTTACGATAAAGGAGCGACATGCTATTGAAATCTAAGCAACATCAGTGTCTAAAAAAATTAGCGAAGCTAGATTTCTAAACAAGGAGTTAAGCATACCAAAAATATGTTGTAACAAATGATTATAAAAAAATTTTAAATAGTAAAATGTTAATTAATTGTCCATCATTGATAGCGGGCACGTCTTTTTAAAGTTTTAGTGGGTTTATTTCGGTGGGATAAACCCATGACGACGTGCGTTTATTGGCGACAGGTGTATATAAAGAAGCTAACTGGGGTAATCAACGAGGCACGAAATGAAAATTCAACAATACTCTTGCCATGTTATGCATTAGCTGTGTTACCACTTCTACTTATGGAAATTGGATTAATTTATATAAAAAAACTGTTCATATTTAGTGTTATCTCCCCCCTTTTAAAACACTTTTAAGTTTACCTTCGTGGCATGAAAACTACTTATAATAATTTAATGAATTTGTGTGATTTATTCACTTTATTTATATAATTGTTGCCAAAAATTTCAATATGGTTTTAAAACTTATTTGGGTTAATTGATTTAATCGATATTATATAATGAAGAAATTTTCATTAAACTCAATGACAGCAATCAATCATTAAATTATTACAAATTAAGCATTAAACGATAAGTGAAATAATGCAATTGTAAAATGATGATTTAACAAAAATATGCTTGGAAGAAAATTTATCAATTTAAATCTAGTTTATACTTGTCCTGTAGTTATTAGGTTTGGAAAATTTGGGAAATTCGTATAGATTGATGAAACCATCGTATCATGTTTGAAAATAGGACAAGTCATGCAACTAATATTAAAGTAGGCATTTCGTAGAAACATATTTTACAAAGGATTTTTTTATTCATATAGAACTTTAGGTTGCTTGATGAAAATGTAAAATATACGAGTATCACCATCACTATTTTTCTTTTGATCCTTTTCAGCATACCCAACATTGAACAAATCCCTTTTTGGTGCTAGACTTTTGCAAACTAAAGATTCGATATGGAGTGTTTAGGCAAATATCGGCAGCGGATTTCTTTAATTTTTAACAATTCACATATCATTGGATATAACAACACAAAAATTGAAGCGAAATCTGGTGAAATAGACTTTTACAAGTCTAACACAATTCCAATATAGATACAATTGTAGAATTAAGGAATACATTTTAATTTTCATAGATCTTTTTCGAGAAATAAAAAAATACATACCTGTATTGTATATATAAAACCAACAAGTAGTACAGAAAATGTTTGTACCCTATTTTATAAACTCTGAAAACCACACACAATTATCGACTCGTTTCTGATTAGAAACAAAATTAAGCAACTATAGCTGTTTAAAACAATACTGCAGTGATAATAGGTCTGTTCCAGATGCATAACAAAACAGTCGGAACTTGTACAAAGTAATCCAAAAGCGTTCCAGATAGCAATTTTTGTGCAATTTTGAGAGCGAATGACAGAGTAATTTTTTTCATTTCCTGTCAGTGTTGCCGAATCGCGGGTAATTACCCGAATCAGGTGTAATTTTTATGTGCATGTGTAGCGCGTGGGTAATTGCTCTCAGGTGTAGTTTACGGGTAATTTGAAATTCTTTTGTTTTATATAATAAATATATAACTAAATATAATATAATAAATATATAACTATATATAATATAATAAATATATAAATAAATAAAATAAATTATCGTCTGAAAGCGTTGCTGCAATTTTATTATTTAAGGAAGGTATATAGAAAAACGGCAATAATAATCTTAAACCTCTCCTAAACAATAGTAATAAAAATTTAAGTTCCAATGACCTTATTAGTTTAAGATTTTTATGTTGCTTTTTATTATGTAATTTTTTTTGTATATTTCTCTTTAATTACTGTATAGTATAACAAATATTGAATTACTTTTAATGTATTTATTTGCTGTTTGTAACAGACTTTTATGAAATAAAATAGTTATCAAAAACATATTGCTTGTGGTGTATTCAGCTGGTATATATGTAGAGCCTATATTCAAAAATACGTCAACGTAAAAAAGCTTACTTTTCAGTAGTTAATTCGCTCATTATTGTAAACCATAATATGGTTTAAATATGCTTGCTAATTTATAGGTCTGAAAAACATTTAGTTTGCACTGGCTTGCGTATTTTTTGAGATAGCTTATTTTAGTCGATCCAAAAATAAATATTTTAAGAGTTAGCATATTTTGTCCGAAAAATATATAATTTTTTTAAATATATATGTATAAATCAATTTATGAAGACTTTTACTCAATACTGCAAATAAGAATTGAAAACCTGCAAGAAAAAACCTAAAATACCATAAAAAATATAACTTAAATCTGATTGAAAGCCTATTCCATCTCTTTGGCACTCTCTAACTCAGTCCATATTATAGCAAGGTCACTCCAAATTTTCAATTTCGAAAGCTTATATCATTGATTATAATACATAATATTTCTTTTTTATTGACAGTTTAAAAGTTATACATATAATCGGGTATGTTCTGTATTCCACGTGAAATTAAAAGGAGTGGAATACAGAAAATATCCGATTACCAATTTATTTTCATCGAAACCCCTATATACTAATATGTTAAAAGTGACCATATCTCAAAAACTAGGCATAGGATATCAAAATCCTTACTTGATTCGAGTTCAGCATACCAAATGCAATAAGATATGAGGTAGATTTACATATAATAAACTACTTTTTTTTTAAATTTTGGAAATTTACATGAGAGTTGGCATTTATCTTCACCAAAAAAATATACTTTGAGATAGCAGAATAAAAAAAATTGACACAAAACAATGGGCTTAATTATGAGTGTGGTACATCGACTACGCCTACGACGATTTTGTGCTATTTTAAAGAAAAAATTTTGCAATGTTCTTTATTCTAGTACAAAATCGTCGTAGTCGAAGTCGTAATACGACACTCTTAATAAGGCCCGCTAAAAATTAATTTTTTGCATTCGAAATTCATAGTAAAGATTAATATTACATAGGGGAGCTTTTTGCCATCGGAAACTCATATTGACAAAATTTGAGTTGACGTATTTTGAATATACGCTCTTAATGTGTTGCATTTCATTAAGGCTGATACCAAATCACAAGTAGACCTTAAACAAGATTTTGGAAATGTGTCAAATATATATTTTAATATTGGGTGTAATTCCGTTGAAATCGGGTAATATTGGCTCCTACGAGGTGTAATTTTGAATATATATTTTGGTAACACTGTTTCCTGTACAAACTAGTACGAACTTTTTCTTCTGGGTAAGTTCGGACAAGAATTGATTAATCAGCTGTTTTTTGTTTACATATGAAACTGAAATATTAATCAGAAAATTTGCAAATATAGAAAAAAGTTTTTACACACAGATTTATTAAAAAACAAAATGGAAGGTTTTTGAAATAAGGCTTAAGTTGTAAGTACATTAGTGCTTATTTTCCATTTTTTTAATATAAAAAAAATGATTTTTATGATTTTTTAAATAATTCACGTAACTTCTACTTTTTTGGAGATTTTTTTCATTTACTTTTTACAGCTGTTGCTAATGATGCAAATTTTATGTTTTTATAATGTTATGCGTTTTAAGCGACTAAAATCACTAAAATAAAATTTAATTTAAAAAATAAGCAACACTAGTATTTCAAGATGGTCAATTATGGTTTTTTGCGTTCCAGCAATTTTGGATAACTTTTGCACATTCAGAGAGTAATTTTTTTTTACTCTCATTAGTCCGAACTTTAACAAAATATCGTGGAACACACCTAATAATTATAATAATTTATACCGTTATGTACGGGGCCTTGTCATTAAGAAACCATAAAAAATTTTCAATTTTGTACTATTGAAAAAAACAAAAAAAAGAACATAGCAAAAAATCAAAAAAATTAATCACCCTTATCGTGAACAGTTTTTCCCTCGAAATATTTTCCCTTTTCCCCAAATTGCAATCGTGAATAATTTTTCTCCACAAATATGTTCTCTTTTTTGATTCCCCTTATCGTGAATAATATTTTTCACGGGGATTTTTTCACCTTTCCCTTGGTTTTGTTCACTTTATTTTTGCAGGCGAACTGAATCAATATATCGCGTAATTTCATTATTAAACTTCCAATTAATAACTTTTAATTATAAATAATTACCCTGCAGAAAATTTGGTGACAATTGATCCAAATGCACTCGTCCAATAACTGGAGATAATGTGGGTGTTATCAAAAGTACGTAGTAGTGTATGGTGAAAAAAGTCACATCGTTTAAATGGTGGCATATTGACCATTTTCGTGGTGTATCGTCTTGATCTTGAGCCAATTTAATTCGGACTCGGTCTAGTATTGTAGTAAACTGCACTGAACATGTTCGATGTGGTCGAACACAGGACCTATCAAATAGTGTAAATATAATGTTAATTGCTCCCTTCAATGTGACTCTGGGATCAGTCCCGTAACTATACTTAGATATTAACCTAAGCTTAAATGGTATTTATACTTTTGAAATATGAGTGGCCCTGTGGTCGAGTGGGTAGTGTGCCAGCCTGTCATGCACGAGGTTGTCGGTTCGAATCTCAAAAAATTTTCAGATCAAAAATAAAATTAAAAAAAAAAATGTCATTGCATTTGTAACAATAAAAAAATATATAAGCGTTAATTGTTTCAGTTAAATGTCGAAATTTAATTTATAAATAATTTATATTATTATACATACATCGAATAGGTCCCTATGGGATAGTTCAGTGACAAGTCACAAGGTGCATACAAAGTATCAATTAACCCCATCCTAGGCCATCTCCATGTAAAAGTGACTGGTCCGCTTCATAGGAAGTGTTAGAACTCAGACTGGTCCCTATCACTTGGGGACCGATCACGTGACTAGTCTTGTGTCAGTTCCATTTCCTGCAGGATATTTTTAGGACAATATCAGTAAATAATTAATAACAATAATTCCGTACAACACCTTTTTTCATTGAATTTGAACATCTTTGGTTAACATGCTGTAAATTTTATAGCGATGTCATACATAAGAATATTTTCCACTGCACCCAAAATATTTAAAAATACTACAGGTGTCCACCGGGAAGGTATATTACTTTGTTTTGCCGCCATTTTGGTAAACATGAACTTGATAGTTCATATTTGGCAGTCGTAAAGTAGACACGTGGCAAATTTATTATGGAAAAATATTCGATAAACCAACGTGTTTTAATCGTTAAAACATTTTATCAAATGACAAACCCGATTTTCATGAAAAAATAATAATGAGTGACGAGGCACGTTTTCATTTGAATGGATTTGTGAATAAACAGAATAGTTGGTTCTGGGCAATGGAAAGCCCTCAGATTATTCATCAGTCACCTTTGCATCCATTAAAAGTGACAGTCTGGTGAGCAATTTGGTCCAGGAGAAGTCATTGAAAACGGCGTAACGGTAACTGTGAATGTGGAGCGATATCGTGATATGATTGAAAACTTTTTAATGCCACAACAGCATGCTTTTGGCTTGATTAACATGCGGTATCAACAAGTCGGTGCCATATCGCATACAGCCAGGATTACAATGGAATTACTGCTAGACCTCTTTCCACAACAAGTTACTTTAAGAAATGGTGATGTTGATTGGCATCCGCGGTCGCCTGGTTTGACTGCTCCGGACTTCTTTTTGTGGGGAAACAGAAACGTTTGAGCAACTCAAACAAAATATTTGTGATGAAATTAATGCAATACCGAGTGAAATGTGTGAGAATGTAATGAAAAATGCGCTCAAAAGGGCTCGCATTTCTGAGGCTAACAGAGGGGAACATTTATCTGATATTGTATTCCAAACATAATTGCCATTCTCTTTCATTTAATCAAAAAATTATTAACAAAGTATACCTTCCCGGCTGACACCCTGTACTTAAAAACATTGTACTTGAAACAAAAATTTTTTTTATTTCTCACTATCAAACAGAAAGTTGTCTGATTTCCAATTGATTTTTAAGTTTTACAATTCCATGAAGTTCCCGATAGCAAATTTCCCTTCATGGGGAATGAAAATTTCATCGGAACAAAAATTTCATATTTTATTCACGATAGGGGTGAATGTTTTTTTTTTCTAATTTTTATTGCACTAAATTTATTGATAACACTCTAAATTTTATGAAACAAAATTGTTTTTTTTTGCGAAAAACAGTTTTTGTCAACAAGTAGTTTTACATTTTAATTTAGTTTTTTTCAGTGTATATTCCAAATGAATTAAAATGGAATAAAAATTTACAAAAATTGTTTGAAACAAACGAATTTTCATATTGAAATACTTTATTTAAAAAATTTATAAATAAAATCTATAAGCCAATTAACCTTTCAAAGATAAAATGCCTACTGTGGCTCAGTGTTGCCGAATCGCGGGTAATTACTCGAATCAGGTGTAATTTTTATGTGCAAGTGTAGCGCGTGGGTAATTGCTCTCAGGTGTAATATACGGGTAATTTGAAATTTGTTTGTTTTATATAATAAATCGTGTGTGTTATTGCTTTCACATCGTTTACACACGTTTTATTGTGAGTTCGGATGTTAAAACACATGGTACGCCTGCTTAAGTTGAAATTTAGAAAATACAAATTAATAGTATGTGTTCTAGCATCTGAATTTAGAAGAACACAATTTGGAAATTGACGATTTCAAACTTTTAGATTTTTTCGTTTTCGATTTTCTTTTCACTTGTTAACAGTCTTGTGAAAAAAATACGAATTTCACTTGTTACAGCGAAAAATACGATTTTTTACTCAAAATCGAAAACGAGAAAATCTAAAAGTTTGAAATCGTCAATTTCCAAATTTTGTTCTTCTAAATTCGGATGCTAGAACACACCAAAAAAATTATACTTTCACCTAATCCACACGAAGACTTTTATGAAGTCTATTTTTCGACTTCATTTTTGGTTTGATAGCGAACGGGGTAGAGAAGAAAGAGGTGTAGAAAAAATGAATCGATTTCGGTTTTCTATGGTTTTTTTCATATTTTTCTTTACACCAATTTGTGTTCTTGTTGTTGCGTTTTATTATTAATATTCTCATATTAATGTGTTCTTCGAAGAAAATTTCATTAAAAAAGTACCCTGTCGGAAATTCGGTCAACTTTAAGTACTGATTGACACTTGGATTACTTTCAATGTAATCAAATGACTATTTTAAAATTGCGATGTCCTAGGCGGTAGTCAATTGTCTCACTCTGCACTACTTTCAGCTAACTTAAAGTTGACTTTTTTAAATCACCTGGTAGTCAGTAAATTAAAAATTTTTTTACTGGGTTCGAACATGTATCATCACACGTTGTGTACTCAACGCACTACCACTCGGCGCTAAGGTACCATTTAAAATAACAACAACAAAATGTTAATATAAAACTGAAATGAGTTTCAAAGTAGATGATAATAAATTTGTTGTCTCTCATCAAATTCGATTACGTAAAAAATTAATTTTGGGTTTGTTCTGGATGACATTCCAGTTAGCTTTTAATCAGTCTAAGAAAAGTTAACTATTTTTGTACTCAACCACACATTCTCCGACAGAGTATGTACTTCAAATGTATGTATAAACAATAAAATCAATAAAAGTCAAAATCAATAAAAAAATTGGACTTTTAAAAATAATCAGCGTATGAACGCAAATAATTTTTGGTAGAAACTTCAAAAGGGAATCAAGAAAAATAGACGTCATAAATTTCATTGTCTGAATCCTGTGTTTTACACTGGGTCTTCACGTAGCAATATCGATTGAGGCAATTGTCAAATTTGATTGCGTCCATTAAATTTCCTGCGTGTAGACAGCGATTGCCATAAGTGTCCACCCATTGAGCAATGATTGCTGTGCTGATTGCTCAAGCAATTATTGCCAAGCAATCTGCTGTCACTTTTGTTATATTTTTTAATTAATTTTGGAAAAACAGTAAATTCAAGCAAAATATAAAAAGACATTGTGCGAAAACATAATATAAAAAGAAATAAATATAAATTGTTCGTAGTTCTTTATTGGAAATATATGTTTTAGGCAATACCTGCCCTATGTATGTGTAAAATTTGTGGAAAAAATTGCCGTACGTGTTCTCCGCCTCAAGCAAGAAGCAAAAAAAAAATTGATTATTCTGCCGACGTTATTGCTTGTTCTCAGCAATGAAATTGCTACGTGAAGACCCAGTGTTAGATAGCAGAATAAAAAAAGTTATACAAAAAAGAAAAAATTATTTTTTTGATTCGAAATTTATATTACAGATGAATATTCTATAGGAGAGTTTTTAGCCATCGAAAGCTCATTTTGAGAAAATTTAAGTTGACGTATTTTGAATACATGCTCTCGATATGTTGCACTTCACTGGGGCTGATACCAAATCATAAGTAGACCTTAATCAAGATTTTTGAAATGTGTCAAATATTTATTTTAATATTGGGTGTAATTCATCTGAAATCGGGTAATTTTGGCTCCTACGAGGTGTAATTTTGAATATATATTTTGGTAACACTGTTGTTAATATTTTTTCCTAAAAATTTCCAAACTTTAAGTTCCTTGGGCGTGCTATGAGCTGAAAACCCTAGCTTTTTTAGTTTTGGAGGCCGCTTGTCCATATAAGGAAACCACTGTGCATAGTGCGGCGGCAACAAAATATCTTAACTACCATTAATGCAACAAGCGGGCACATACTTTTCGGTTGATTTAAAAAAGGCGATTTGAAAAAAATCGGCTAAGCCGAAGTCGAAATTGACCGCAGCTGCTGTTACCCGATCGGCTTCATTCTCTGGTAACCAGCCAAAGGTAATATGGGGGCCTCAGTAGTATAATTTTGTAACAGACAGCACACACAAGGTGTTGCTTATTCAGTTAACAACCTATTCATTTTAGCCAACCCAAGCAAATCTCAAAAAAAGGTTTTTTTCAATATTAATTTTAGCCTGTTGTGTACATAAATCACATTCTCGATTCTTTTGTTTGTTTTTTAAATTATAATTCTATCGCATTGGCAACATAAACTGTTACAAAATTTTTTATTTTGCAAACGTTTCATATTAAAGAAAGTATTTATTATCAGCTAATCCGTTATTTAAAGATTAAAATGTCACAAAAATTATTTTAATACCCTGATGGATGGGCGATTAAAAATAGATTTACAAGCAAAAGTCATTATATGATTTTTTTAAATTTACTTATACAGGGTGGCCCAGAATGGCCGAAGGGGTTTGAAATCCTTATAGCTTTTTTATCATAATTTTTTTATTATTTTTCCCTACAAAATATGTAGGGAAGACTTGGGAAATTTTAAATGCAACAGTACACAATTCAACAACGATATCTAATACCAGTGATGGAAATGACAGCATCGTGCTCATTTTCAAAAAAAATATAAGCTAATTATCCTTTTCGACGAAACACCGCACCAAACGGTTCACTTAAGTGGATGTAATTCTCGCGGTTTAACTACTCTAGGATTTTCAGTAGCCCATATTCTGCAGTTTTGCCTATTAACGAACCTATTTAATTGGAAATGAGCTTCGTTGCTCATAATTAAGTTATGAATAAGATCACGATTTTCTTCTGCTTTTTGACGAAAATAATTTGCATAATCAAGTCGTTGCTGGTAATCTGTCGGTTTCAGTTGTTGGACAAATTCCCCAAATCTTCTTTACAAAATACTGAAAAGAAAAATAATAAAACAGGTATAATAAAAAAGTTATAAGGAATGAAACCACTTCGGCCATTCTGGGCCACCCTGTACATAAATACAAATATTGCTCTTTTTTTTTTTATTTTATGTTTATGTGTCTGTATGTAAGTAACCAGTTGTCAGTTGCTGCAACAGGCGCACAACGACGAAATCAGCAACACCAACAAAGCAAAATTGTAATCAGTATTCAAAATTCAATAACATTTAACAAACAATCCAAACAAGAAAAAATTAAATGCAATAGTAATAAAATTTGTTTATTTTTAGTAAGAGAAAGTGATCATGCCAGTCAGTTGTCTGTCATTCCTCCTGCAGTCCTCCTTTTTTTCATTTTTTGTTTTTGTGTGTCTTTAATGTCATAACAGCAGTCGTAGCAAACTGCGATTGTCTTTACTCCATGACAATAACGAATGACATACAAACATAATAACTGAATATTATCTTACAACTCGAAAAGTTCCAGAGTGAATTTTAAGGTTTTTTCTCTGTTCAAATAGTTTGGTTGGTTGATTGATTGTAATGCACGCACATCAAAAGCACTTAAATATTTCTCTTAAGCCCAACAAACAATCAGAAAAAGGTTTAATTAAACGTGCCATAACCAAACCAAACTCATGGGCAACACTGTATTTTATTATAGATGACGGCATAGCCATAACCATACAAACCAATTGAATTTTGTTTTCTTTTGCCTTAACCATAAACAGCTGTTTGTCGGTTAGAAATATTTGTTGTTGCACTCTTGAAATTAATAAACAAATGAGAAAATAAACAGCTGTTTCAGTCGTTAAGCAGCTCAGGGCTGAATAACATCTCTCGCGTCATCGTAATTATTCTTTAAACGCGGTCAGGCTTGTGTGTGTTCTTCGAGAGTTTTTCTTCTCACTCCCACTGATTGACTGATTTGCCACGGATAACCAAATAGCCTTGCTGTTCCTTAGTGGAATTTCGTTGACAACCATGTTGCTACTTCCTATGTGAGGGCATAGCTAGATACTGTTAATAACATCACGGGCATATGATCTAGTGGCTCCACCCATTTATGTGTAACAATATTTTGGAAAACTCCGTAGATATGCGGAATAGCTGCTAAAGCAGTCGCGGATAATCAGCAGTTCCGAGTGGAGAGTCTCAGAGGGTTTCCGGATGGCGGCGTACTCCTAAGAAATTCTGAATGCCTACAATACTTCGAACGTCAAGGTGAGTGATTGGCGCCTTCAAATAACCAAGCCAGCGAATGATCCTCATGTTAGAGGCGGCTGGAAGCCGGCGTCGGATCTTGTAACAAGCGAATCGCTATATAAACGTGATATAAGGCTTCTAAGCCAGCCCGCCTGGAGGCCATGCTGGCAGCCCCAGTTCCAGGATCGGATGCAATAGCCCAATCAGCTGCTCATCTTAAACCATCTGATTACCGAAACCTCAAGAAATAATAATGAAAAAAGATGCCCTATGCTCCTTACAGGAACTAAAGGATCTAATATATAAAATATATATATAAATTAAACTTTGCGTGTGGAAAAGAGGTGTTACTTTGTAAAATATTTCTGAAATAAATAAATAATAAACAGCTGTTTATGGTTATGGCAGCACTAATAGGTGAAGGAGATAATATATTTATGGTTATGGCTATGGCGTTATGGTGCGGCACGTCTTATTGAACCTTTATTGACTTAAGTTTAGAGTAAATGCAAAATCGTAGTAGAGTTCTCTGCTGAGGAAATTACCTACAGAGTTCCAATACGTCTCAAGAGAAAATTGAGAAAGGGAAGGAAAATTAGTAACTTATGAGGCCTGGCGGGAACTGGAACTGAATGTTAGGTTACGTTAGGAAGGGTGGTGCTATACCGCACCTCCACTTGGAGACACAATTGGGTCCATTGTGATTCCCTTCTGTTGCCCAGAAAAAGTAATATTTAACACCCTATTTGTAGCCAGAAGTGACCCTATTATCCTTCATTTAGCCACCGAAATCCCATGATGAAGCCCCTGATGTCCTCTAGTTAACACTTCCCGATATCAGTAATGCTTTCATGGAAACGTCTGCGCAGTCATCTAAGCCTATGACATTGCAGCTTCAGGCAGTGACATATAATATGTTCAATGGTTTCTGGTTCCTCTTCATCCCGCACATCCTACAAAAATCTGGAGTGCCAGTTTCCCAAATGATGGTTCTTGCTCTGATCGAGCAGTGACCTGTCAACACGCCTATCATGATTCGCATCGCCTTCCCATTCATGTCCAGTAGCACTTTTGATCTTCCTGATTCAAGTTTTGGCCACAAACCCCTCGAGACTCTACAATCCTCCCTACTTCGACATGAAGTGTTGGTCCTGCTTTCTACTCAATTACTGAGTTACCTATAGTAATGACCTATCGGCAATTTCACAAATCTGTCTGCCATTCCCTCATCTAATGCCGACCCTATTCTTGCCAGCTCATCTGCAATTTCATTTCCCTAAATTTCCATCACACAAACGTTAGAATCATTCATGGAAACCGCTTCCAATCACCAAGTCTAGAGAATATTTTCCCGGCTTCATGAAAACAATCGAAAACTGGGTATTCTATCAAGGTCAATATTGATATACATATTTCAATTAATCTGTGATCCTTGTTTTGCTGAAAATGCAGGAGGGACTTAGAAGTGTAATTCAGTGAAAATAAAGCAGCACAGTGCCATAAATATTATAGATGATTTTGCTATAAATGAGTGGTACAGGCAATGAATTAGTAGGCATTCATTACTAGGTGTTCTATCTTCTTTATTTAGTAGTTTAGGTAGTGAGAGAGACGACAGGTGGTGAAGGAAGAGATAGAGGAAAGCTTTATTCTTTTACAACGTTTTTTTGCCGGTATAGTTCAAGGATCAGTGTCTATACCTTTATCACTTGAACTTTCCTACAGCAACTAATACAAAGGGACACTAATGCATATCAGAAAAAATCGTGTTGTTGTTATTTAATGACTTTATCGGTGACCGGGCTCAACATGCCAATGCCACCCCCAAGATTAATGATTTAAGATTTTAAGCCACACCAATACTTTTAAAGAATGAATGCGTTTTACCGCTCTTTTTGGACATGAAAGTATCATATTAAGTTAAGATTATGATTCCAAAAAGATATGTACAAAAAAGAGGAATGTGACCAAAGACACTCTACATGGAAGAGTACCATTTATCCTCTGGTGGAAGCTTATTGTATTTCAAGTGAATGATAATGAGATAAACGCTACGTATCAGAAATACTCGTTTGTATACTTTAAGCAATTCATATAATCGACGCTAGAAGAAATTATTTGTGTGTCACTCCAACAAAAGCACCAAAGTTTCTTATTTTAGACCACATAATTTCCAGAACTCTCGAAAAATTTTAAGTACTATTGTTGGTTAATTTACGTGGCTGCTTGCTACCTACAAGCAATTAAGTAGAATCGTGAGATTTCCTTTTGACAGATACCACTCTACTCGCATGAAAAGGGTTTGAATCCAGTGCTATGTTGAGGTACCGCAGGAGGTGCTCACTATCAATATCTGATACCTCCGATAGGTCGTCTAGTATGTGTTTTCCTAGAAATTTTGTATCGTGCAGTGTGCCACGTCGGTCACTCGCAAAGCAGGTAAGAAACAGTGTCTGCTTTATCCTGTTCTTGACAGCTGAGGGAGAATGCATTATAGGGAAAACCTATCCTACTAGCATGTCTAACGATCACCCAGTGGCGCCTCAATACTGCGACCAATTGCGAGATGCTCTTCCTAGTTTTGCTTACTATTCGACCTAATCATATATTGTGGAAGCATGGACACATACAGGGTTTAAGCGGCTGCCCGCTCCACGCAGGCATTCAAGTAGAAGCTAGATGATTCCTTTTTGAATCAGCCTAATCCATATACATATCTTCTGTTTTTTAAGATAGTGTTTAAGAATATTATTTCTAATGGTGCAACGGCAACGCGGCACCGCAACTAACAATGAATTAAAGTGCTTCAATGCTGATCTGTCCTCCGCTCATTGCATATGATGTTACTATACGCAAGAACCTAGATAAGAGTGGTGTCGGTCTGACAACAAAGCCTGTATAGTTTTATTAAATAAAATTGAGGAGGTATCAAGAGATCTTAGAGCAAGAAGTACCGCCTGGCAAAAAAAATAGGCAAAAAAATTACGATTTTCCCAGGGCACCATGATATAATATAAGTAGACAAGCTCTCATGGTAATGCTGGTACAAAATAGTGCCAGAGTATTCTCGGGACTATTCCCCAAAGATTTCGCTATTTGAGTTTCACTTGTTCTAACCATTATGTTAAGTTAGGTTAGGTTGAAAGAGGTCCGTTCCACCAATATTGACCCAATCCGCTTCGGATTACACTTATGCTTTTATATTATATTGGGAAAAGTGCCCAACAAGTAACCCTAAAAAACTGTCAAACTTAGTGAGGTTAGGAACATAATCTTCTCAACATACTTTTTTAAGTTTTTTTTCCAGTCTGAATACTTAAGATATTCCATATCTGGTATAATTAACCATTATCTGCATCGTTTTGCAGACGAAAATACACGCTCTAATTAAAGATGCCAAAAGAATTGAAAACATCGGTGTACAAATCGGAACAGAACTAATTTTAGAAGGAAGTTGCTTGCAATCCTGTCAGAAACTGCAGGATAAGTCCTACAAACTTCTTTTGGCTTTTGGCCTGGCTTTACAAAATCGTAAGTTTAGACAATCACTTCTTTTGGGACTTGAACTTGTATTAATAAGAAACTATAGATGTACCTTATGAGCCGCAAAATCTAGGATTTCCCAGGAATTCAGAGTGTAATCGGTTCTTTAGACATCGCAATGCTAATAAATATGCGCATAATTATGAAAGTGGTCAAAGGCGTTGTAGAGATATTTAATAAATAAATAAAATTTAAAATCTTTTTACTTTATACATTTTAATATAGAACTTCATATCGTTAGCTGAACTACAAAATAATGTAACTACACTTTTTGAAATTTTATAGGAAAGAGAAAAAACTAAACGAAATTATTCTGCTGACTGAAGTAAGCTTTCTTTTTTTCACTTTTAATTCGGCCGATTGTTATGATAAAGATTTTCAAATTTATAGGAATATGTATTTCAGTTGTCAACATCGACGTCACTTCAATACAATACCAAAAAAAATTGGGACTTGTCTACCCGTTGTCGAAAACATCTGACTGCTATTGACAGGCTCATGCTATTTTCTACACCTTAGGGAAGAGAAATAGACTGTCAATTTTAACGACTAAAATAACGGTGAATAATTAATTAAAAATGCGAATTGGAGTTTTTTTTTTGGTAGTTAGGTGATTTTGGATTTCAACTGGCGATAGTCTTGACTGATGAAAACTTCTTTAGAATTTATATAGCATTTATTTAAGCTTTTTTTTTTAAATAGAAGTAAAACTCAGGCAATTAATGCCTACTACTATTACTAGGTGTTACCTTCTTTAGGAAAGGGATAGTGATAGAGAAGACAGGTGGTGAAGGAAGAAATAGAGGAAAGCTTCATTTTTTTACAACTCTGCTTTTTGCACTTTTTTAATAATGCAGTGTTGCAGCGCCTCTGATGTTAAACGAGGCGTATAGGCCGATGATTCTGCTACACAACGAAGGAGGGCGCTCTGATGTTACATTAAGATTAGTATCTGCTGAAGTCGGTATAGTTCAGTGACCAGTAACTATGCCTTCATCACTTGAACTTTCCTACAGCAACTAATACAAAGGGACACTAATGCACATCAGAAAAATGCGTGGTGTTGTTATTTAATGACTGTTGGATACAGGGATTGAACCCAGCACCTTCGGGTTTGTAGTCAATGTGCTAACTACTTCAGCCAACGCCACCCTCATTATTTAAGCTTTTTGAATATTTAGCTTATATTTCTAACAAAAAATATACACGACTTAGACCACTTTTATAATTAAAGGCACAAATAACCTCCGAGTGATATTATTTACAGTGAATAAAGTGCTCAGACTATTCTTTACAGAATAAGTATAACGAATATATTGCCGTTCTCAACTCAACTCAGTTGGGTTGTCTGACAGTCAACACAAATTTTGACACAACCCAATTATATTTTAGTATTGTGAATCACAACTTATATTTAGTTGAAAATGTTATGACACAAGACAACTAAAAACTCAACCATTAGTTAAGTTGTGAATGGCAATATCAATGTGGAAGTATGGTTGACTCTCAAGACAACTGAACTGAGTTGAGTTGAGAACGGGAATAAGGGCTTAAAATAAATAAATAAAATACTGTACAATGCATAAATTCTTGCTTGTTGGGTATGTATACGTGCTTTTGTTTTTTTTTTTTTTGTAATATTTTTCATTTAATAATTGAATAGTTCGTTACATATACATAGTTGTTGTTGTCACAGCAGTGATAGTTGTTGTCATTGTTAATATTTTTTATTTTTTTGTAGACCTAAAGACATGTATTTCATTACACACTTTTCTATTGTAATTAAAATGTTATTGGGTAACAACAACAACAACTGCGATGACAAGAAACTACTATTAATACATGTCACGATTTAGCAGGAAGTATTATCATTTCTGTATACAAAAAGAAAAATTGTTTCAGTTCAATGGACGAAATTCCAATAACCTAAAGATCTCGGTATGCCACTGAAACAGATATCACATGATGAACAAGAGTATCGCTTATAAGGAAATGTTTAAAAGAAGCCTAATTATGTACATACAATACATTGTAAATATATTCAAAATAATATTTCGTTAGAGGTTAAAAAATGTAAGCACTTAAAAAATAAATGCATTCTTTCAAGAGGTGGAATAGATACTTATACTAAGACAGGAATTCACGGTTCTCTAACATTCTTTGAAATCCTTTCTAGTTATTTTTTTAACAGCAAGTCCAAGGAGAATAAAAGTTAGGTTAGGTTTTACAGGCCGACAGTTCCACAAGAACCGGCTGAATGGGGTCCTGATCGGTTTAGAAGCATATGGAAAAAAATTTTTCCCTTCATCATTCTGTTTGCTCGGCTCTGAACCAGCCTGGGTTTTGTGCGGATAAATTTGTTCTTCTAATATCGCGTTTTTATAACTTTTTCTGCAGAAATTGTAAGTTTATGAAAAATACTTTGTATCAACAAGAGAGAATCACTAACAGAGTAGGTGTTCAACCGTTTCCTTCTCTTCTACGTGAGAGCAATTCCAAAAATGATTATACGCAAGATTTAATCTCCAGGCATGTATTGTGGTAATGTCCTGTAAGTACTCCCACTAATGTACAAAACTAGTTCCTCATGATTCCTTCCAAGATGCCGGACCATCTGGAATTTTATCGCGGCCAAGTAAGTTTTGAGGTTGATCAAGTAACCTTGCTGACCATCTGGTCTGCGCAATTGTGAGGAGCTTCTGTGACTACCAACATTTTAATAGTATACCGACCAGTTGATCAGTATACCGGTGCAATCTTTTGCTAGTCCGTCCGCTATATCTTTTCCGAGTTCATTTTCGTGTACCCGTAATCCAGATTAACTCTATTTTAGAATATCTCGCCATCTTATTTAAAGACATCCGGCATTAATAACCAAAATAAATATTAT
This sequence comes from Tachina lurida, assembly GCA_944452675.1. Classification (NCBI taxonomy): domain Eukaryota; kingdom Metazoa; phylum Arthropoda; class Insecta; order Diptera; family Tachinidae; genus Tachina; species Tachina lurida. Next base: position 93,205,447 of record OX101755.1, read on the forward strand.
GTATACAGCTGATAGAGATTCTATAGCGGCTTTGCTGTCGGTATATATTCGACCATACTCATTGTACATTCTACAGTACTTTAGAAAATTAAAAGCCTTTCTTATTGCTGAGATTTTAGGCTATATTACAGTGTATAGCAGAATTATCAACTCGAGTAGGGCAATGGGAAACTTGAGGAAAATTCTGATCTGTGGCGTACCTATACAGGCAGGAATTCTATCACCTCTATTGTGGCTGCTAGCAATTTTTAAGCGTTTTGACAGAAAAGGCTGGAAAATAGTTGCTCATGCTGACGACGTGCTTTTACTGGTAACGGGAAAGTTCCTACCCACTACCAGTGAAGTCATGCAGTCGCCGTTGGGAGAAATCCTCCTGGACCCAGCAAAGGTCCCAGAAACAAATTAGCTAGTTATTTTTGAATGGAGATACAAAATATATAGCTTTGTGCTGCCTAGGATGAGAGGAGTAGAGCTGAGGTTATTAGAGGGAGCCAAGTACGTGGGCGTTTTCCTAGATAGCAAGCTTTCTTGGAAAAGGAACACGCATGAAAGGCTAAAAAAAGAGCTCAATGCCGACCACGCATTCAGGATTTCCAGTGGAACGAACAAGGGTTTGCAACCGAAGGTGGCAACCTGGATTTACACATCGGTTTTCAGGCCGGTTATTGAGGAAGGAGAGTCATAGGCGATTACTTGGTAAGGTCCACAGGTGTGCCTCGCTTGGCATCACAAGTGCACAGAAGAGCACACCTCAGGCTGCATTGGACGTTATTCTTCAGCTGCTTCCTATAGAGGACTTTGTAGTGAGAAGGGCAGATGGAAGTCTCCTTAGACTCGTTGAGGCAGGTGTGTGAGGTCGGGATTAACAGATCACACATAAATTTTAAATTAGATCAGTTTTATTGGGTGGATCTCTGTAAGCCCTGGTTCACGGACTATAAGGTCATTGAAATTGATTTTAGTAGAACACCCTCACTGGCAGTTTCGGATAGGGACTATTGGGTCAAATTTGATAAGTTATATGAGGGTGATGCGGTCTTTACAGACAGTTCAAAAATTTGGGAAGGCACAGATGCTGGTGTCTATATTTTTGGGGACGAACATTCGTAGTTCTTTCTTTCTATGAATATTAGTATTCTCAACACAGTCTTCCGAATGCTTCGTAGATTTATTTTTAGACGAGATTATTTGTTAATGATCCCGCTGCACGCAAGTGGAAATATTCAATAGTAACCCTGAATTAAAATCAGATTTAATTTATCCTATACCGATCATTATGCCCGTTAAAGGGTTAATAGATGTTTTGCCCCTTTTTTGGACGCGGAAATTTTTATTTCAGCTGGGATAAAGACATTAAGAGATAGTATTGTTCTCTCTGTCTTTCACACAGCTGAACTAAGAATTTGCAAAGTAAACTTAGCGTGTCTAAAATGGGTTATTTGTTACGTCTAGAATATTACGTTTTGTTCACAAGGTATAGTGACTATAACTGTTTGGAGATGGGTTCGTGTCGAATTTTTCCAACACGACACGACCCGAACACGAATATCAAGATTTCCAACACGTATGAAACAAGCAAGCCAAAATTTTTCCCAACAGGCACGAAATGAAATTGAATATCAAAACATGAATTTTTTATACTCAAACTTTGCGCTCAATAACCTTGTGTGGCGTTTGCGTAAGAGTTAAGCCTCGGTTAGCCGACTGTAGTGTAATGTAACAACAACGGTAGGAAACAGCTGATCGATATTGTTATGTGAAAAGTAATGAAAATGGTTATAGAGATGTAATGTAACGTAACCTACTTTTCATATAAAAATATCGATCAGCTGTTTACTTTATGTAAAGTAACTGCAACGTAGGAAACAGCTGATCGTTATTTTCATATGAAAAGTAGGTTAGGATACATAACATCTCTATAACCATTTGCATTACTTTTCACATAACAATATAGATCAGGTGTTTCCTACTGTTGCAGTTACATTCCACTACAATCGGCTAACTAAGCCTTAATCCAGAAGTGGAAAACACTCTCTCAATGCTCATGGTTAGGTTAGCAGGCTGCTGGTAAGGAAGGGTGAAATTTAGAGTCCAGCTCACTTGGGTCCAATACAATGATCCCTTTGTGCTAATGGTCATGGAACTTACAGGATATTTAATTGGCATTGGTATCTTATTGAAAATCACAAAAATCAATTGCATTTCTTTCCACCATCGCTTTTCAAACTTTGGTGCCAAGTTCGCACTGCCAATCGGTTTGTGAAAAGAACTTTAAAGTAGGGTACAATAGCAGATGAGTGACAGTTTTGTTTAAAATTTTGGGTTGATCGATAGTGCGAACACGAACTTCATCATAAGAAATATATTTTTTTTACCAAATTATTAACTTTAATTTGCTTACATATTCGCTCAAAATCAAGCTCCATTTGATTCGCTATTTTTTTTTTTTTTTTCAATAAAAAAAATGCAGCTGCTTGGTTTATTTCCATTAATAAAGCGACACCTAAAACCGACACTAGTTCTAGTTTGAACAAAAAAACCGACAACATTCGATCTCATGACACCAAAGTATTTTTTTTGTCGGTTTCAAATCCAATTCCGATAAGATTGGTTTCTATGACACCCCTGTATATATTTTTATGAAATGCATAGTTGCGTGATATGATAAATGTTAAAAAAATTCATTATAAAAAATTTTTATCAATAATAGGACATTTACATTGTCTCGAAATCTAGTACTTAAGAGATTTCGTCCTAAGTCTAGCTGCTTTTTACTAGATTTCCCATACAAAATGAAATCTATTTTGTCAGTAGATTTGTAGGTAGTCCACTCAAAATCTATTTTTTTTTTTACTGCCCTGTACAACATATTGCTACGTCTGCTTAAAAAGGTGTGTCAATTGGCTGCATTGAAATTGTTTGGTTGTAAATTTGGAAAAGTTTCAGTTAATGGGTTTTGTTTTGGATAAATAATATTGATAAATGACAAAAACAAAATTAGTGTAAACGGCAAAGATTTTCATAAAGATTTTAACCAAAAAAATGCTAGATTTTGTGCTGATGTAAATGCCCTATAAAACATATTTGATTATTATAAAAAAAAACATTCTCCTGAAAGCTTAAATTGTTGTCGCTTAAGCTTAAATCGAAAATAGAGCTCGATATAAATATTATTCATTATTTGTCATGTTTTTTGTTATTTATCTTTGCTAGAAATTTAATAATGTTAAAAATTTTAAATGTTTGCCTATTTGTATATGAAATTATTGCCTGTTAATCTAGCAACTGTGTATGGGGCTCTAACAGCTCGGTTGATTAATTTTAATAAATAGAAATAAGTAAATAATTATATTAAGAAAATTTAGAGAGTTTCTCACATACACTTTCTTAAACAATTATGTAATTTTATAATATTGAATCTTGAAGCCTCTAATGCCAGTTAAGTTTTTCTTACGAGTAGTCTCAATTAATTTAACCTCGCTGCTTTTATATTTAAAAGTTGAATGAAATTAAAACTTGCTTGCTTACCTACAAGTAAACAAAATAAAAAATTAAATTAATTTATTGAAAAAGAAAGCAATTTACTAAATAATTTATTATCCAAAAATTAATATTACAAAAAAACATAATAATAGACATAATTCGTGCATACATATGTATATAAAATGAACAAACCTTTATTCTTTTGAAGACGACTTGATAACCTGAGACAAATCTTCCAATACAGCCGACCACTGGAAACCTAATTTATCATTCTCGAGCTTTAATTTGCAAAAACTTGGTATATGTTGCAGCAAAGTTTGGAAAGGTGTGTATTGCTGAATGCATGCAGTATCGCCCACGATAATCAGTTTGTGTTTGGAACGTGTAATGGCTACAGTAAGACGGCGTTTATCTTCTAGAATTTCTGCAGCACGATTACGTTCAACTGATTGAGAGGTGGCAGAGCCAGTGCGAGAACAGGAGTAAATAATTATATCTTTATCTCTGCCTTGATACTGATCAACCGTATTAACTTCGACCGAGGAGAAATCCAAAGGGCTGCGATTTTCTTTAACCGATGACTGATGATAAAAATCATGATATTGTATAGACAATTTTTTTAAAAGTTCCACCTGAGCTCTGTAGGGCGCCACTACGCCAATCCTTTGTGGTTCATACTGGCATTGTAAAAGAGCTTTGATTATATGAAACACTATGGCTACCTCACAGTAGTTGGTATATTTCGATAGACGTTTGGCAGATTTTGTTGGGGACGTTTTTAAAATATCGCTGGCTAATTGTTCTTCTTCGTTGAATGTAGTTTCTATAATAGAGCATGTAGCACTATGTTTTGCTTTAGCAAAATCATAAGATCTTTCCGAGCAGTTTAGTGTGTCTAAAATAAAGACTGATTGATCGACATGAGTTTGTAGCGCACGCTGTAGCCATTTTTCCTTTACACACGCTAGATCGATTTTTTTGTACATCACAGCTGATTTTACTTCATTGGAGGCACACTGCAAGGCACCTTGATATGTGAGTTCATTGGCTAATTTGGTTATGGTTTTATTCATACGATACTGGAGCGTTAAAACTGAAGTTGCCTCGTTACAATCGAGGCGTTGAAATAATGACTCATCGGCACCCTTTTGTTTTGCAAGTGGTGATCTTATTAAGGGTGGCAATTGATCTGGATCTCCTACCAAAATAAAACGCTGAGAAAAGAACAGAGGTCTGAGAATAGTAGGCTGCATAACCTGGGTAGCTTCATCCACTATGCAGAAATCAAAACGACGATGTAGAAATATGCTGTGAGCTGAACCCAAGCAAGTAACACCAACAATTTTATAAGAGTCATAGAGTTGGGAGAGTTCTCTCTCGTTTTTACAATTGGCTGTCAAATATGTTTCAGAGTGGTCCTTCAATTGACTGTTGACACGACCTGATGATCCCAAACGTAGGAAGGGTAAATTAAAAGTAGTTAAACGTAGCAAAAGATTATCCACCGCTGAATGGGTGTGACTTGTTATTAGCACTGATTTACCCATTAAGTGCAGTAAGCGTACTATGGCCACCAAAGTTTGAGTTTTTCCTGTTTTCAAACAAAATTTTGTTTTTAAATTTTTATCATTTTGTTTGTGTATGTATATATTCAACCTACCAGTGCCGGGCAAACCCTTTATCAGCATGAAACTTTTTGTTGTCAACGCCTTTAGTACCGCAGCTCGTTGTACAGCATTTAACTGTTTTAATATTTCAGCTCCCTGAGTTGCTATAATTTTCGGCAACACATTATTGAAAGTAGGTGCTTCTTTTTCAATAATAATTTTTCTTAAAATTGAAGAGCGCTCCGTGTCATCTAGTAAGAGTCCCAAATTGGTAAAATTAAAAATATTTCCTGTTTGCGATTCATGCTTATCAATTATGAAGGTTTCTCCATTGTATTTATGCAGTATATTGCGTTCTAAGTTGACTGTTATGGCAGTTGTGGTTAGTTCCAATACAAAGCCAGCGGCAATAGCCAGGCGTTTTGGGGTAGACACAATAACATATTCGCCCACGGAAAACTGTAAAAGTTTAATTATTATTTACTATTTAAATCTTTTTCAAATATAACCAACGTACCCCACATAAAGTAAAATCTAAAACACTCTCTTCCAGATTTCCAGCTTGTTCGGATTTCAAATTTGTTTGAAGAGCAAATTGGTGTTTGTAACGAGATTCCTCCTTAACAGGCGGTTTAGAAACTACTAAATTGCAAATGGCTCGTCCGATTTCTTGACGATATTCTGGTTTTTGACACCAAAGAGCTGGTAAATAATTTGATTTTCTGGCTTCCTGTTCTTCCATCATTAGCAAGTGACACCATTGTATAAAATATTCATAATCTTTAACTGTTAAATGCGATATACACTCACTGGAAACTTTATTTAATGGATGACTGTTCCTTAGTTGTATAGTTGTATCAGTTTTAGCGAGAGCGCAACACAAGGTAGCATATGCACATTGAGAACAGGCGCTGTGATGTGATATAGGTTCAGGAAGTTCAAAGGGCTGGATAAATTTTTCTTGTGGCAAAGAAAGTTCTGCTGGCAGTGATGTAAAATTAGGAAAACTAGTTAAATAATAACTTAGTACGTTGCGCAAGCCTATCAAATCTCTTTGTTCGTTGCGTGAACCTACAACTTCACGCATTAAGCTTTCTCTTAGATAAAGCAAAAGACCAGATTTCGTGGGTTTTCCCAGGGCATTTAACATCATTTGATATAGTATAAGTTGGCCTTTGTGTTCCATTGAAAAGCTAGCCCGGCCTGTTTTCAATTCCAAAGGCACTACTTTCTCTTGTTTTTGTATGAAGTTATTCAATTGACCTCTCCTAGCCCTGGAATAGATTTTTACCGATACATCTATTTTCCCCTTGAGACCCATTTGCGGTATCCATAAGTTTTCTTCTATGTCTTGTATTTCGGTAATGCTTCCCTGAAAACTGTCTTTTTCCAAAAAGGAGGATGTTTCCTGCTTATCTTCCACGTACTTTTGCACGAATTGATGAATGCTACGCACAAATTGCAGAACTTCTTGATTTATATCTTCACGTGTTAGCTGGCTCGCATACAAAATAAATGCAGTTTCCTGGGAATTTAGTAAATCTGCAGCTACCTTTTCAATCATATTGACGTTCGTTATATTTCTCTCCAAGACTATCTGTAGGAGTTCGTGCACCATAGAACCAATAACCATCTAAAATAAGGTTTTTTTACATAAGAACTTTATTCATTTGCAAGTCTTGGCATATTGTACTTACTATTTTGTTATTTGCATCTATACCCTTAAAACGTTCTTGCAATACAGCCTTTCTGCAACAAAATAATGAGCCGACTACACTGGTGCCAGATATTAAAGTATCTGGGTTTATGACGCAAAATCCTTGATCTTTATCAATCTTATATGCATGCAAATTTTCGTCCCACTCACCCTTTAGCGAAATTGTATTACCCACAGATATTTTTGTATGACACCAAGGTCCTTGTAAATAACAATTGGCCGCTGCCCTTTGTTCTTCATTGCCATCCAAATCTTTGCAGTCAATAACTTTCAAGATTAAAGCAAACGTCTTTTTATCCCTTTCAACATCTTTAACAATACACCTACACCATTGCGTTAAATCTAACTTTTCTCTAAACACTTCCTTTTCAGCACTTTCAAATGCTAACATATTTAAGCCATCCTCTTCGTCAAAAAGTGAATCATAATTTTCTTCTTTAACACTGCACTTTGGAGCGGTTACATCTTTCTTTAATTCTTCAGTCATATGTATTTTGATCTTCTTGGAACCACTTCCATTATATTCATTGCATGGAGATACAGCTCTTTTCACATTACTCATATTGTCGACACTTAAAGTATACAGTTTATCATGAATCTCTTGAAAATATGTAGTAATGCCCCGGGAATTGGTTTATATTTTCAAAGAAAATTATTCGTGGTAAAGACTACAATTCCCGCTAATTTTTATATGCTTTAAATAATCCATTCACAATAACTGTGTTGCGTCTCATCAGCTGCTGATACATAAGGCTGCCAGACTAAAAATTATAATTTTGGAATTTGTTGCACGACTTTTTTTATTCTGATGTTATGGTTATAAGCACAAAGGATATTCTCTGTGGTTATAAGGCCAATAGAATTTGAGCCATATATTTCAATTAAAATTAATTATATATGTAATTTGAAATAAGAAAATTTAAAAGCTAGAAAATTCTACGTCCAGAAGGTAAAATTTAGTCCAGCTTACTTGGGTCCCTATGTGTGAGTTGAAGGGAACTAGTGAGAGAGTGATAGGGAAGGGATGGTGAAATATTGGACAGGTGTTGAAGGAAAAGATAAAGGAAAGCTTTATTATTTTTTTAAAACTCTGCTTTTTGCACATTTTTAATAATGCAGAGTCGCAGAGCCTCTGGTGTCAATAAAGCTTATTAAATTTTAAAACTATGTTTAGTTGCTATTTTATTGGTTATTTCCAGGGCAAGTTTTTTGTGGCACGAAAAATGTTTCAAAATGGCTGGCAAAGTGGCACGAAAAAGTATAATAATTGGCACGAAAATGGCACAAAATGGCAAAACCGGCAAAAAAAATTTTATTTAAGGACAATTTATTTTATTAAATTTGAATTGCACAGTACAATAACATGTTTCTTCAAGTTGTCAACAATAGATAATCTTCTATTTTCGGATAGAACAGTTGAATAAATGGAAAACACTCGTTTGACATCGCAAGATATAATTGGAGCAAAATTAAATGCCAATACTTCAGATGGAGAGTGGTTTTCAATATATTCATCTGCTTCACTTTCTTAAAAAATATATTATTTCTTATTTTAATTAATGCATGTAATCCGGTATTTCGATCTAAAACTTTTTTCAACTTATCTGATTTTTTAAAAATTCAGAGACTTCCTTAAAATTGTGTCAAATTTTTTGACACAAAATGCAGAAGAGACTGTCAGGATTAACATATATATTTTTTTAGAATTTTATAAATTTCATTTTTTGAGATATATTTCCCCAAACTTTAAATCACGTTACAGTGATCTTTGACCTTTCAGAAAAAAAGTTAAACTGAATGCAGCTTAAAGCTATTCTCAACGCCTATTAAATGGGACTAATTTCGACCCTGTATCTTAAAACCTTTAGAAGATATGAGCAATAATGGCAGACCACTTATATGTGTTTTTAATGAGTTTTTCATTTTTTGACGTGCCATATCTCAGGAAAAACAGAAGGTGGAAGTCCAAAATTTTATGTTTATCTTAGTTAAGTAACGTGCAAAAAGACAACTAAGTTTCATAAGATTAAAAGGTGGTCGGGAAAATCCGTTCGTCTGTTATAAAAATTTTAACCTATATGTATTTCGAAAATAAATGATCAAATATAAATAGTGTACTGGGAAAAAAAGGACGTATATGTATATTGTTAATACAACAGATTGATCAAAAATTTTATGAATTATTAATTTCAGCATGGCAATTCCGGTCAAAGAAAAACTCTGACAAATAAAAATTTCTTCAGGTTTTTCAAAAAATGGCATTTTATGGCAAGGTGGACTAAAAATGGCTTTTCATGTCAAAAATTTAAGAAATGGCAAAAATGGCAAAAAGTGGCATATGCCATAAAAAACTTGCCCTGGTTATTTCAATGCGCCGATGATTCTGTTGCACAATACCGACGAAGAATGTCAATCTGATGTTACATTAGGATTAGCCTTATACCTGCATCTCTAGAACTTTTCCTACAACAACTGATGCAAAGAACACTAACGCACATCAGAAAAATGCATGGTGTTGTTATTTTAATGACTGTCAGAGACCAGGATCGAACCCAGGCCCTTCGACCTTGTAGTCAAGGTGCTAACTACTTCAGCCAACGCCAGATAATGGTTCATGTATATGCGAGGCTCAAGTTTTTTTAGTCTTATTTCTTGTAACTCGGATAGGATTGTTGATGGACAATCTGCCAAGGTACTGCAGACGACCATCGTACAGAGCGGGACAGACGTAGATCAGATGCATAATGCTTCCCTCCTCCTCTTCATCATTGCAACTGAAGCAGTATTCATGCACGATAGAATTACTTTAAGTGTTCGACATTTACACATATATTTATAAGATAGCAAAGTAAGTTTTAAGTTTTTTTAAGAATAGCTTCCACCCCAATAAAATTATATATTAATGGACATCTGGCCTCTGTCTGTTGTATGATCATTGAGAGTTTTGAGCACATATCGCTCTCATTTAGTAAGTGATTTGTATCAACCAAACTGACTAATTTTGCAGTTCTCTTGCAGAATTTCGTACTTAACATAGCGTCAATACCTTGTGTAATTTCATATATACTTTTATCAGCAAGTGAAGTATTAGTATTATATTAATATTATATCAAATATTATAATAAGAAATGCCAGATGTAAGCTCAGCCTTATGAAATATTATGATATTTGCAAGAGTTCGTTTTCCCCTACATAAATATTAATATAAGTATATTTTTCTTCTAATTTTGCCAACGTTCTCTCTCATATTATATCAGAGTTAATTTTAGTTTTAGACGCTATGTAAGGCAAAGTTCATTTGTAATCATAAAAAACAATTGCAAATACTATACTGATCCTTTCATGGTAATATGGCTAAAGTCACAACACCTTTTTTATGTATACCTCAAAAACACATTTTGTAACATATGCTTGGAATATATTAATAAAAAAAATTAAAAATTTTAAAAACTCCCGATATATGTAGAAAAGATAAGATGTCTTCTGAACGTGTGGACCGATTTTCTCTAAACATATACATATAAGAACCTTCTCGATCAAGTTACCTTTCAAACAGAAAAAACTAAATCAAAATCAGTCCAGCTGTTTGGTCTGTACGTGGACACGGACAGACACACAGATACACAGGCGCACACTACAAACTTATAACATCCCACTTTTTGGTCGGGGGTTAAAAACTAGCATGTTACGGTGACTTCAATTGCATCCTAATGGCGGTATTCGATGTTTGATGCAAATTTTCGTGCATTAGTGCAAATGCAAAATATCTTGGATTGTGTGTGTATTTTGTTGATGGATTTTAAAGAAAAGCTACGATATTTTGAATTTACACTAACGCCCAAAAATGTGCATCAAACATCGAACACCGCCAATGTTAATAAAATTATCTAATAATAATGCACAAAGAAACAGAAGAGAACAGAATAAGTATACCAGTTTTATTCCATCAAAAGTAATTTTAATCTAGGCCATAATATGGTCAATTGATAGTATACTATTTGTCTTTCAAATTTCATGGAGGAATTTTTTTGTTTAAAGTGGAACAAACATATAGATACATAGATATCCAGACATCTGAATATCCCACCAAACCAATTGCTCCGAAATCATAAAGAATTCGGAGGGACTAGTCAACAAAATCTTCCGATATGAAATGGTTAATATAGCTTCGCAACGATACGTAGTTTCACAAGAAATCACATCCATATATCAGTATGAAATCCATCATATGATATGTCGATACGAGCTCGAAGCAACATTCAGTTTTTTATACAGCAGAGAACCGCTTCACCGTAATGGTGCTGCTTTTGTCGAAATAGTTTGCACATATATATTCATTATTATTAATTATTGGTGGCTATTCGAGAATACGCGTCGACTTGGTGAAATTTACATGTAGAACAAAAACAAAACTTCACAAATGTTAAAAATTTGTTTTTGTTTATCATACAAAATTTACCGTTTTTAAAAAAGAGAGCAACGCGTTCAAATTCTCACGTTTATTTCATTTTAGAATTGTATAGGAAACAAAAACAATTTTTGAAACTTTGTTTTTGCTTTAATGTAAAGTTTCACTTCTTCGACGCGTTTTCCCGAATAGCCACCATTATTATTATTACTATTTTTTCAAACCCCGAACAAAACAGGTGTGTGTGAGGGTGGCGTTGGCTGAAGTAGTTAGCACGTTGACTACAAAACCGAAGGTCCTGGGTTCAATCCCTGTATCCGACAGTCATTAAATAACAACACCACGCATTTTTCTGATGTGCATTAGTGTCCCTTTGTGTCAGTTGTTGTAGGAAAGTTCAAGTGATGAAGGCATAGTCACTGGTCACTGAACTATACCGACTTCAGCAGATACTAATCCTAATGTAACATCAGAGCGCCCTCCTTCGTTGTGTAGAAAAATCATTGGCGAAGTAAAATAATCAATAAAATGGCTACAAGACACAGCTTCAAAAAATTAATACGCCTCATTTAACATCAGAGAGGCGCTGCAACACTGCATTATTCAAAAACGTGCGAAAAAGCAGAGTTGTAAAAGAATGAAGCTTTCCTCTATCTCTTCCTTCACCACCTGTCTTCTCTCTCACTATCCCTTTCCTAAAGAAGGTAACACCTAGTAATAGTAGTAGGCATTAATTGCCTGAGTGTTACTTCTCTTTAAAAAAAAAAAAAAAAAAAAAGTTTGCATATCTGACTGTGTCTGTACGAGTCCATGCACAGATCAAACGGCTGGGCTGATTTTGATGTATGTTTTTTTTTGTTGAAAGGTGGCTTAACCGAGAGTGTTCTTAGGTACGTTTGAAGAAATTCGTAGCATGTGGTTAGAAGATATAATCATTCTTATTCCATTTGTCGACGTCGACGTCACTTTAACACAATGCTAAAAAATTGGGGTTGTATACCCGTTCTCGAAAACAACTGACTCCTGTTGGCAGGCTAATGCCATTTTCTAGAATAAAGGGAACGGAAATATATTGTCATTAGCACAAAATTGTTCTCGAGAGCGAATAAACAAGCCCCAATTTTTTGGTATTGTGTTAAAGTGACGTCGATGTCGACAAATGGAATAAGGGTGAATATGTATTTTGTATAATATGTGTGTCCTTGACGCCGTGACTTCCAAACGGTTAGACTGATTTTAATTTATTTTTTTCGGTAGCTTGATGTTATATCTGCTAGTCTATACTAGAAGAAAATCGCACCAGCCACTTGGAATTTATCAGAACATTTCTTGTGCCGGGGGTTTTCAAAATGTTTAATTTTTGTTATTTTTTACATTTATTTGAGACAAAACTTATAAATAAAAGTTTTAATGATTTCAAACATTTATGTTTAAAAACTGTGCAGACAAACTACCGAAATGTCTTAATGAATTCGGTACGAAAAGTCTGACTTCAGAAAAAGTAGAAAAATTTGGTTTGGGGAGTCCAAACATCCAAGCTTACAAGCATCTACGCTTAATATTTTTAGGATTATTAAGTTCTTGCTCACATTTTTTAACAAATCGAGTTTTTGTATATTTCGATAGAAGAACATCTAATGTATCGAAAAATGCAAAAATGTTGATTTAAAAAATTAATTAGTCACTTAATGGTATGATGATTATAAAGGAAGTTATATAGAAAAAAAATATACAAAATGTAAAAAAAAATTTCAGCTAAATATGCAGCACGTAAGAGCATTGTTCAAGCACCTTTTGAGAAAATCAAATATTTTTTGTTGTTTCTATATTTATGATTTGATTAGGCTAAAGATCGCATCGCTCTGTAAGCCAAATTACATGATAATTATTAATGAGCAAATAACAACAAACATGTTGATTATTGACTTCTGATTTCAACTTTGTTATTTGTTGAGCTTCCCATTTGTTTAAATAAAAGTTTATAACATAATTCTAGTTGTTCTAAGATTTTTGGGTAAAGGTTCTCTGATGATCTGCACTAGCAACAGTGAAATGCGCATAGGATCCAGATAGACCCCTCAATAATCAATTTTAATGAATTCTTAATAAAAAATAATTTTACTGAATAAGTAAAATAATAATTTGGGACTATTAATTCGTTAATAAATGGTAATAACAGCAAAGTTAATTGCAAATATCACAAAGTAGACCATAGTTGAAGAAAGTGAGTTATGAAAAACCTAGAATCCGCTGATTTGATCGTTATTAAAAAGGGACAAATATATTATGTTTGTTATTACGTATTTCTAGTACAATAATCAAAGCAAACAGCAGAAAATCCGTACTTAATGAATTGAAAATTTTTGCAAAATGAAATGAAAGAAATGAAAGATTTTGTAGTGTTGAACTAAAATACATAATGTGTTAAAGATTATTAGTATTATAAAAGTGATTAAAATTAGTTTCCAAATGATTACAGACCCAATATTAAAAATTTTCATACAAAAACATTCATTTTTAACTTTAACTTACAAAAAGCACACAACGAAGGAAACCACAAACAATAAAACGAAAAATACAATTGAGCACGTGAACATTTGTACAAAATTAAATGGAGGAATTTGTTATTTTTAATTCAAAAACACAATGTGAAAAAGATTTTTATTATAAAAAAAATTATTAAAATTTGTTTTCAAATGATTACAGACTTCGTTTTAAGCATTTTCGTTCACAAATATTAATTTTTACCATTTATTTACAAAAATCACACAGCGAATGAGACCACAAAGTATAAAAATCAATTACGTTAAAAGAAGAAAAAGTAAAGAGGATTTGATGACTGTGTGAGCTCGACATACAAAAATCACAATTATCTTCCGTCCGGTGACATCTCTGGTCTACTTTGTGGTCTATATTCTGAAAAATTATAGTAGAACGAAACAACTAGCTGTTTTTTGAAGGCACCTTCATCATCAGCGTTCTCTGTGTTTGGTCCACTGTGTGGTGTCATTTGATGCAGATTTCTGCTTTATATTCTCAAGTTTTCAGTGCAAATGGAATATGTGAATTGTTTTGATTCATCTTAAAATATTTTTATATTCTCATTGAGTTGTATGTAAATTGAAAACTTAAAACTTCTGTAACTTGAGGGTTACACGATCAAGTTCTGCCTTTCATATTTCAATAGAATTCACAATTTTTCACTATTCCATTCATACTTTTAGATATTGATACAACTTTGCTTCAAATTTTATTTGCAATTGTACGTTAAAATTTAGAGGCAAAAAACAACTGACAGCACTATCAATGATCACACTTCGTCGGTTGGTTTCTGGTTTGAGGCACAGTATATTCAAAATACATTATGTCTGCAGCAAACCAAAACCAACCGACGATTTTTCGTTTTTGTTTTCAAATATTCTGCGACATAGTATTTTTTTGTTCTTTTATTGCACATAATGTTATATTCCACCTAAAAATTTTTTTAGGAACAAAAATATGTAAAAAGTTTCAGTATATATGTGGTTTATATACCTAAATAGAAACCATTAAGTTGTGTTGTCTTCTTATCAACGGCATATTGAAAATAAATTTGCTTGGAAATTGCGTGCAGCCTATGTCACAGCTTTCAATTTAAATTACTTTTGACAACCAGTATGTGTGAAAACTGGAAAGCAAATCTTGGTCGTGTAACTGTAGCGTGAAGGAACGGTTAATAAAAAGACATGTTCATTTGAAGTAAATCAGCCAAAATTGGAATTGCGTGCTCCAGTGTAATAGAAAAGTCTTGCATCACTTGAAACTACGATACAGTGGCAGCATTGGCGCAGAATCTTGTCAATTTGAATCCAATTTGTTAGCGAAATCCAGAATATAAACAAACAAAATATAAACGAATAATTTAACAATTGAATTATAATAATTTTTAGTAACCATAGTAACTCTTAACAGCAATACTAAGGAGGAAAATGAGCAAACATATTGAAAGTTGGACTAGTAAGTGACTAAATTAATGTCAAATCAAGCAAAGAACAGACAGAAAGAAGTCAACTTTCCTTTAATATTCTATCAAATTCATTTAATTATAATAAAAATTTTAACCTAATTTGTACTTTTAATAAATACGCTTTATAAATTTTATATATATAAAAAAGAGTATAATTGTTATATTTATTTTTTTGTGATAATTTTTAAACTTATTGATTCTTAATGGAGTGTCTACTACAGAACTTGCATGAACAACAAATACATTTGCAACATTTGTACTTCTATGACCTCGCAAATATGGAAAACATAAACGATGGAAAACCATCGCTGCCGCAACTACACCAATATGTATCAATTTTCCGCATTGATGGTGAACCCATATTACCGCCGTTGGTAAGTTCTACATAAGTATGTACATACATACATTTACATTTAGGCTACAAATGGGCATTAGATGAAGTGAAGCATGAAATTGATTTTGTTCTACAAAGAATATACATAAGTATGTATGATTAGGAAATGTTTCAGATGAATGAAAAAAAAATAAAAGCTTTACTATAAATTATATTAAAGTCGAGAAAGAAATAAAGAAATATTTATATATAAGTACAACCAATATACTATGCGGGGGTCTGCTGTGTAATTCCAAACGAAAGTATGTAAATGCTATCGAATTTGTATGTTTATAACATGTAAGTAGGTGTTATATGTTATTAAATCAGCTTAGGATAAATTAGTAAATTTGCAGTTCACTAATATAAAGCTACTCCTCAGTCAAGTTAAATTTGATTTATTAGATTTTTCAAAAACAATTTGCAAATATCATTATTAATTTATTTATTTAATTTATTCATTCATAACACGAAAACCTAGCCTCATGGCCATAATCAGTTTTCACTAATACTACTACAAAAGGTACTACTACAATAATATTATTCTTTAATCTAGTACAAAATCGTCGTAGTTGAAGTAGAAATACGACAATCATAATTAGGCCTATTATGTAAAAATTTCAAACAAATATCTTGTATACTCTACTCTTGAGTGAAAAATAAAGTTTTCCTTTTTTAAATTGAGCTGTTTGTAAATTGAAAACTTTAAACTCGTTTTCTGAAAAACTAGTTTCTGAGTTATGACGTTGTTGAAGTAAATGAGCGATATGTATTTACAGTCTTTCAAAAATCGCCAAAGAAAAATTTTCGAACAATGTTCAGATCAAATTAATTAAATACATTTCGTGCCATAACCGCAAAAACAAAAGCTTAAGCGAAGTAATTTTCGAACTTAATTTTTTTTGTCGAAAATCGATTGTCTGCGATCGCAAATATTCGATTTTCGTCAACAAATGTTGTGCTAAATAAATATCACATAACCATTTTTTGCAGTTATGGCTCGTTATGTAAATATAAATAACAGAAAACCAAAAATTAAAATCAAGTTAGGCAAATGTATAATTAATTGAAATAATTTTTTTTGTTTAGATGACAGCAGAAAAACGTAAACAAATGCAAAAATTAAAAGTAAAAGCTTTAGAAATTGAACAACGTTTGAAGAAAAGAAAAAAAGGTGTGCATGGAAAATGTGATTGCAATGAAGGTATAACAAGAGAAAATTCGAGTTCCTCTTTTAACCAAACATCTGGTAGTACAACCCAGCGAACACTTGATTATGATGAAAGTGAAATTAGGGAAACAGAATTATCGATGGTCTTTTTAAAAAACTTAATACAAAGACAACAGAAAGGAACAGAAGACAATTGCATGGAAACTATGGATACAGCCTGTAATGTTTCAGCACATGTCTATAGAGATGACAATCAAGAAAAGTTACAAAAATTACAAAAATCTGAAATATTAATCTATGACAATTCAACCAATGAGGTCATACAGGTACCTGCCGAAAAACAGGAGATGCCACCGGAAAATCCAGCAAATTCAAATCATAAACCAAATAAAAACCCAAGTCATTTGTTGTTGGCTGGTGTCAGCAGCAAAGGCATGACATCCACACCTTCGATATGTCTAAATCCTCCTACTCCTTTGACGGTTAATAAGAGCTTGAATGAAATCTTAAGCGCCACGGAAAGTAACGAATCGTTGATAAATTCCGAAAACCTAAATCAGTCATTAGACATTGGCCAAGATCTTAGTTCAGATGATGATAGTTTGAATAGCATGATAACACAGTCAAATATAAAATCAAACAGAAATATACAACAACAAAATGCTAAATTTTCAGCCGAAGACGATAGTTCAAAGAATTTTGATAAAAGCTCGCTTACGCCTGTCAAAAATGTCTGTGCGAAAATACAACAGTTTGAGGCCATAAGCAGTGACACCAACACACCTCCAACAAGCCCAGAGAAACTGCAAAAGAACAGAAAATTTTGCTTAAGAACATCAACCGGTACTATGAATCGTTCAAATACTAGTCCTTCCATAAAAACAGCCGTCAGCAATCGTTCATCTTCATCCAGATCACAAAGCCTAGCTCAAGATTCAGACAACTCGCCAGAAAATGCTTTAGTACGATCATCGTCGTTTACTTTAGAAGGACCATCAAAAGCTCTTATCGAACATATGCAACAACAAAAGGTTATAAGTGAAAGCAAACCACCCATCAAATCTCCTTTACATACAATAAGAAATTTAACCAGAAATTCTCCAGCCTCTCCTTTAAGAGCTTACAGGGATACAGTCGAATCAAAGGCCAAAAAAGTACAAAAAGTGGAGCTGAGGTCGTCCAAACAAAAGATTCAACAAAAAACTTCCCAAAGTAAATTTTCACAGCCTGCCGCAGCCTCTTCATCACGCTCCATACCAACCACCCCCACCACCCCCAATCAACATGTAAACAATTTGTGTAAAACAAAAAGATCACCCTATGAAATTTCAAAAACTTCTCATACATCCCTTCAAACTCAACAGAAAACATCTTCCACTCAGCTGCGCAAATCCAATTCATCCAATTTAAACCAAAGTAAAACTCCTAAAACAAGATTAATAAAATCATGCACATCAACGTCATACAATTCATCGGCAATGCCACAAACCGCAATAGTACCATTAAATCAAATGGACAAGGCACGAAAAGATAAATTTTTGCAGCTATTGGTCCAACAGGAGGAAGAGCATCGCAGATTGCAACAATCGTTTGAAAGGCAACAAAGACTCTTAATCGAACAACTCAATGGAGAAATGGCCACTTCGCCCAATAATTCCCATCATTCATCATCAACTACAGCGACATCACAGCGCAAAAGATTTACTAACCAACAACAAATATTGTCGCCAAGGCAATTATTTCAAATAAATTCAACAGATCATAGTACGCAGAACCATACAATTAACTCATTTGATTCAACACGACACAATGGTCAAACTAACCATCATCAAGCATCTTCTTCGATAAGTAATAATAGTTCATATATCGACAAAAACCAATCGCAAAATTTAAACTCCCACCAACAACATTCTTTGTATAACTTGCATTACACTCAGTCGTCGCAACCCAATCATCTCAATCACTCCCCTCTCTCTTTAACGGATCGTTCAAATGCTAATACTTCTTTGGATATTTCCATGCTCTCAATACAAACATCTCCCGACAATCCGCCCTGTGACTCTGTGATCAATCAAAATCATACTGACTGTACTACTACTATTGACAATAAAACAACGCCATTGTCACGTCGCAGGCTCTTTACAGCGGAAACCAATGCTGTAGGCTTTGATAATAATTCAGCAAGGACGGCATATACTTCATCTGCTTGCTCTGTGGAACAGGGAAAAAGGCTACAACAACTCAATTACACCGATCACAGTAATAGACGTGTAAGTTTTCTATATTTTTTAATTTTCATATAATATGTATTACTAAAAGCTTTTTAATATCCTATTTGTTTTCAATGTGTTTCTTCTAACAAGCTTCATTACTAAACCTAAAACTTAATCCATTCCCAAGGACGTAGAAGAATGTAAAATAAGTAGTTAAACAAATATTGAAATTTCAAGACTTAACAAATCAAACATTTGTTTACTAAACCGGAGCAATTTAGGAAAATTTCAAAACTCAAGTGCACTTTAACTTTAATTCCTTTATGTTCACTGGGATATAACAATAATTTATTTTTTAAACAAAATATTTACTAAAATGTGCCTTAACCACCTTTTAAGAAATGTAATCAAGTAGATAAATACAAAAAAAAATTTTATTAAAACTAAATGATAGCTGCCTTATTTATAAAAATTATTAAAGCTTTACAAAAGCTTTATAAGCAAAATTTTGTATGGAAATCTCTTTTATAAACCTTTTATTAAGCCGCAATGATTTTTATAAATAAGAGTGTCTATATTTTAGCACTTTTTTATAATAATTTTAAGTGTATTTTTCAAATTATTCACTTAAATAGTTTGTAAATATTTTGATAAACTAAATAAACATTTACTAACCAAATTCCAAATAACATATTTATGCTTTATGAGTTAGCTATTTCTTGTATTTTTCCCATATTTAATTAAAAATATTTCACAACACTTGTATGTTTTGTGTGCTTTAAAAATATGATGAAGGAAAATTTTAAAATAAAATTAACTTTGACCTTATTAAACTAAAGTAACTTTTGCACATCAAGAAACTATAAATCTGTCAAAATTAATTTAAAATACATAATTTCATAATCGTATTCCCGTCATTATCTGCATAATTCTTTTCTAACGCCATAACTTTTATTATACGATGTTAAATTTCCCATTGGAAAATTGCATACATGTTGTGTGAAAGCATTAAAGCTTTACACCTGTAAAAGTCAGGCGGCAATAGGCGTGTTCGTTTACTTTTGAAGTAAAATGCACTAAATGAGCAATTAATGCGAAAGTTTAAAAATTTACTCTCTAAAAGAGCTGTTTCCGAAAAAAAGTTGTCGAACGAGAAAAATTTAAAATTTAGTAAGATTAAGGAAACAGCTGACTATAAATCGACGGCTCCATTCTAAAACATGCTAAGTAAAAAAAGCCAGTTTTGAGATAAACGCCTTCAAAGTTTATTGATGATATCTCAGGTATGTTATGACATAGGAACTGGAGACTTTGTAATCATATTATAATTGCAATAGAATTTTTTTTAGTTTATTTGAACTTTATAAATTTGTTGTAGATCATAGTTAAAAGTGACTTAAAATACTTAAGATTGTCCTCTAAGTAGGCTTAGCATCTATCTGGTGGCTCTTTCTCACCTACAGTGGGCATCTAAGTACATATAGCATGTTTTAGTTCGGAGAAATTTTTAAATTAATTGTTTTTTGACTACATAAATCATTCTAAGTGTACTTAAAACATTTTAAGTACATAACATTTTAAGTACATTTTTTCTCATAACTTTTGATAGAATAGTCCGATTACTATCAAAATTTTGTAGAATCTAAGTTAGTAAACGATGAATCCAGAAATGCTATTCTCAGCATAACATGCTATGTCGACTTAGTATGTTTTGGAATGGGACCGTCGAAGAATACATGTGTACATAGACTGCGTTCGATAACTTAAAAGTTTTTAAAACAATCGCACACTTTGCTTCCCCTCCCCCCTCCCAAAAAAATTTCCATTAGTGAATCTTTTCCATATGGAAAAATAATTTTTAAAATTGGTCCACAAACGACAAAGCAATGCGATAATCCCTTTTTCTGGCGAGCACATTTCGCCCCTTAATTAAAACAAAAATTAGTGGACCTCTTCCATATGAAAAAAGCATTTTGAAAATTGGTCGACAAATGACGAAGTTATTTGATAATAAATTTTTTGAGGCGGGAAATCCTCCCCATTTCCAATTTCAAAAAAATTTTGTGTACCTCTTTCACATGAAAAAAGAATTTTGGAATTGGTCCACATAAGATGAAGTTATTTAACATTCACTACTCGAAGGTGGGCATTTTGCTTCCCCCACCCCACAATTAAAAAAAAATTTTTTTTGTGGACCTTTTCCTACGCAAAAGCAATTTTGAAAAACGACAAAGTAATTTGATAATTCATTTTTTGGCGGGCACAATTTGCCCCCTTCCCATTTAAAAAAAAATTAGTGGGCTTCTTCCATATTCAAAAAACATTTTGAAAATTGGTATACAAATCACGAAATTATTTGTTAGTATATTATTGGGGTGTACAATTTGTGATGTACAATTTGGGGATTCACAATTTCCGAAAAAAATGTGAGTGGACTTTTTTATATGCAAAAAGAATTTTAAAAATAAGTTCACAAATGACAAAGTTCTGCTCGTTTATATTATAAAATTTGTTAAAAACTATGCGAAAGGAGTAAAATAATTAAAAAAAGTGGGCGTAACAGTGGGCGTGGTTGGACAAAAAGTAGTCTATAATACATTCTAGAGTCCCAGTTAAATGTGAAAATATCAAGAAGACCGGTCGAGAGCTCTGGTCTCCTTTAAGGTACAAACAAACAAAAAAATAAACACACATTCTGTTTTATATGAATACTAGTTGAGCCCGGCAAACGCTATCTTACCCTCAACTAATATATTTTTACTCCACAAAGTGGTCACTTGTTGGGTCAAAAATAAAACAATAGCCTACCGGGTATTGACCGACACCTGTTGTAAAAATTTCAGCTTCATAGCTCTTATAGTTCCAGAGATCATGCGTTACAGACAAACAAACACAACGATTTTATATATGTATGTGCCCTTAAACATGAAAGTGGTCTAAGTCTGGTCGAGATATTTATTAAATTGCATTTGAACAAATAAAAAAATATTTTTATATTATGCAACATTTTAATTTAGAGTTGTTTTAGTCTCAATTAATATAAATTGATTTACTATTTATTGAACTTTTTTAAAGGTTCATTTAATATTTTGAAGCAAAAGTGCATGTGACTTAGACCACTTTCATAATTACAGGCACATATGTACATATGTATGTATATAGATATACATAGATATAAAAATCAGCATATAAACTTATTATATAATGTCAAATATTGTTAAAATTGATCAGATAATGCTTCCGGGAAAACATTTTATTGCTTCATAAACGACTGAGATTTGCAGGTCTTTTATAATGTTTTCGTATTATTAAATATTATCTATCTTAAACATTTGGAACAGCTTTTTTTCAGTTTATAAGATTTGGCAAATTCAATTGTAATATTCTATATTTTTCCTAGGATGGGAGGGGTGGAGCTGAGACTAGCAGAGGGGGCTAAATACCTGGGTGTTTACCTAGATAGCAAGCTTTCTTGGAAAATGAACACGCAGGAAAGGCTAAGGAAAGGACTCAATGCCTACTACGCATGCAGGAACTCCATAGGAAGGAACTGGGGTCTGCAACCGAAGGTGGTAAATTGGATTTACACATCGGTTGTCAGGTCGGTTATCTCTTATGGTTGTGTGGTATGGTGGGAGGCATTGAAGAAGGAAAGTCACAGGAGATTGCTAGCTAAGGTTCAGAGATGTGCCTCGATGGGCATCACAGGTGCTCAGAGGAGCACACCTCAGGCTGCCTTGGACGTCATTCTTCATCTACTTCCTATAGAGGACTTTGTGGTGGGGACGGTGACTAGAAGTCTCCTTAGACTTGTAGAAACAGGTTTGGTGAGGACAGGAATATCAGGTCACACATCGATCTTAAATAGGATCGGTTTTGGTGATCAGGAATTCGTAACCCCAGGGTTTACGGACTATAAGGTCGCTGAGATCGATTTTGGTAAGACACCCTTAATGGTAATTCCGGATAGGGACCATTGGGTCAATTCCGATAGGCTGTATGAGGGTAGGGCAGTCTTTACAGACGGGTCAAAAATGGGGGAAGGCACAGGCGCTGGTGTCTATATCCTGGGAACGAACATTCTTAGTTCTTTTAGACTGCCGAATGAATGCAGTGTTTTCCAGGCTGAGATCTTGGCGATCCTCAGGGCCACGGAGCTGGTGGACGGAAATGTGGCTGAAGGTGAAAAGGTAACCTTCTACGTCGACAGCCAGGCAGCGCTAAAAGCTTTGAAAGGACACAATGTCAAATCGAAGCTTGTTAGTGACTGTAGGAAAGCCCTCAATTTGCTTATGGATAACTATAGTGTGAGACTATGTTGGGTTCCTGGCCACAGCAGCGTTGAGGGAAATGAAATTGCCGATGAGCTGGCAAGAATAGGATCAGCGTTAGACGAGGGAATGTCTGACAGATCGGTGAAATTACCGATAGGTCATTACTATAAAGAACTCAGTAATTGGGTGGAAAGCAGGACCAACAGTTCATGGAGTAGTAGGGAGGATTGTAGGGTCTCGAGGGGTTTTTGGCCAAAACTAGACTCAGGAAGATCTAAACTACTACTGGACATGAATAGGAAGGCGATGCGAACCATGATAGGCGCGTTGACAGGTCACTGCTCGGTTAGAGCAAGAACCAGCATGTGGGAAATTTGTACTCCGGATTTTTGTAGGATGTGCGGGGATGAAGAGGAACCAGAAACCATTAAACATATTATCTGTCACTGCCCGAAGCTGCAACGTCATAGGCTTAGATGGCTGAGCAGACGTTTCCATGAAAGCATCACTGATGTCGGGAAGTGTAAACTAGAGGACATCAGGGGCTTCATCATGGGGATTCGGTGGCTTAATGACGGATAATAGGGTTTCTTCTGGCTAAAAATGGGAGGGGTAAATATTACCAGTAATGGGCAATAGAAGGGAATCACAATGAACCCAGTTGGGTCTCCGAGTGGAGGTGCGTTAGGCACCACCCTTCCTAACCTAACCTAACCCAACCTAACCTAACCTACATACATATCGTCACCTTAAATACAAACGGACGTAACTACATAAAAATTATAAATCGACTTTTTAATTGATTATGGTTCATTTTATCAAACTACATGTTCACACAAAAATTTAGACCTCTGCTCTCAAAAATTTCGACTTTATTATAAGAAATTCAAACGGACGTAATTACAAATGCGTAAATTTGTTATTGCAAGGAACGTAACTAAGATAAAATCTTAAATATACATAAAAAGGAAATAACTGGTTAAAAACATCATAAGTATGCATACTACAAGTAAATTTCGAAGAAAACTTTCAAGGATACTTTATTATTATTGGTTTGATAACGTTTTTTGTTCCTCCTATAAAAAATATAAAAGTGTAGTTACGTCCGTTTGCATTTAAGGTGACGATATGTACATAAATATCTATTTTGAATTTAATTAATTACTAAATACCTACATATTAAAAAATTTTTCCCTCAGAATCAAATAGGAAATTCTTTAATTTTACATGCTGCTGCTACGAAAATTAATGCCTATGCCCGAGGATTCCTGGTACGTCGCCTCTTTCAAACTGAACATATTCAACGTATTGTACAGACAATACGTGATACTTTGATATTTGTTTTGAATTTGCATATAGAAACTATTGAAAATCCTGAAGAAGGACAGACGCCAGCCAATATTAAACTAAAGGCTAGACTTTTGCAACAGGTACGTTTGAGTTTTGTTAATGATGGGAAATTTAAATTGCAAATAAATTTGGCCTATACCAAGATGTCGTCCGATAGAACGACATCGAACGTTTTTTGTCGTGATCGCGGGCCAGGCCATTATTTTTTACACTCTTTCCTTATGATTAAATTTGCTTTTTTATAATTTCAGTTGTCATCAGCCTGTCGTTCTCTTCATTTGGTATTCTTTCAAACTTCGATTAAAGAGCGCATGGAAATTATTGCCCGAGATCGCAAACGTATTAAAAATAAACTCATGTCAATGAACCGAAAAAGGTATATATATTTTAAAATGATATTTTATTTTTAATGCACTCGAAAGTTTATTTAAAATCCCCCTTATCGTGGTTGGCGAATTTCGATTTTGTCTACTGCGTCTCTGTGTCTGTGTTTCTGTGTATCTGTGTGTCTCTCCGTGTCCACGTACAGACCAAACGGCTGGACCGATTTTGATTTAGTTTTTTGTTAAGGAGACTTGATCGAGAAGGTTCTTAACTATGCTTGAAGAAAATCGGTCCAGCCCTTTAGAATATATCACATCTTTTCTAGATATATCGGGTTTTTAAAAATTTAAAATTTTTGTTATTTCAAAATAAATTTTCGAACGAAAATTTTTATTTTGTTTGCAAAAACTGTTTATTAATATACTGCACTCATTTTATATGTAATATACGTATTTGTATTCCTTTTATATTTGCATGTTTTTTCATCATTACCTCAAGGACTCCTGGACTTGCTGCCTAACAAATACAAAGTATTGAATGATAAACAAAAGTTTTATTTTTTATTTTAACTAAAAGTGAAACAAAATAAGCCAAAGCAAATCATAACAAATCTACTTGAAATTTGCTAAAAATAGTTAACAATTAAAATACAAAAAACTAACTAGCATAAGAAAAAAAAATTAACAAATATTGAAAATAGATATGTATCAAATGTAGTGAAAAAGGTTCGAAACCTAAATATTTTCTATAAATTTTATATTTTCGTAATGAATTTTTTTTTAATAAAAATGAATAAGAACAAATTTACTATTCATTATTATGGTTTATCTCATGCTTTTTAATGACAAGTAGGTGCAGTATATTGATTCATTTTCTTGAGTTCATCTATGCTGTAGCGTAATTGAGGGGAAGAAGCACAGCCATCTCTAACTTTAACCAGCTTTGGCATATCATCAAGTCCTGAAGCTGTGCTTTCTAGTTGAAATCTTTCATCTTGTTTGCTGTTTGCGTTTCTTATAATTTCATTAATTTTGTAACAATTTTGCAAAATATTTTCTCTAGCGGAATTTTGCGTCTCGTTTTCTCTTTTCTCTAAATTTACTGAACTCTTTTCACCAATGGGAACATTAGATTGCAAATGCTTGGGTATTTTACGCTCACAATCAATTTGATTATCACGTTTGTATTGATTAACAACCCAAACGAATGGATGTAATGGTCTGCCCTTTTGCTGGGCATCTTCCATAAGATTGCGAGCGTGGTTGAAAAAGTAGTTATGTGCTTCGTCCACTGTAGAATCCGAGCAACCGTGAACAGCTTGCTTCTGGGCCAATTGGTATCTCTTATTATCATCAATTTGCTGATTCAATTGTGAACGTACATTTTGGAATTGCCTTAGCTTTTGTTGTTTTTCGTTTTCTGCAAACATGTAATTGATTTCGGCATTTTTTAAACGTTGTGCCATCTCATTACGTTTGTTATCTTCGATTTGATATTGAACTTCTTTTTGGTGTTGCATTTCTTTTATATAAGCTTCGATGCGAGCCTGTTTGGCTGCTTTATCTTTACGTACCTTTTCCTGCTCCTCGGCGGTAAATTTTAATTGCATTGTACTTATGTCACGTCTAATACGTTCTGATTCCAATGCTTTAAAATTGTTGTCCATATTATTTAGATTGCTTACTTCGTTTTCTATCTTTTGCTGTTGTTCATCCGCTAACCTTTTGCTTTGTTCATTTCGCAGAGCATCTAATTTGCTTTTACCTGCATTGTAAACGCAACACAAGCGATCTTCTAAGCCATCAACCATATGGTCTCCTGAAAAAAATATTTATGCAGTTGAAAGGAAGTTTGTAAATCTATTTGTTGCCTGTTTGAGTAAATAATTCAATCCTGTTTAATGCAAAAAATTCGTTTCAAGGAATGCTGCATGAAAAATAAAGGCAACAATTTTTCTCAATAAAGCTACTGATTGATATATTCATAAGAAGTTAATTATTTATTAGTTAACGACCATTAATTTGTTAATTTGGAACATTGAAGATGTCAGGTGGCCGAAACTTATATGCTTATCAACCAAATTTGATGTATAAAAAGAAAATCGTTCTATTTTAAATCGAAATCTGTCGGATGGAAATGTATCATTCCATCGGCTATTATTTGCTCCGCTACATCGTAACAAATGGAAATAATGTTCATACACATTCCAGCTTATCGTGTTTGACTTATTTCAACTAGGAAATTTTTGTAATAGGTTAAGGAATACCGCAACATTTTGCGAAAGAAAACTCTTTCGAGCTTGTATCGCTACAACATGTGAACTCGAAAGCATTTCGAATTTGTATCTCTACAACATGTGAACTCGAAAGCATTTTCTTTCGTTTCGAATTACAGACTAGACCTCCAGGCCGCAAACTATTTAAAAAATAATATATATATATATATATATATATATATATATATATATATATATATATATATATATATAGTATATATTGTATATGCATATAAGAGCACTCACTTAATCTTCGTTGTTCAACCATTTTCATGGCCTCCAAGGCATTTTTACGCAATGCTTCTCTTTTCTTCTCCATTATAGCCTTCTCCTTTTCTATTTGAGCCTTCACCTCTGTATCGGTCACTTGTCTAGCAGCTTGCTGTTCTTTAATTGTTTGTTTCTTTTGCTCATGACGATGTCTTTGGTTTTCGTTAATTGTCTGCAAAAGTTCCTTTTTATAAATATTTGTATTCATGCGCCGTTCATTTAGACGTTGTTGTTCCTCTTCAATCCAATTTGAGGCTTGCTCATTGCATTGTTTTGTCGCTTCATATTCTTGTTTTTTAATGGCTTTTGCAAATTCTTCATTAATGGAACGTTGAACATTACGTGCTCGTAGTACCTCACTTTGAAGAACAGCACTATGCAACGCTCGCGGGCCTGGCTTAAGACGTTCCATAATCTGTTCTGCCTTAGCGATTTTCTCTTGGCGCTTTTGGGCTTCATTTTCCTTAGCCTGTTCGTAGGCTGCGATGCCTGGAAGGAAAATACATTTTTATAAAATATTGCAAATATTGTAAATTAACATTCGATATCTAATATGTTCAATGTGAGACAATTTGTATTTAAATAATTTCTATTTATTTATTTATTTCCAATTCTTTAAAATATTTTAAAGTTTTGAAATGTAACGACAGTATTTATCCGTCAGGAAGGACTGTTGCAAAACTGTTGTTCCTAACAGTTGTTATTATTAAATGTGTGCTTACCTTGTTTAATTTTCTTATCCATTTGCCCTTTAATTTGTTGAAGTTTTTGTTCCTGCGTTCTTGGCATATTGCCTTTAAATTTCGCTACCAATTTGTCACTTTCAGCCTTTAGCTGTTCCTTCGATTTCTTTTCTTCGGCTGCGTCTGCCAACGCTTTTGAACGGTCCGTTGTTGTAGCATTTTTAACAATTTTGTCAAAACGTTGCGATGATATGACAATAGGTTTTTTGCCACGATTTGAGTTTTCTAGCTTAACATCAGCTTCCGTTTGCTTTTTACGCTCAAAAACTTTCGCTTCACAATTTTTTAGCGTATCCGTTGACATCACAATCGAGCAAATTTAAGTAATATTTTTAAATTAGTAATAATTGTTTTAAAAATTTAGAGATTTTTAATTAAAAATAAAATTTGTTAAATAAAACTAACCGGCTGCTGAGTTCAATGTTTTTTGAAAATAAATAAATATTCGTTACCATGGTTGGTTTGTTTTTGGTTTGGTGAATAATATAAAATTAGTGTTAAATAGAGCTCTGTTAAAATAACATAGAAAGTGTTTAATGTTAAAATTTAAAATTTTTCAAAATTAATTGTACAAATAGATATTTTCATATATGAATATCCAGAGAAATATTTAGAATTAAAAATTCAAATAAAATGAAAAATGCTGCAAATAAAAGTTTTGTTGCACTATTTAAAAAATTTACCATATATTTTTTGTAACATGCAGAAAATATATTTTTATTAGTTTTCAAACTGTTACCAAACCAAATAACGTCTATTAGTAAGTATTTAATTATACCGAAGCACCCTGTACTTTAGTGTGTTGAATATTTTACTCAAAAAAAGAATAACTGACAAACTGAATAAAAACGTCTGACAAGGCACTTGCACTGAACATACCGCTTGAAAAAACAAATACTAAACACCTGCCGTTAATTACAATTCCAAAAGACAACTGATCCGTAACATGAGTACATCTCAAATAAGAAAACCAAATTAAGTTAAGAAATAACTAGCTGAAAAGTAAAAATAAAAACAAATAAAAATTGTTGCTGTATTTAGGGAATAAGCAGTATTATTTCAACAAAATAAAAAGTTGGTGGCATACATACATAAATAATTTTTAAGTGTTAAACAATTTCTAACAATTAACTTGGTTTTAAAGAAACAAATACACATACTGAAAATGGAGTCCAATAAGTCAACAGACTTTAAATCAAATGTAATTAATTTAACTAAAATACCGCCAAATGAGTTTGAGAAATGCTTTCAAGATTGGATGGAGCGGGATGATGTTGCGCGATCGTTGCAAGCCAAATTACGTTGCGATTTAATAAAGAATTTTAACAAGACAAATTTAGGTGAGTTTTTATAACAAATGCATTGAGGTGCAGAGTCCATAAGAAACATCATTACAACAATATTTACATATTAAAAAGTTCGTATGCAAGGTGGTTGCTGCGGGTACATTAATACGGTAACAGTTTGTATAAAACTGTAAGAGACTATTTACATTAAGGTTTTTGCCCCCCCCCCCCCCCAAATGCATGAGTCATGCGGCAATAGTTGTAGCACGATATGAAATGCAATGTTACAAATTGACTTCTTCGTTTAAATTTTCTCTTTCGTTTTCTTCTCATGATAAGTCATGTTTAATACACAGCAGTCTTTCTTGAAGCAAGTCTGAGGTGTGAATATTTTTTTGTAAACGAACGCAAAAAACCATATACATACATATGTACATACATAAAAAAATTTGTCGTGTCTGTCACCCGCTTAAAAGTGGTACAATTTTAAAAAAGAGTTTCCGAGACTTGCTTCAAGAAAAAATGATGTGTAAAAAACATGAAATTCAGTGTTGCCGAATCGCGGGTAATTACCCGAATCAGGTGTAATTTTTATCTTCATGTGTAGCGCGTGGGTAATTGCTCTCAGGTGTAGTTCACGGGTAATTTGAAATGTTTTTGTTTTATATAATAAACATATATATAATATAATATATGTATATATAAATAAATAAAATAAAATATAATAAATTATCGTCTGATACCGTTGCTGCACTTATATTATTCAAAGAAGAAAAATGGCAATAATAATTTTCAACCTCTCCTAAACAATAGTAAAAAAGTTCCAATGACCTTATTTTTAGTTTAAGATTTTTCTGTTGCTTTTTATTTTGTAATTTTTGTTTGTATATTTCTCATTAATTACTGTATAGAATAACAAATATTGAATTACTTTTAATGTATTTATTTAATAAATAAATAAATAATATTTCTTTTATAAAAAACTAGCCATAGGATGCATCTCAAAATCCTTACTTGATTCGTATTCAACATGCCAAATGAAAAAAACATATGAGATAGATTGATAATGAACTTCCTTTTTGTTCAATTTTGGAAATTTGCATGAGAGTTAGCATTTATTTTCACCAAAAAAATTATACTTTGAGATAGCAGAATAAAAAAATTTATACAAAACGAGAAAAAATATTTTTTTTGATTCGAAATTTATATTACAGATGACTATTACATAGGGGAGCTTTTTGCCATCGGAAACTCATTTTGACCAAATTTGAGTTGACGTATTTTTAATATACGCTCTCGATATGTTGCATTTCGTTGGGGCTGATACCGAATCATAAGTAGACCTTAAACAAGACTTTTGAAATGTGTCAAATACTTATTTTAATATTGGGTGTAATTCCGTTGAAATCGGGTAATTTTGGCTCCTTCGAGGTGTAATTTTAAATATACATTTTGGTAACACTGATGAAATTATATATCATGTTTCCATAAATCAGGCAAGCGACTAGTCTAGAAAATTTTTATATAAATTTTCCACACGTCAATCATTCGTGATGTGGAAACAGGAAATAAATTGTAGAAATCGGGTACCAGAGGCATTATTATAAAAAATTATTAATTTTAATTAATAAATTTCGAAATGCATGCTAATGTTAGAATCCGAGTCTGAGAAAAATTCAAATTAAATATAAAAAACTTATTTCCAATTTATTTAAAAACGTTCTGAAGAAAAATTATAAAACGAATGAAAAATATTTGAAAGAAAAAACTTAACTTCAAAATATCTTACTATGTTAAAATATTCATGTTGAATATAGAAAGGTGTTTGTTAAAAACAAGTATTATTTTTAACAGCTAAAGCATCAACAAATAAACTTTGTAAATTTCTATTCATTTGAAACGCGTTAAATGAAAATAAAATATTGAAAAAAAATGAATTATTTTTTAAGGCTTATCAACGTTGTTTCTTGCTATGAATTCCATTCAACTCCATACAAGAAAAAAAAAACAAGTTTTCAAATCAAGAAGAAACAATTACATTTTAAAACATATCGATTATTAAAAACAAAAATAAAGAACTCAAAACTTTAATATAAATAGACAGACGAGAATTTTTACTTGTTTTTTTTTTTTTTTTTAAATAATAATTAGTATTTGGCATACTTTTAATTTAATCATATTAATATAATATAAAAATTCATTACAATATTATTTTAGTAATTAATTTAATACACATTCTGTGAAATATTCTTAACAAATTGAACACATTTTTTATTAAATATAAAATCATTCATTTCGTTTTTAATTTCTAAAGGAAGTCCATTATATAGATTAAGGCCCTTGTAAAAAAGAGATCTCTGCATTGCACTTGTAGTTGCATTGTCCAATCTAAAATCTTGAGCGTTGCGCAGCTGATAATGTTGTACGTGTCCCACTAAATTAAGTTTATCGCATAGGTATTTGGGTGCATTTCCAACTTTCATTTTTCGTATGAAGTTTAGAGTGTTAAGTTCTATTCTTTGTTGAATATTAATCGATTTTAATGTATTTAGCATAAGTTGAATTGGTGTGTATGAGGTTTGATAATTACATTATAAATATTAATCGCGGTATTTATAGATAGTTTATTTGTTATTCTTTTAAAATAACCAATTTTTTTTCCGATCTTTTTACATACATATTCAATATGATCATTAAATTTCAAGTCACTGTCTACAACGAAACCTAGGTATTTTATATTTTTTACTTTTTCTATTTCTCTATTATTAATTTTAATTACAACATCGGTGTTTGCATTTATTTCCATTAATTTTGTTTTGCTCTCGTTTAATTTCAATTTATTCATTTTTAACCATTTATTAACTTTTTCTAAGTCGTGCATCATGTTATCTTGACAATTTTTTTCATTTTCAGCAATAGCATAAACTAGTGTATCATCTGCGTATAATACTATTTCACATTTATCTAACACATTTCTCAAATCATTAATATATATTATGAATAGTAGTGCACCAAGAATTAAGCCTTGAGGAACACCATAATCATTATTTGTTGTACGTGATCTTACTTTATTTATTAGCGTTGTTTGTCTTTTGTTCGTTAAATAAGTTTGAAACCACATTAGTTCTTTATTCTGTATACCATACATATGTAACTTTTTTAAAAGTATTTCTCTGTCTATTGTCTCGAATGCTCTTATAAAATCAAGAAAAATTGCTAAAATTTTGCTTCTTTTATCTATTTTTTTCCATCTGTTGACTACATAATTAACTGCTGTTTCACATGAGAAATTTTTTTCGGAATCCTGATTGATATTTTGATAGTATCTCATTCTCCTCTAGATATTTTACCAATTGCATTTTCACCACTTTTTCTATTATTTTCTCACATGTTTTTAGCATATTTATTGGTCGATATTCTTCGCATAATTTTGTCTTATGGACTTTTTCAATTGGAATAACAATTGACTCCTTCCAATTTTCTGGAAAAACTCCTGAACCCAGAGATTCGTTTATTATTTTTGTCAGTACTTTGCCTGTTATATCCCAGTTATCCAAAATTAATCTTGTTGTTACTTTATTGTAGTCAGGTTTATTATTTAATGATTTACATATGTTTCTTAATTCATTTTGACTTATTAAACAAAATTTGAAATTGTTATTTATCACTGTTACGTTACTTATGTATTGAACATTTTCTATACTATTTCTAATTTCTTCTATGCTATCGATAAAAAAATTATTAAACTTATTAGCAATCACATTATAGTTCTTATACTCTATATTATTAAATCTTACAGTTTGTATCACAGATCGGTTCTTTTTTAACACTTAGTTTTTTATTTCCATCCACATTTGTTTCGGGTCTTTTGTACTGATTATTTTATTTTTTATGTATTTATTTTTTTCTCCGTTTATTTTGGTTGTATAGTTGTTTCTTACGGCTTTATAATTGTTCCATGCCTCAACAGTATTTTCGATTTTTGCTTATTTGATATTTTCTAATTTTTTCTTCTACTAAAAACTTGCATTTGTTTAATTTTTGAACAGGGCAATTATGAATAAAATTCCGCGAGAAATTTTTCCTTTTCCTTTTTTGTTTTCCCTATTACTTGCTATTAGTTGGTATTGTTTCCCGCGAAAAATTGCTCGCGGAATTTTGTTCATAATTGTCCTCAATATAAAAACGCTCATTTTTGTTTTAAAACTCCTTTGTTATAAAAATAATAATGTTATATATTCGCGTTCCCACAAAATACAGCAAATTCAAAAGAAACGTTTTGCTTTTTTTTAAATGTCCCCAAGTTGTTTGTCATTCGTGACTTTAATTTTAATATTGAATATTATTCTCAAATAAATCAACGAAATTGTGGGTCATATAAAATAATTAAGACTATGGGTAATAATTGCAATGCAAAAAAGTTATTAAAAACATTTGAAATAGAAGGTTTTATTGAAATTTTGTAACATGCGCTTCCTAAGAATACCTTTTTCGTTACTTGACTAATTTATTCGAAAAATTCAGATGAATGTTGAATATAAAAAATGTCGAAAAGAAAACGAATGTTTCAGTTGTAATAATTTAGGTCGCAATTAATTCAGTTATTTTAGATCATTTTTCTATCAAACATTTCTATTGGAATAAAAAACAAATTTCAGTTTTTTGTTTTCAATATATCGAGCCTTATTTTAGATTTTATCGTAAGCGACATTTTATCGAAAATCTACTTTTTTATTGAAATTAAAATTTTATGGGCCTAACCATGGTTTAAAATTATCAAAATGCCAAAACTGTTGATAACTTTTAAGATACAGGCTGTACAATTTAATCGTAAGCGACATTTTACGTACAAAAACATATTTGAATATTTAAAAAGGAACCTTCTCCTGAAAACTTTAATTTTTGTCGCTTACGATAAAATCGAAAATAAAGCTCGATATGTAAATGTTAGACCGAATCTATCGTTGAGAGGAACTGGCTCTAAACTTTAATTATAAAGAAAAATAAGCATGCAAAAATTGTAGTTCGTGACTTGTTTATTTGTAAGGAATTTGTTGTGGTACTTTCTAATATCTGATTTCGGTTTTTTGTTATTTAAAAAATTTAGCCGAACTTTGGCCTCGACGTCGGTTTAAAAACGTGACTTATGTGAAATAATACATTTTATTTTTATTTTTTTTATTTTTAGGTAAACATATACTATCCCATACGATGACTTCGTCGGGAGGATCTACAATGCGATTAACGCTTTCACCTTTGGTTTTGGCCTTAAACACTTTAGTGGCTGAATTTCTTTATGCTCAAAATTGTCATTTCACCTTGTCAGTATTTTGTACGGAAATACCATATCGCAATACACTACCGGATTTTGAAAGTATGCGAAGATTTCGCTTTAACCATGAAGAGATTTTCGAAATATGGCAAGCGGTGACAGGCTCTGAAGCCAATAAAACGGATTTAAAGAAAAGTATAATACAAAATTATGAAACAAATACTAATACATCATTATTATTGCTTATAATAAAAAGTCTTCTGCAAAAACATCCCTTGGAGCCGTTGAAAAGAAATGCGGAAGTACAAACTGATATTAAAGAAAAATCGCATAAATCAACTTCTGCTCAGGCGACAAATCTTCTGGAGAAGAAATCTTCTAAGGCAACAGCTAAAGATGATAATCTGGATCATATTAATAAATATTTGTTAACATTATCGGAAAAAGTTATCGAAATGACAAAAGAGTTTGAACAATTTACCAAACAAAAGCATGAATCAAGATCGCGGCGCACCTTAAGTTCTCGACAGTATTATACGCTTAATAAAAGTTTGGAACGTATAACGGAAAATATGAAAGCAGCGTCCCAGACAAAGCGTAAAAATAAACGTTTAACGAATATAGTAGAGTCAATAGATAATTTGACGCAGCAATTTGGCAAGTGCGCCCAAAATTTCGATAATGTTACAAAGTTCTTAAATGGTAAAGAAACTAAGCCTGTCAAGGAAAAACTTGGACGTGGCAAAGTGAAACTAAAGGAAAAGCAAACGGAAACAGACGAGCAAGAGAAATCATATAACGATTGGATATA
Organism: Tachina lurida; assembly: GCA_944452675.1. Taxonomy (NCBI): domain Eukaryota; kingdom Metazoa; phylum Arthropoda; class Insecta; order Diptera; family Tachinidae; genus Tachina; species Tachina lurida. Next base: position 93,241,030 of record OX101755.1, read on the forward strand.
TGAAATGCGCCATACGGAAAATGGCAAAAGATTTTTAAATAAAGTAAGTATTAATTAAAAAAATAAAACATAAATGCTTTCTCATCAAAATTATTTCATCTTCAATATTTTCTCATTCTTCCAGGTGGAACACTCTTTGCGTAAAGCTTTAACCAAATATCTAGATCAATTACAAAGTGAAACGGATATAAAATTAAAACACTTGAAAAGTCTAATGAGACTGCACTATGAGCAAAAGCTAACAAAGGTAAGTTACGCTCTAATAAGAGTAAAAGGTTTTTAATTCTCTTATAAAGACTTACATCGTTATTTGTAAACAATTTTAAGGATAAAGCATTCCTTAAACAAATGATTTTCTCATACAAAATGCGTGCTTTAAAAAAAACCTTAACTTAAAGTTAATAATCGTTTATGATTACTTGCGTTATCTTTTAGCATTTATTGCAAGACCCGAAAACAAATTTGGAAGAATCAAGGATATGTAAAGATAATATTGAAAAGAAGTTGCAACAATTTGAACGAAAACAAATGGAATTGGTGCAAAAGTTACACGAATCCTCCTTAGAGTTGAAAGAGGCACAGGTAAGGCAAAAGCCGAAAAGTCCCACACTAGCCAAGGGAGAGGTAAGGACATGAAAAATTAAATACAATTTACTTCAGAAATTTAATTTAAGAAATCTTCAAAAAGTTTCGCCGAAAACAAGATGATCTAAGTTTTGAACAAATTTTGACGCCAGCACTCATAGAAAATCATTCAATTACACAAGACTTAAAATCTGATGAGGTTCAAGAGTCTCAAAATGTTAATATCGAAAATATGGACGTATCGCAGGTAAGCAAATTTGTTGGTATGTTAAGTTTTTGTCCTTTTTATTTGAAAATATTTATGTATATTGCAGTTTGATGAAAATGTACAACAGGAAAAAAGCTGTAATGCAATATTTACAACTGATGTTGTAACTAAAGAAAAAGCAACACAATTCTCAAGTGATGTTTCAACAACTCAGGAACAAATCTTAGATTTAGCACATAATATTGCGGAACAAGGACGTTCGGTAGATCACATTATTTTTGATGCAAAGTGAGTAGTAGTACTTTTTTATTAATACCTTTGAAATTATTAGAAACAAGCCCTCACAACACAAGAACTGCAATTATTTGTTTTTATCACAAAGCACACATGTTCCTTTATCACAATTTTATATTGGATGCACTTGCACAAAATTTAAAAAGCATTATTGAGATACCATATTGGCTAATATTTGTTATACAACTCTGCTTATTAGTTCTACAATTATTTTTTGAAAGTTCGAACTATTTTCTGGAAAAAAAAACTCTGAAAAATTTGGATACTGCCAGTTTATTTAACTCAAGATCGCGTCACTTTTAGAGCTCAATTTGTGTGTAAAGTTTCGGAAAAATCGCTCAAATAGAAGCACGAAATATTATGTTAAGCTGTAGTGGGCATGGTCCCGCCCATTTTTTTAAGGACTAAATTATTTTATTATAAGATGTAGTGGAATAAGTAGAATTACATATAATTTACTAAACTTTGATGGTTGTGGCCACGCCCCTTTTTTTAAATACATGCAGTATTATTAATTTTCTACAGCTCAGAGTATATGCAAAGCTTCATAAAAATCAATTAAGTGGAATCACATGAAATATAAAATTAAATTTTAATGGGTGTGGCCACACTCACTTTCTTAAAGCAAAATCTTGGTGTACTCCAAGTTTCAAAACAACGACGTATTCCCAGTTGCGTAAAGATTGGTCAAGTAGAATCCCATGAAATATAAGGTTATCTTTTACTGGGAGTGGCTCCGCCCACTTGTTTTGGCTTCGAAATTGTGTCATTATAGAAGCCCAATGTCTTAAGTTTCGCAGCAATGGAAAAACAAAATTTGTGGGCGTGTCTCGCCCACTTTTTTGACATTGGGACCAACTGGAAGCTATGTATATTCTCTCAGCCAAAAAAAATTTAAAATCGGTTAGTTTTATTATTATTGTTCGAACTTCATTTGTTTCTATATTTATGATTTGACTAGGTTAAAGTTCGTATCGCTTTGTAAGCCAAGTTACATGTGATAATTATAACATATAACACCAAAGTTGTAAATATTCTAACAAACACTAGTAAAACGGAACAACTTATTGTTTTCGGAGGTCACTACACTTTTTTTTTGCGTTTGGTCCTCTGTGTGTGGTGTCAGTTGATGTAGACTTCTGCTTTATATACTCAGTCGTTATTGCAAATGGAATATGTGAATTGTTTTGATTCATCGTATTACAATTTGCTGAAATAAAAGCTCAATTTTACCTTCTCTAAAAAAAAGTAAATTAAAAATTAACACTGCCTAGCTCTAACAATAATACTGCTTTAAGTCCCAGTCCAGATTTGCAATTTTTGTTGCAGCAACTTTTTATTTTTTAGTACAAAAGAGCGAGAGAGGAATACAAAAAGGATATCTTTCTATTTCAACACTCTCACACATATTAAAGAATTGCTGCAACAAAAATTGCAAGTGTGGACCGGGACTAAGTGATATACATACATATGTACATATCGTTACCTTAATATACAAATGCCCTAACTCATTATTTTTTTCAAATCGTTTATTTCGATGGAAAAACATCTAATGTATAGAAAATGCAAAAATCTCGATCTCACAAAAATAATGAGTTAGGGCCTTTCTATATTAAGGTAACGATATGTATGTACATATGAAAGTTTTTCTCATAGTCCTCGCTTTTTTAAAACTTTCAAAGTTAAGTTCGAACTTTCTTCATTGAATTAAATTATTTTAATTTTATTTATTTTTTTAACTATTTTTGTTTCCAATTACTTTATGTAAATGTAAATGTATTTATGTATGTACTAGAAGTGAGCGCAAGCCATAAAAAGTGCACAGTATTGTATTTTTTTTCAAAAGCGAATACTGTTTGTAGTGGTGATCGTAATTGAGTGTGAAGCAAAAATGGAGAACAAGGAAACCAAAAACATACAAAACCATTGTACAACAGTTGAATGGACAGTAGTGTCAAGTGTGCAATATTTTTAATATACACTTCATAGTGCACCATACTTCATTTCACAGACTCAAAATTTCATAAATTTTTTAGTGATAATAAAACTTTTTGCAATTACATACATATATCCATTGTGAAAGATATTATTTTTATTTTACTATTTATTTATTTTATGTTTTAGTCTTAAATTAATAAATTATAAAACTTAGAACAGTGTCGCATGCGAACTAACACGCTCAAATAATATACATACGTTGTTTGTTTTTTATTTTACACATACACATATTTTTACACTTGTGTGCTCATTTTACAATTGTCATTCGGTGTGCACTAGTGAAATATGCTTCGACACTACAATAACTAATGCCCTCGCTGGGCAGATAAACAAATGCTGTTGCATGCTTTTGATAAAATTGAATACCAGTTTTAGTGTTCTCATAAAATCAAGAGCACAAAAAAGAGAGAACAATTCAATACTGCACATCATGAATACTAAGCGAACAAACATATTGTGCACAGCTCTAGTAGTTACATATTAAAATTTCTCTCATAGTCCTCGCTTTTTTAAAAATTTCAAAGTTAAGTTCGAACTTTCTTCATTGGCTTAAATTATTTTTATTTTATTTTTTTAAACTATTTTTGTTTCCAATTACTTTATGTAAAATTAGTGAGTTATTTTTTTTTATCGAAAAGCTTGTTTTAAAAATTACAAACATATACGAAATTATAATTCCTATTTGCATTCGATTAAGATTACGCATTCAACAATTGGAGAATGAAAGCAATCAATTGGAACAAAACTTTCAATCCTATTTGGAGCGACGTAAACGTTCCCAGCAAGAATATAATAGTAAAGAAAATATAACCAGTATATATCCAATTCTCAAAGACTTGTGTCACATAACAAGTGCACGTTTTCGGCAAGAGCGAGGAAAACCCACAAATCTTCAAAATGCTCAAGATGACGAAGAATTCGATAAAGAGCTGCGATGTCTGCAGGAACTGCAGCAAATGCAAATGCATGACACTACGAATGATAAACAAAAAACTGCGAAAAGTGAGAGTTCTACATCATCGTTGGAAATTAAAAATGCCATACTCGAAGCCAAATTGAAATTTTTCGAACATGAAAATATCATGCGAAAATGCAGAGAACAAGAAGAGGAAATACGAAACGGTAACTTACTGCAAAAACAGCTGGAAATGTATACCGAATTACAAGAACAGCCGGATTTCGATCATTATAATAAAACCGAAGCTGAAATCTTTAATAAGAATAAACTTGAAATTAACTTAGAATCCAGTTTATCGGAAATCAATATTAAAGATAAAACTTTAGATGAAGAACATGATATAGATTTAAGTCCTATGACAGAACAAAAATCTCAAAAAACCCCAACTAGTATAAGAAGAGAACTGTTCCCAAAACTAATGGAAAAAAATATTACAGAAACTGCTGCTTCTCGCCAAGATTTACAAAATTATTCAAAATATCATGAATCCTCCAACATACGCAATGATGCAAAAGACGAAAATATAACTCAAAGGACCACGAAAAAAACTGGCACAACTGCCAAACTAATAAAACAGTCAATGGCCAAAATGCAACAGTTATTCGAACAACAAACACAATCTCAAGCGACTTTGAGAGATATGGTGAATGAGTTGCAACAAGAAAAAGTTTTGCAAAAAGAGGAAACCACCACCAGACTTTCACTACGTTCCAATGATATTTGGGAGAAAAGTTTTAACACTACAGTGACATCAACAACTACACTTGCAACGAATGCCACCAAAACTAGCGAAGAAAGTGAAATGAAAAATGCTTCAATACTAAAACGCATAACCAAGACATCAATGCCTGCTCTTTTAAATTTATCTAGTGAGAGTGAGGATGATATGGATGCAAAACAGCCAGAAATTTTAATGACGACTGATGCACTGAAACGACTAGACCAAGAGAAAAGTGTGACAAAAGAACCGAAAGCAATTTATGAAATAAGCGCTTCTTCCGAATCCAGTGAATTACATACACCACGTCCTCTTAATAAAAACCACCAAAAGTTGGAAGCCAATGCGCAACAGGAATTTGGTCAAATTATTGATGCCCCAGACGTGCCCGATTTGAATTTATACAGTCCCAGCAATGACAAGGAAATCGGCGAAGTATTCACAGAAACCAATCGAACGTTCGCCCCAATCGATGTGGAGTTCGGTGAAAGTTTTTCATCACAATCCAGTTCAGATTTGGAGATCTCAACGGGCCATCCGAACAAAGATGCTAAAAATCTTGCTGATGATAGTGAAAGTGAATTTTGGGCTTAAAATTAAGAATATACATACATACATACATACATAAATATTTACTGCAAAACAATAAGTATTACATATATTTTTGGAAAATATAATTTTGCAATTTGTTATAAAAATAAATTTAATAACAGATTCAAAGAGAATTCAATGAAATGAACTCATTTTGTTATGAAATCCCAACCTGTAAGAAACATGTGTGTATTTTGCAAGGCAAGTTTACATATATCAAGGCGAATTCATATTAGTTGACCTTATTGTTACAATAATACAACAATACTAAATACAACATGCAATTCGTCTGCCTTCAAAAAACCCCATCTGTCAAAAATAGTTGACTAAACTACCTATACATACATACATATTTATAAAATACATACACTTTTCAATTTAAATGTAAACAAGCATTAGATAAAAGAAATGATTTTGACAGTCGGGGTCTAAAGCAGTTCAATTAGTCCTCGAACACCTGATAATCATCTGGACTGTTAAGGTCACCAGTTATCAATTCGCCTTGGTTTATATAAGGTATACTCGGCTCAATTCGCTTAGACAAATTTATACTTTTGACGTCAAAAAAATTTTCTGAAAAAATTTGTATTCACATCCAACGTATATTCAAATTACAAGCGGCGAAAATAGTCACCTGATCGGCTGCAACCACCTAGTATGGATCAGTGATCGGCAATGCATAGTTTTTTCGCTATTCATACTGACTAATGAAATTTTAAATATAAGTGAGTAGACATCATTTAAACTCAACTACTCTGATTTACGCATACTCACGATGACATTGATTTATAAGTATAGGTTGAAATAAATATCCCTGTAGGAAATGCGGATAGTGCAACTGTAGTGATTTACGAGTGACATTGTCAGTAGTACTACTGTCCAGGTGCACCCCAGCCAATGTAATCACCTATTGACATTTAACATTAGCTTATCATTGAAAATCCACCACTACACTGTAGTACTACTGACTAAGTAGTTCCTTTGGGACCACATAAAGACATTGGAACCAAATACTCACTAGTAAATTTGTAAATTTTAAGGGCTCTAGTTTACAATATCGATATTTCCTTGCGCATTGTCAATAATAAAATTGTAGTGATTTAATAGTGATATTGTCAATAGTACTACTGACCAGGTGTACCCCAGCCAATGTAATTGTCTATCTACCGGTATTCTTTCACGACCATATGGAGACATTTGAACTAAAGATTCACTAGTAGATTTTAGTGATCCTCGTCTAAAATTTTATAAGGGTTGGGGCAGCAAACTTAAATACGTACATACATATGTACGTAAGTTTTTAACATTATTGCGTAGCATAATAAAAAAGAAAAACAAACTATTGACCCGTTCATTAATAATGGCAACAAAAATACTCTAGAACTGTTGTCTATAAAGGAAAGTTGTCGACATTTCAACTACTGAAATTGTCGCTAGTGAAAAGAGTGTTGACTTCTAAGCTGACTAGAGGGTATGATATTATAGTCATACCACACTCACACTCATAAATGACCTCAGTTTGATTTCTTATTGCAGGAAAATACATACTGCCAGTTTATAGAAGCCATGTAAAAATTCTCGTCTGTCTATTTATATTGAAAATAAAAACAAATTTGAGTGCTTTTTTTTTAGGTTTTCAATATAAATAGGCAGACGAGAATTTTTACATGGCTTCTATAAACTGGCACTTATACTACTCACATTGATTCAGCTCACTCCACTCATGCATGTATGTTTATTTAAAACTTTAGTAACTAAACAGTTTGCAATACAATATTTAGTAGTAAATATGGTTGTTTCTCAATTCCTACAAAAATAAAAAAACAAAATAAAAAAGCAACATAGAAACACATAACTTCATAATGAGAACTTTAATTTTCATATGCGAAGTTTGTATTGTGAATCATACTTAATTTGCATCGTCCATAGGCATTGAGTTAAGGAGAGTTGAAATCTACAACGTCATAAATGTTGCTAAACATGAGTTCCATGCGCACGTCAAACTTTCGAGTGAATATGATTCATAGACAACATTGTAAAAGGTATGAGTGCGCATGAGTACACAAAATTATAAGTTATGATTTAAGTCTACTCACTTTTTCACTACTCATTGCTGTTCTCTGGTATGGATTCGCCTTGGGCATATTCAAGGTATACTCTACTTAATTTGCTTTGAACAATTTATACTTCCGATGTCAAAAAAAAAAAATGTACTGAAAAATGTGAAATCTATCTGACACTTCACTTGAGTCACTTGAGCAGTTGAGGCCTTCTGATATGGTGTTGCCTTGATTTATATTCGTTAGTATGAAAATTCCTGCTGTAAAAAAGTTTACGAACGTTTCATTTGATTTTGACACCACAGAAACTGGCAGCTGATCATCATCATCTGCTGAAATAAGGTCACCAAGTGGATTTTTTTGGATATCTTTAAAAGCGTGGTATAAAATCAATGCGAATTCACTTCCACGTAATGATTAAGGCGAATTGATACCACATGATCTCGATTTGCAATTCTGTATATTTGACTTGTTTATTTGTTAGTGTAAAATTTCCTGCTGTCAAAAAATTTCCGAACGTTTTGCTTTGATTTGACAGCAGAGAAATTAACAGCTGATCATCAACTGGTGAGTTGAGATCAGAATAAAGGCGAATTCATAACAAGTGATCTGGGCAGATCAGGTGGGGAGTATATCTTTCCGATGTCAAAACAAAAATTTATAAACAAACATCGCGTCTTAAATGTCAAAATACACGTTTTTGAATTTGACGTAACAACTAATTTTGACATGGGAAAACGACAATTTTCAAAGTGAATTCAAGGTAGTCTGCCTTATATGAATATGCCTTGCATGTCCGATTATTTTATTTTTAATAGAAAATAAGATAACTGCCTTAACAAGCACTTGTTAACCGCACTTTCCAGGTAACAGTGAGTCTATACCTGATAAATTTCTATCATGATAAAAAAAGTCAAATCGTTATAAAGAGAAAAATTTACCTCGACCTCGATTCAAACATTTAAAACCATAGCATTGCCCCAGTGTAACTGTTTGGTGTGCCTTATCCACGCATGAGATAATTGGAGCATTTTTTTTTCGAAAATGCTCGAGGCCAGGCGACTAATGTCAATGGTGAAAACTATCGACGCATGATTCCGGAATTATTTTTGCCAAACCTGCGAGCTCATCCATCGTACTCTTCATACACGTGGTTTCAACAGGATGGGGCGACTGCACACACAGCCAGAGCTTCGATGAATTTGCTTCGGGGAAAAAACTGATCAGTCGCTTTGGGGACATCCTATGGTCAGCGAGGTCGCCCGATCTAACTCCCATGGATTTTTTTTTATGGGGCTACCTCAAAGAGAGGGTTTATAATGACAATCCTCTATCTCTTGCAGCGTGTGTCGCGGAACACAAGGCTCCGTTTTTAACAGTGTGTTCAACTCGACGGAAGACATCTGAATGACATACTCTTTAAAAAATAATAAAATGCGCATTTCCATACCATCGTTCAATGCTCTTAATAAATATTTGTGTCAATTATTACGTTTTTCATTTAAGTTTGAAAATATAAATCTGCTATCAGACACCCTGTACATACATACGTACATATTACAAAACACTTGCAAATTTAAATTTGAAGAATTCTGGTGGTCTACTCTGTAATTCGAAACGAAAAAAATGCTTTCGAAATTACATGTTACAAGCATACAAATTCGAAAGCACTTTCTTTCGTTTCGAATTACACAGTAGACCCCATGATCGTTTCCCAATCATTTATTTCCTTTTTCATATAATTCTTCATATTAAAACATACAAATTTAGGTTGTTCTTACTGGTGATATATGATATTCTTTTTGCACCTGTTGCACCCGTGATGGTGCAATGTTGGCATTTGTAATATCTTTATGTTGCGCCAGCCTTTCAATTTCTTGCACTATGGGATGCAGCTTTAAATGAATGAGGGAGTTTATGGAGGGAATATCTGAGGTAACTGTGTGGGCATTAAGATTGTGGACAATGTGTTGATTGGGTATGGTAATACTGATTTGTTCTTCAGCGATGTGATCTTCATTGTTATTGATTACTTGAGGTAATTCTTGATGAATTTGCTGCACAACTCCTTCGATGTTGGAAGGTACAATTGGTTTGCCATGCACATCTTTCTTTTCAACTTGGGCAACATAATGATTTACCACTTGGGGTACATGGTGATGAATTTTTTGAACAATGTTTTTAACGTCAGCAGGTATGACCAAGGTTTCTTGAACATTATGTTCAGCTACTACAGAATTTACTCGATTAATGTGTTTAATTATTTGTGGAATATGCTGATGAATTTGTTCTACAATACCTTGAATATGTGCTGGAACAGTGGGTTTCTCTGAATTTGTTTTCTTATCAGACGGAGCAACAACATGTTGCTTGGTTATATGGTGATTATGTTCAACAGTTTCTGGGATATATCCATGTAATACAGAAGTTTCTTTAACAGGTTTTTTCTGATTTATTTCTTCTACAGTAAGCTCTTGATTTTGATCTTGACCTATGAGAGGAACTATAGACTTCCTTTGCTCTATTTTATTGCCACCCTGAGCAACATATTCATTGCTAACTTGACTTTGAGCGCTGTCTAGAACTACTTGCTCTCCTTCTGCATGTCTTTTGGGAGTCTGTGCATCAACAACATGTGCCTTGTGCACAACTTTTTGAACTTCCGCTACATGTTGTTTTACAACTTGTGGTACATGTTGATGAACTTGATGTACTATGCCTTGCAACTGATTAGGCACTATGGGACTTTTTTTATTGCTTTTATCTTTCACTGGAGCTATATGTTGTTTCAAACTTATAAAAGGAGTTTGTCCCGCAATTCCTTGTGTTTGTTCAAATAGCAGAGTATTTTCTTTGTCAGACTTATCTGTAATATTTTGTTTATGGCCGAAAACTTCAGGTTCGTGTTGCCCAATTTTGCTATTGATGGCAGCAGTGTGTTTGTTATTTGCTTGACTTTGTACATTTGTGTTTTGTTGCTTTGCATCATGATGATTTTCTGTTTTAACTTCAGCTACATGTTGCTTTAAAACTTGCGGTACATGATGATGAACTTGTTGCACAATACCTTGAACGCGTTCATTTACTACCGAAGCTTCTTTATGATCTTTTTTTTGAGCTAAAGCAATATGTTGATTAATAACTTGGGGTACATGATGATGAATACGTTCCACAAGTTTTAAAATGTTTTCCGGTATTTCAATTACTTTCTTTTGAACTTTTTGAATATTTTTATTAATTACTTGTGGAACATGATGATGAATTTGCTCGACAACAGCTTGAATATGTCCTGGAACTAAAGGTTTCTCCTCATTACTATTTTTGTCATTCTGTAAATGCGGAATATTAGCATGAATCTGTTGAGAAATGTGCTGAGGAACTATTGGCTTATCTTGGTTTTCTTTGTGTTGAATTTGTGGAACATGTTGGCTTTCGGCTGGAAGTATATTTGCAGGACAGTCTTTGCAGTTTTCAGCAATATGTGGCTGGACACGTTTTGTGTTAATATGCTGGTGCTGTTGCTTTTGGCCAATAGCTTCGCTTGTGCTGCTAGAAAGTTTTTGAGTACTTTCCATAGTTTTTGTATGCTGAGGATTATGTTGCTGCTCATGTTGTGCAACTTTTGTTTCCTTATCACTAAAAGTTAAAGTTTGGCCACTGGCAATGGAACTACTTTGTTGCTTATCCTTCAATTCATTTTTGTAAGCAATTTGCTTATTTATAACTTGTGGAATATGACTTTCAGCTTGTTTCATTATAGTTTTAACATGTTGCTTTAATTTCTGAGTTTTATCAACCACGAATGTCGCTGCAGCTAAAGTGTGAGTGGAATTTAATTTTTTGTTGTGTTTTTGTTGAGCAACATGTTGCAATATTTTGCTAATGTGGCTTTTGATGAACTTTCTTATATTTTCAGGTACTTGCTGGTAAGTTTTTGTAGGTTTCACAATTTCAACTTTAACTTTTATTTCTTGAATTTCTTTTGGTACTATTGGTATTTGTTGCTTAACAGAATCCTTGATATGTTGGGGTGTATGATGACGGCCTTCCTCTTGTTTGGTTAATGGCGAAGTTGTTTGCTCCACAGCATAACAGCAGCAAAGAAGAGCTAAAATAATTTTAAAATTATATTTTTATCATATAAGTAAAATAATCTTTCCAAGAGTTCTTACCAAGTAATATAACAAATTTCATGCTGTAACCCTTGCAAGATTAAATCAAAGACTGCTTTGTTTCTGGGCTTTGTAAAACTTTTTTATACTTCTTCAAATTTCAAAGGCTTTGTGTAAAAAATAAGTTATTTTGTTTTTATTTTGTACTTTACATTTCTTCCAAAAATACATTTTCTCCCTTGTTGTCGAATATTTATGCTAATGAGTACGAAATTAAGTTCTTGAACTGTTTGCAGTTACTTTAAAAAACTTTTTAAAAAACTGGTTTTAAAACGTTCAACAGCAGTGAAATAAACCCTGTTTAAGTTTAATAATCTTTAAATAAAATGATACAGGTGTTTTAAATTGGTTATTGTTATTAATTATGTGTGGCGTCGTCATGTATGAATATTATTAAGAATTTATAGATCTTATGCAATAATTGAAGCACAGTCGCGAATAACGTTGTAAATGACAATTTAAGAAAAACCAGTTTTTTCACAGATTACCAGTTACATAACTCTCTTGCGTTGTTCAAACATCAAACCATCCAAAATTATGCATCTGATCGCCGTCAAAATACAATTACAATCAGTCAGTCAGTGGAAAACTTTGTAAGTAACTAATAAATCATGCAAAAAAAATTGTCGAAAATAATTGATAAATGTAGCAGAGATACAACAAGTAAGAGTGCTATATTCGTCTGTGCCGAATCTTATATACCCTTTACCAACGTACGTACATATATATAGTATGCAGACACATACATACATATTTGTTTTGTGAAAAAATTTATAATTTTTTTAAAGTTTCCATCTTTGGAGCTGTAATTTTAATTTTTCAAATTTCATACGCCAAACTTTTCTTTCAGAAGCATAAAATATATTCAATTTATAAAGAAAAAGAAAAAAATTTAGACCTATTTAATTTTACATAACACAAAAGCGTGAGTTTTCCAACCAACCCTGGAGTCATAATTTTGGATTTTTCTGATTATTGATACCGATCTAGTTTTTTAAAAAATACATAAAATATGTAAAGTAAACGAAGCAAAAACGAAATAAGAAAAAACTTAGTTTAATTTAATTCCTTTAATATTAAAAAATTCAGTAAAGTGCGACTTTGACTCGAGCAGTTTTTTTCAGTTTAAACGATTTTTTCAGTTTTGTCGCTTTTTTCTCATTTTGGCCATTTTTTTCTGTTTTTTTTTCATTTTGGCGATTTTTTTTCTGTTTTTTGGGGGTTTATTTTAATTTTGGCGACTTTTTTTTTCATTTTGGCGATTTTTTTGGCAATTCTTTTTCCATTTTGGCGATTTTTTCCTATTTTGGGATTTTTTTTCATTTTGGCGATTTTTTTTTCATTTTGGAGATTTTTTTTCTGTTTATGGGGCTTTTTTTATTTTGGAGATTTTTTTCATATTAGCGATTTTTTTTCATTTTGGCGATTTTTTTCCGTTATTTGGGGTTTTTTTTGTTTTGGCGATTTTTTTTTCATTTTGGCAATTTTTTTTATTTTGGCGATTTTTTTCTCTTTTTGGGGGTTTATTTTCATTTTGGAGATTTTTTTCCTTTTGGCGATTTTTTTAATATTTCGATTTTTTTTATTTTGGCGTTTTTTTCATTTTGGCGATTTTTTTTCATTTTGGCGTTTTTTTTTCATTTTGGCGATTTTTTTTTCTGTTTTTTGGGTTTTTTTTTTCATTTTGGAGATTTTTTTCATTTTGGCGATTTTTTCCTTTTTGGCGATTTTTTTACTGTTTTGGGGTTTTTTTTAATTTTGGCGATTTTTTTTCTGTTTTTGGGGCTTTTTTCATTTTGGAGATTTTTTTAATTTTGGCGAATTTTTTTTTTTATTTTGGCGATTTTTTCCTGTTTTTGGGTTTTTTTTCATTTTGGCGATTTTTTTCATCTTGGCGACTTTTTTCATTTTAACGATTTTTTCCTATTTTTTGGGGTTTTTTTTCGTTTTGGCCATATTTTTCGTTTTGGCGATTTTTTTTTCATTTTGGGGTTTTTTTCATTTTGGCGATTTTCTTTCATTTTAGCGATTTTTTTTACTGTTTTGGGGTTTTTTTTAATTTTGGCGATTTTTTTCTGTTTTTTGGGCTTTTTTCATTTTGGAGATTTTTTGAATTTTGGCGATTTTTTTTATTTTGGCGATTTTTTCCTGTTTTTGGGTTTTTTTCATTTTGGCGATTTTTTTCATCTTGGCGACTTTTTTTAATTTTAAATTTTTTTCTTTTTTTGGGGTTTTTTTTCGTTTTGGCCATTTTTTTCGTTTTGGCGATTTTTTTTCACTTTGGGGTTTTTTTCATTTTTAAGGATTTTCTTTCATTTTAGCGATTTTTTTTACTGTTTTGGGGTTTTTTTTAATTTTGGCGACTTTTTTCTGTTTTTGGGGCTTTTTTTCATTTTGGAGATTTTTTTAATTTTGGCGATTTTTTTTTATTTTGACGATTTTTTCCTGTTTTTGGGTTTTTTTCATTTTGGCGATTTTTTTCATCTTGGCGACTTTTTTTCATTTAAAATTTTTTTTCTTTTTTTGGGGTTTTTTTCGTGTTGGCCATTTTTTTCGTTTTGGCGATTTTTTTTTCATTTTGGGGTTTTTTTTCATTTTGGCGATTTTCTTTCATTTTAGCGATTTTTTTTAATTTTAGCAATTTTTCCGGTTATTCGCGATTTATTTTAGTCTTAGAAATTTTTTTTGTAATTTGGTGCTTTTTTTCGTTTTAGCGATTTTTTTTTTGTTTTTTGCGATTTTTTTCGGTTTGGCGATTTTATAATTTTTTGTTTTTTTAGTTTTACCGTTTTTGAAAATTTCAAGAGTTTTGCTCTTACGGTTTCCAAGATACAGCAAGTTGTCAAAATTGCATATCAAAAGTGCATTAACTGACGGAACACCCTTTAATTTAAATTTTTGGAAATTTTAGTGTTAATTTTTGAAGTCTGTATAAAAATACACTAACCTTACAAATTTCAAGTGTATATACATACATACATACAATTGTATGTATATTACATGGGATTTTAACATTTTTCGTTGCTCGTTTTGCAACACCCTTTAATTTCCAGCTCTCACGCATTTGTTGTTGTAGCGGCCAAAGGGTTACACACTGTGTCCAAATTTCAGGTCTCTAGCTCTTACGGTTCTCGAGAAAATACTAATATAGTTTTAGACATAGTTAATTTTACATGACACAAAAAGTTAAAGTTTTCCAACCCTGGAAACGTCTTTTTAAATTTTTTATATTTTTTCAATTTAAAATTCCAATTTTAGTCATACTGAAGTGTAAAATAAGTTTTTTTATTAAAAAAAAATAAAAATTTGTTTTCGGTAGTTACTTTTATATGGCAAAATAAAGTTTAAGTTTTCCAGCTCTGCAATGGTCTGCTCGATTATGCTGAATTTCAATACCAATCTATTTTGGAAAATTTCTGTCACACCAGTCCAAGAACGAAGTCTCTAGCTCTTCTGGGAGCTTCGGAAAACCGATTTCACGTACAGACAGACGGACAGACGGACAGACGGACAGACGGACATCGCTTATTCGTCTTCCCTATGCATAAGGATCCAGAATATATATATTTTATGTGTCGCTTATTGATATTATAGAAATTACAAACGGAATGACAAACCTATATATACCCTTTTACCATTTTTGTTGGTAAAGGGTATAAAAAGAAAAGATAATGCTAGTTATCATTATTTTTGATACGCTAAGAAAATGTAAAAGAGAAAAACAATCTTGCCTTAAAATACGTTTTGTGGCTCTCCTGCAAAATCATTATTTTGTCACTTAAAACGTTATTCGCGGCTCACCTTCAATTGTCAAATGCGCAATGGTTTTTCCAATTTTTTAACCACTTTATACAATGCGAAAAGTTTTCAATGAAATAATTTTCATATAAATAAACCAATTTCTTTTGCAAATTTCATCAGTATCCCAAATACGGCAACAAACCAAAATTCCTCAAACAATATGAAATATTTAATACCTTTAGTAATTCTGGGTAAGTTTAACATAAATGTTTGCTATAAACTTTACTCATATTAAAACAAAAAAAAAAAAAAAAAAAAAACTAGTGTTTACCACCTCAACTTCTGGCAAAATTATTGCATCAACCACTGGCTTGCCACTTCAAAAATGCGCCTTTAACTGCCCCAATTCGGACTGGACACTTTGCGCCACCAATGGCCAGTGCATGCAGGAATTTCAAGGAGAATGTCAAATGAGTTCCCACAACTGTGCTCATCCCCATAAGCCATTTGTCATCATTGAGGATTACAAGTGCAAGCAAAGTGGTGCCCCAAAATGTGCACAAAAAGATGTGCAACTTTATTAAAGGAAGTTAGGACCAAACATGCATCCGTTAACACAACAACAAAAAGAAAGTTTTATGCAAATTTAATTAAATTAAATTAGAAAGTCTCTGCGTAACATACATACATATAAAATTATTTTGTGACACCAACTGGTGTTATTTTTGTTTTTATATTATCGAGTCTGGTAATTAAGCTGGGTGTGTATTTAATAAAACCTAAGAGATTTATTTAATATCTAATAAAGTTTTTGCTTTAAATTAGATTTATGTCGGCAACAAGTGCGTGCGTCAACTAGAAGAGTTTGAGTAAATTTTATGTTTAAATAAATGAAAATTATCTTCTGCCTGTTGTTTATTATTATGAGCACAGAAACGTTTTCATTGGAAATATAGTGCAAATTATTCAATGAAAAAAAAAAAAAATATACACAAAAGCAAAAACATAACATGGTAGTCTGGAGTTAATCTACCATCTTATGATTGTAGATTAAAATTAATCAAACTGCCAGCGCTTAAAAGGAATAGTGATAGTGAAGACACATGTGCTTAGATTTCCATGAGCACCTGCCTTTACGGCCTTATCTCACGGATGCCAAGCACCGGGTGTGGGTTAGACGCCAGACCAACGCCCCGCCCCCATGCATCCTTTTTAGAATGAACCTAGTGCCCATCCTCAAAGGCACATACATAGGTTGCAATCTTTGTATATAGTTATCCCTGTACTAGCATTGATTTAACACTGGGAAGCCAAGACTAGATATTCTCCCAGCGTTTTTGGTAGCAACCACAGCCACAGGTGTTGTGTATACACCTACAGCGAGGTCCCAGTGCCTACTCCGCGCACATCAACATCAAAGCCACATCCGTGGTCAAAAATAGACTCTCCTGGGGGGGGGGACGTGATAGTGAAGACAAATGTGCTGAAGTAGTTAGCACGTTGACTACAAAACCGAAGGTAGTGGGATCGATCCCGGTTCTGACAGTCATTAAAAATAACAACGCCATGCATTTTCCTCATGTGCAACTAGTGTCCTTTTGTATCAGTTGTAGTAGCAACCCTGCAGAAAATTTGGTGACAATTGAACCAAGCGTACTCGTCGTAGGACTTGAGAAAAATTGTTAAAAAAAGTAGGGCGTAGTGTATGGTGATGTATCTAATATATTGAAAAATGCCAAAATCTCGATTAAAACAAATGAGTTTGGTGGTTTCTATATTAAGGTAACTATGTTGTTTAATATTTTCTATATGCTGCATTACGTTAATGCTAATGCAAATTTATCAGAAAATATCCAACCAAATTCTTGAAAAAAAAAATTGGAATTATATCAAATCTACCATGAAGCAATTGAGAATTACTAAACATCTTAAAAGCTAAACAGCTTCAACAGACTCGTTCTAGTTATTGGGACTCGTTCTAGTATTGTAGCTGAATCCAGGACCTATCAAATAATATAAATATATGTATTTTTTCTTTGGATTTTATCTACATTGGAAGCTGAAATCGGGACATGATCCATCAAAAAACTGGGATTTAAAAATAAATATCTTTTAGAAAGCGGGATGTGTAATATGCACATATACAGTTTCGTATGTAATTAAGATACACAGTTTTCACAGTTTCTAACATTAGAAAATGTTAATACAGGTGGGGTAAATTTAAAGTTTTTTGAAGAACTCCTGAAAACTCAAACTTTTAAGACATTCTGATTATGCACGTTCTTAGAGAACCACTTGAACATTAATCTATGACCAATATTATCCGACAGCATTGACTTCCAAAAGTGCGCATCCTTCAGAAAATGCCAAGTTCAAAACTTGGCAATTCGAGTATCTAGTTCAAATTCATGCTTTTACATAGATTCATGGGCAATAATAAAGGAGGAGCATTACTTTTTTCCGTCTGGGTTGCCTCATTTAGTGCTAATTTACACTAAGCAAGTCTTATTGCTAAGCTTATTAGTTTGTTGGTGAGACAGACGAGGGGAACATAAATTTTTCTTTTCCCCTCGTCTCTCTCTGCTAAAAAACTAATCAGCTTAGCAATAAGACTTGCTGAGTGTAAAATAGGACTTACTGGAAAAGTCCTTTAGAAATGCATTATAGCTTAGCAGAGCTCTTTTAAAGCACAAGGTTCGTGTCAAGGCTTATAAATCTATACAAGCACAAACTTGAAATTACGCCGATTGAGACAGAAAATAACGCACTGATAATTTTAAAAAATTCTTCATGACATGTTAATAATGAGAACTGTATTCTAAAAATTCGCTGAACTACGAAGCACACCAGGGATTTGGATAGTTAAGCAGTAACTGCACTTAAAAAATATTTGGATTGAATTTGTATCTGTTACATTTTAATAAAAATCTAATAAGAGATTGAAAATTTCAATAGCGGGATGTGTGGTCAGGTTACCCTTAACTGAATTCCGTAGCACTAGAAATGTTTCAAAAGTATATTAAAAGTTTACTATCTAGACTGAAGATTGAATTTCTACTATTAATCAATGTATCTGAGCTAATTTAAGCTTCATTTGTGTTCGCTAGAGTCAATGTGGTGTTTCCATGTAAGCCGTCGGTCAGGGTGTATGTTGAGGAACAAGTTGGGAACAAGTATCTCTTTCTTCATAGGGTAAATGTTACCTGAACACATTTTTGTTCGTTCACTTTTATTCTCCATTAGCTCATCCATAGTTCAATAAGGTACTATTACGAATATTATATATTATATCTACTACGAATATTTTTTTTTGTTTAGTACGCCTATATAAAAAAGACTCCGCTAGGGCATGTATTATGTATTACGAATATTTTTTTTTTGGTTTAGTATATATATAAGAAAGATTTGGCTGGGAAGGACAATGAATCGATATAAATGTGCCGTCAAGTCACTGTGGAACAAGTCCCGTAAATATACTTAGATATTAACCTCAGCTTAACAGGTGCTTATACTTTTGAAATATGAGTGCTTCTGTGGTCGAGTGGATAGTGTGCAAGCCTGTCATGCACGAAGTTGTCAGTTCGAGTCCCAAAAAATATCTGCTCAAAAATAAATTATAATTGAATTTGTAACAATAAAAACAAACCGTTTTATTCAAAAAAATATTTTACTTGAGCTTTAAAGTTCATAGTAGTTACGAAGCACTTTAAGGCCAACATTGCTTTATTAAGAAATTGTATTCAAAAGACAACTTTAATTATTTTGTAATTTAATAATAAATACTGGTAACTCCACCCAGCGATGCCAATTTAGCGCGTTTTAACTACTCCAAACGCGCTTTTTTTCGTCTTAGCGCGTTTAATAAAAAAAGCGCTAACTTAGCGCGTTTTGGATAAAGTCAGTAACATCATTTCAGTTAAATTTTTTTTCTCTTTTTTTTTGTATAAATTTACCAATTTTCTAGTATCCAAAACTCTTTTTTTAAGTGTAAACATCTAAACGCTAGGGGGTAAAAACCTTTTTCACAATACAATCACAAATTTTGAGTAAGATGTTATCAAATCGGTGTGAGCGAATTTTAAAGCATACCTGCAGGAGCAATTATTAATTAATTTTAATAGAAATTGCTTGTGAAGCTTAATAGTGTTGCCAGTGGGGATAATTTGGTTAAAAAGTTGAAATATATAAAATAAATAAAATAAATATATACTTTTAAATAAAAGAACGTTTTAAATGTCAAATATTTGTTTAAAAGATATAGAGCAGTCTTTATAAAGAATTTATAATATTATATTATAACATATCTTCATTACGTACTGTTGCCTTCACTGAAGCTGGTGCACGATAATCGGGTAACAATCTCCATCTCATGCCAATTATTATGGATGGAGATTTTAAATCAAATTTTGCAAACCCACAGTCGCAAGCTTTTATATATCTTATTTGAGTTACCATAAGCCAATATTAAAAAAAAATCATTACTAGATGTTTGCACATCTCCCCTGTGATCGGACTCACATTGCTTCTTTTTTTAATTTCGTTAATAATTCAGCTGTTGCAAATAAAATTTCCTTGCCTGTGATTAGAATTAAAAACGAATTTTAATACTGTAAATGCCAAATATCTTTAAATTTCACAACTACAAATATGTAGTCGTACTCGTGACCAAAAAAATGTATATAACTATTATAGCTGAAGTACAAAAATCATTTGAATCGTAAAGTTATTAGACATTTCATACGAGTATGTTGTTTATTTAGGATATAGTTTCGAAGAAGCAATACTGCAAAATCTGGAAAAGAGTTGCTAAAAAAAGTATATTTACTAATACATACATCGACTTTTATTAAAATTTAATTTAGCGCGCAGAAAAATAGCGCGTTTTAGCTATAAATAGTTGACAATGTTGTAACTCTGCGCGTTTTGAGAAGGGGAATAGCGCGTTTGGGTTGTAAATAGTTGGCATCACTGACTCTACCGTGTTCAACAACCAATTCACAGCTTATGATGTACAACATCGAATAGAATTTCATTCGTGTATTCAAATAATTTTTTATTTTATTAAATAAACTTTTATTATCTTGAAATAAAGCAACCTAATTTAAAAAATATGAGCTTCTGACTATTTTATTTTATTCGAATGAAATGAGTATTTGAATATCCACATTTTTTCGATTCGCTTTGACTGTATGTACATCACTAAAACATTTTTGTATAATTGTATTTATTTTAATATTTTTTTTATGGATTTTGCTATCTATTTCGAATCAGTTGGATAATTTGGTGATGTTTTCCATAACGTGAAAGAAATAATAAATTTAAGATAAGAGTTAACACTTCTAGCTTCATTTTCAGATGTATCATGGATCAATATGTGCTATATTAACAAAAATATTTGAGGTACAAAATACACATTTTGGAAATATCAACTTAAAGTAGTCTTAAGAAACGTAGGTGCCTACTTTAGAATTTTGATATAATAATTTTTTTAGAATACAACTTTACTTAACATTGCTTGGCAAAGCTTTGTTAAGTTTTTTTTTGAATACGACCCAAAAATTATAAATTTTCATTGGGTGCATTCATAAGACGTAGCTGTTGCGCAACCGTTGAGTGTTTGTCTTAGAAACGCATAGTTGAGTAGTACCGCTCCACTCAAACGTTGAGTACTTTTCCATCATAAAATTTTGTCGCTACCTATAGTCAACATGTTTTGCTCAGCCTGAACAGCTGATCGAATAGTTTTGCCTTTTATATGCTTTGTTAGGTGGCAGGAGCAAATATTTGTTAAATTTTACATTACAAATGCGATAAAATAATGAAATAAAGATATAAAATTAAATCATATCCATCAAGCCGTTTCTAAGACGTAAGTGTTGGGGCCAACAGTTGTCAACAATTTCACAACTGTTGAGCTCAACAGCTACGTCTTATGAATGCGCCCATTGTTACATTTAAGTGGTCGGAATGACATTTTTAAATAATAATATTATTCTACACCGAATAGGTCACTGTAGGATAGTTCAGTGACAAGTCAAAAGGCGTATACAAAGTATCAATTAACCCCATCCTAGGCCATCCCCATGTTAAAGAGTACTGGTCCGCTTCATAGTAAGTGTTAGAACTCGGACTGGTCCCTATCACTTAATGACTAGTCTTGTGTCAGTTCCATTTCCTGCAGGGAAAGTTCAAGTGATGAAGACATAGAGACTGGTCACTGCTACACTGTATAGCAGAATCATTGGCGTAGTAAAATAACCAATAAATTGGCTACTAAACACAACTTCAAAAATTTAATACGCCTCATTTGACACCAGGAGGCGCTGCAACACTGCATTATTAAAAAAAGCCGAAGTCGAATCATGCTATATGCTACTTTCTGTATAAATGTATTCCTCACTGATACATAAATGTGTGAGATAAAAATGTTGACAAGTTCTTGTATGTCACTATACCTCTTACTACAATATGACATGCATTATATAAATTTGTAAGTGTCAGAATGTCATATCGTTTCTGCTTACTTGACAACATTTTTCCCCATATAAAGAATTATATAGATATCCCTTATTATCTTCTGTATTATAATGATAAAAGTATTGCCAAGTAAGGTGACTTGATCGAGAATGTTTGAGGTATAAGGTATATATAACATCTTTTCTAAATATATCGGGGGGTTTTTAAAATTTTTAATTTTTGTTATTATAAGCTTTAAATTTCTAGTGTGTTTTATTTCTATTCATGATGATTGCGCCAGTTAAAAAAGGGCAAAGTTACGTAAAATAATGGATTACAACATGATGGGTGTAGGATTGTACAATTTAAAAATGCACTATTGTGTCATTACAAAATTCCGTAAGAGTCGTCTAGATAGAAATATATAAAATAGAGCGTAAATTTTAGTGGGTGTGACCCCGCCTACTTTTCTAAATAAATAAACATATTAAACTCTGCTTAGCCGAAGTACATTAAACAGAAGGATATGCCCACTTTTGAAAACGCAAAATTATAGCCTTGCGTAAGTGCCAATATGCATTTAAAGTTTCAATAGAGTAGCTAGTGCTATAGTTTTGGATTCTTCTATTTTTCTGGTTGGTAACCCAGTTCTGCTGTATAATATTACATTAAATTTTTATAGACGTGGCGCCGCCCACTTCTATAACTCATTATTATGCTATGGCTAGTGCTTATGGTTCATGTAACCTTTCGTAGGAAAAGACATGATAAATATATACATAAGTAATAGATTAAAATCTGCTAAGCCATAATACATGAAAGAAAAGGCTCAGATATTGTGCCTACCACGTCAAACTATCCAATATGCAAATTTGTACTTCTCAGAAGAGCTCAAAGAGTCGTCACTTGTGAATTTAAAGCCGGCGTATTCTTAAAAATGTCAGGATTAAAATATTTCTTATTGGGTTATCTATCGTCTATGAAAATTGCAGCATTTTGAAATGAGTCATATCCTAGAAATTAGGGTACCAAGGTAACGAATCTAAAAAACGAATTTTGCATATTGGATAGTTTGACGTGGTCAAAACAAAAACTTGTTACTTTGGATAAGTGCACAATGTGCATGAAAAGTTTCAATAAAATCGGTCGAGTTTCAATGCCTTAAATAAAATGATTAATTTTGAGTTTAAAGGGCTTGTCCCCGCCCCTGATTGAAACTTCAGGGTTTTTAGATTTTTCTAAATGTTTTCTAATCTAGATTTACTTGTGTATCAAATTTCAGCTCCCTAGTGCGAATTGAAATTTTGAGGATGTAGACCCGCATACCGGATAAAACTTTTGACTTTTACGGCCTGGCCCACGATGTCAGTAGACATCGTTCGATCGACAACTTGTATTGCAAACAACAATAACTTTAGAAAATTTGTTGTTGTTTGCAATACAAGTTGTCGATCGAACGATTTCTCGTGACATCGTGGGCCAGGCCGTTAATATTTTTCCATTAATTCACTCATCTACACTCACTTGTGTATAGAATGTTGCTCTTTAGCGCGAATTCTATCTTTAAATTTTATGGGCATTATGCCGCCCACTTTCTTAAACTCAAGATTTTTTTGTAAGCAGCGCTTATCATTAATGTTAATTTTCGTAGTAAAAGGCCGATATGGAACACATAAGCAATATATTTAAATTTGCAAAGCCGAAGTAGATGAAACACAAGGCTTAAATTTTATGGGTGTGATCACGCCCACCTTTTAAGATTATAGCTTAAAGCCTGGAATATATGCAACGCTTATGCAATGCTTCAGTAAAATGGCTTTATTTAACAGCTGTAACTTTAGTTTTTAATTCCGAGCAATATTACAATAGCCTTTTAGCCTATCTTATACCAGGGGTCCGTTTCTCAAAAATACAAATTACAAAACTACAAGTAAAATACACACAAAACAACAACACTTTTACAAATTTTATTGTTGTTTTGTGTGTATTTTACTTGTAGATTTGTAATTTGTAGTTTTGAGAAACGGGCCCCTGATGTATAAAATTGGCTTAAATTGAAAGTATTCGGTAAACTGCGTTTCAGTTTCTGTAGATTTTTTTTTTTTAATTTTGACGCCTTTTCTTACTTGTGGCCCTTTATTTTTGTTTTTGGGATTTTTTCGGTTTTTGGCGTTTTTTTGGTTTTGGCGTTTTTCGTTTGGTGATTTTTTGGATTTTTGGCGATTTATTTAGGTTGAACCGATGTTTTTTGGTTTTGGCGCTTTTTTATTTTGTGCAATTTTTTCGGTTTCTGGCGATTTTTTTTCAGATTTTGGCGATTTTTTTAGTATTGACTCTGTTTTAGTTTTGGCAATTTTTTTTACATTTGGTCTTGGAGATTTTCTTTAGTTTTTTTTTCGTTTTGGCACATTTTTTTCGTTTTGGAAAATTTTTTTCGCTTCTTGGCACATTTTTTCTCTTCTTGGAAGTTTTTTTGCGATTTTTTTACTTCTCGTTAATTGTGTGCAATTTAGCGATATATTTTATTTCTGGTAATATTTTTCATTGAAGCGCTTTTTTAATTTAAGCGAATTTTTGTTTTGGCGTTTTTTTAGTTTCGGCGTTTTTTCGTAATGGCTATTTTTTTGGATTTTGGCAATTTATTTTGGGTTTAGCAATTTTTTTGGTTTTATCGCTTTTTTATGTTTTGGCAATTTTTTTTTAATTTTTTGGCGAGCTTTTTGCTTTTGGTTACATATAATTTTTTGCATTTTAGCGATTTATTTTTTTCTTGGTGATATTTTTCATTTAAGCGATTTTTTAATTTTAGCGATTTTTCGTTTTGGCTCTTTTAGTTTCGGCTTTTTTTCGTAGTAGATTTTTATTTGGATTTTTGACAATTTATCTTGGGTTTAGCAATTTTGTTAGTTTTGGCTCTTTTTTCCGTTTTGGCGATTTTTTAGTATTTTTTTTTTTTGGCGACCGTTTTTGCTAATAATTAATTTTTTGTATTTTAGCGATTTATTTTATTCCTGGTGATATTTTTCATTTAAGCGCTTTTTTCATTTTGGCGATTTTTCTTTTCGACATTTTTTTAATTTTGGGATTTTTTAGTTTCAGCGTTTTTGAAAATTTTAAGAGTTTGCCTGTTACGGTTTCCAAGATACAGCAAAATTACATACTCAAAATTACATTAACTGATAGAATACCATTTAATTTAAATTTTTTTTCAAGTTCAGTGTAAATTGGTGTAGTGTACATAAAAATACAATTAGGGCTATCATGAATAAAATTCCACGTGAAATTTTTCTCAGGGAAAAATTCCAACTAATAGCAAATAATAGGGAAAACAAAAAATTCTAATTGGAGAAGGGAGAAATTTCACGCGGACTTTTATTCATGATAGCCCTGAACAACTTTTAAAGTTTCTAGTTTCCTTATAAAGAGTTGTCTGTATATTACATTAGGATTTCAAAATGTTTCGTTGATCGCTTTAAGATACCCTTTAATTTTTAACTGCCATGTACTTATTATTATAGCGGATATCGTTGCGAAAACAATGGGATTTCCTTTCACCTTTGGTATACAATTTTCTTCTCCCATTTTATTTTATTTATTATCTGTACAATTTTATGTAACAAAAAATTTGTGTACTGTACAAAAACACAATTTTAAATAAAAAAAAACAAACACAATGGCAGTATTCGGTGTTTGATGCAAATGGTCTTGCGTAAGGGCAAATGCATGATATTGTAGCTTTTCTTGGGATTGTGTGTGTATTTTGTTGTGAGATTTTAAATAAAAACCAAAAAATATTTTGCATTTACACTCACGCAAGGCCATTTGCTTCGAACACCGAATACCGCCAATGATTAAAGTAACACTATTTATAAATTTTTCCTTCAAAAATTATTTCTAATGTGTCTACAATATTTTATGCATAAGTCTTGCAACAAAATCCAATAGAATAAATATTCACAATTGGGCTTACTGTATACCGGGTAAATAAAATAAAAATAAAACAAAATAAACTCAAATCTCTAAAGCAAAATATTTTTAAATCTATTAAATACTTTGCATAAATACCGTGATATCCATGATTTGCGAATTATACTTAAAACTCTGTGCTAAATAAAAGTGATAAAAATGGTTTTTAACACAAAACCCCAGCGATTTGTATTAATAAATAGTTAATTTTGCTTTGAATTGAAGCACAGCCGCGAATAACGTTGTAAAAGACAATTTCTAAAAACCCAGTTTTTTCACAGATTACCATTAACATAACTCTCTTGCGTTGCTCAAATATAAAACCATTCAAAATTATGCATCTTATCGCCGTCAAAATACAATTACAAATCGTTTAGTCTGTGCAAAACTTTGTAAGTAACTAATAAAATCATGCAAACGAAATTGTGGAAAATAATTGATAAATGTAGCAGAGATACAAAAATAAGCTAAAAAAATTTTAACGAAAAAAGCAATCTTGCTTCAAAATACGTTTATTGGCTCTCCTGAAAAATTATTATTTTGTCACTTAAAACGTTATTCGCGGCTAACCTTCAATTATTTCAGCCGAAAATTCCTTGCATTAAATGAGTGTGTGTGTGTGTGTGTGTTGATATTGTATGTGTGCAACCACTTTGTGTGTGTGTGTGTGTAATTTGCATAGTTGGATCATTGACGCCAATTAAATACCAGCCCTATTATGCAAATAATTCGGATATCAAGTAATAAAGGCATGGTTAGATATGTTGTCACTAGTTTTACCACAAATACAAAATATTTAGAAAATTTTTGAAAATTAACCAATACATTTATACAGGCACATTAACATTTAGTTTGTGAATGAATATGTATAAAAAGGGCCTAACTCAATTTGTTCGAAATCACGTTTTTAATGTTTTCTGGTCGACAACGTATAATTGCATCCTCCTTGAAGATCTTAGTACGTTACAGTTCAAAATCAGGGACTTGTGGCAACTTAAAAAACTATTTCTGCATGTAAATGCTTTATTTTTTCTTCAGTTTTTTGCTTCTCCTGTAAAATATTGAAAATTCGAGTTAGGCCTTTTTTATATTAAGCCATTGATATATGAATTCTTAAACAGAGATGGGTACCGCTCACCTGTACATGATATTGTCACAAACTTTGCGCTATAATATATAATAATGTTATAATATTTCCCTCAAGTCAAGTGGGCATAAGAATAAGAGTGCGTCATATTAATTCAATAATTTTCAATACAATAGAAAAATGCTTTAAACAAATAAAATTAATAAATAAATAATTTAAATTATATGGCCTATTTCCCAACTGCGAAAGAAAACTTTCGACTTACAGTTTATATTGAAAAAAAAAAACAAATTTTCATATTTTATTGTTGTTTTCAATATAAATTGTAAGTCGAAAGTTTTCTTTCGCAGTTGGGAAATAGGCCAATAATTTCAATATTACTAGACTTTCTTTAATGTTTCGAATCGATCAATATGGTTTTTTATTGATTTTAAATTGTTTTTTCTCTGAGTATACGAATTGCATATATCGTCAAACCGTCAAAAAAGCTAAAGCGACATAATTTTCGAAATTAATTTTTGGATAAAAATCGATTATTTGCTATCGTAAATAATACATTTCGTGAAAAAAGAGGTCCACCAAATATGTCGGTTAAGCTTTTATTTTGGCGGTTGTGGCTCGATATGTATGAGATAACGTGGAGCAAGATAATTTTTTTTATTAATTTCGTGACAAATTTCTCTCCGCACTTTCCAGCACCTTGGCATACAAAATTGCTCACTATACCATCTCCAAGTTTTAATAACAAAAGGCAGTAATATAACAAAAACCACAAACAAAATGCTGAATTAAAAAGCTGTAGAGTACAAAAAATAATATTTTCTATGTTTAGTATGTTGTAATAATATAAAATGTAAAAGATAACCTAATGTGTCCAACTAGAATGTAATTTTGAAATGTGACTGAATAGTTTTAGTTCAAATAAAACATAGAAATAAATTTTACAAAATATTGTGCTTATATATTTCAATATTTCATTTTGATTTAACGCTTGTCAAAACGAATACGAATTTAGACCCATTTATTGTTGTTGTTTTTTCACGTCTAGATGTAACACTTTTTTTGGATTCTGGTTGAAGTCTACTGAAGTTTTGCTTAGCAGCAACGAAATGCATTTAGATGTGCTAAGCCAACAATAAAATTTTTGAAACATTCTGGTTATCTTCAACCTCGAATTTGCCGCACTTTTGTTTTATCGGAGCTAAAAAAACAAGCGCCATCTATTGGCTTGGCCCAAACTACATTCGACATTTAGACACCATAAGCTTCAAAATGAAAAAAGTTCGGCAATCCTGATACGCGGAAATGCCACTTTGTTTTTGTAAATTTTCACTGAAAAAACTAAATCTTCAACGCCAAAGCGCTACGAGTGTCTTAGGAACCCTGTTAGAGCTATGCTGCTTAGCTACATAAGACAAATTTCATGTATTAAAATAACAATGCAATAAAATTATATTATGTTATGCTGATGTCAAATTCGCCGTAAATATTTCAAAACGTTTACATTTATTGCCCATTATTTTCTCTTCAAGCTGCGTACTATTAAATTACTGTGTAGTTTGTGCTTATGTGCAAAAATAATACAAAACCAAATTGTCTTTGTTTCACTCACTTTAAAGAACGAAGCAAAACAAAATCAAACCATTTATATATTTATAACTGTCATAGTATCGATTATTTTTGTTACGATAATCCCGTCCTGGATGCTGTGTCGTGCCATAAAGATCATAGCTCTAATAGTCTAATAACCCTTTTTTCATATTACTATAAATTTTCCATTACGCTTCTTTAATATTAAACGTAAATTTATTAATTGTTAAACTAAATTTAGGAGGTGCGACTCCACCTCACTGGTTTAACAATCGGTGCTTTCGAATTTTAACAGTTCAGAATTTTAGCTCTCTAGTGCAAAATGTTATTTAAAATTGTTATGGGTGTGACCCCGACCACTTTTCTAACTAAGAATTATGGCTATGGCCAGTGCTTATGGTTCATGTAAAGTATCGTAGGAAGAGTTTTATGAGAAAAACATACAAAAGTAATAGATTAAAGTCTGCCAAGCCGAAGTGCATGAAAGAGAATATTAAGATTTTATGTGTGTGGTCACGCCCATTTTTTAAAACAGGAAATTGTTGCCTTGGATAAGTGCAATATGCATGAAAATATTCAATAAAATCGATTGAGCTTGAACACCTTAACTTAAATTCTTTTATTGAAGTTTAAAGGGGGTTTAGGTTTTTAGGTTTTTCTAGGTGATCTCTGATCTAGAATTATTTGTATATCAAAAACGAATTATAGTATATTAAAAACGAATTATAGTTTTAAGGGTGTGTTCCCCCGCCCCCAAATGAATTTCGGGGTTTGAGATTTTTTCAGTTGTTCACTCAACCAGACTTATTTGTTTAACAAATTTCAGCTATGAGGCACTGCTTCAGCTTCAAATGTAGAGAAAATCCAACGAAAGCAAAACAAAATTTTACGGTTAATAAAGTGAGTGAAGAAATTGCAAAATACGCAGGCAAATATTTAACAAAACTCCAGTCACACCCTAATCCGCTTGCTCGTAATATATTAAACTTTTCTGGACACATCCGCTTAAAAAAGAAACACACAAAGGCCCTAATAGCCAACACTCCATATGAAACTTCTTGAAAATATTTTTGTGCTTAATACGACATTTATGTATTATTATTATTTAAGATAATAGGTGTGTTCATTTGCTAAAATATGGCACGACTTTGTAACAATTGTTACTGGAAAGTGTTTTTTGAGCCGCACTCTCAGTTTTAGGTATTTGTCCACAAATATAGAATTTTTTTTTGTTATTGGCGATAAAAATTTAATGGAAATCCCCAGGAGATTTTTCGAGGATTTTTTTTTTGGGATAATAAGTAATTAAAAATCTTGATAGTTAGTTTCAATTTCATGAAAATATATTTTACCTATTGCTGATGGTAACATTGAAAAAATCTGAATATATGAAAATTTCTGGTTGGTACGAAATACGTAAATAATAGATATAAATCTGCATAGCAGAAGTAGATAAGGCACAAGGCTAAAATTTATGGGTCTGATACCCACTTTTAAACACGGTAGTCTCTAAGGCCTTGAATAAGTACAACGTGTCTGCAAGGTTTTAAATAATATAGTGAAACCTCTCATAACGGACACCTCTAATAAGCGGAAAATTTTTGTACATCCATCACCTTCATTAGTTTTTCCATACAAAATGCATTTCCATGAACGGACACTCTAATAACCGGACAAGGACACTAAATTTTAAAAAATATTGCTTTAAATACCTCTCATAAGTGGACAGAAGCGGTTAAACACGGCAACAAGAGTTGCATTCACATACGAGTAAATAGTAGGTCTTTCTTTTTTCAACTCTGATTCATATTTGTATTAGTGTTAATAATATTGGTGATTCCCCGGTTAACGCAAATGTAAATCCTGAGATGCGAAGAAGTCGTTTGCTTAGCTCGTGTCCCAAAATGGCAAAGGAAAATTTAGTTTTTTTTTATCAATTAAAGAAAAAAAATTGAGATTTTAAACGAATTTGAAAAAAAACCGCTCGGTGCGTGAAATTGCGAAAATCTAAAGTTTCTTGTGTATTTTAACAATTCATATTGCTACATTTCTTATACAAACTGCCCGTTAGAAGCATTTTTCTAGAGACGACTTTGTTTCATTCCAAAGAATAAAAACAGTGAAAGTCGTTTTGAAACCCAACAACTGAAGTTATACCAATCTAGGTTGAAGCAGTCTACTCTTAATATAATTTTTCAACTACAATAAACTACCAAAAACTGTGTACCTCTCTCATAAGCGGACACCTCTAATAACCGGACAAAAATACCGCGACGGTGAGTGTCCGTTTATGAGAAGTTTCACTGTATATGTATTTAAATGTTATAAGCCGAAGTAAATGAAACAATAGGCCTAAGTTTTATGGGCGTTTTAAAGCCCACATTTTTAAACGAAAATGTATAGCCTTGCACTATAGCAGTATCTATGCAAAATTTCAATAAAATCGTTTGAGTCCAACGCTTTAGGTTTACTTTTTAATTCTTAGCTTTATGGGCGTCGTCACGCCCCTTGATTAAAATATCTAAATTTTTTCAGAATTTTCTGGGTGGTTTCTCATCTGGGTCCACTTGTGTAGCAAATTTCAGCTCTAGAATGTCAGTGAGTCAGGGAGTTAGTTAGCCAGGGAGTCAGGGAGTTAGGGAGCCTGTGAGACAGGGAGTTAGTGAGTTTGCACTTTCATATCTCAGGAAGCTTTTATTGTAATACTTTAAAATTTTTCATATGATATTAACTCGATGAGGTCTGCTCATGTTTGTTTCATCCTTTTACGATTGCGGGTATCAAAGATGATTAGCTACGTATAAGTATACACACTGCGTGCGTGATTAAGTTATTTTTTATTTTATTGTTATTAATCAATGCAATAACGAAGAAAGCATTTGAGAGATAACTCGAAAATATAACTCTCTTTCACAAAAGAATGTAACGTGTTAACGTGTGTTAATGTAATTCGAAAATATTGCGTTATGATTCTTTTTGATTTGATTCATATTTGTGAATAATGCCTTACTGTGATTAAAAAATAGGGTATATTAATGCAGATGACTAATGTGGACTTATGTATGTATGTATTAGTGATTTAACGAATGTCAATTTTTGATATTCGCGAATACGAATACGAATACGAATATTTGAAACGATATTGGCAAATACGAATACGAATATTGTATGTGAAATTTATAGACATTAAATTGGGGCTCTATTTACGCCTGCAATATGAAATATTCTGCCTTATCGTGGTTGGCGTATTTCAAATACGACCACGACTATTTGGTAATAGATTAAAGAAGACTTCAACAGTTTTTCTTTAATCTATTACCAAACAGTCGTAGTCGTATTTGAAATACGCCAACCACGATAAGGCAGATTAAAAAAAATTTTTTTTTTTGAAAAAGGACTTCATACTCCTGTTGGTTTACTTTACAGTTAGTAAAAACTGCCTAACATTCTAATTATCGTCATTAAATAATAATTGAAAATGATACAAAGCACAAATTTCTATACAAAAATTTAATGGATTTGTACAAACTAATATTTTTAGCCATTTATTTAAATTTCGTTTAGGATTTATGCATTTATTTATTTAATTTGCTTGGAAAAATATTCGTATTCGCATTCGCCTAAATTTGGCGAATACGGATACGAATATCTAAAAATGGCCGAATATTCGAGAATACGAATACAAATATTCGTGCATCACTAGTATGTATGTATGTATGTATCTGTGTGGCTAACTGACATTTTACAACAAACTGTTTATTTCCGGCCGATGTTGTGTAGCTGTACAAACCTTTGGTTTATTTCCTGTTTTAATTTGCACTTTAAATTGCTGGAAAAAAATAAAACATTTGTTAATACTCGTAAAACGTTGACAAAAGATTTAACTCACTGCAATTTACAAAGCAAACATTTTGCAACAACTTTAATTTTCATCTCTCATAAATAAAGGCAAATGTAAAATGTCGCGTAAAGTGTTTTTTACACTGAATTTGATGGGGTTTTTCCTGATTGTGGGTCAAGTATGAAATGTACTGTTTCTACATGAAATGACTGCTGGTAGTAGATTTTATTTTTGTGTTTAATGGCATTTAAAATTTTACTTGTTTTAGTGTTAAACGTTTAATAGCTTCTTTATTTACAACTCTCATATCAAGTTTTGTTCAATACGAATGGAGAAGTTAAAGCCTTGTTTATATTGATGCTGCAATTGGTACCTCTATGTATTGTATATGTATGTATGTATGTATAGGGTGATTTTTTTCAAATTCCGAGTTTTTCATAAAACAAGTTTAGAGATAACAATATGTATTAAGTTTAATATGTTTTATTTAAATAATTAAAAAAAATTAAAAAGTTCAAATATAAATTTACTTGAATCAATTTAACTTTTAATTAGTCATTTTTTTTTGGAATTGTCACAATTTAAGTTTAACATTTATTAACACATTTAAGAAATTTATTATTCGACATATTGTCAAGTTTATTTTAATTTGAAATTTATTTGCTGGTGGTTCAGCGATGTCTATATGCATTTCATTGTTGCTGTAACAAATCGTCAGTAGACTTCAACCACACATTTTGAACAGTCACAAACCTCTTATCTTATGTACAGACTTTCAAAAACTATTTGAGAATTCACAAATAATAATATTTTTTTTTTTTGAAAGTCTGTACATAAGATAAGAGGTTTGTGACTGTTCAAAATGTGTGGTTGAAGTCTACTGACGATTTGTTACAGCAACAATGAAATGCATATAGACATCGCTGAACCACCAGCAAATAAATTTCAAATTTATTAACACACTAATAATCCCATATCATTATTTTACTTAGTTAGTAAAATATTTTTTTTTGATGTGTAAGCATCTATACGCTAGGAGGTAAAAATCTTTTTTTACAAAACAATCACAAATTTTGAGTAAGATGTGCGATGCGTTATCAAATCGGTGTGAGCTATGTATGAGTGTATTAGTGTAATCATACGGACAACAAGAAGTACAGAGAAACTTAACAGCTGCATAGAAATACACTCAACCGAATTTTAAAGCATACCTTCAGGAGCAATGTTAATTTTAATAGAAATTGCTTGTGAAGTGTAATAGTGTTGCCAGTGGGGATAATTTTGTTAAAAAGTTGAAAAATATAAAATAAATAAAATAAATATAAACTTTTAAATAAAAGACCGTTTTAAATGTCAAATATTTGTTTAAAAGATATATAGCAGTCTTTATAAAGAATTTATAATATTATATTATAACATATCTTCATTACGTACTGTTGCCTTGCACTGAAGCTGGTGCACGACAATTGGGTAAAAATCTCCATCTCATGCCAATTATTATGGTTGGAGATTTTAATACAAATTTTGCAAACCCACAGTCCCAAGCTTTATCAAAATTTTTATTTGACGTTTTCCACTTACATATGAGCAATTCTCCACAAACCCCCACATCTAATAATTCCACTACTGTAGGTAGATGCAGTTTTCCATAGACTTTTAAATACAGTAGAGTAAAAAATTTATTTACCTTATTTTAGTTACCATAAGCCAATATTAAAAAAAAAATTCATTACTAGATGTTTACACATCACCCCTGTGATCGGACTCACATTGCTTTTGTTTATTAAAAATACATTGAAATTGATTATTGTGGGCCTTAGCTGGATCCTACGCGCATTTCAGTGTTGCCAATGCAGATCATCAGGGAACTTTTGCCCAAAAATTTCTCAGAACAAGTAGAGTTATTGTGTTAAACTTTCAGTTAAACAAATGAGAAGCTTAACAAAGTTGAGTTCAATAATCAGCTTTTGTTGAAACATTTTTTGAATTAAAATTATATTTTTAATTGATTTTTTGCTTCTTTTTGCGAATTAAAAGTGTTGATTGAAGAAATATTTTTTTGTTTGTACGTAGATATATATTTTTATGAGATGGAAATCATGTACTTGTTAGTAGGCAAGTTAACATTTTAATATCCAATTATTATTATATTATACGAGTATTATGGAGGAAAACATTTCTCGACTTAATGGAAAAAGTCATCGAAAATTTAACCTACAGATTAGACCACGTCCGAGTTAGCCGTGGAAGTCAAATATAAATTATAATGCCAGAAAATTATCTTTCGAATAAAGTAAACTTCATGTTAATTTAAAAAATTCATCTCTGTTTTATTCCATTTCAAAGCTCTGTAACTCTATAAAAACTCCCTTTATAACTGCCTGTATATTGCATTAGGATTTCAAAGTTCTAACGTTGTTACGTTGTTAGCCTTAGAACACCCTTTAATTTTTGACTGTCATATATTTATATTTGTTGTTGTAGCAGCCAAAATAGTACATATTCTGTGAAAATTTCAGGTCCATAGCAGAGCATGAGAATGAGTACTCCAAAAAAATATACATAAGTAAATAGTCTTAATTTTAGCAACTGCGCATAATCCTAATTGTAGCGCAAACAATTTGTACTCGTACACTCACATATTTTCTCTCAAGCAACTATGACTAAAGCCGATTGCAACATACAAGAGCATATCTACTCCGTTGATGCAGAAATTTTAGCTACGCTACAACTACAAATAAAAAGGGACATGCGTATCAAACTAATAGACTCTCTCTCATACTTTCAGTCTAAGTATGTTTATACACAGACTACGTTTAATCAGTAAAAAAAAAAATACAGGGATACTCGGAATATTTATTCATCATGCGTCACCGTATACAATTATTTTTCTACATAAAATGATGGAATGGAAAATGTGTGGGTGTGTGTGGGTGTGTGTGGGTGTGTGTGGGTGTGTGTGTGTGTGAGCTGTTTGAAAACATGTTTTATGTGTGTGTGTAAATAAAATAGCCCTGTATATACGCATGTTTAGTCGATTTCATAGGTAGGGTATTTTTAAATGCATGCGTGTGATTAAGCCAAAACAGTGGGCAGTTGCTGTCGTTTGCTCAGCGTAACTTAAAAAATGTGTATAAACTAGGGATGTAACGAATACCAGTTTAGCGAATGCGAATGCGAAAGCGAATAATATATTTTAATTTTTGCGAAAGCGAATGCGAAAGCGAATGCAAATATTACAATTCGTTAAAATATCACATGCAAATAAATTTATATAAGAGTAAGCATATATATAATAATTAAAAATAAGTTTACACAATGTTAGGCAATCCACCCATTCGTACTTTAGCCCTAAATCCTGGTACTCTGTTCAACATTTCATGCAAAATGCTGTAAAATACATATGAAGAAAGCTTGGATGAATTT
Organism: Tachina lurida; assembly: GCA_944452675.1. Classification (NCBI taxonomy): domain Eukaryota; kingdom Metazoa; phylum Arthropoda; class Insecta; order Diptera; family Tachinidae; genus Tachina; species Tachina lurida. The sequence goes on from OX101755.1 coordinate 93,276,721, forward strand.
TTCCTGAAAAAATCTTCCAGAAGTAGTACTCTGTTCATCTTGGGAAAAACATATGAAATATATCTTCAACATTTTAAATTTTCATGAGAAATAATATGAGTGGCACTTGTTTCGCGTGGAATTTGCAACAAACAAGAACTAGTTAATACTGTTTGGATTTGAAATTTGTTGTACGAAGTAATGAATGACGTTCAAAAGTTTGATCAGACTAGTCTTAAGCAAAAAATATTTTCGCGCAAATCAAATACTGTCTTTTCTTTTTCAAAACTGAAAAGTATTTCCAAACACCGCTGGATTTGGGTTTAATTTTGACACTTATGAGAACTTATTGATAGAAAAGTTTTCCGCTAAAATATTATTGCTTTACGTGTATCGTTTTCATGTTGGCTTAAAATAATTTTCGTCCTTAAATTTGAAATCGTAAACTATTTCCGTAAAAGAAATACAACTTTTTTTGTCTTTAGTATTCGCTTGAAATATTCGCATACATTTTAGCGAATGCAAAAGCGAATGCAAATAGCAAAAGTAAGCGAATTATTTGCGAATGCGAAAGCGAATGCGAACATTCGTTACATCCCTAGTATAAACATACGATAGTTGTTGTATAACTAGTATTCGGTTTAAAATTAATGCGTGTGTTTGCATTTTGCGTGTTTTTCATTTTTAGCTACACGCATGCATAGTTCTTTAATATCCAACACGCAAAGAGTACTTAAAAAAGTACTTTTGTCATTCTCTGCAGTGTTGCCAGCTTAGATGATTTGTCCCCAAATAGGGAATTTTTTTCGTAATTGGGGATGAAAATTTCGTATTGAGGAGCTGGGGATTGGTTGGGAATGATAACCAAATTTTAGGGGATTTTTTGGGGATTTTTTCTGGATTTTTTTGATAACTGATGGTAACAAGAATGATTTTTTAACTAAGACATATGCGTCTGGCAAGTATGAAAATGTGTGATACTAATCTGAATTTTTTGAAATGATAAACTTTGGTTAAAGTTTTATTTTTTTTGTGTATATTAGACTATGTATAATTTTTTCTACACAAGTTTTATAAGTACAAGTCAAATTAATATGAATGTAAATATAAGGTCTGTTCATTTACTTTCCCAGTAAAAACTAGCAACCAGAGAGTAAGGCAGAAATTTACAAAATTACTCTCCTAAATATTTACTTGTAAAAACTGGCAAGAAAATTTTATTCATATCAGAACCATGGATGGAAATCATGATACAATTGTACTTTTTCTGTTGTATTTCGTTTGATAATATTTTAAAATGCAACTTTTTTTTAGAAATTGAGTTTTAATATGTTTCACATATTTTTTCTATTTTTATGAATTTTTCATAGTTTTTTAATTTTATTCATTAACAAATTCAAAAATGCCACTTTCCATCTCTGATCATATATGAAAAACAAACAAAATTATTTGCCATTAAAATTGAATTTATGTGGCTTAATGAAAGAAATTAATAAATTAAGAAATCATACTTTCTTTTTAAATACGTATACATGTTTTTTAACCAAAAAATTTAAATTTTTCCGTTTTCCTTTTTCAAATATTTTTTAAATAATTTTAATTTTAATTTGACAACAAAACACTCTAAAGGTGGTTATATAATTCTTGCAAGTAAAAATTTTACTAGTAATAATTTGTAGGAATTTTTTTTTGCTCTCAATTTTTTTTCTCTCTTTTGACACTTTCCTCTTGCAAACTTTTTGAGATAATGAACACTTTCCAGTAACAAATTCGTAACAATTTTTAGTAAATGAACAAAGCTATAGCTATCGATATAAATGCATTTTATTGAATAAATATGTTATTTTTGTCATAATATTTTAAATAAAATTAAAAAATTTTAATTCATTTTTTGACAAAAGAAATAATTTTATGCCCTGACGATTGTATCGTCTTGTCTATGGACGAAAAAAAAGAAGCAGTTTTGATTCTTTAAAACAATTATTATTTATTGTCTATGCTAGAAGGTTCGTGTATTTGCTTTATGATTTTGTTCAAAACATTATATCCAACACATATTTTTTCATATATTTTCCAAACCATTGTATAATAATTTAATTTAATTTTTATGTTTTAAAAACATGGCAATAATATTTATATTTTTCTTTATTAAAGACAGCAAAAATTTTTGAAGAAAACAATTGAGAGAATGCAGAGACAAGAACTCAGAAGCATTTTCAAACAAAAACGTTCTAAATTCTCTTACTTATGCCCTAATTCTGTTCGACGAATGTATCGTCTTTTCTATGGACGAAAAAAAGAAGCAGTTTTGATTCTTTAAAACGATTATTATTTATTGTCTATGCTAGAAGGTTCGTGTATTTGCTTTATGATTTTGTTCTAAACATTATATCCAACACATATTTTTTCATATATTTTTCAAACTATTGTATAATAATTTAATTGAATTTTTATGTTTTAAAAACATGGAAATAATATTTATATTTTTCATTGTCAAAGACAACAACCATTTTTGAAGAAAATAATTGAGAGAATGCAAAGACAAGAACTCAGAAGCATTTTCAAACAAAAACGTCCTAATTCTTCTTACTGAATTACGGCATTAATCCAAAAACTCAATTTTTGGATTTTTTGGGATGACAAATCAAAAATTGGGGATAAGCTCTAGAAAAAACTGGCAACACTGATCCTCTGGTCCGTAGCTGTTGCGGTTCTCCAGAGAACAGCCTGTGATAGACAGATGGATGAACATCATCACCTTTGATGTACGGAACCCTAAAAATGCTTGAAAAAAACATAACCTTAAAAAAATTTTACCCAATCAGAAAAGCCTACCTCTAAAAAAGATTTCATTGCTATTTATTATTATCATTATTATTATTGTAAAGTACAATTTGGCAATTGAAATGCAAGCATATGGAAAAAAATTTACCAACACGAATAACAGAAAATTGTTCCACAACAACCGAGAGGCTATAAAAACTTAATTTACTGATTTTCCATATGAGTAAATTGTTAATTTGCTCAAAAGCAAATAAAAGGATAAAAGTGTGTGGTGCAGTACGAGTATGTAAGATGTCCACAATAAAAGCTTATGGCTGTATGTTGCTACATCCTTCTATACGTGTGTGTTTGCGAATATTAACATGTTCCATTGCAACCATACACAAGTTACAACTTCATACGTACATACATACATACATACATACGTCTCTCTCAGCAGATCCGATTTCCTGTTTCAGTCTCCATATTTCTGTTGCATTTTTAACAACATGCAGCAAATGAAATGCATTTCAAATATGCATTTCGGTATCATTTAAATGTGTTTTCATCGTTCCATTGAATTTGTAACAGAAATTCCTTGCACATTTTTAGGATGCCTCGTCATGCTCTTTGTAAAATCTGATTAAATGAAGAAGTGACTAAGTGTGTGCCAGAATGTGTTGCACTGTCGGTCGCATGGAAATAGTTTAATGTTTAAAATTTCATTCAATGCAGAAATGCAAAAAAGAAAGTTTGATCTTTGCTTTCACTCGTTTTATTGGAGATCAAGTAGAAAGTTTGTTTTTGTTTCATTTAAAGTTTTATTTTTATTTTACATATTTTATTTTTCTTGTTTCAAGTTTTTCTTTTAGCAAATTTACAAATTTGTGCTTTTCAAGCCTCAACTCAAATTGCAAATCAGTTATTTAAAAATTTGTGTTTTTCTTCTTTTAAAATACTAGAAGAAGAAATGGAAAAAGGGAAGAATAAAAGAAGAAGTTCATACACATTGCAATTACTTGCATTTGTGCAAGCATCAAAGTCAATGTCGTTACAAATATTTGCTGGCCTTAAATTAAGTTTAGTTGGCATTAGCCCTAGTTCAAATATTTTCAACATTAGCATTAGTTGTGTAACACAAGCAGTGAGTGGCATGTCTTACACTCATTGATTTTTGGTTATTTAAATTGACCCATTTTGCTTGAAATAATTCGAAAAACGAATTCCACTGCACAATATTTACAAAATTATATGTAAATACAAAGCCAAAAGGTGTGTTTTGTTCATACTTCAGATTTGCAATAAAGGAAAATTTCATATATTCGCAATGGAAATATTTGATGAAAAATAAAAGAATTTTGCATTTCCAGTTTCACATTATTCAATGCCAACATTTCTCTACATCGAGAAATTACTGATTTTTTTAGTGCCAACATTTTTTTTCATAAATAAAAATGGTAAAGGGTATATATAGGTTTGTCATTCCATGTGTAATTTCCATAATATTCATATGGAACCCATAAAATATATATATATGTTCTGGGTCTTTATGAACAGGGAAGACAAATAATCGATGTCCGTCCGTCCGTCCGTCTGGTGTACGTGAAACCGGTTTTCCGAAGCTGCCAGAAAAGCTAGAGACTTCAGTCTAGGACTAGTGTATCAGAAATGGTCCAAAATAGATTGGTATTGAAAATCAGCAAAATCCAGCAGACGGTTTCAATGATGGAAAACTTAAACTTTATTTTGCCATATAAAAGTAACTACACAGAGAAAAAACTGCCTCATAGAATCAATAAGATTTTCTCTATGAAACGTTTTTAGGCAGAAAGAAGCGAAGATTTTTTCATAGAGATTCCTTATGGTTTTTATGTGGTAAATCTTATTAATTTTATCAAGAAGAAAACCACATAAAATTAAGAAGAAATCTTATTATTCACAACTTTTTTTTTACTCAATTTCCGTTATTTTTGGCACCAAAAAAACAATCCATAGAGAAAAACTTCTTGATTCTATTAGGTTTTCTTGATTTTATTAGGCTATCTTATTGATTTTTTTCAATAAGGGTTTCTTCTTGATTTTAGTAGGTTCTTATATGATTATGTGTAAAGCATCTTATTGATTTTTTTAATAAGGAAATCTTTTTGATTTTATGAGGTGTCTTGTTATTTTGTTTCTATAAATGGACATACAGACAATTTTTTTCATGATCTTTTTCATTTTTGTATAAAAATGTTTGCACAATAATTTCAATGGTTATTCAGGCTGCTTGTTAGCAAATTGGTTACAGTGCTTGTCTATCAGCTAGAAGTTTGCTGGTTCAATACTTGGTGAGTAAGTTAGTTAAGAATTTAACATAATAAGTATGTATGTATGTATGTATTTATAAATATATAACATCTACAATATACTACATACATACATACATATGTATGTATATGGTATAGAATTTAAATGAAAAAACATAAGTAGAGAGAATAAAGATGCAATTTTTTTTACTGAAAAAATCAATAAGATAACCTCATAAAAACTACAAGATTTCCTTATTGAAAAAAAAAACCATAGAGATTTCTTATTAATTTTGTTCTATTTTATGAGGTATTTAGTAGGCACTGTTTTCTCTGTGTAAAAAACTTTTGTTTTATTTTTGTTAAATAAACTTATTTGATATTCTAGTACGAATAAAATTTTTATTAAAAATATAAAAAAAAAATTAAAAATCAAAAAGACGTCTCCAGGGTTGGGAACTTTAACTTTTTTTGTTATATAAAAATAACCTACTAAAATTAATTTTTTCCTTTTTATCTATAAATTAAAAATATCTTACATTCTTAAAAAACAAAAATTGGTGTAACAAATCAGAAAAATTTTAAATTATGATTCCGGGGTTGGGAAACTTACAGTTTTTGTGATATATAAAATTGTCTAATTATTTTTTTCTTTTCCTTTTTCTTTTTTATATTTTAATTTATATATATGTATATTTTATGTTTTGAAAAGAAACGTTTGGTGTAGACAATTAGAAAAATAAAAACTCCAGAGCTGGAAACTTAGATTTTTTTTGGATATTAAAGTAACTAAATAAAACTAGTATTTTGCTTATTTCTTTTTTTTCTTTGTTCACTTAACATATTTTATGTATTTTTTAAAGAACAAGATGGGCATAAGGAACTAAAAAAATCTAAAACGATGATTCCAGGGTTGGGAAAAGTACATTTTTTTTGATATATAAAACTAATTAAATAAAACTAATTATTTCTTTGGTAATTATATATATTCTATATTTTAGGAATAAATAAATTACTATTAAAACCAGAAAATTTTAAATTATTGTTCCAGGGTTGGAAATTGAAAAAGAAAATTTTTTGTAAAAAAATAACCAAAAATTATATTTTTATTCAGTTAAACATATTTAATGTTTTAGGAAGATCTTTACTCAAGCAAATTCCTTAGTCCAAAAAAACCGAAAGCTCACTTACTAAAAATTGCACTATAACAAAATTTTATATTAGTGCGTTAATAAATGTTAAACTTAAAAAATTATAAATTTTATCACAAAACAAATATGTATGTATGTACTTATGTATGTATCTGTATTCTACATATACCCTATAGGAACTCAAACCCATTTGTAAGTAACTTCAAACAAGTTTTTTAATAACCACATCTGGTTGATTCAGTGACTTTTTTCCTTGTCAGCGACTCACTATTTTAACATAGGCATGTCATAGGCGGTAGTCAATTGGCCATCTCTGCATGACTTTTTAACTGACTAGTGACTACTTATTTTCCAACCAATTTGTAGTTAATTAATATTATAGTAAAAAAAGAGATATGTGTATATTTATATTATATATATTATATATATACATACATATACATATGTATATATTCATATATATATATATATATATATATATATGTATATATTCATATATATATATATATATATATATATATATATATATGTAAATATATTAATACATATTCATATACATATGTACATATATATAAATATTTATTAACCCCCGACCAAAAAAAGGGGTGTTATAAGTTTGTAGTGTGTGTCTGTGTGTCTGTGTAGCTGTGTGTCTGTGTATCTGTGTGTCTGTGTATCTGTGTGTCTGTCCGTGTTCACGTACAGACCAAACGGCTGGACCGATTTTGATTTGATTTTGATTTTTTTCTGTTTGAAAGGTGACTTGATCGAGAGGGTTCTTAGCTATGTTTGAAGAAAATCGGTCCAGCCACTTAGAAGATATGACATCTTTTCTAGATATATCGGGAGCTTTTAAAATTTTTAATTTTTGCTATGGTTATTATATTCACTAAAGATAAAAAATGCGTACATACATCCATACATTGGAACCGCTCATAGAAAATATTATACATATTAAGTATTGAAATTATTTAGCTTTTTTTCAAAAACATTTGACATTTGATTTCATGACATGCTTTTGTTTTTTTATGTTATTTTCATTTACTTATTTTGCTTTTATTTATTTCTTACGTGTGCTTCTATTCAATATATTTGGTTGATATATGCATGAGATTTAAACCAATTTGTAGTCACTTGCAAAATAATTAATTTGTAAGTTAGTGTTTTTTGTCAACTGATTATTTTACTTACTACAGGGTACATACGTTGGTGAAGGGTATATAAGATTCGGCACCGCCGAATATAGCACTCTTACTTGTGTTTAAATCGGTTCAATGTATTGGCCATAGTTTTTACTTCTATATTATTTAAAAAAATATAAAAACAACAATAAATATATATTTGTGTACTTCAATATCTGTGGCAATATGAAATAATCGCTTAAGTTGACTTAACTGAAAACGGTTTTAGCTGCTGCTAAGACATTAAAAGGCTGTAATGCATGATTCTTCTTTCGTGTGATCTCTTCTTTGCATATTTAGCATTCAAAATAATAAAGCTAAATTTTCTTAAGTTGACTTAAGTCATTATTCCATATTGCCACATACATGTATATGTATGTATATGTGCATATATACACATGTGCATATGTATGTACATATATACCCTGCAGAAAATGTGAATATTGAAATTGTAGTGATTTGCTAGTGACATTGTCAGTAGTACTACTGACCAGATGTACCCCAGCCAATGTAATTATCTATTGACATTTAACATTAGCTTGTCATTGAAAATCTACCACTAGACTGTAGCAATACTGACTAAGTAGTTCTTTTGGGAACACATGGAGACATTGGCTCCAAAGATTCACTAGTACATTTTAGTGACCTTCGTCTTCAATTTTATAAGGGTTGGACAACAAACTTAAATACATACATACATACATACATATGTACGTAAGTTTTTAACATTATTGCATAGCATAATAAAAAAGAAAAACAAACTATTGACGCGTTCATTGACAATGTCACCAGAAATACATTAGAACTGTTGTCTCTAACGTATCTCTACTCGCGCATAAAAGGAAAGTTGTCGACATTTCAACTAGTGCAATTGTCGCTAGAAAAAAGAGTGTTGACATAGAAACATATGGTTCTAGGTTGACTAGAGGCTAATATTTCTCTGTTTGTTTGGTGTTTGTGTGTGTAGACATTTTAAAATAAATTTTGCATAAATGCAACAATACCAGACGTCTGTATAAACATATTAATAATAATAATAATAATCGATTACCATTTGTTTTATGCAAATTATTAATTGTTCTAGGAAAATAAATTTGCATAATACAAAATTTATATAAAACAAATGCAACAATGTGCTAATATTTGCATTTAAGTTTTTTGCCTGGCATAGAAATATTTAAATTCGCCAGGAAAAGGACAACTTAAATTTGCATGCTGATGTTAAAAATGTTTTATACTTAATTTATACATAATTTTTTTTTTTTTGAAATATGAGAATGGAAAAAAGAAGCTGAAAGCGAGCAAAAGTTAAAAGAAAGAGGAAAAAAAGTACATCATAAATTTCATTAATTAATAAATATGTTGACTGCTTGTCAAGTGCCAGACTGCCTGTTCGTTTCCTCAGTCCGCTGAAAAACGCACATACACACACACACACAAGCTCAAGCTCACACACACACACACTCATACAAGTAAAAAATTCTTTTTAACATTTACTTATTCCACGGTATTTTGCAGTTAATTGAATTTAAATTTAAATTTGACGTTTTCGTTCGTATACTTACTTTACTTTTGATTTACTTGGAAAGTACATGAGTTCAAAAGTACCTTGTTAATGAACATTATTTACAACAAGAAATTTATTTGGAAAATTGTTAAGCAATTAACAAGCAAGCGAGAAGAGTAATGTACTTAAATTTTAATTAAAAAATATAACGTATGTTTAAGAAAAATTAAATGTCACCGCACAGTGGCTTGGATTGGTAGTTAAAAAAAGAACTGAAAGTGTCTTTTTTTTTTAATATTTCAGACTAAAGAAGCACTTTTTGCTTGTCAAAAATTACTTGAAAAACTAAACTCTCTATAAAGATACTTGTTCAAAGAAGAAAGATTTAAAACAAGTGTCTTTCCAAAAATTACGTTTGTAAAGAACTCTATCTGGTCTTGGCAAAGGCACTTTAAAAAACATTAATATTTTCAAAAAGTATTCTTTAACAAGCGTAACTTAACGTAATGTATTTTTAATAAAAAATATTTTACTCGGAAACTCAATTGGGTCCATTGTGATTTTTACTGAATAAGTATAATAATAATTTGGGATTATTAGTGCGTTAACAAATCGTCAGCTCATTATTGGTTTGGAGCATATGCCAAAAAGTCAGAGTGGGAAAAACGACAAAGAAGTTTTACATGAAGTTTTTTAAAAATATACCAGATAGATTTTTTTTTTGCATTTTCACCATTGCTTTCGACACATGTTTTGAATAAATAATATTACTTTAGTGAAAGTGAAATATATTGTTTTGTGCCGCATACGCCACTTTTCATAATTTATTTTTAAAAAGTAGCTTTCTGTGCTGCATATGTATACAACTTTACTGCTGTATATTGAGAAACTTGTTGTTGTTATTGCATTTAAAATATAACTTGGACTTTTCATCGTCCGACATGCTCCAACATGATTCGTGAATATGAATGCGGTCGCTTAGCGTTAAAATTTATTATCATAAGTCGATCGGCGACCAAGAAGCCGCCGCCGTAATATATTTGACTATAGATCCGCCGTTAATCTTACACTAGAAAACAAATTATTGAACTGTATTTTCAATAAAGAATGAAACGAATTGATTTCTTTTATACTTAAATATCCATATTTAATTATAATTAAAATTTCTTTTATATTATTTTTATTGTTTTATAAGTTTAAATTAAAAAAGTTAACTGGCGGCTGCTATTTAGGTGATGATGTTTTTGCTTAACCGTCTCCGTTGAATTTTTGTCACTGCACGTTCTTTTTTTTAAGTTTTATTTTATTTTGCTTTTGCTTTAACTACATTTTTCTTGCGGAAGTGAAGCAAAACAAGAGTTAAATTTATTTAGTACGTTTTTGTATGAAAAATTTGACGCAATCGCCAAATAATGGCATGTACAGCCAACCAATACTTATTAAACCTTCAAATAGTTGATATGGGCCAAAATGAATGCCCAATACATTAGAAACCATAATAAATTTCACGAAACACCTTTTGGATTCAGAAAGGGGATATTCGAAATATATCGCACACTAAATCATAAAGAGTCACAACTCAAAAAATTTCAGATGCTGAGTAGTTGCAAAGAACTGTTGATACTGTACAAATGGCGCAAGTATGTGACATAAAAACAAGCATAACGGTATTTTATATTCTTCAAGAAGACTGTATTGCAAAAGAAATTGTCGAGGTCGTTATAGATTTTTTCAATTAACTGGTTTATAAAAAAGCAAAAGCACTTTTATAATTTTGAGTTGTAACTCTTTATGATTTAGTGTGCGATATATACCCCATATCTAACTCATTTAAAAAAAATGGTCGGTGGTTCAAACCAACAATGGGCTGACGAAATGCTAAACTTAAGTTGTAACCAGTGTTGCCAGTTTAGGGAATTTGTCCCCAAATTGGGGTTTTTTTCGCGATTGGGGATGAAAATTTCGTATTGAGGATTTGTTGGGGATGATAACCAAATTTGAGGGGATTTTTTTGGGGATTATTTTTATAATTAATTTATACATTAATTTAAATTGAATTATTAAACTTACGCAATTGTGACTATTGAGATAGGCAACATAGAAATGTTAGTATTCCTCGGCCAAGATTTGAACTCGTACTCATCGCGTGGTAGCTTGTGGCGTATTATTCAATTCAGTTCTTCACCAGATTCAGGATTTTTTAACCTATTTATATTCCAATGTGTTTGAGACTTACACGTTCCTCCTCTAATTTTTTTTTAGTTTCGTCTTAGCGTATGCAACCACTATTTCACGGTCACTATTAATATCTGCACCTCTTTTTATGCTTCAGTCCAATAAAGAGGATTTGTATATTATATAGTTCCCATGCCGTGATTAACCCATCACCTGCTCTAGGCGAATATTTATGCACGCAATTTTCGCATTGAAATCACCTATTATAATAACTACATAACGTTTGGCAACAGAATTTAAGGCTTTGGATAGTTCGTCATAGAACGCGTCCTATCTATTTGCTTCTTCTATTTTCTCCCTAGGACCAACGTTGTATGATTTTTGAAGCATCTAAAAAGTGAGCTGTAACTATCCGGTATTGAGTGTGGTGCATATTTTAGTTTTGTGAAATTATAATATAATCAATACAATAACATAAATCAATTGTATTAAAGTTAATATTCCATAAAGCTTAAAGCTATTTGCATTATTTAGTGGTCACATTAACTTCAACAAATGTCTGCTTAATTAATTTCTTACAGTCCCATTGATCTGTTATATTTCCACTCTCCATTTATTTATTTCCGAATCCTAAATTATTGATTAAAAGTTGTTGTTACCAACATCGACAATTTGCTACAAATGTTTTGCGGTTCCAGCCTGTCAGTTATTTGTTTCTACGAGTATTGTGCCATTTTATTCATTAATGTAAAACACATATATTTTTTATTCAGCAATAGCTACCAGTTGTTCATTGATTATTATTTTGAAATAAAGTTTTAATTAACTTTTTTAATTACTTTTATATATTTGCGTAAAAAAATGATAGCGATAACTTTTCAAATAAAAAGGTCATGACAAATGATGTGATGACACACACATCTTGACACCTAACAACTTGTTATCAGCACATGTGAGTTTATTTAATACGAAATATAAACAAAATTTGCATTATTGAAATAAATATAATACACTTGAAATTTTAATTCGAAGAATTGTTCTTCATTTGATTTACCAACACCAGTATAACCTTCGATAGCTCAGTTGGTAGAGCGGTGGACTGTAGAAGTGTTTGTCTAAACGAAATGTTGAAATCCATAGGTCGCTGGTTCAAATCCGGCTCGAAGGATAATTTTTTTATTTGATCATTTCCAAGTGAACAAATCTACTTTCAGAAGAAGACAATTCCAATGGTGAATTCAAATCTTTTGTTACTTTGGTGCAGTTATACCAGGTACCAGCACATCACCAGCTGATTAATGTGTACAATACATTAATGCGTCAAACTTTGGTTACAAGCCACTGTTTCTTTTTTGCTCCTAAACAATCGGAAAACATCGATGTATTCTTTTGATGCATCGAAATGACAAATTGTATACAGAACGTGAAGATTGATAAATAGGGTGTATAGATATCTATATGTGTTGGCATGGTTCAAGTTTGTACATGTAATAAATATAAGCGTCAAATAATGTGTATGTCATTTTTACTCCCAACCAGTGACGGATTTACGTATAGGCCCGTTTGGCCTGGGCGTAAGGCATCATGGTTTTAAGGGCGGAAAAATTTTAAGAACCCTAAGAAATAGTATTTTAAATAGTTAGGAGGTATTGATTTGTGTAATTGGTTTTGCTTCTGCTTCTAAAAATGCAAACAGTCGCAGTTAAAGCGAACGCATGAAACGAAAAGTTATACAAAACGGAGAATTTCAGTACTCGACATGTTCGAACAGTTGTCGGTTTGACTGTCAGCTCCTTTAAATAAATTCGGATGTTACATTTTACTTTTTTACAAGACTATACTTTTTTTTATGCAAAAAGTGTTACTGAAACTCAACAGAGAAGTGTGCATTCATAATATGATATTAGAAAGAAAAAAAATTTTAGCGTCGAACAAATTGTGTAAAACGACAATTTTTTAGTTAAAAAGTCGTCTATCTGTATGACCTATTATGACGCCTAGACACGTTCAAATTGTATTGCCAAATACTATTAGTTATTTTAAAAGAAATTAAAAAAATTTTTTTTACTTTACACTTGCAAAGAAAAAAGTGCGTGAAGGAATATTTTTTTGCGGGTAAAATGTTAATGAGATTTATTTGGTGGACTCTTAGCTACATTATTGTTATATATAGTAAATCGCTATCACTAAGTCTGAATTAGCTGTTGGCCAAAAATTGATGACACCGTTTTTTAAGTGCGCACTGATTTTTGAAATTTTTGGAGATTCATAATAGAAAAGTTGGTCACCAAAATCGCCAAACTGAGTACAGGGGCTTACTTTCCTTTGGTAATACTATCTAACCTATATTGTTAGGACCATGCGAATCTTTTTCTGTTGCACAGTGTAATTTAAATATTCGGCTCTGTTCTGTAAACCGATCGAAGAAATGCCTGAGCAGGCCTCTAATAAGGCCTGAAGTAAGAATGTGTTCTATATGGGTATACATACACACATATGTATGTACACACATATAAATATACATAAGAATATAACGCTCATGTACTTCAACAACGTCATAACTCGATTTAATAGGGCATATCGTTATTTATTTTATGCAAAAAGTTCGCACAAATTATTGTGAAAACAAATAAAATGTTATTTTCCATTAAGCTGAGAATGTGTAACTTAAAAATTTTGAACGAATTTTATGTAAAACTATTTTTTTTTTGGAGTTATGTCAATGTTGAAGTAAATGAGCGATATGGTTCCCAGCGGTAAAACTCAGAAGACCTTCTTGGTGCAGGCCTTATTAAGGAACTCTTTCGCATAAAAGACTCGATACACCTCCCACACTCCCTTCTATGAGAAGGGTGAACAGAAGGATATGTGGTGAAAAAACATGTTTTGTTTTGTTTTTTTTTTTTGCCAAAGCAAAATCCATTAATTTGAAGGCCTTCCAGAATATCTGGCGAAAGAAGCAAGAACAGAAGGCCTGCTCCGTATAAAAAATATATGAGTATGGAATGGAGCGAGCAGGCCTTCTACATCCAAAAGAAGGCGCACAGAGGCCTTCGAGAAGGCATCCTTACTCCTTCTAGTTCCCGCTGGGGTTTGTATGAATAGGGTACAACAAACACACTTTCATGTTTAATGTTTAATTTTTTCTTTTGTAGTCTGACGTTTAATTTCTACTGTGTAAATTTGTTTGTTTTGCAGTTTTTTGTTTTGCCTCCATGTTTGTTGTTATAGTTTTATACGAATATGCGAGTATATCGCACCATCACTCTTATCTGTGGCTGTAGTAACTGTGACGTTGTAACTCTTTATGGCTACTTTTTCGTAATTGTTTTCACTGACATTTTTCACAATCGTTTTTTATCGTAACGGACTTAATTTGTCTGTGTTATATGTGTGTATGCATTTGTATGTATACCCTGAAGGAAATGTCCATGATGAAAATGTACTGAGTCGCTTTTGAATTTGTCACCAGTCATTGCTTGTCATTGAAAATATACTAGTAACACTAGATCAATTGACTACGTAGTTCTTATGGGAACATGGAAACAACCAGACATTTTCTGGTACATTTCTATACCTTACGTACACAAAAATTTATGTATATTGACAAGTTGTTGCAAAATCCTCCAGAAATACACCACATCTGTTTTCTCTCTTTCTTTTATACTGACGAATAGAAGAGAATTTGTAGATAATGTAACTATTACTAGAATTTTAGTGTTGACATAAAGACACTTCTCGCCAGTCTGACTGCAGGGTATCTACATATATATATATTTTTGTTTGCAATGGTGTGTGATAAAAGTATTATGACAGTGATTGTGATGCATGTATATTTTTCAGGAATTTTTTCATGACAAGATTAAATTTGTCTAAGTGTGTATTTATTTTAAAATGGTAACAGTTTTGAGAACTTTAAATATTTGTATAAATATGTATACAAATACCTTTTCGCTATTTCCAAGGATAGGTGTACTCTGTGTTCTTAAATATTAAAGTATTTGATTTAATGTTAAATACATATCGCTCATTTAATCAAAGAGCGTCAAAAAAAATTTTTTTAGTTAATGGTGCAGAATTAATCCTAGTTAATCATATCGTTCTTCATATTGTGTAAAAATTTCATACAAATATCTTGTTTACTCAACTCTTTAAAAGAAAATAAAATATTCTTTTTCGATTAAGTTGTGTGTAGAATGAAAACTTTAAACTTGCTTTCTGGCAAAATAAATTTTTTGAGTTATGACTAACCTGACCAGACATCCCGCTTTAGGCGGGATTTTCCCGCTTTTCTGAGGTTGATCCCGCCTTGAATTTTTATCCCGCTTTATCCCGCTTTTTAGAGTTTTGAAATTTCTTATCTCTTAATATATTTTTATTAATATGTAACTGATAAAAATTTATTCCAAATATTTTTTAGTGTAGTTATTGTTTATTTTTTTTGGATCTGGCATCTCCTCAAATGAAAAAAAATAAAAATACAAACGTACACACTCAAAGATCGATCCTTTTGTTACAGTGCTTTATATGTGCAGACATTCTGCTGCTTTAGGAATTTATTACCAAGAGGGCTTATTAGGAGAATAACAACTGACATTCACCAAACTGTCAATAATAAAATAATAAGTTCTTGCTTATTTTTTTATAAAGAGTTTGACACATTGGTGTAGTCAGTTGATGATAATATGGACTAACAAGCCCACTTGCTATCATTCGCCTTAAGTTTTTGTACATTGTTTTGTATAAAAATCGTATTTTGTTTTGTAAATGAAGTCAAAAAATCTTTAATTTTATTTATTTTACGTTACTAAATAAAAATTTTTGTTAATAAAAATTTTGTTAATTTAAAATCGATTCTTTTGAGTTAAAAACTGTGTTTCCTAAGTACATACGAAACTTTTTATGTGCGTATTACACATCCCGCTTTCAAATAGTTGTTTATTTAAAAATCCCGCTTTTTGGCCGTATTTTCGTCAAAATCCCGCTTTTTGAACGATCGTGTCCCGCTTTTTGTAAAAAGCTTCTGGTCACGTTAGTTATGACATTGTTTGGCTAAATGAGCGATATGTATGTATGTACGCACCAGCCGTCTCTCTCTAATAGAGAGTATTATTGCAGCACTGTAAGGCATATATTAAATTTAACGTGACTGAAAGCTTTAAAACAGTTACAAACAAACACACATTCACTGATATTTATTTGCATTTGAAGCAAATTGCTTTGAAAGCTCTTAAATTTGTTCTTGTTCCTTTGCAAAGTAAAAGCAAGCATTGTTGTCTGTTTTATTGTTGCTGTGGCTGTTGTACTCTCGTCGGTGTGAAAGCACAAAAGCTCTTTTGCAAAACTTTGCACATTGTGCATATGGTTTGGACGTAGCTGCTTTAAAACATAAAAGCTTGAATGTACGTTTCCTATAAAATTACCCTGTAAAAGGTACTTATTGAAACGTAACTTTTAAAAAGGTAGATTTTGAGAATTGTTTTTTAAAGTCCTTGCAAAAGAAGTACATACATAGCAAAAAATTAAAAATTTTAAAAACCCCCAAATATATCTAGAGAAGATGTTATATCTTCTAAACGGCTGGACCGATTTTCTAAACATAGCTAAGAACCTTCTCGATCAAGTTACCTTTCAAACAGAAAAAACTAAATCGAAATCGGTCCAGCCGTTTGGTCTGTACGTGGACACGGACAGACACAGAGATACACAGATACACATAGACACACATACACAGACACACACTACAAACTTATAACACCCCTTTTTTAGTCGGGGGTTAAAAAGTATCGTTTGAAAAAAGTAAATTTTAAAAAAAATTATTTTTTTTACTTAAAAAGTTCCTTTAAGAAAATTCAAATATTAAAAAATACCTTTTAAGAAAGGTATCTTTTAAAAGAAGTGCTTGGAAAGTGTTTTTAAAAATATACTTAAATAACAAATTTTAAAAATTTTAAAAACCTCCGATATATTTAGAAAATATGTGACATCATCTAAACGGCTGCACCCATTTTCTTCAAACATTGTTAAGAACCATCTCGATCAAGTCACCTTTCAAACAGAAAAAAGTAAATCAAAATCGGTCCAGCCGTTTGGGCTGTACGTGGACACGGACAGATACACAGATGCACAGATGCACAGATGCACAGATACACAGACACACAGACACACACTACAAACTTATAACACCCCTTTTTTTGGTCGGGGGTAAAAAAAAGTAAATTAAAAAAAGTTCGTACAAATAAAGTACCTTTTAAAAAACACACGGTTTGAAAACTACCTTTTAAAAAATTCCCTCTTAAAAAAAGTTCATTGCAAAAAAAGTTCACAGTAAAAAAATACATTTAAAAAAAAAGTTTCTTTTAAAAAAAGCCCTTTTAATAAAAGTACGATTTAAGTACTTAAGTTGGAAGTATCCCTGCAGAAAATTTGGTGACAATTGATCCAAACGTACTCGTCCTATAGCTGGAGAAAATGTGGGTGTTATTAAAAGTACGGAGTGGTGTATGGTGAAAAAAGACATGAACATGAACATGTTCGATGTGGTCGAATACAGGACCTATCAAATAGTGTAAATATAATGTTAATTGCTCCCTTCAATGTGACTCTTGTACCAGTCCCGTAACTGTACTAAATATTAACCTAAGCTTAACTAGTATTTATGCTTTTGAAATTTGAGTGGCCCTGTGGTCGAGTGGGTAGTGTGCAAGCCTGTCATGCACGAGGTTGTCAGTTCGAATCTCAAAAAATTTTCAGATTAAAAATTACATTAAAAAAATGTCATGGCATTTGTAACAATAAAAAAAAATTATAAGCGTTAATTGTTACAGTTAAATGTCGAAATTTTATTTATAAATAATTTATATTATTATACATATTATACAAGGTGCATACAAAGTATCAATTAACCCCATCCTAGGCCATCCCCATGTAAAAGTGACTGGTCCGCTTCATAGGAAGTGTTAGAACTCGGACTGGTCCCTATCACTTGGGGACCGGTCACGTGACTAGTCTTGTGCCAGTTCCATTTCCTGCAGGGATGTTTTAATAAAAGTAAGTATGTTTTAATAAAAGTACCTTTTATAAAAAGTTTGTTTTAATAAAAGTACCTTTTATAAAAAGTACGTTTTAATAAAAGTACATTCTTTTCAATAAAAGTACCTTCAAACAGGGTACTTTTAAATTTTTAATAAAATTACCTTCAAATAAGAGTACTTTTAAATTTTTAATAAAAGTAGCTTTTAATAAAAGTACCTTTTTAATAAAAGTACCTTTTAATAAAAGTACCTTTTAATAAAAGTACCTTTTAATAAAAGTATCTTTTAATAAAAGTACCTTTTAATAATAGTACCTTTTAATAAAAGCACCTTTTAATAGAAGTACCTTTTAATAAAAATAACTTTTAATAAAAGCACCTTTTAATAAAAGTACCTTTAAATAAAAGTACCATTTAATGAAAATACCTTTTAATAAAAGTGTCTTTTGGTAAAAGTATGTAACTTTCAATAAAAGTACCTTTGAATAAAAGTACCTTTTAATAAAAGTAACTTTCAATAAAAGTACCTTTTAATAAAAGTAACTTTCAATAAAAGTACCTTTTAATAGAAGTACTTTTTAGTAAAAATACATTTTAAAAAGTATACATTTAAAAAGTCTCATTTTTTAATTTCCTTTGCTAAAAGTACCTTATAATAAAAGTTACTTTTAGTAAAAGCTCATTTTAAAAAGTGCGAGGTATATTAAAGAAAGGGCTTTTAAAAAGTCCCTTCTAAAAAAGTACGTAAAAAAATCCTTTTAGATTACAGCTTAAAAAAAATAGATTCAAAATCCTTTTGCAAAAAGTTTCTACTAAAATAGTTTTTAAGAGAGAAGATTTTAGAAAGTAAGTTTTTAAGAAAATATTCTTTTTGAGGAAATGACTCTTTAGAAATGTGTTTTAGAAAACTTGTACAAGAAATCGTTTTTTAAATATTATTTATAAAAAAGTACATACATTTTTCTTAATGTGCTTGTATTACTCGTATTTTAGTGACAAAATTCTTAATGTATCAGTTGTTTTTGCTTTGTTTGTAGATATTAAGCAAATAATAAAGCTTGTGTAATATTTTTTATGAAATAATTTATGGAACAAAGCAAATGTTTGTATTGATTTTATTTTTCTGTTCAAAAATAACACAAACAAAATATTGCAGATTTTGCTTAGATTCCCTCTTCTTCGAATCTAAAATAAAATTTGCATATTTTTCATCGTTCAGCTGTTTTGCATTTCACAAAAATACTGTTATTGATGGCAAGAACAAATAAATGAATGGGGAAGTGAATATCTTTCGTTGCACATTGGGTTAAATCGCGATACACTGGAAATATGTTACATACGAGTACATAACATCTGGCAATAGGGAATGAGTGCTCAATTCGGCTTTACCTAAAATTGAGTTGGTTTCAAGACTTTCATTTAATAGAGACTCGCATAAGATTACGGTAAATATAAATAAAAGTAAATAAAAGCTTTAAAGCTTGAACATGTGTAGTTCCTTAAAAATGCTGCATATATTTTAGTGTAGAATGTGCTTCAATTCCTACACACAAAGAAATTTCTTATAAAAATCATTGAAAACAAAAAGGTTAATTTAACATTTTTTGACTTTGCTTCATATGTATTTCATGTTAATTCAACATGATTTAAAATAACCTTAAAAAACTCTTTCTTCTTTCTTCATTTTGTTGGTCTAATACTCCAGTACAGTGAATTCAAAATGAAGAATCATGTTGTATCGCAGTTATTTCAAGTTTAAAAAACATGAATTTAATTTAATGTAGTTATTTTTAGTAATTATTGCTTACGTGAAGTAAGCCGGTAACTTTAGACAAAAACTTATGATGAAACCACATATTATTTAAATGGATTTGATAATAGGCCTGTGTCTTAAATGACCGACCGAAAGAGTTTGATTTAAGTCTAGTGTTCTGCACCAGCCAAGATTCATCCCGTGGTATTCAATTCATTAAAAATTACATATTAAATAAATACCATCTTGAATACAAATTTAATTCAACATGATTTAACTGATGATTCAACATTAAATTTAATTGAAATTAAAGTTACACTCATGTTGTTTTAACAGTGAAAAATATAGTTGGTTCGAACTTGATCACTAGTTCATTGTTGACAAAAACCTATGATCAAACCCATATAATCTTAATGGGGTGGAACGAGTGAACAAGCTTGATCCAAGTCTAGTGAAAAATATTAAATCAAATGTCGATTACACATCTGGCACACATGTGCCCAAAAAAGCGTAACCACTAATTGCTAATGAAAACCTGTTTGATTCAGACACGTATTTATTAAGTTAGACAGTTTCATACATATCTAATAGACAATTTTATTGAATCTCACATTAGAGATGGGCCCAACTCGTTCATTCGTACATTTTTGCCACAAACCTATGATCAAACCCATTTAAATTACATAGGTTTGATCACAGGTTTGTGGCAAAAATGAAAGAATGAACAATTTGGACCCAGCTCTAGACACAAGTCTACAACACGGCAACAACAAATCACACAACTCAGAGCAACATTGTAGAGTTGAATTCAATTCGTTCGAACTCGTTCAGTCGGCCGTTTCAAACACAAACCCATGCAATTTAATTGTAGTTATAAACAAACAATATAAACATCAACAAACTTAAGTAATTTTTTTCAATGTATACAGCAACCAATTGGTGTATTAATGTGAATATCGCAATGGACTTATCACAAGACTGCACAATATTTTTCAGTACTTTATTGCTATTATTCTTGTTGCTTTGCTCAATACTGTTCAGTAAGTTGCACAATATAAAAAAATATATGGCGCAATATTTCTTACAATATGTGTAAAAGTAAATTGAAAAATTTGTAAAACTAATTTTTCATAATGCAGACACTTATAAAAACTTAAGCAAATTAAACAATTTATAATTAAATAAATAAAAAATAGATTAATAAGGTTTAGTGACTGAGTAGTGGCAAATCATTATTATACAATGTTCTCAGCACACTACAAAAGATTATTTTTTTTGAACCATAAAAACGAAAAAAACATTTTTTGAACCATAAAAACGAAAAGACATTTTGTTTCATACAATATATTGTGCCACTTGCTATTATAATATGTATACATACAGGCAATTTTATTGTACAATATCAATTATTGCACAATAATATTGAAAATACATGGTTACTTTTAATATCTTATTATAAATTTAGCACCTCATTATGTTTTCTGTCCCAATGTGCATCACCATGCACGAGACACATACATACATAGTTAAATGTATTTAATAAAAAAATGCTGCAAACAAAAGAGCAACTTGTTTTTAGAAAAAAAAACAACTTTCGTTTCAATCGGAATAAAGCTTCAATTCTAAAGATTTTCAAACGTCATAGAGAAAAGAAAGAACACAATCAATATACTATTTACATAATTTATTTTTTATTTGAGATACTTTTCAATCCTGTTTAGATTTTTTTATTAGAAAAGTTTTAGTGAAAAAAAATCTCATAGCGCAGAGAATTGTTCAAATCCTTACAAGGATTTTCAATGGAATCGTTCAAATATATGGGTGGTCAGCTAAACCATTTTATAAATAAGTTCATTAAAAACCAGTTTTAATTTTAAATATCCTTTAAATTTCATTAGAGTAAAGCAAACCAATTATGCCACTTTTTATTCTGTCAATCTATTTGGCCGTTAGCGCACAGAACGAAGTTTGAATAACTTTCACTTGTGCTGCAGCAAAATTTATATGGAGCACATAAATTTGTTTAAAACGGACATAAAAATACATTTTCTCTTATCTCTGAAATTAATCACATTTTATGATCAAACTTTTTTTTTTACACAGCTCTAGTAACACAATATTGAAAATCACTTTATGAATTAAATAAAGCAGGGATTCTCAAACAGCAAATAAAATATTAGCAAGTTACAAAATTTTATAATACAAATTAATTGGGCAGAAACTATAAAACAGAAAAATATTTTTAACATTTGTTAACGCATTAATAATCCCAAGTTATTATTTTACTTATTGAGTAAAATATTTTTTTTTATTAAAAATACTTTGAAATTGATTATTGAGGGGGTTTAGCTGGATCCTATGCGCATTTCACGGTTGCTATCAGGGAACCTTTAACCAAAAATTTATTAGAACAACTACAGTTATTATGTTAAAACTTCATTTAAACAAATGAGAAGCAAGTATCATTAATAGAATTATTTTAAAATCAATTTAAGATTCTCTGATTGACTTTTGCTGCTGTTATAGAAAGTTTTACACGACGCACGTAGGGACTCCATGACATACTACACTGTAAACCTACTTTCCACACTTTTCGCAGATGTGAAAATGAAAATCTTAAGAAGCTGCTTAAAATGCGCATTATGAAAATCTTATAAGTTTCTCCCTAGAAATTTTACTATACGATATGAAAAAAAAACAAGCCGTGGCTGATGAAAAAAAACCGACTAACGCCGGAGAAAGAAATAATTTAAACTGCAGCTGGAGTTTAACACAAAACACTTTGCACAAACATCAGCAGGCAACATGAGTGACTTAAGTAACTAAACACTTGCAAGCAAACACCTCAACCAATGAAACACATTTTCATACAAACACACACACACACACACACATACAGGGATAACAAAATATACGATTACACTTGCACTGGCATCCTGTGAGGAAGAATTTAAACATGAAAAAAAAGTTAAAGAAAACTTATAACTTTATACGTTGTAGAACGTGTTGCAGCAATAAATGTACATTTACAACTTGAAGGCATGAACAAGAAGAACGGAAAAAAAATATAACAAAACGCATACAAATACGTACATGCTTTCTTAAACTTATTCATTTACACACACAGACGGACGAACAGACAGAGCAAGGCAGACAAAGTAAATACTGGCAACACAACATAGTGAGTGAATATGTTGGTGCACAGGAAATGGAAATAAGGCAGGAAAAGTTTAACGAAAAATAAATAAACATAAATGTAACAAAATCAGTTGCAACATAATCAGCTTAGACGAATTTAATTTACTCAACACCTAACAACAACGCTTACAAACCTAAAAGTATGCTAAAGTTTTATTTTAAAAACTTGACACATCCTTGATTTTTATCGAAGTGGTTAAAATGTAATGGCCTGCTCCACGATATCGGCAGCGCAAACATTCGATCGACAAGTTGTATTGAAAACTACAATAAAATAAGAACATTTGTTGTATTTTCAATATAAGTAATTGATGGAACGTAGATAACGTGGGACAGGCTGTAAATTTTGCTTAATAATTAAAACCAAATAAAACGGCATTTCTACACTTTAAACGAAACACTGGAGTGAATTAAAAAACATTATTTGTTTAAGAGTTAAGTGTAGCGCTTTACGAAAACAAAACATGTATTCTTAGTCGTATGTACTCGTATCTTGGCAACATGAGCCGCATTGGGAAAAAAGCCATTGTTAACATTATAAATTCCTATATAGAAAGAAACTACACCGTTTATTTACATTCATAGTTTTTCCGCTTGCATATATATTTGTTGGTTTTACTTGCTACTTTAGTGGCTGTGGTTGCAACTTTTGCTCCCTAGTTGTACACCTAAAGAAAAATTCTAAAGTTAAGCAACTTGATTGCTAAGCTTTTGATTAAAAACAGAAACAGGAATACTTGCTATGCACTTTTATTAAGTATAATTGCACTTCTGTTTTTTTTCTGCATAAAATCAAATATTAAAATCCGTATATGTGACAGTGATGGGAAAGTTAATATGGAAGCACTATTTTTTGATATTACTGCATTCAAGACAAGTAAGAGTGTTATATTCAGCTGCACCGAATCTTATATACCCTTCACCAAAGTGCGTATATGTAGTATAGGGATACATACATAAGGACATATAAACATATTTGTTTTGTGAAAAAATTTAGAATTTTTTGCCATAGTGCAATTTTTAGTAAGTGACTTCTCAGTATTTTGCAATGAGTTGAATATTTTATTCTACGCTCTGTATTTAAGAAATATTTTACATTCACTCTTATTCCAGTTGTCAAAAACGACGGCACGTCATACAATATCAAAAAGAATTATTCCTTAAGGATTTTTTCAAATTTGCTCAGCACAAAAAGGAACATGTCCTTTAATTAATTTTATAGTTAGGACTGTTCTGAGAGCATAACAAGCAACATGGCACAAACCTTCATTTATACTTAAATAAAAATTTAACATGTATAAAAAAAAATCAATAAAGTGCGACTTTGAATCGCGCACGAAGGGCTCTGTACATTCGGCTTTAAGCGTTTTTTAATATGGCGTTTTTCAGTTTAAACGATTTTTTTTTAGTTTTGTCGCTTTTTTCTCGTTATGGCGATTTTTGTTCGGTTTTTGGCGTTTGTTTTCTTTTTGGCGATTTTTTTTTTCAATTTGGCGATTTTGTTCATTTTGGTGAATTTTTCGTTTTTTCGCGATATATTTTGGTTTTTGATTTTTTTTTAATTTGGCGCTTTTTTTTGGTTTTTGGCGTTTTTTTCTGTTTGGCGATTTTTTAATTTTGGGATGTTTTTAATTTGACCGTTTTTGAAAATTTCAAGAGTTTGACTCTTACGTTTTCCAATGATACACCACGTTGTCAAAATTACATAGTAAAAATTACATTAAGTGATAGAACACCCTTAAATTTAGATTTTTTAAATGTTAGTGTTAATTGTTGTAGTCTGCATAAAAATACACTAACTTTACAAATTTCAAGTGCATATACATGCAATTGTATGTATATTACATGGGATTTCAAAATTTTTCGTTACTCGTTTTGGAAGACCCTTTAATTTATAACTCTCAGGTATTTGTTGTTGTAGCAGCCAAAGTTCTACACTCTCTGTCCAAATTTCAGGTGCGTACCTCTTACGGTTTAACAAAAAGAAAAAAAAATAGTTTGACCTAGTTACTTTTACATAAAAAAAATTTAATTTCCAACCCTGGAATCATAATTTTAGATTTTTTCTGATTCCTTGTACCAATCTAGTAGTTCTTAAAAAAATAAAGTATAAAGTATGTTAAGTGAACAAAGAAAAAAGGTAATTAAAAAAAATATTTTATTTAGTTACTTAAATATCCAGAAAAAAAGTCAAAAGTTTCCAGCTCTGGAGCTGTTGTTTTTATTTTTATAATTTTCTATACCAAATTTTTCTTTCCAAAACGTAAAATATATATAATAATATAAGGAAAAAGAAAAAAATTAATTAGACCTGCTTACTTTTATATATCACAAAAAAGTGTAAGTTTCCCAACCCTGAAATCATCCTTTTTTATTTCTCTGATCTCTTACACCAATCTATTTCTTTTAAAAATATAATATATATTTAATTTATAGAAAAAAAGGAAAAATTAGTTTTAGTAAATTACTTTTATGTAACAAAAAAACTTAAAGTTTTCCAACCCTGGAAATGTCTTCTTAATTTTTTTATTTTTATTTTTAATTTGAAATACCAACTTTATTAGTAGTGAAATATAAAATAAGTTTACTTAACAAAAAAATAAAATAACTTGTGTTTCTAGTTACTTTTATTTGGCAAAATCAAGTTTAAGTTTTCCAGCTCTGAAACTGTCCAGTCGATTTCGCTGATTTTCAATACCAATCTATTTTGGACCATTTCTGATACATCCGTCTAAGACCGAAGTCCCTAGCTTTTCTGGGAGCTTCGGAAAACCGATTTCACGTACAGCAGACGGACGGACAGACGGACATTGCTTATTCGTCTTCCCTATTCATAAGGACCCAGAATATATATATTTTATGGGTCGCATATGAATATTATGGAAATTACACACTGAATGACAAAAATGGTAAAGGGTATAAAAATAATGTAACACGACCAAAACTAATTTGATACTTTTAGATAAATTTTCTTATTTGTTAATTTTCTTTTATTCCTACAGTATAATTAAGGCCGCTATCACGGTTCTCAACTCAATTCAGTTTGGTCCGCTAAGAGTCGACTAAACTTACATACCAGACCAAATTGTGTTTTAATATTAAATAAACCACAACTATTTTGTGGTTAAAATTGTCACCGCGTTACCAGCTTAAAATATCAAGGTTTAGAGAGGGCAATAAATTTGGGCGAAAATTTAAGAAATTTAATTTAAAATTCACTATAGTTTAATTAAATCTAATAATGTCTCATTTAATTCATCATGGGCACGTGACAAAAATATGTTCACTTGGCGATCACTGTTCACTTGGCCAGAACTGCTTCAGAATGCTGGAAAGCTAAGTCAACTGTAGAAAGCAAAAACAAAGTAACATAAAGCCACTACAATAATACTTATATGTATGTACCGATGGTGCATCGAATAAGTAAAAGTAATTAATGTGATGATCGTAAAAGATAAGTAAGAATAGTTAAACATACATAGGTAGAGTGATATAACTTCGTGCTAACCTAAATAGAAAATGGAAAAACAGAAAATGAATAGTGATACTTACAAATGTGTTTGCCAAAGGCAAATCAATAATTGTATACACAAACAATTCTCATATTCCATTTCATAGAAATTTAAGTTTAATAGCTGATGTTAATAATAATCTCTACCCCAGTAGATAGACATGGGTGCTGATGAAGTGCGTGGCTGCACAGAAAAATATCGGTATTTCCCCCAGCTAATAGTGTCTAGTTTAATTTTTCTTCTCTTCTTTAGATACTCACATTAATTAATAAAAATATTTCATTCATAAGAATTGAAATTACTGAACTCAAGCCTGATTAAGAAATTATTTCTGATTAAAATTCACTATAGTTCAATTAAATCTAATAATGTCTCATTTAAGAAATTTAAGTTTTAGAAACAAAATTGTTATAGTTTAAAGAAATCATATCGGTCTTTTATTGCAACATAGACATATTTACTTTGAATTGCACACTAATAAAGGCTCAGTTACCCGACTGTAATGTAATGCATGGGGTCTACTCTGTACCCGTAAGGAACCCTTAATGCTCAGTTATCCGACTGTAATGCAATGTAACTGCAACAGTAGGAAACAGCTGATCGATATTTTTATGTGAAAAGTAATGCAAATGGTTATAGAGATGTAATGTAACGTAACCTACTTTTCATATAAAAATATCGATCACCCGTTTCCTACGTTGCAGTTACATTACATTACAGTCGGATAACTGAGCATTAAGGGTTCCTTACGGGTACAGAGTAGACCCCATGCATTCGCCGCTAATAACCAAAAATTATCATCCGACGAAGACATATTCACATCCGCACTTAACGAACACAAACATTCAAATGGATCAATTAAATGACACTAATACACATTCACTGATTGACGTCTTTATTTGATCGTCTCCAGCGGCCATTAAGCAAAAGTCGCATAAAATTATTAAGCGGAAGTCTTGATATGCTACTGTTTTCAACAAAAATATGTAAATAAAAATACAAATAGAATATTTACTTCATTTACTCAAACAACGACACAACTCCAAAAAAACTAGTTTTCATTAAACGAGTTTAAAGTTTTCAATTTAAACACAACTTAACGAAAATATTAAATTTTATTTTGCTTTCAAGAGTTGAATAAACAAGATATTTTTATGAAATTTTTACACAATATGAAGAACGATATGATAATTAATTCTGCATCACTAACTCAAAAATTTAATTTTTTGAGTTATGATGTTCTTTGAGTAAATGAGCGATATATGCATACACACAAGTCTGTTATGATACTTTAATATTAAATAATATTGAACATAAGATAAATGATTTTTTGTTGGAGAAATTTTTTTCCAGAGCGTTTCGTACGAGTTGGACTTCATGCGATTCGTGTTCGGGTCGTATCGTGTTGGGGAAAATTCAGCACGCGGTCATCTCCAATAGGAAGACAGCTCAAATTTGTGTGATTTTGCATAAAGTATGTATCAGTGTGTGTGATTTTGTACCTTCTAGGAAGTTTGGAGCTATGGTTACTTTTTCTTTTCATGTGTAAAAACATTTTGTCCGAAACACAAAACTCCTCTTCCACTATGTTGAAAGAATGTCTTCATGCGCATTCTAAGTGAAAGAAGACTGATTTAAATTTCTTTAATTTCTTCTTACTTCTGCATGAACTTTGACTTGAACGACAAGTCGTAAGAGGACGTCAGTGTTTTCATACAAATTTGTATTCCACTAATTCGAATGAGTTGTCAGCAAAGCGAACGCAATGTCAAATTGAAGCCCTAGTAAAATGTTTTTGCAACTAATCTAATAAAGTTTATAAAAATATTATATTATCACTTTATAATCAGAAATAATTTCTTAATCAGGCTTGAGTTCAGTAATTTCAATTCTTATGAATGAAATATTTTTATTAATTAATGTGAGTATCTAAAGAATGGTGAACAAAATTAGAAAATACTGTACTGACACTACAATAACGCAATAACATTGGTGATCACAATTTTAGCGAAAGGGAACACATTTCGCGTGAACTTTTATTCCCGATAAGGGTGATTGTTTTATATTCCTTATACAATGTACTCGCACATTCTACCAAAGCGAATGTTTCTGATACTGAAATAAAAAAAATTAATTTCCCATCACGGCAGTTTTTAGATTTTAGATTTGGCTAATTAGAGAAAATAAGTTATCAGCTCACTTGGGCCACTTTGTGTTACCTTAGAGTGACGTTGGCTGAAGTAGTTAGCACGTTGACTACAAAATCGAAGGTCCTGGGTTCAATCCCTGTATCCAACAAGTCATTGAATAACAACACCACGCATTTTTCTGATGTGCATTAGTGTCCCTTTGTATCAGTTGTTGTAGGAAAGTTCAAGTGATGAAGGCATAGTCACTGGTCACTTAACTATACCGACTTCAGAAGATACTAGTCCTAATGTAACATCGAAGCGCCCTCCTTCGTTGTGTAGCAAAATCATCGGCGAAGTAAAATAATCAATAAAGTGGCTACAAAACACAGCTTCAAAAACTTAATACGCCTCATTTGACACCAGATGGCGCTGCAACACTGCATTATCAAAAAAAAAACGTGCAAAAAAAGCAGAGTTGTAAAAGAATGAAGCTTTCCTCTATCTCTCCCTTCACCACCTGTCTTCTCTATCACTATCCCTTTCCTAAAGAAGGTAACACCTAGTAATAGTAGTAGGCATTAATTGCCTGAGTGTTACTTCTCTTTTTAAAAAAAAAAAAAAAAAAAAAAAAAAAAAAAAAGGAACAGTGCAATTGGAGATGGTGAGGTGACAGATAGATAGAGAGAAAGAAGAGCAGCTTAATTAATTTGTTCGTTTTTACAACTCTACGCTCAGGGAAAAGCAGCAACTTAAAAATAAGAACGCGTACTATTAATTCAATAATTTTCAATATAATATAAAATGTACTCGTATATTGAGATACTTAAAAATAAATAAAATTTGTAAATTAATATTTTTCCATATTGAAATAAAAACTTTCAACATGACTAGACTTTCCTTAATGTTTCTTATTAATTCAATATGGTTTTTATAGATTTTAAGCAGTTTTTTCTCTGGGTGTACCATAGTGCGTTTTGTTATATTTTTATAGCAGCGCCTCTAGTGTTAAGTAGGCGCATTATTTTAGGCTATATTATCATTTTGTTAGTTATTTTACTTCACCGGATATTAATTGCTACAAACATGGATATATATAAAAATCTATGATGATGTTGATGTGAATAGGAATTGAACTGGAGCTCTTGAGGACCTTGATTTGCTTTGCAGTCTATGCAATAGCTTCTTAAGCCACCGTCTTAGTATTAATTATTAAAAAAATCTCCCTCGAGCCGGATTTGAACCAGCGACCTATGGATATCTTTTTAAGGTTTAACTACAGTCCACCGCTCTACCAACTGAGCTATCGAAGGTTCTTTAATAAAGTAGGATAAAGAAAAAGTTAAGGCTTCATTCCAAAAAAAAAAAAAAAAACAAAAACGTTTTTGACTTGTAAAAGTTTTATAAAATAGATTTACATACAAAATTTATTCTCTCAACCCTTTATAAAACAAAATTATGTTAAATGAATAAAACTATTATAAAAATTTTTTTGTCGGCAATTGTCCTGGATGTCTGACATTGGCGCTGCCAGAACAGTATCTTAGAGACTATAATTATGTAATAGCAGAATGGAATAAATAATTTAGCTGCATTCATAAGTTCTTAAAATATTTTGTTATAAGAAAAAATTTCTCTCTGTGCATTCCCTAAGCCCAAGGTGTAAACAGTCAAACCATCAGCATTCTAAATGGCAAATAAACAGAATTAAGAAAAAAAAAATACAACATCTATGGCAAGAAGTACATAAGACCATGTTGCAAAAGGAAATGCAAGGAAACCTTATAGGCTGTAATAAAAAATGATCTACTAAGGAATTCTAAATTAATTGTGGCTTAGCAAAAGATAAGGTGGTGTAGCGCGGCCCATGCAGCTGCTTTTTGTTATTTGGCACAATGAACATAAATTAAAGAATTTATTAAAAACCATAAAACTTGATTACAAAGAAACAAAAAGGTGTCAAATAAAAGTTTTTATTGAAGTGATTATAATGACAATAACTTATAGTACGAGTATAATTAAGTATAATATTTTAAATAGTTTTTTTATTAAACAAAGTTTAGCTGCTGTATTCATAAAAAATAGTTTAGACTTACAAAACGTGTATTAAACAAATTTCCATGCAAAATTCGTTTTTTAAACATTTTATTAACCAAAATCATTTTTTTTTTGAATACGGCAGTAAATATTTTTAGGCCCGAAAACCGAAAATTAACATACATACGTACATATCTATAAAATTCCATAGGAGAATATTTTTCTGGCTTTGATTTGTATATTGGCAAAATATAATGCCACAAGTATAATTTTGTATTTTAATGCCCAGCATAATGTGTATTGATATGAATTACTTTTTTATTTTTGCAATTTTATCTCATGAACTTAAAAGTGCATAGTGGAGTCATCTTTTGCTCTCTCAACACAACCTTCGATAGCTCAGTTGGTAGAGCGGTGGACTGTAGAATTATTCAAAGTACTTGCAACAGACATCCATAGGTCGCTGGTTCAAATCCGGCTCGAAGGAAGTATTTTTTTTTAATATACAAATGTACGTACGCAATTCTCTTATCTACAAACGAGTATATAAAGGGTGTTTTTTTTATAGAGTCACACAAGTTTAAATCATAATAAAACAAGAAAATATATTTTTAATGTCAATGAAACGGAAAGAAAAATTTTATGAAATTAATGTTTAAATATGTTTGCTGCCATGTGGCCGCCACGTCTGGCACAATCTTGAACACCAATTTTCCACAACATTTCGCAGCATTTGCGGCTGTATTTTGCTGATAACTCTTCGAATAATGATTTCCATTTCAATTGTTTGTGGTTTCTAGAAGTAGACGAGTGACTTAACATAACTCTAAAGAAAATTTGTTTTAACGTACACTTCAAGCACACGTTAATTTTTTTTTGCATATGGGCGTATGTCTATTTGTTTAATAAGTGGCCATTAAAATACTTACGCGATCTCGTTTATTTGTAGTGTTTAAAAATTATTCAATTTCTGATGTGATGTGTGAAATTAATTAAATATTTGTGGCAACAAGTTTTGCATAAATTGTTGTATCATTTTGGTTTAAGTCTAATGGTTTGCCTAATGATTTATATTGGACTTCTACTACTTAAGTTTAACTCATACGGACATACATACATACATATGTACAAATATTGTACATACACTGAATACTTACATAACGTTACCTTAATATAGAATGGTCCTAACTCATTATTTTTTTTTGAAATGAAGCCTTTTTACATTAGATTACATGTTCTTCTATTGAGATATACAAAAACACATTTTCGAGAATTTAATGAGTTGGGGCCTTTCTATGTTAAGATAACGATATGTAAATATGTATGTGTACTACATTCATATGTATTTACCTTGGAAACACATAATCTCCTAATTACATAAATGCTGTTCAATATTTATGGCAAAGAGTAAGTGAAATTTGAGAAATTAATTCATATACATATTTGGTTGAAAACTATTAATCAAAATAAATTGAAGGCAAGAGTGTATTAAAGTGAATGAGTTTAAAAGTTGTCAAAAGTTAATTAAACGATGTCTCTGCAGATGTACAAATTTATTACTGTGGGAAATATGAATCATGTACTTCATTAAATTGTGCTTTTATCAGTAGCGTACATTGAAAAAAAAAAAATTAAATATTTATAAAAAATATAAATTAGCTGAAAAATACTTTTTCCTCTCTCATTAAAAAAAAATATAAATAATAAAATATTTTTTTTTGGAAATATACAGCTATATAAGTAAAAAGAACCTCCTCAAAAAGTACTTTTCGAAAAAGGTATTTTTTTAAAACAGGTACTTATTTCAAAAGGTATTCTTTCCAAAAAGGTAATATTTTCAAAATGCACTTTTTTCAAAAGACACTTTTTTCAAAATGCACTTTTTTCAAAAGGTACTTTTTTTTAAAGTTTCTTTAATTAAATAATTACACTGTGATACACAAAAAATATTCAGGGATTCTAATGTACCAATTCTATTTTGTTGGAGTCCATGGATGACGAAAATACCGTTGGTTTTTTTAGGTCACTTCATAAACTGATTTTATAACGGTAAATGTAGTGAAAAACGGGGTTTCTTAGATTTTCAGTTGTAACTTCTTTGTTTCCCAACGGATTTCTTTTAACTTTTCGTTGGTGAAAAGAATCGAATATTATCTTTCAATAAAGATATAGTTTTTGTAAATCGACTAAGAAATGGCTAAGTTACAGTCGTTGAAGTGTACAAAAAATCCATTAAAAAGTATTCTTTTGTAACTCATAAGCAACTTATAGCCTGAGGAAAACAAAAGAATACTTTTTTAACTGGTTTTTTGTACACTTCAACGACTGTAACTTAGCCATTTCTTAGTCGATTTACAAAAAATATATCTTTATTGAAAGATAATATTCGAGCCTTTTAACCAACGAAAAGTTAAAAGAAATCCGTTGGGAAACAAAGAAGTTACAACTGGTTAAAACTGAAAAGCTAAGAAACCCCGTTTTTCACTACATTTACCGTTATAAAATCACTTTATGAAGTGACCTAAAAAAACCAACGGTATTTTCGTCATCCATGGACTCCAACAAAATAGAATTGGTACATTAGAATCCCTGAATATTTTTTTCTCAACTTTTGTAGAACAGTGTTATTTTTAATTATTTTGTTTGAAATGTACTTTGTTCCCTTCTCTTTAAAAAATAGTTTTTCAAAAGGAACCTTTTCAAAAGTTATCATTTTAAAATGTACTTTTTTCAAGGAATGATTTCTCTTGAAAGATATTATTTTTAAATTACTCGTATCAAAAGCTATTTTTTTTAAATATACTTAAATCAAAAAGTACTTTTTGCCAAAGGTACCTTTTGCTAAGGCTACTTTTTTCAGATGGCGTTTGAAGAAATATATCTTTTTTTTTTGCTTTTTGTAAAGGTATTCTTTCAAAAACTTTTTCGTTAAATATTTATTTTTTTCAACTCGAAATTCTTTTATTTTTTAAAAAGTATTTTTTTTTGTTGTAAAGGCACCTTTCTTAAAAGTAAATTTTTTGAAAAGGTCTTTTTTCCAAGGTACTTTTCTCTAAAATTTATTTGTACCAAAAGGAGTAAAAAAAGTATTTTTTGAAAGTTATACTTGGCTCAAAAGGTAATTTTTGGTATCAAGAGTAAATTTTTTCAAATGTTCTTCTTGTCGAGAGGTTCTTCTTGCAAATGGTAGTTTTTAAAAGGCACTTCTGAAAATTTTTAGAAAAGATTTTTTCTACCGTACTCTTATGAAAAAATCTGTTTTTTGAAAGTTCTTAAAATTTAATTTTTATTGAATGCACTTTTTCAAAGAGTTCATAAGTAATATTTTTTCAAAAGGTACTTTTTTCAAAAAGTATTTTTTTGGAAAGGTACTTTTTACAAAAGGTACTTTTTTGAAACAGTACTTTTTTAAAAACTACTTTTTCAAAGAGGTGCTTTTTTCATAAAGTTCTTTCTTAAAAAGCTACTTTTTTCAAAGCTACTTTTCTTAAAAGCTACTTTTTCAAAAGATAATTATTTCAAAACGTGTTTTTTTGTCAAAAAAGCTTCAGTTAGAAGGTTTTTTTTTCAAAATCTTATTTTTTCAAAATGTAGTTCTTTTAAAATGTAGTTTTTTCAAAATGTATTTTTTTGAAAGGGTACTTTTTTCAAAAGGTAGTTTTTGCAATTGGTATTTTTTTGACAAGGTACTTTTGTCAAAAGATACTTTTTTGCAAAATGTACTTTTTTCGAAAGGTACTTTTTTCAAAAATTAATTTTTTTTAAAGAAGTTTTTTTCAAAAGGTACTTGTTTCAAAAGGTACTGTTTTCAAAAGTTACTCTTTTCAAAAGATACTTTCTTCAAAAGGTAGTTTTTTCAAAAGGTATTTTTTTAAAAAGGTATTTTTTTTAGAAATTTTATTAATATGGGTAAAGTACCCAGTCGAGTGGTGTATTTTAAAAGGGACTTCTTTTATTTCTTAACAAAGGTCCTTAAAAATTCTTTTTCCTAAAAGACACTTCTCTAAAAATTTAATTTGCTCGAAAGGTTTTTGTTTCGAAAAGTGTTGTTTCCTAGTTACTTTTTCAAAAGATATATAAGAAAGCCCCTTCTGTAAAGACGAGCAATTAAAAAGATTTTTAAGGGTTATTTTATAGGAATTTATTCCTTGATATGGATTTTTTGAAAATAATTTCTCTGCACATTTTAAAGATTAATTTGCTAAGATACATATATATATTATATATATGCCCTTAATTATGAAAGTGGTCTAAATCATATGCATTTTTGCCTCGAAATATTAAATAAATCTTAAAAAAACTTCAATAAATATTTAAGAAATATTAAATAAATTTATGTATATTAATCGAGACTAATACAAGTCTAAATTAAATTGTTGCATTATATGAAAATATGTTTTTTTTTATTCAAATGCAATATACTAAATATTCCGACCAAAGAAATGTATGACTTAGGCCACTTTCGTAATTAAGGGCACATATATACATTAGCGTGGCCGTTAATATTTTTTTTTATCTCTTATATTCTCTCCTCCCAAATCGGTTCAGTTTTATGTAAACAATTTTCATATCGATAAATTGTGTTTTAGGAGGTGCGTCCGCCCCTCGAAGTTGCCCTTCAAGCCCATTTTTCAATGTAATTTGTTTCCATATGACTATCTTTTAAAAAAAATATTTTACAAGAATATGATATGTGGCAATATTTTAGCTCTTCTAGTCAACAACATTAGTCTCAAAGAAAGTTTTTTTACAAAATTTATATTTTAGAAACTAATGAAAAAAATAACCAACAAAATACCAAATATTGTATAGTTAGAACAAAATTATATTTATATGGAAATTATTTATGTTAAGCATGTATAATGAGAGCTTATATCTATTAAATTATTTCTAGTAAAAAAAAAAACTAAACAAAAAAAAAACAAAAAAAAATTGCATAGAATAAATGGGATTGAGGGCCAACTTTGAGGGGCGGCCGCACCCCCAAAACACAACTTATCGCTATGAATTTTTTTTGTGGGAGAGAATATAAGAAATAAAAAAAAATCTCCATACAACTAACGGCCACGCTAATATTCATATGGGAATTTCTCCGAGAAATTCCACTGTTTTGTCGCGTGCGACAGCAAGCAATTAACCTTGTAGTTCTGAACAACGTGACTCGATTTTTCTTAAAATTTTACCTAACGTACAGCTGCTGACGGCCTACACAAATATATAAATAATTAAAAATAGTTTCGTTTTCTTTGAAAAAAACAAGCATATTTGCTTTATGTCGCACGCTACAAAAAGTTGACATCCCTGTGGAAATGCCCATATGTATATGCATATGGCCACCTCTCAGCCATTAGATATACAAAGGCTTAGATAAATGTTTTTTCATAATTTGGAACGACATTTTCCGACAATCCGTGCTAAGTTTGATTTATAAACTGAAAATGGCACATAGCCGAAACCGGTATGTTTATAAAGCAAATTTGACTTGGAAGAATAATATACCACTTTTTCATACAATTCAACTCAGTTCAGTCAAATATACTGTGTGCATTGCACACACAAGTGTGCATTGCACACTTGTGTGTGCAATGCACACAGGCGTAGTGTGTTTCTGTAGATGACCAAACACAGCCAAGCAACTTTTGAGCGGAAACGGATGTGTAAATTATGAATCAGTATTGTTTTACAAATTTGTAAAAACCATTTACAATGCTGTAAATGTGGCTTTGTATAATATTGTACGAATGTAGGTGTTATGTACATTAGGGTGATAACTTTCTAAAAATTTTGCAAATAAACCAAATGACATAGCATAGTCGAAAATGGCATGAAAAATTATGAAGTTTACAGCAATAAGAGTTAATAAATTCTAAAATTTATGACCTCATTCAGTTAATAGGGCATTTTCTCTGTGTCGAAATTTAGTACTTACGAGATTCCGAGCTAATTCTAGCTGATTTTTATTAGAAAACTAAATATAATTTGTCAGTAGCTTTGTAGGAAATCTATTAAAAAACTAATATTTTTACTTATTTATTACTACCCTGTACAATAGAGTGGTGCGAAAAAAAGTTATGCCACCCTCTAGGATTAAAGATAATGTAGAAAAATTCCAAACATATATTTCTTATTTTTTTGCCACGCCTACAAATACCGCCCTTTTTGTGTTTTGTTCACTGTGTCGCCATTTTTACGGCCTGTCCCAAGATGTCAAGATGGCAACTTGTATTGCCAACAACAATAACATTAGAAAATTTGTTGTTGTTTTCAATATAAGTATTAGATCGAACGATTTCTGGTGTCATCGTGGGACAGGCGGTTAGTCCGATCATAACATTTTATATACCGGTGTTCATGGCTCCGTAAGAGCTACATTTCTTTCTTTAATAGTTTTTTACTACCACGTCATATTCTAGTTGTGAGTTTTAAAAACTCGGTTCGTACTCACCCTAATGCTAAATATTTTTGAACGAAAGTCATGACTAGAATATGACGTGGTAGTAACAAACTATTAAAGGAAGAAATGTAGCCCTTACGAAGCCATGAACACCGGTAAATGTTATGATCGGACTAAAATTGGTGACACAGTGAACAAAATACAAAAAGGGCGGTATTTGTAGGCGCGGCAAAATTAATAAAAATATATCAGCCTTATTTATAAAACTTATTAAGGTTTTATAAAGGGTTTTTAAAATAAATTTTCATACAAAATTTTCCTTAATAATTTTTATATATATATATATATATGTGGAAGGCGAACCACTCTACTGTACAACATATTTATATAACAAATGATTGAATTAGCTACGGTCTGCTTAAAAAGGTGTGTGAATTGGCTACATTACAGTCGATTGGTTGTAGTTTTGGAAATTTTTCAGTGAATGGGTTTTGTTTTGGATAAAAAAAAGTTCTGACAAATGTCAAAAGACTTCGTGTAAACGATATAGATTTTTATAAAGATATCAATTAAAATCTGCTAGATTTTGTGCAAGTGTAAATGACCTATAAATTATTTTTATCAAAAACGGTTGTTGTCTTTGACAATGAAAAATAAAAATATTACCATGTTTTCGAAAACCCAAAAATTAAATTAAAGTATTATACAATAGTTGGAAAAATATATGAAAAAATATGTGTTGGATATAATGTTTGGAACAAAATCGTAAAGTAAATACACGGACCTTCTACCATAGACAATAAATGATAATTGTTCTTTCCATTCATAGAAAAGACGACACAATTGTCTAACATAATTAGGGCATTAATAAAGGGAATATATGCCCTAATTCTGTTGTCTTGTCTATGGACGAAAAAAAGAAGCAGTTTTGATTCTTTAAAACGATTTTTATTTATTGTCTATGCTAGAAGGTTCGTGTATTTGCTTTATGATTTTGTTCTAAACATTATATCCAACACATATTTTTTCATATATTTTTCAAACTATTGTATAATAATTTAATTGAATTTTTATGTTTTAAAAACATGGCAATAATATTTATATTTTTCATTGTCAAAGACAACAACCATTTTTGAAGAAAATAATTTAGAGACTTCTAAGACAAAAACTCAGAAGCATTTTCAAACAAAAACGTCCTAAATCTTCTTACTGAATTAGGGCAATAGTTTCGAAAGTGAGTTGTGTTTTTTTGTGTATAACAAAATTTTGGTAAATTCGTGTATTATATCGATTAAATCGAAATCATTAAAGTGACTTTTGAGGTGAAATAATATAGGTTAGATTAAGTCAGGTTAGCAGGCTGCTGGTAAGGAAGGGTAAAATTTAGAGTACATCTCACTTGGATCC
Source organism: Tachina lurida (assembly GCA_944452675.1). NCBI lineage: Eukaryota > Metazoa > Arthropoda > Insecta > Diptera > Tachinidae > Tachina > Tachina lurida. The sequence continues at coordinate 93,315,228 of OX101755.1, forward strand.
AATACAATGATCCCTTTGTGCTACTTGTTAATTGAAGAGAAGATAGTGAGAGAGGGTGATAGGGAAATGATAGTGATAGAGAAGACAGTTAGGTGGTGAAGGAAGACATAGAGGAAAGCTTCATTCTTTTACAACTCTGCTTTTTGCACATTTTTTAATAATGCAGTGTTGCAGCGCCATCTGGTAGTAATTGAGGCGTATTAAATTTTGAAGCTGTGTTTAGTAGCCATTTTATTGCTTATTTTACTTCGCCGATGATTCGGCTACACAAGGAAGGAGGACGCTCTGATGTTACATTAGGATTAGTATCTGATGAAGTCGGTATAGTTTTTAGTGGCCAGTGCCCTATGCCTGCATCACTAGAACTTTTCCCATAACAACTGATATAAAGGACACTAATGCACATCAGAAAAATGCGTGATGTTGCTATTTTTAATGACGGAGACCGGGCTCGAACCCAGGACCTTCGGTTTTTGTAGTCAACGTGCTAACTATTTAAGCCAACGCCACCCTCGAACTAATATAACTATAAAGTATTTTCCAATTTGAACTACACAAAAAATTATTGCAGATTAAATCTATAACACCAGCACAGTTCTCTAGGGCAATTTTCTTCAGAATCTGAAATATTCCAGCTGCAAATATTTGAAATATAAATATAAAATAATATTTTTCTGAAACGAAATATTTACTGTAGGGGGAATAAATCGAAAATCAATTTTTTCTTAAGTCCAGCTTAAAACAAAAGTTTTTTTAATGCATTCATAAACCAAATTAAAATGTCTAAAAAAGTTTATAAACTTTTTATATGTGTTTCCTATAGATACGAATTTGCTAACCTAAGTGGCACCGACTTCGAACACCACTGCAGGTTACACATATAAAAACGTTTTATTTAGCTTAATCTAAATTATTTTTAACTTTTTAGTACTAATTTTGGAAGCCGCTTGAATTTAAAAGTTTTATTTGGCGTTTTTGTTTTGTAAGTTATTTCATACAAGCGAAGAAAATTAATTAAAAGTTTTAATACGTTTATAAAAAATATATTTAATTTTTTACGGTGTAGTAAATTTCACAAACAACAACAACAACAACAAATTGCAGTATAATATCGTATTAAATAATTTATAAAATTATCTGTAAACATGTATGACTTATTATACTCGTATGTTGTATTTTGTAAGTGCATACGCCTTTTTTTCATTTATACAATAAAATCCAGAAAATTAATTTATTGCGATCTATTGTTGTTCTTGTTGTTGTTGTTGTTGTTATCTGATTAATAATGTTTGAAGTGTTAAGTGTACAATACCAACAATTATATTCATACATATGAATAAAAAGTTCAGGCTTAAACAAAAAATTGAAGTTGTGCACGTACAACAGGTGGCTGCTGCAAAAAAAAGTTTTAACTTTTGTTCTATAATTAAAATGAGGCTTTAGTTTTATTCTCGTTGGCTTTTTGTGCCCATATGTCGGAGAATGTTAACAAATTAAAGCAGCTATATACTATATTGTTATAAATGTGAAATAATCTAGATAAAAAAGTTGCTAAACTAGCAAAAATCAAAAATGTAATAACTTATTTTATTTTTTTTTAAGTGGGGAGCTCTCAGATTTTTACACCCTTTACCAAAAATGGAAAAAGGTATATATAGATTTGCCATTCCGTGTGTAATTTCCATAATATTCATATGGAACCAATAAAATATATATATTCTGGGTCCTTATGAATAGGGAACACGAATAAGCGATGTCCGTCCGTCCATCTGATGTACGTTAAGTCGGTTTTCCGAAGCTCCCAGAAAAGCTAAATATTTCGGTCTTAAACTGGTGTATCAGAAATGGTCCGAAATAGATTGTTATTGAAAATCAGCGAAATCGAGCAGACGGTTTCAGAGCTGGAAAACTTAAACTTGATTTTGCTATATAAAAGTAACTAGATAACACAAATTTTTGGATTTTTTTGTTAAATAAACTTATTTTATATTTCAGTAAGAATAAATTTTGTATTAAAAATATAAAAAAAATTAAAAAAATTTGGTTGGGAACTTTAACTTTTTTGTTATATAAAAATAACCTACTAAAACTAATTTTTCCTTTTGATCTATAAATTTAAAATATCTTACATTCTTAAAAGAAAAAGATGGGTGTAAGAAATCAGAAAAATTTATAATTATGATTCCAGGGTTGGGAAACTTACACTTTTTGCGATATATAAAATTAACTAGATCTAATGATTTTTTTTTTATATTTTAATTTATATATATATATGTATATTTTATGTCTTGGAAAGAAAAGTTGGGTATAGAAAATTAGAAAAATAAAAACCACAGCTCCACAGCTGGAAAATTTAAACTCTTTTTGTTATTAAAGTAACTAAATAAAACTAGTATTTTCCTTATTTCTTTTTTACTTTGTTCACTTAACATATTTTATATATTTTTTTAAGAACAAGATTGGTATAAGGAACCAAAAAAATCTAAAAGGATGATTCCAGGGTTGGGAAAAATACATTTATTTTGATATATAAAACTAATTAAATAAATCTATTTAGAAATTAATAAATTAGTAGTCGTATTTAAGGCAGAAAAATATAAATTATGGTTGGAAATTGAAAAAAAATTTGGATAAAAATATAAGCAAAAATTATTTTTTTTTCGATTAAACATATTTCATGTTTTAGGAAGATCTTTACTCAGGCAAATTTTTTAGTCAAAAAACCAAGGTCACTTACTAAAAATTGCGCTATAACAAAATACTATAAACTTTATCACAAAACAAATATGTATGTACATATATATGTACTTATGTATGTATCTGTATACTTCATATACATAAAGGGTGTATAAGATTCGGCACAGCCGAATATACCCCTCTTACTTGTTTTTAGTTTTAGCGATATTTGTTTAGTTTTGGCTTTTTTTCGTTTTGGCTATTTTCTAGATTTGGCGATGTTTTTTCTCATATTTTGGATATTTTTTTTATTTTTTTGGAGACGTTTTTTACTTTTGGTAATTTTTTTTTTTTTGCATTTTAGCGACTTATTTTATTTTTGGTTATATTTTTCACTTAAACGCTTTTTCATTTCGTTTGTAGCGCTTTTGAAAATACCAATAGTTTGCCTCTTACGTCTTCCACGATCCAGCAAGTGGTCAAAATTATATTAACTTATAGAATACCCTTTAATTATGATTTTTTAAACTTCTGTGTTAATTGTTTTAGTCTGCATAAAAATACACCAACTTTGAGAGTTTCCAGTGTCTATATACTTATATGTATATATATATCGGTGGCAATAAGGAAAAAGTGCTTAAGTCAATTTGACTGTTTTGTAGTAGAGCATTTTTGGATTCAGATGTTTAAATAAAAACAAATTTTCTAATTTTGTTTTTGTGTTAAATATAAATAAGCGAACGAAAATTTTTTTGTCGACATCGTGAACCAGGCCGTATAAGTAATACATTCAAGTTGAAATATACCAAAGTATAACCTAAATTAAGATATTATTCCAAATGAGATTAGAAGTCTAAAAAAGATAAGCTGCAAGTCATTTTGCTATAACTTTTTGAAAAATCGCACAAATTAATTGAGCTTTTGCCAAGAGGTACTCTCAAATATGCAAATTACGGAGGTATCATTAACTCAAAATTAGCTTATCTCGAATTAAGCGCTTTTTCATTTTCGCCACAGATATAATTGTTTGTATATGACATTAGGACTTCAACATGTTACGTTGCTCGCTTAGGGGTACCCTTTAACTTTTGGTTATATTTCTTGTTGTAGCGGCCAAAGTTTTACATATTCTGTGAAAATTTCAGGTCCGTAGCTCTTACGGTTCTCAAGAAAAGAACCTGTGACAGACCGACGGACTTCGTAGCGAAAAAATTATGGTTTCTTTTCACGACTGGCGTACGGAAACCTGAAAAGGGAGAAAACAAAATAGCAACCATTTTTATTTGACTTAAACGTAAAGAGAGAGAGAGAGAGCGACAGAGAGACAATAAAATTGTAGAAACAAAATTAAAAACCCTATATTTGTCAGATAAGACGATTTGTCAGCAATTTTAATAATTTTTCAGGTAAAAAAATTATATGCCAGCTATATGTACATTAGGGTGGGTCACTGATTTATGAAAATAAAAAATAAAAGTTCTCGAATCAATTTCTAATAGCAATATTTTTTCTTACGTTAAAATAAATAAAAATTGATAAAAAAAATTAAAAAAATCACATCTTTTTTAAACTTTAATATTTTATTTACTATCAATTATAATTGATATAATAATAATAATTATTATTAATTAGAACTGAAGCAATTTTAAATTAAACTAAAAAAAATAAAGCTTTGGTTCTTATACAACATAAAACAATAAAGTTCCGAAGTTATATTAGTTATTTTTTGGTCCCAAATCTAGGCATCTCTCGTCTTGATTTAAGTTTTGGGTGTATTAAACCTTCTCTTGATTTTTTTTTCGCATACTGCTATGGATGCTTCTGACACTATTTTCACACTTCGTTCCACCGCCTGATTATGACATGGCAGCTTGACAAAATTTAGACTGTAACAGTATTGAAGATCACAGGGCGCGCTTTTACACCAAAACTAAATTATTAATATTTTTCACGAGTCTACTGCAGTCAAAAATACAATATAGTTGCGTTATTAGAAGTCGACACGCGAGAAAAAAAATTGTTTGAACTACTTTAATGTACATACAATGGGCCTTATTACGAGTGTCGTATTACGACTTCGACTACGACGATTTTGTACTAGACTAAAGAACATTCCAACATTTTTTATTTAATCTAGTACAAAATCGTCGTATTCGTAGTCAAAATACGACACTCGTAATAAATGCCAATGTTTTAAGTATATCTGAGTTTGGCCACGGATGAAACTCTGACTGCGAAAGACCGTCAATTGCAAGTGATTTATATTTGTGAAAAAGATTTAATATGAAGGTGTAATTTCGCGGAAATACCCATATGTGATGTATAAGTTAGGGCGAAAATGTTGTAAAATTTATTAAAGATGCTTGAAAGTTTTAAAGTTAAAATAAATCTAGTAGAAAATAATAAATTTTCTCGCAATACGAATATTTTAAAATTAAATTTAGCACACACCCACAACAATTCAAATGCATCCAGATATGGATCAACGTGCACGTCTAAATGTCTACACATGTTACTATGCAGAGTTGTTGTTGTTGTGTTTATAAAAGCCCAAAGACATACTAACATAAATTCATTCATAGGAGTAGCATTTTGCGTATCAGGAACAGGATTCATATTCATTCCAACATTTAGTAATATATTTATTTACATACGTTTATGTGTATATGTATGTATGTTTATATTGATAAACTGCTGCATAACTATGAATATAATGCAAACATGTTAATACATATGTACATATATATACTATATAGTATACACCTAAAGCTTTTTTTTACATATTCTGCCTGGCTCACGATTTCGACAAAAAATTTTCGTTCGCTTATTTATATTGAAAACAAAAACAAATTTTCTTATTTTATTTTTGTTTTCAATATAAATAAGCGAACGAAAATTTCTTGCCGACATCGTGAGCCAGGCAGATTGTTACACATGCTCCAGACATTTCCTCATACACAAACAAAAAACAAACAAACACACACTTCAGGCACTTAAACATTATTGATGGAAAATAACATCATTATTATTCGTTGTAGTTATTTGTTCTTTTTTCTTTTGATTTTAATTGACCTGCAATTGGGGTTGTTGACCAACTTTTAAACGTTTGCATTACATATTTATAAATAAACAGAAAATCCATGAAATGAAAAGATCTACACATAACTCAAACGCAAACGTATAAACACACATGCATAAATGCTTTATCAAATAAAATTTATATTTCTATAAATTGCTTATTACTGCATTATCCTTAACAGGACCAACTAGCCAAATATTATGTGTGTATATTAGAGTGGCCGTTATTTATTTATTTTTTGATTTCTTATACTCTCACCCCTCAAATCGGTTCAGTTTTATGTAAAAAAAATACGAAACATTTTCATAGCGTTAAGTTGTGTTTTAGGGGGTGCGTCCGCCCTTCAAATTCGGCCTTCAAGCCCATTTTTCAATGTAATTTTAGCATTGGTGTCTGCTGTTTATGTTAATATTGGCAAATTAAAGTTTTTAGAAGAACTCCTGAAACTCGTACTTTAAGACATTCTGAGTATGCACGTCTTTAGAGGATTACTTGGACATTGATATATGACCAATATTGTCGTCCCACATTGGCTCCTTCCCAAAATAAATTCAGTAAAGTGCAACTTTGACTCGCGCACGAAGGGTTCCGTACGTTGGGCTTTGAGTATTTTTTTAATATGGCGTTTTTTGCGTTTTTTTCAGCTAAAATTATTATTTTTTTCCTCGTTTTGGCGATTTTTTCAGTTTTTGGCGTTTTTTCCATTTTGGCGATTTTTTTTCATTTTGGTGATTTTTTTTTAATTTTGACAATTTTTTTAATTTTCGCGATTTTTTTTCATTTTGGTGTTTTTTTTAATTTTGGCGATTTTCCGTTTTCTTGCGATTTATTTTCGTTGTAGAATTTTTTTTTAATATGGCGAATTTTTTTCGTTTTGGCGAATTTTTTTCGTTTTGGCAATTTTTTTTTGTTTTTGGCGATTTTATAATTTTGGGATTTTTTTGTTTTCCCGTTTTTAAAATTTCAAGAGTTTAGTTCTTACGGTTTCCAAGATACAGCAAGTTGTCAAAATTACATAGTCAAAATTGCATTAAATGATGGAACACCCTTTAATTTAGAATTTTTTAAATTTTAGTGTTAATTGTTGTATTCTGTATAAAAATATACTAATCTTCCAAATTTCAAGTGTGGGATTTTAAAATTTTTCTTAGCTCGTTTTGGAACACCCTTTAATTTTTATCTCTCATGTATTTGTTGTTGTAGCAGCCAAAGGTCTACACACTCTGTCCAAATTTCAGGTCCGTAGCTCTTACGGTTCTCGAGAAAATACCCTGTGACGGACAGCGTAGCGAAAACAATAGGGTTGCTTTTCACCTTTGGTGTACGGAACCCTAAAAAGTGTGTATCCCCCAGAAAATGCCAAGTTAACTTAGCAATATCTGTTCAAAATTCAGAAATAGATTGGCAAAAAATAAAGGAACAGCTTGTCTATAGATTTGCATTACTTTTTACCGTCTCGGTTGCTTCATTTATTTGCCAAAGTCTTTCAAAATGCCTTAATCGAATAATTATAGCTTAACAGAACTCTGTTAACACTCTAACAGAGCTTAACAGAGCACAAGGATTGTGTCAAAGGTTATAAATTTTAAAATTAACTTCACACACATTAATTTTTTTAATATCTTGGTATCTGCTACAAACACAAACTTGAAATTCAGCTGATTCTGCCGATTATAGAAAATAGTCGGGAGCGTGGCTCCTCTCAAATAGAGAAAATGTTTATTCAAAAAAAAAATACCTTAGAAACTAATGCAGTGATAATTTTGAAACTCTTCATGACTATGAAGTTTTAACCACAAGCGTGACACTTCTCATATAAAAAATAACTACATTTCGTCAGATGGTTATTGGTTTGCCGCAGTAATAATGTATTTTTAATATACTGTGCAGCAAACAAGTAACGACGATTTATAAAAATATTCTTGTGAAATAACTTACCGAGAGCGAATATCATTAAAAATTTGAATGGTTAGCAAAGGCAATAAGTTTTCGTTATATTTGTGTGGCAATAAGGAGAAAGTGCTTAAGTCCAATTAAGCAGTTTTTTCAGAAAAGCGCTTTTAAGCTTTAAGTGTTTTTTTTTAACTATTCCTATTTCTGTGACAGATATTACTCTATTGCTGGAGCATATTAAATATAAATTTAGAATTTATTAGATTGCAACTTGCAATCTAATAAGTTAAGCTTTTAGGTGTAGCGATATGATTATCGCAATAAAAGTTGCTGAACCCGGGGTACTGTGGTGTTGGTCACATCCAATTTTACCTTAAATTTGTTCTAACATTGTTTATCAGCATAAATACTTTGCTGTTGTTGTTGTTGTTGTTGTTGCTGTTGTTCATGTTCTTTATTATGTTGTTGTTGCTGGCATTTGTTCATTTTATGGCTTTTATATTCATTTTATACTCGTGCATGCTTTTATGATGACATCGATACTACACCGACGATTATGAGATGACGATGACTTGTATGCGCTGCTGATGCTTCTGCTGATGACGATGAATACAATTATGATGATGTTGTTGATGTTTAATGAAGTGTCACTACACGGAAGTTGTTTTTTCATGAGCAATAGAAAGATAGAAGAAAAAAATAATAGAAAAACGAATCTGCGGTGAATAAACAACTGGACCACATACTGCTTTTGATGTACATGTCCACACTCTAATATGTACTCGTACAATGTTTTCAAAGCAGAAACATCAATTGGGTGGCTTTTTGTGCTTAAATTAACAGAAAAAAGGGTCACAAAAATGACTGGAAGGTGTTTAAGCAAAGTGTTTTTTATCAAATTTGCTAAGGGTTCAAACATAAAAGATTTAGTGATGTGTTGATTATTTAATTATATTCTTTGAAGTTGTTTAAAAAAATATTAAATGCCTTTAGAGTAAATATTGTAAAAATGTGAAAACAAACAACAAAATATATTGTTTATATGTATCATATGTATCAAATGTATTATATGTGTGGATCACTGGGTCACTTTGGTTTAAAAATATAAATTCTAAAACAAGATTTTATATGTTTTAATCAGAGGTTTGATATTTTTTTTTGCCTAATTTCGTATTAGAGTTGGTGCAAAAGTAATTATTTTCTAACATATTTTTATAGCCTTCGATAGCTCAGTTGGTAGAGCGGTGGACTGTAGTGAAAGTCATAGAATTAGAAATCCATAGGTCGCTGGTTCAAATCCGGCTCAAAGGATATATATATATATTGGATATCTTTTTTATTTAATTTAAACAAATTTTTTATATAACTAATATTGGTTATAATTTTTTAGGGTTCCTTTCGACACCAACGGTGAAAAGGAAGCTGAAATTTTGACAAAGTATGTAGAACCTTGGCAATTGGCTGCAATGGGATTTAATATTTCCTAAAATACCTGAAAATGTTCATCACGAGTTAAAAGTATTTATGATACATTAAAAACTTATTACAAATTAATACTGGAAATGAATTGATATATCGTCAGCTCATTATTGATTTGGAGCATATGCCAAAAAGTCAGAGTGGAAAAAAGCGACAAAGAAGGTTTACAGGAAGTTTTCTCAAAATATATCCGATAGAATTTTTTTGCATTTTCGTCATTGCTTTCGACACATGTTTTGAAGAAAATTTTAATTTTTAGTGAATTTTCATGGAAGAAATTAGAAGTTAATATTACTTTAGTGAAAGTGAAATATATTGTTTTGTGCCGCATACTCGACTTTTCATAATTTATTTTTAAAAAGTAGCTTTTTGTGCTGTATATTGAGAAACTTGCTGTTGTTTTTGCATTTAAAATAGAATTTGGACTTTTCATCGTCCGACATGCTCCAAAATGATTCGTGAATATGAATGCGGTCGCTAGAAGAGAAAAAGCTTCCGCATTTCAGAAAGCAATCATTGCATCCTGGTTTCACAGATCTTGCTGGAAATTCTTTCTTTTTAATGGAAACGTAATCTTGCCCAGATTCTCTAAGCCGTTTCCGTACGTCACCTTCCCACGATCCAGGGTTCGATTGGCTTTTCTTTCATGGCAAAGAAAAGATTCTAAATTACTCCATTTTTATATTTCTTTTACTTTTAAAAATTATTTTTATAGCGTTAAAATTTATTCTCATAAGTCGATCGGTTTAACGGCGACCAAGAAGCCGCCGCCGTAATTTATCTTACACAAGAAATCATATTATTGAAGTGTATTTTCAATAAAGAATGAAATATAATGATTTCTGTTATACTTAAATATGCATATTTAATTATAATTAAGATTTATATTGAGCTTAATTACGAGTGTCGTATTTCGACTACGCCTACGACGATTTTGTGCTAGATTAAAGAAAAAATATTGCAATGTTCTTTAGTCTAGTAAAAAATCGTCATAGTCGAAGTCGTAATACGACACTCGTGATAAGGCCCATTATTTTATTTGTATTGTTTTATAAGTTTAAATTAAAACATTTAACTGGCGGTTGCTATTTAGGCGATGATGTTTTTGCTTAACCTTCGCCGTTGAATTTTTGTAACCACACGATTATTTTTGGGGTTTTACTTTATTTTGCTTTTGCTTTTGCTTTAACTATATTTTTCTTACGGAAATGAAGCAAAACAAGAGTTAAATTTATATAGTACGTTTTCGTATGAAAAATTTTACGCAATCGCCAAATAATGGCATGTACAGCAAAACAATACTTATTAAACATTGAAATAGTTGATATGGGGTAAAATGAATGCCTAATATATCAGAAACCATAATTAATTTCACAAAACACATTTTGGATTCAGAAAGTGCATGTTCGAAATATATATACCCCATACCTAACTCATTTTTAAAAAAAATGGTCGGTGGGTCAAATCAAATCAATAATGGACTGACGATATGTATAAAGGTTTTCTTATTAAAGCGATTTTAATTATTTTAATTTATTTATTGAAGCAGTTTGCAAAGAAAATAATTTCCTGCAAATATTCTTAATTGAGCATGGTTCGCATGACTGCGTCCTTATCTTGTAAACAACATTTGAAACAATATTGTTTCAAACTGCAACAAGTATGTTCTAATGTTTTCTTATATAAATTTGTGAGCACGTGCTGGGAAAGTAAAATATAGGGTCTCTAGTGTACAATTTCTTAAGCGCTTACCTTTTCAAAATGAAGAGGTAACTAGTGTAATATTCTTATCAACCCAGCACTGATATTAAGATCTTTAAGACACCCACTGTTAAATACCAACATGTTGACATTGCTGTTCTTTACACAAGATTGTCTTCTAAGCGGACGCATTGCTCTTTTTATACTTAATATAAGGCATCCAGAAGAATGTTAGGAACTTCCAGAAATTCACAGCACATTTCACAGGCTCGCAGTATTAACACACATGGGTTTGCTCAAATAATTTTTATTAGGTTTTTTCGGGGTATGTTTGTATATGTACGTAAAAATATACAAATATTTCCAAATAAATCATTTTTGGTTTTAAGAAATCTGAAAACAAAAAAAATTTTTTGATAATGCATATTTACTAGGGCGATCGATTATTCGACTTTTTCCGGTTTTCGAATAGTTCAAATATTTGAAATTATGAAAAACCCGGTTTCGCTTTTTACAATTCAGGAAAAACCGGTCAACCGGTTTTTTTTTAAAGAAAATTATTATACAAAAGTTTTGATTTTACATTGCTTTATTCAAAAAAAAAAAAATTAGTTAACAGTTCATGTAAATTCTATAAAACAATACAAAAATTATAGTAAAACATTAAAATTAACTTCATATACTTATGTAAGTATGTAAAGTATATACTAGGGGTGGAAAACTATCGATGGCACTATCGATAGTTAATTTTTTTGTGACAACCGATGTTTTAATTCTGCCATCGATTAATACTAAAAAGCAATCGATATTTTTTGTTCACTATCGATAATAAATGATACACCACAAAAAACAAAAAATGTAAAATGCATAAACAAAAATAACTTAATGACGGGAAAATTTCTTCCGCTTATCTCACTTATTTTTCATACAATTATATTATTTTTGTTATTTATTGAACTGACAAATCAATTTATATTTACTTTAGTTTTGTTTTGTGTATACATATATATTTTGGTTCGAATTTTTAAATAAATATGTACATTATACGAAAACCATACATCTTCGATACTTTCACGGTAGTATCGTCGATATATCGATAATTTTTCTAATTTTCGATAGTCTTGAATCGATATATCGATAAAGTTTTTTAAAATATTGAAAACTTTCAATAGTGACACTATCGATGGATGTCTACCTCTATACAAAATATGAAGCAAAATGTCAACAAAACTAAAACCCACTTTTTGCAAATGGATTTTGACATCCATTGCACACCATAAGGTCAATTTAATAGCCTCTGCTACCACCTCATAAAATAATTTCGCTTTTATTTTATGTTTCAGTAAGTGTTGCCATGCTTAGAACCTTTACACTGAAAAAAATACTTATGAAAATCAACAGAACACGTTTTAACATAGTAAAAACTAATTTTATTGCAAAATATACAAATCGAAAAGTATTCGACAAACCGGACTATTCGACATTCGAAAAATCAACATTTTGAAAAAACCGACAACCGTATTGTGAAAAAACCAGGTTTTAAAACCGGTTGAAAAACCGAGTTTTTGAGGGTGGCGTTGGCTAAAGTAGTTAGCACGTTGACTACAAAACCGAAGGTCCTGTGTTCAATCCCTGTATCCAACAGTCATTAAATAACAACACCACGCATTTTTCTGATGTGCATTAGTGTCCCTTTGTATCAGTTGTTGTAGGAAAGTTCAAGTGATGAAGGCATAGTCACTGGTCACTGAACTATACCGACTTCAGCAGATACTAGTCCTAATGTAACATCAGAGCGCCCTCCTTCGTTGTGTAGCAGAATCATCGGCGAAGTAAAATAATCAATAAAATGGCTACAAAACACAGCTTCAAAAAATTTAATACACATCATTTGACACCAGATGGCGCAGCAACACTGCATTATCAAAAACGTGCAAAAAAGCAGAATTGTAAAATAATGAAGCTTTCCTCTATCTCTCCCTTCACCACCTGTCTTCTCTATCACTATCCCTTTCCTAAAGAAGGTAACACCTAGTAATAGTAGTAGCCATTAATTGCCTGAGTGTTACTTCTCTTTAAAAAAAAAAAACCGAAAAAACAAATAAGAGATCTTTCTCCAAGTCTTGTTTCTTTGCTTAGTTGATATACATAAAACAATAAAAATTATCATTTGAACCGGATTTGAACCAGCGACCTATGGATATCAGCTCTGGTGCTAATTTCTTACTACAGTCCACCGCTCTACCAACTGAGCTATCGAAGGCTTAATAATGCAAAGCTCAAATTTGTTTCATAAATCAATTTAATGGTTTTGAAAAAAGTTTTTAGCGCATGCTTAGCAAAATGTCGAATATATTGAAAAAATATAATAAATCCTTCGAGCCGGATTTGAACCAGCGACCTATGGATATCTATTCTTTTATTTAGTTCTTACTACAGTCCACCGCTCTACCAACTGAGCTATCGAAGGTTTATTAACGGCAACTTGAGATTTAATTATAAAAGAACGTGGCTTTATTTGAACAAAAATTTTTAATGGCAATTTAATAAAATTTCTAACACATGCATACATATCGATGGTTTCAAGTAGAAAGGCCCTAGTATTTTTTTTTACGAAATGGAGCTTTTCAGTGATTCCCATACATTTCACATAAATACACCTCGTCACAAAAATTTATTGTAACAGTGAGAAAAATACGCTTTTACAAACAGGTTTTCTATTATGTGTTTACCTTCTTCTGTAAAGTTAAAATTATTTGAGTTAGGAACTTTCTAGTTGTTGCCAACGATATGTACTATTTAAAACTAATTGATCTGCGAACTGAATCATATTATGCATCACCGACTACTATTAATAAATCGATAGCTTTTTACTAATTTTAAAGCAGATACGTCCAAACACAGATACACTGATATTTATTTATATTTGAAGTAAAAAGCTTTGAAAGCTCTTATATTTGTTCTTGTTTCTTTGCAAAGTAACAGCAAGCATTGTTGTTTGTTGTGTTAATGTTGTGGCTATTGTACTCACGTCGCACTGTGGGCGAAATGGTCGATCTAGCGTCGTTTAATTCAATTTTCAAAGTGTTTAATTGCGCCAAAATTATGTCTCAATCGATTACTAATAAAACCACTGAACTTATATATCGATTCTTTTTTGATTGCCATGATCTAGTTGCACAGCTGTGAGCTGTCAAACACAAAATATATTTCAGGCGGTGCATCAATAAGCTTTAACACGTGTTTTCTTTGCATTGCCAAATGTTCTCTAAATTTACATTTGTCTCAATTAAGTGGAAGAAAAGTGGTTATATTTTTAGTTAGAGGTATGTATTAACTAAAAAAATATTTGTTTGTGACCTGTGCTTAACTGTTGTAGAAAAAAATAGAGTTGAAGTTGACTATACCACTAACTGCTTGAAAAAAGCCAAAATAAGACTTCCGTGGACCAGAACTTCTGATATTGGTGGGTATTGGGGCTAGAATATTTTTTTTAATTACTGTGTTATCTTGTGATTGTAAAATATCCATGTCATCTGCTACTTTATGCTACGTTACATGATATTGCATTTTTTAGGAGCAATGTCGGTGCTCAGACGAGAAGTTTATTTACTATGGCGCAACAAGCCTGTGGCTACTAAAAAATTTTCTGCCGTTGAGAGTCATATATTTCATAATAAAATTAATATCAACATGTATAATGCTAATGAAATCCTTGTAATAAGCGAAAAAATTAGAAATTTTGTAGCACAATTGGTTCAGAAATGGCAATTCAACCATAGAATCAGCCACAAATTTGAAGAACACAACACGGAGTGGTTAGATGGACAACTTTTATTAGTTGATCCACTGACTAATCGTGGGAGACCCGATTAGATGTTCGACGAATGTTCCAACAAAACGAAATTAAGTAAAGTTTCCCAAATTGTTAAGGAAACACCTCACTATTGCAATTAGTATTGTTATTTTTTTGTGTATTATAATTTCATTTTTGTTATGAAAACAACTGAAATATATGAAGACTGAATAAGGCCAAAAATAGTTATTTCAAAATTTTAAACAAAAAAATAAATAAATAAATGTTTAAAAAAAAGTTGTTCATATTAAAAGTTTAATATATTTTTAGTCCAAAAGAATGTGAAACATTAAATATTTTAATTAATTAATTAAATATATTAGCTTTATCATGTTTTCCTGAATGAAATAAACAATGTTTAATTTATGAAACTTCAACTTTCACAACAACAAAAAATATATATATATATTAAAAAAAATTTTTTTTATTTAATATTGTAGCTTAATCTATTTTCAACTAAAAAAAAATATTACACAAACAAAAAAAATTTTCCCTAAGCGCTATTAATTAAACGCTGCTAGATGAGCCTTTTCGCCCACTGTGCGTCGGTGTGAAAGCACAAAAGCTCTTTTGTAAAAGTTTGCGCATAATGTGCAATGGATATGGATTGGATGTAGGTGTTTTAAAGCAATTAATACTGATGCAATTTTCTAGGCTTGATTTGACTTGATATCGTAATAAAAATAAATTATTTTAGTAAGAGCTTCATGTAAAATATTAAAATCATACTTCGAGTGGAATTTGAACCAGCATCCTTGCTCCTATATAACAGTCCACCTCTCTACAAACTGAGCTGTCAAAGACATTGTAATAAGTACATAAATTACATTTTATTTGAGATATTTTTAGATTTAATTGAACTGTAGTGAATTTTAATCAGAAATAATTTCTTAATCAATTTCAATTCTTATTGAATGAAATAGTTTTATTTATTAATATGAGCTTCTAAAGAAGAGAAGAGTAATTAAACTAGACTTTATTAACAGGGGGAAATACCGATATTTTCTGTGTAGCCACGCACTTCAATTGTATACACAATAATGATTTCTCATATTCCATTTCATTGAAAATTTGCGTTAAATAGCTGATATTAATAACAATCTCTACCCCAGTACATACACACACAGAGAAAACAGATTCGTTGAGACAACCGAATTTGTTGCCAATCGAATTTTGGTGGTTGCAGCAACTATATAGAATTATGGTATAACGACTGCAATTTTCTTGTGGTACCACTATATTTTAATTATAACCCTTAAACAAATAGTTGCAGCAACAGAAAAAATTGGTTAACAGTATGGAATTTGAAAAAAAGTTATTCTTGCTACCGAAAATATGGTTAGTATAACTGAAAAAATATCATAATTGGTACCTGTGAAAGAAAAATTGGCCTTCATTGCTGAAATAAAATAAGCAATAAACGCAAATAAAAATGCACAATTTAATAAATTTATTATTTGACATATTGTCATAAGTTTATTTTAATTGAATTTTATTTATTTGGTGAAGAATGTCTATATGCATTTCTTCAACCATACCTTTTAAACAGCCACAAACCTGTTATCTTATGCACAGACTTTCAGAAACCATTTGAGAATTCATAAATCATAATATCAAGTCACAAAAGTTAATTTTTAATTTGCTGCAACGAGTATAAACTATGATAGTAAGCTCAGCCTATAGTTAGTTGCAGCAACTGATAGAAAGTGTTTATTTTAACCTTAATATAGAACGACAATTTTTTAGTTGCCAATACCAAAAATTGGTAGTAACATCCAATTCATAATATTTTATTCGGTTGCGTTAACCAATCAATGAATTAGTCATGGCAAAAGCATACGTTCGGTTGATGCAATCAATTTAAGAATTGTAAGAATCATATCTTTATTACAATTATGCCCTTATGGCAATAAGCATGGATTGTTTTTTGGATTAACAGAAAACTGATTGTGTGAACTGAAATATAGTTTATGCAAATGATATTTTGTTGGCCTAACCATTTTCCAACCAATCTTTTTTCTGGGTGCATGGATGCCGATGAGTTGCATGGCTGCACAGAAAAATATCGTTATTTCCCCCAGCTAACTAATAAAGTCTAGTTTAATTATTCTTCTCTTCTTTAGAAACTCACATTAATTAATAAAAATATTTTATTCAATAAGAATTGAAATTTTTGAACTTAAGCCTGATTAATAAATAATTTCTGATTAATATACACAATAGTTCAATTAAATTTAATATGTATCACAAAATAAAAATGTGGAAATTTCATTAACATTCTATAAAATTTAAGTCATACCATTTCCTTTAATTCCTCTACGAGAAAAATTATTGCTTGATTCGAAAACTACATGCAAGATGAATATAATAAGGGCCGCTTCAGACTGTAATACAAATGACATGGTGAGTTATTATTGTTTTTTTTTTTTAAATGTTTGAAACAGAAATGATATAAGGACGGCATTTTCGTATTATAATCTGAAACTGCCATAATTATAACAGAATAAAGTGAAATACTTTGTATAAGTATCAATGATTGCAGTGATCTAATCGTTTCCCAAAGTAAACAGTTCGATGTTAAAGTAAGTTGAAGTGATTTTTCGCCGAATAAGTGAACAAATTATGGAATTATGGATATTTTAAGCTCATAAAATCTGAAAAAGCTTCGTGTTGACAATACTGAAATTTATTAGAAGTCGACGACATTATTGAAGACAATGTTTTTATAGAAATTAAAATGAAAAATCAAAGACATTCAGCGAGACTGTGGCCCAGTAAATGTTTGTTTTATTTGGCGCAGCTGAGTATAGTAATGTAACTTGCTTGTACTTAACGATAAGAATCCTTCTAGAAATTTTTCAAAAAGAATGAGTAAAAACAAGGGAAGTTTTTAATAAAATGATTTCTAGGTCTTAAAACAAATTGTTTCACTAATTGATGTAATAGCCATCAATTATTCCTTCGATGAGCTCTTGCTTTGTAGTAATTATAAACTCTATTTGCTTGAATTCATTTGAAAATTTTTATAAATTTGTCTTAGAACTGATTTTATGTTAACTTTTATTTAAAAAGAATGCTTACATTAATACAACAATGAAAATTTCGCCAATTTTCATTTTATAAATGTATTTAATTTAGAAAATCAACATTTCGGCGATTTTTTCATTCTCGTTTCCGGGGAAGTGAAAAACACCGGAAAAATCCCCCTGGCAATTGTGGTTTCTATATTCAAGCTGCTACAGAGAGAAATTTGGACGTATGCTCGATACGATTATATTGCATATTGCTCATACGTACTGACCGTCTTGAGCACATACCAATGATTAACAAGTTTTATGAACAGAAATTGCACCAAAACAACACTAAGGGTCGTATGCAAAAAAACTTAACAAAGCTTTGCCAAGCAATCTTAAGTAAAGTTGTATTCTAAAAAAATTATTTTATCAAAATTCTAATGTAGGCACCTACGTTTGTTAAAGGGTACTTTAAGTTGATATTTCCAAAATGTGTATATTGTACCTTAAATATGTTTTGTTAATATAGCACATATTGTTTCATGATACATCTGAAAATGAAGCTAGAGGTGTTAACTCTTATCTTAAATTTATTATTTCTGTCATGTTATGGAAAACATCACCAAATTATCCAACTGATTTGAAATACATAGCAAAATCCATAAAAAAAATATTAAAATAAATACAATTATACAAAAATGTTTTAGTGATGTACATACAGTCAAAACGAAGCGAAAAAAGCTGTATGATCAAATACTCATTTCATTCGAATAAAATAAATTCTGATAATTTTTCTTTGTTCATCATATTATTTTTACTTTTACTTCACAGAAATGTTTGTCTGTTTTCCTTTCACGACAGAAGCTCATATTTTTTAAATTAAGCTGCTTTACTTCAAGATAATAAAAGTTTATTTAATTAAATAAAAAATTATTTGAATACTCTAATGAAATTCTATTCGATGTTGTACATGATAAGCTGTGAATTGGTTGTTGAACACGGTGGAGTTACCAGTATTTATTATTAAATTACAAAATAATTAAAGTTGTCGTTTGAATACAATTTCTTAATAAAGCAATGTTAGCCTTAAAGTGCTTGGTAACTACTATGAACTTTAAAGCTCAAGTAAAATATTTTTTTGAATAATTACCCCCTTATTATATGTTATTTTTGTCATTATTTTTTAAATAAAATTAAAATATTTTTATTTTTTTTTCACAAAAGATAAAATTTGAATAAAAAAAACTCAATTTCTGGATTTTTGGGGATGACAAATCAAAAATTGGGGTTAAGTTCTAGAAAAAAACTGGCAACATTGATACAAACATGCATTTTATTCTCTCTCACTCATATTATACACTAATATGTGTGTGTGTGTGTGCCTGACTTTGATGTACAGAGCAGGGATGGCATTGAGAATTTTAATATTGTCCCAACAATTTTCAAAAATTGTACTTTTTTGACCGTAATTGTACTAAAATAATTTTTTTTAGTTCAAATTACATTTTTAATAAAATAATCGTCTATGTTACGGCTACCGAATCCTTTTTACAAATATGCTTGTGAGTTCGGATGTTAAAGCATATGGCTACATCTGTTAAAGTTGATATTTAGGATATACAAATTAATAAATAGCATGTGTTCTAGCATCCGAATTTAGGAGAAAAATAATTTGAAAATGGTTGAGTTCACATTTTTTGATTTCTTCGTTGTGTTTTGCTTTCGCAATGCTGTTTATAATTGTTTGAAAGTAAATACAATGTGAAACTGGGGAGATTCCTTAAATGTGCTGAATTAACCATTGGTGCACTATTGTACTTCTCGAGTTTGAATAGTACCAAAAAAAGTACAATTGTACCAATTTTTCCAACCCTGATATACAGTATGTGTATTTATATCGTTGCCTGTTCATAATGAAAAAATTAAGATGACACAATATTGCCAAATTAAAATTTTAATATACTCATTGTGAATTCCCTAAATGTTTTGTACTGCGGCATTTTGTACTACTATAGCTTGTTTAAATACAAAGCAATTGATGTTTTGAAAGTCAGGTATACTAAGATGTTTTGCTCAAATAGTATAACTACTAAATACTAATGAAAAACTTTTTAATTCAAACACCTGTTTGTTAAGTTAAACTGCTGCCAATAATATTGGATTCTATGAAATTATTTAACTTAGTAATTAAGTGTCTGAAGGAAAAAAGTTTTCATTAGTACGAGTATTTAGTGGTAAATGTTTTTTTTATTGGGATAATATTTGCCAAATGTTACCGCACTTAGTTTTTTTTTCATTCTTAGTAACCATTTTCAATTTCAATTAGTTACATGGCTTGAGCAAAAATTTATTTAATTTCAAAAATTTCTCATACTTACCTAACAACCACAAATGGTTTTAAATAAAAACCTAATTCAAATTTAATTATTTTAATATTTTATCTAAATTTCTCATACTTACTTACACACAACCACAAATGGTTTTAAATAAAAACTTAATTTAAATTTAATTATTTAATTAGGAGTACTTTTTTCCAACATTTATTTCTTTATTAGTTAGTTTTGTTTGCAATATAACTAGACTACATACATAAATGGTTTTGCAATATCAATTTTTCTACCACAGTGTCCTAAATTAAATTACTTTCACTACATTTTTGCTGTTTGTGTTTTTTTTTTTTGCTTTAGTTCTATATTTTTTAGTTTTTCTTATTTCAATATCAGTTCTTAAAGTTAACTTTGACCATTTTTTTTTTGGTAAATTAATGGCTTAAATAAAAACCAAAATATTTATTAAAATGCAATGGAAACAGAATTGAAATTAAAAACAATAGGCCGATTGTTTTAATATCTGAAAAATAAAACCGAAAAGATTTAAGCCCAATGGAGGAAACCATTAAACCGCTTAATTGATTTTCGATATGTGGTTTGTTCTTAAAAAAAAATTTAATTATTTATTGAATTGTTATACAAAAAAAAGCAATTGAATAATAATAAGGAAAATGTTACAGAATTTGTGGCCTTTATGCCACAGGAATATTGTTGCTATAGATGCGGTCAGTCATCTAGTGCATGAGGATGAGAGATGAAATTGAATGAAATGATGGCCATAAATTTCATACGACGTCAGTAAGTATGAGTGTGTAGGTTCACATACATTTCTGTGGTTTTTTCTTGTTTCATCAAAATTGGAGCCACAAGTATTTCTTTAGCTCTTGCATCAATTGAAAGTTAAAATAAAAATCTTGTTGCATTTAGTTTTTCTTTTTGGTTCTTTTGAAAAATCAATGTTCAAATAACTTAAATACTAAATTGGCAGTGGAATTTTTTTTATCTTGTTATACTTTTCTTAACTTACTAACAAACTTACTAATGCTAATTAAATATAATTTTTTGTTTTAGTTCAAAGATATAAATATAAAATACTGGGGATTTTTTTTTTATTTTTTACTTCATTTGCAAATTGCGAATACGTGATAAGAGTATCGGAAGAAAATTTTCCACCATCAAACTTGAGCTGCTTTTAAATTGCAGGCCTTTTTACTGGAAAATTATATCATGGGAGGACGCACGATGTTCAATACCCGGATGTATAATTTAGACAGAAAAACAAAAAAAAGCAAGTTTTTAAAGTTTATTTTGCCTGGTATGAAATCGATTGGCTGAAATCCGACGCCTACAAGTATTGCAAACATTTAGCTGTTGCACAGTGCTTCAGAAAGAAGTTTCATTAGCCAAAACATATATTTTTTTCTTGAAATAGATTCTTAAAACTTTTACGCCATCAGAAAGGAAACATATCAAAACTAAGGTAGCCAAAAACATTGGCACTAGTGGGCGTGGCATGCTGCTAAAAACAAAGAATTTATATTAATTAAAAAAAAGTTCATATTTGAACTGAAATAAATTATGACTCCTCGAAAACTATGTGTTTCTTCCTAAAACTTAAAACTTTAAACAAATTTTTTTTTTGTTTTTTTTAAGGAGGAAGTTAACAATTCGTCTCTATTTTTTTGGGTGTTACTTCATAACTCGGTACTTTTTAATAAATTTTTGTTTGTTTTTTTTTTAAGGAGGAGGTTAACAATTCGTCTCTTTATTTTTTATTTTTTGGGTGTCACTTCATTACTCGGTACATTTCACACCGATTGTAAAAATTCTTTTTTTTGTCTGAGAGGATATACATAGCTTCCCATCGGTCACACTGTAAAAAAAGTGGGCGGGGAAACGTCCAGAATTTTTTATATTTAATTTTGTGATATTCTGCTTATTTGATTGCTGCAAAACCTATAAAACACCTTTGGTTCTTGTAATTACACAATTTGAAAGTTGAAAAAATGGTCGGAGTTACGCCTATTAAAATTTGTTAAAATATTTCACGCGGCTCTACTTAAGCGGTTTTTACGAAACTTACCACACACCTTAAGCTCTAAAATAGACACAATCCTACATTTAATAAAATGGGCGTATTCACGCCCATTAAAATTTAATATTTTATTTTAAGTGGTTCTACCTTAACGATTTTTACAAAACTTAACACGCACCCTTAGCTCTGAAAAACACACAATCTTGCATTTAAAAAAGTGGGCGCAGGCACGTCCATTAAAATTTAATTTTATATTTCACATACTTTTGCTTATCTACTTCTATCAGATCTTTGCATTGAAGTCTGTTTTTTTTTTCAAAAGGAATTATTATTTTCTTTATGTTGGGGAAGCTGTTGTTTCTAATACATCGTCTGTGCAGACCCTGTAAAATTTATAGTTAGGGTTGTTATATATAATAATATATAATAAATTTTAAACGTTCATATTTTCATAGAGTTTGAAATTTAGTAGTGTATAACTTTCGAAGATCAAAAGGTATCAAGAAAACGAAAGCATTTAGATAAAACTGTATTCTCTGAGTCTTTATATACTTTTGCATCCGTCACGATGCAGTATTTTTTTAAGGTTAGGAAGGGTGGTGCTACACCTCCACTCGGAGACCCAATTGGGTCCATTGTGATTCCCTTCTGTTGACCAAGTAATGTTTACCCCCCCCCCACTTGTTGACAAAAGTGACCCTATTACCCCTCACTCAGCCACCGAATTCCCATGATGAAGCCCCTGATGTCGTCTAGTTAACACTTCATGAAAACGTCTCCTCAGCCAGCTAAGCCTATGACGTTGCAGCTTCGGGTAGTGACAGATAATATGTTCAATGTTTTCTGGTTGCTCTTCATCCCCTCACATACTACAAAAATCTAGAGTACCATTCTCCCAAATGCTTCTTATTGCTCTGACCGAGCAGTGACCAGCCAACGCACCTTTCACGATTCGCATAAACTTCCTATTCCGGTCTAGCAGCAGTTTGGATTTTCTTGAGGCAAGTTTTGGCCACATAGCCCTCGAGACTCTACAATCCTCACTATTTCGCCATGAAGTGTTGGTCCTGCTTTCTACTCAATTACTGAGTTCCCTATAGTAATGCCCCATCGGTAATTTCACACATTCTCTAATCTATCTGTCACACATTCTCTAATCTAGTGCCGACCCTATTCTTGCCAGCTCATCGGCAATTTCATTCCCCTCAACACTTATGTGACCAGGGACCCAACATAGTCTGACACTATATTGATCCACAAGCCAGTTGAGGGATCTCCTACAGTCTCTCCCACTTCTCAATTTTCCAAGTACTTCCAAAATTCGCTACGGGCAATGCTGTATATTTCTCTACTCTTGAAAAAAAAATTATAAATATAAAGCACGTGATTTAGTTAAATTTTAATTAGCTTTCCGAAAAAGTATACCATTATTTAAGTCGTAAGTACTTACGGTGTGATTAGTGGACCACTTATTTTTATTTCAATTCAAATTTAAAAATGAGTACCTCTTACAAATTTACTTACATATTTAAGTCTACTTACTTAAAACTAAAAAATGTGTAGCTAGAAAAAAACTAAAATTAAAAAAAAAATATTTTATTAAAAAGTGTTTCCATGAGACCTCTTAAAATTGCCATTTGTGCAATTGGCCAAACTTGCGAGACTTGTTTCATGAAGCCCTTTTTGAACTTTTGCGCAAACAGTTTATATAAATTTAATAAAAATGAAATAGGAAAATTTTGAGCAATTTTTAATTTTAAAACCATATTTATATATTTCTATAAAAATAAAAAAGTGTTTGTGTGTGTGTGTCTAAAAATGCCTAAAAAAATCCAGTTTACGAGTCCAAATTATTGGGCAAACTTAACAGGTTTGTGTAAATAGATTTCTATAAAATTTTTGACATTTTATTTACGAGAGTGTAAAAATGCACAATTGCGCAGTTTGCGAGACTTTTGAGAAAGAGACTTTCTCATGAAAACCCTTAATATTTTTTCATTTAAATAATCAAATTTCACATTATATTTTATCATATCTCAAAGGGGTACAAACCAATGACTTTCAAGGTATCACCTAGTTTTATTAAAAATAAGAACTGTTCAAGGAACTGCTTTCGGATAATAATATAAATAAATACTAATCTTATTCATAAGCTACAAGTAGTTTTAATATTTACCTAAGTAATAAGATAAATAAGTACCACTCATTACATTGTAATGCATTAAAAACCCCCATTACTCATTATCAGGGCAAGTTTTTTGTGGCATATGCCATGTTTGCCATTTTAGTAATTTCTTCAATTATTGACATTAAAAGCAATTTATAGTCCACCTTGCCGTAAAATACCTTTTTTGCAACCTAGAAAAATTTTTTTATATGTCAGAGGTTTTTGGAAACCATTTTCAACTAGTCTCCGTACCACAAAAAACTTGCCCTGCTCATTATCAAAATTCACAAATGTTTGCTGGGATATTATGTTTTTTTTACATATTAAACATTAATTTGCTGGTAAATATTTTTCCACTTCAATTGACGTTGGAAATTTCAAGATAAAAAGAAAGAAAATATATAATAATTTTCTTGTTTGTTTTTGTCATCTTGTCATCTATGCTCTACTCTACTCTTCGGTGCCGTGTGATTAAGAAACCAAGTCATGTTTATGCATCCAAGCCCTTTTTTTATATATATATTTTTTGCAGTTATTTGTTCGTGCTGTCTTGACTCTATTTGTATGTGTGTGTGTGTGTGTGTGTGTGAGTGTTGTAAAATTGGTAATAAAGTACAAAACCACATACAGACACTGACATTTACACAGCAGTACCATTAATCATGTCATAGTGATCTTGATTTTTGTTGCTGTTACCAATAACACCAACAACTCCGCCTACCGCAACACCATTCGAATTGACTGTAAAAAGACTGGCATGAGAACGTCTACGTTCACGTTCAATTTCATCCAAATCGAAGGCATCGGCCAGCACAGCACTGGGACGACGTTGCTCATCGAAAGCGTAAGCTCGTTGAAACTTGGCTGGTGCCTGGCAGCCAGTTGCTGTACCATTTACAACAACTTGTTGACCACCTGCTGTTATAGCCGAAGCATTGCTATTGGAACGTGTCAGAGTGTGTAGAGTGTGATTGTTGTTTGCATTTGGTGTTGCATTGTTTGTGGCGGCAGCATATGCACGAAAACTGCCGCTGAAATTCGAAGGAGAAGAGGGTATGGCAGCTGGCCATTGTACCAAAGGAGCTTGTTGTTTGAAGGTGGCAGCTGTGTTGTAATTTGTACATTGAACATTAACATGCTGTTGCTGTTGCTGCTGCTGCTGGTATTGTTGTAATTGATGGGGTTGTATGTAAATGGGCTGCTGCTGTTGTATATAGTGTCGATTTAATTCCTCATTTGATTTGTGCAAACCGTAACGTGCATCATACAATTCTTGTTCTCTGGACATGGATAAATAGCGATTTTGTTGTTGCAATTGCTGATGCTGTTGCATCATAAGTGTTGTCAATCTCTGCTGACTGGCACTATATAAATTGTGTAATTGTGTTGCGTTGGCATTTAGTGGGGCTGTTGCAATATTATCTTGTGAGTCGGCAGTACGTTTTAGAAATGTTCTTGGCAAAGTGCGACTTTGATACATGGCTTGATTGTGGTAATCGTGTTGTAGGCGTTGCTGTGAACCGCCGTAAGTGTTGTCACGCAGTGTATAATGAGATTGCTGTGGCTGTTGCTGTTGCTGTGTAGTCGGGAAACCAAATTCATTGCCTGTCATATCCAAGTCATATAAACTTTTTTGCAAACCCGTTCGAGCTGCTGTGGAGGCGTAAATGGCATGCAAGGATAAATTTGAGTTTAAGCGACGCAGATGATTGGGTTCTATGCACATGGAAGCGCGACGACCAGAGCGCATGGAGGGCGGCATAAGGTGAATATTGTCTGTAAATATATAAAATTTCAAGGTTCATGAAAAGTAATTGATTGCGTACGTCTTAAGAAATGAAAAAAAAAGCTTTTTTCAACATACGGGTATTACCAATGAAGTCAAAAGTTGCAATTTTTTTATGGGTATTTCGTTGTATGTTTTTAGTGCATTTATTTTTAAAATTGAATCATATATGTTCACATTCCTATTGCCAATAATAAGTAACAGTTTTGGAAAACCAAATTAAGTTGAGTATGAAGTATTATAGAACTACTAACCACTAGACTTGGGTCGCATTCGTGCACTATTTCATTTTTGACACAAAGTTATGATCAACTGCAAGTTAGTTAGTTTTATTTTAACTGTTCGAACTTCATCAAGTCATAAAAATAGAAAAAAAGGAAGTTCGAACAATAATAATAAAACTAACTAAAATTAAAAGCTATTTGCTTGTGGCAAAAAATTAAATAAAAATATACTTAAAAGTAACAAATCAAAAAAGTTTGTCTTAAGTGAAATAAAAATAAGCAAATTAACTAACATGTGCATAATATGTGTAAAAGAATAAACGACAATGGCAAGACTGTTGCAAATTTAGAGATGGTAAAATTGAGCTTTCATTACAAAAAAAAGCTTTGAGCAAATTGCAATACGAAGAATCCAAACAATTCACATATTCCATTTGCAATAAGGGCTGAGTATATAAAGCAGAAATCTACATCAACTGACACCACACATACAGTGGACCAAAAACAAAAGAACGCTAAGGATGAAGCTGTAGTGACCTTCGAAAACAGCTAGTTGTTCCGTTCTACTTAGTGTTATGCAGAATATTTGCAATTAACTTTGGTCTTATTTGTTCATTAACAATTATCACATGTAATTTGGCTTACAAAGCGATGCGAACTTTAGCCTAATCAAATCATAAAATATGAAAACATTTTTTATTACATTAAAATTGACCTTGTGGTAAAAAAAAGAATTTGCAAATAAATAGTAAATAAAGGGTCCTCCAGATAACTTTTTTTTTGAAAATGCTATGCAAAACATCGAGTGTAGCTTCGGCTGTGTGGCACGTAGCGCCGCACAGTGAGACAGCCCTATAGTAATCGCGGCAAAAAATGGTTTTTGGCGTGTCGTCCAATTTGGATGAAATTTTCACAGTATATTAACAGATATATGAGTACCAATTCCCTGAAATTTCAGCCTCATAACTTCATTACTTTTTGGTCTAGAGCAAGTCAAAGTTGAGGTATGCCAACGCGCTTGAAATATGTTAGTTCAATATGTAATATTCAAAAGCTTATTAATAAAAAAATACATAATAAATATAACTTTAAAGTATTTTGTTAATTAATTTAGTTGTTGTAGAATGAGTAGATGAAAGAAGAAATTTAAAAAAAAAAACACAAACAAAAAATTTCTTAACAGCAGAATTGTGGTGTAAAAATTTAACATTTTGCACTTTCAATGGATTAGGAAATATAGAGCAGCCCCTCGCCCTAGGTGCAGACTTATATCAAATGAAAGATTGAAGTCTCAGCTTTCATTTGAAGTAAAGGACATATAGCAAAAGTTTGCAAAAGTAATTTAAACATACAAAATACTACAAAAAATACGCAACGCGCACATTCTGTCGCTATACGTATGTTAGCATGTTTACTTTACTTTTATTTTTTTTAATTATTAATTATTTTTTTTGTTGTTTATTATTATTAAAAAATTATTGACAGAATGAAAAAAATTGTTCTTTTTTATTTCATTTCAATGGCGTAATAGTGGGAGTGTTATTGTAATTTTTGCATGCAACATTACAGTAAATATCAAATTTGAAGGTTGATTTTTTTTTTTTAACTGGAATTGTCTCAAAAATAACCTGTGCAAAATTTCAAAGCTCTACAATGACTCCTTGTATTTAATGCCGGTGTTGTCTCACTGTGCGCCGTCCTGTTGAAACCAAATGTTGCCAATATCCTCCTCTTCAATTTTTGTGAACAAAAATTCGTTCAACATGGCCCGATAGCGACCGCCATTGACTGTAACGGCCACTCATTTTCGAAAAATGACCCAATTATGCCTCTGAACCAAAATCCGCACCAAACAGTGACTCGTTTTGGGTGCGTCGGCTTTCTGTTCCCCAAATGCGTCAATTTTGCTTGTTTACATACCCGCCAAGATCAAAATGAGCTTCATCTGAAAAGATGAGTTTTTTTTTGGCAAAATCGGCATCTTCTGTAAGCAATATTTCCCAGCGTTGTTCAAGCGTATACACAACCATATTCGTTCAGCGGAAGGATAAAACTAATTATCTGTAATTTGAAATTTATTTGCTGGTGGTTCAGCGATGTCTATATGCATTTCATTGTTGCTGTAACAAATCGTCAGTAGACTTCAACCACAAATCCTGAACAGTCACAAACCTCTTATCTTATGTACAGACTTTCAAAAACTATTTGAGAATTCACAAATAATAATATTTTTGTGGTTGAAGTCTACTGACGATTTGTTACAGCAACAATGAAATGCATATAGACATCGCTGAACCACCAGCAAATAAATTTCAAATTAAAATACTTTTGACAATATGTCGATTAATAAATTTCTTACTAATTATCTGTCAAATCAGACAGGAGCTAAGTGTTACCATTCACGAAATAAGCACTAGTTGGAAAAAAACGTTAGATGGCGGACCCTTTATATATTTATAAATATTACTTTCAGGTCAATTGAAAACTTATTTGCGGCTTCTTGAAGTTTTCATTTCCGAGTTCGGTAAGTTTATTGTTATTTTTTGTTATTTATTTTATTTCTGTAATATTGCATACAATAAACAATCGAGTTGTCACAAACCATCAACTTGTCGATAAAATTATTTATTTTTTTTAGTGACATCCAATATACATAAATATATTCTGGACAAGTGTAAAAACTATTATTATTTTTTAAAGAACATAATTATCTATGTATTTAAAAATGTATCCTATCTGCAGTTGATTCTCATGATCCATTGATTTCATTAAAATATTATTTCACACACAAAAAACATTGACTTAAATACCAATTTAAAATCTTATTTTTTTTTTTTTTGCTATGGACACTTAAAAATCCAACACTAAAAATGTCATTCACACATAGTTTTATGCAGTTGCATGAAATGTTTGTGAAATCAAAATATAAATTATAGTTCAAAGGATAAATCAAAATTAATCATAGTATGATGTGAGTGTGTGTGTGTGTGTGTGTTTTTGTATCACTAAATATGTATTTTGTGATGTGGAAGATTTAATATCTGTTGATAGAACAAACAATTTCACATATCCTCATACAAACAAATGCTGAAACAAATGTATATATAAATAAATAAATATTTTTGCTTGTATGTATGAGCCGGTTATTTTTAAAGTGTCATAAGTCACTTCATTAAAAAAAAATCTGTACAGTTTTAAGATTATTAAATTTTTAAGTAATTTTGTTTTAATTTTGAAGTTGAGTTATATATGTATAATTTAAATATTTAACTTAAATATAATAACTCTAGTTAAAAATTTGATAATCCAAAGGACTGACTGACTTAAAATTGTCCATAAGAGTGTCTCGTGTCACTTTTCAAATAAACTGCTCACATACTCGCATACGATGCATTAAACAAACAAATAAGCACTTTTTTTGACAATTTCCCAGAAAATGTATGATGTTAAGTGAAAAGAGCCAAAGATAAGATGACAAACACACATACACACATACACACACACATACTTTGATAAAAATATTGTGTACAATTGTTGATAAATGACTTATTTCCCAATAGAACACACTACAACAACAATAATATATTTTTAATGGCAAAAGGATGAGCCCTGGCAGAAGGAATGTGTTTACTTTCGAGTATCATGATGCATTTAGCTTCCGTTTCTTTACTTTTTTTGTTTGATTTTTTGTTGCTATAACCCTTTTACTAAAAATAAACCTAACGAAACTCCGTAAATTGATTTTCGTGGTAACAAACTAAATAAAATAAAATGTGAGTTTATTGATCGAACGCACAGTGGGTTGGGCTAAACAAATATTAAAAATATTAAGCTTAGATCCCACTATCGGAGTAATGCAATGTGCTGATCAGAGAACAGAAATGAGCAGTGAAAAAGTGAGTAGAGTTGAATCATGACTTATAATTTCTTGTACTTATGCGCACTCATACCTATTGCAATGAATCATATTCACTCGAAAGTTTGAAGTGCACATCGAACTCATACTTAACAACATTTATGATGTTGTTGTTTTCGACTCTCCTTAACTAAATGCCTTTGGATGATGCAAAATAAGTATGATTCATAATGCGAACTTCGCATACGAACATTAAAGGTCTCATTATGAAGATATGTGTTTCTCTGTTGCTTTTTTACCCCTCTTTGCTATTATTATCTACTAGTTGCAAACTGTTTAATGACTAAACTTTTAAATTAGCAAACATGCATGACTTGAGTGAGCTGAATCAATGTGAGTAGAATAAGTATTTTCCTGAAACTAGAAATCAAACTGAGATGATTTATGAGTGCGAGTGTGGTATGACTATGATGTCGACGTTGCATTCATATTTATTTCAATCTATACTTATAAAACAATGTCATCGTGAGTATGCGTAAGTTAGAGTAGTTGAGTTTAAATGATGTCTACTCAGTTATATTTAAAATATCATGAGTCAGTATGAACAGCAAAAAAACGATTCATTGCCGATCACTGGTACCGAGTTGCGTCGGCTCACTACAATAAAGTCCTAACTAATAAACTAAAATGAACTCACTGCCCGTATCGATGCCATTATGTATGGAATATAACATCGTCCAAATGTATGCCGAGGATTCACTGGGTAGCATCTGAAATGTCTAGTTTACATCAGCTTCATGCGCTATGACCAAATGAGCCTCATATCGTTTGTACTCGTATATAATATCGAATGTGGCTTGTGTGCGTTTATTGAAAACATATGTATATATGAACATCATGTGGTCATTTTAAAAATAGTTTCATTTATTTTGCATAAATATATCACAACATATGTAATTAAATTCTCAATTAAATGTCATTTAATTGCCACTTAAATTTAAGTTGCACTTAAATATAGTTTAATTTTTCCAGTGGTTAATTAAAGTACGGCAGCACTAAAAAATTTCCAATTATTATGGAAATCTTTCCAAACAACAGCTGTTTAATATAAATAAAAAAAAATTAAGTTATCAATATGTAGAAAATGAAAATTGCATAAAAC
Organism: Tachina lurida; assembly: GCA_944452675.1. Lineage (NCBI taxonomy): Eukaryota > Metazoa > Arthropoda > Insecta > Diptera > Tachinidae > Tachina > Tachina lurida. The sequence continues at coordinate 93,346,486 of OX101755.1, forward strand.
ACATTGTATGAAACAAAAAGAGCATCAGAAAGCATTTTTCTATTTATTTTTCCATGATATTAAATTATATATTGTATATGTTATATATTTATGAAAATTAAACAAAATTCTTTTTAGTACGACCACATGATGTTCTTGTACATTATTTCAATAAATACACACAAGCATAATAACATATGGTATGCCCGTAAAACTTAATTAAGATGGAAATACACAAGGTTGGGCATTTAAGTTTCATTTAAATGTCTGTCAACTTTCTACTAAGAAAATTAAGTCGGTACTTAAGCGACATTGAAAAATAAATGGCACTTAATTGAAAAGTCAATTATTGGGCCTTAGACCACTTTTATGGACTTTACTGAATTTATTATTTCTTTTAAATTCGGTTTATAAAACACATGCTATTAATTTGAATTTTCTAAATTTAATTTTAAACAGCTGTAGTGTGTATTTTAACATCCGAGCTCACAAGAAATTTTGTGAAAACGATGCTTGTAAAAGTGATTAAAATATAGTGATCATATAGTGATCATATAGTGAAAAAGTACATATTTAAAAATTAATCAGCCTTATCGGGAATACTTTTATTTCCGATAACGGAATAAATGTGTTGCCTTTCCCAAAATTTGTAATCGCCAGTTATAGCGTTGTTGCTGTGTCATTGTGCTATTTTCTTAATTTGTTCAACATTTTTGTTTACGGCAAATATTTCACGTGGTCAAAATGTTCGCCTCTTATTCCCGATGAGGCTGAATGGTAGTTGCCTCGTAGAGCATAAAATTCGGACGTAGGCATTGTATGCATTAAGCAAATAATGTCCTTTAATTCAAAATGATATAAGATTTGTGTGCTAAATTTGTTTGTTTTCTAATTGTATATTTCATATGTGACCTTCTCCGAGAAAAGGGAAAAATGAGAAAAACATTAAAATTTTATTTTTTAAATGCGTTTTTCTCAAAACTTCATTTTCACACACTAGGTCCCTTCTCTCGGACAAGGTCACATATATGTATGCGCGTCTTTGTTGTGTCTTTTTATCTGACTTCAATTCATCTGTGTTTAATGTTTTTTTATGTTATGTTGTGTCATGTCAAATCATGTCATATCATTTGCTAAAATTTGTAAAACATACACAAACTATTTGGTATTTTCGTTTAATATATTCGTTACTAATTTTTGTTACAAGTATTCGTTACACGTAATTGTTTTATGTACCCTTATGCATTGATTTTTGCTTTTTAAATCATTGATTGAACATTAAGGATTGTGTCATAAAGAACCGCATTAAATGATGAAACAGAATAAAGTCTGCAACTTCAGGAAAATCGGTGACAGAAAAGCCCATAATAACATCGAGGGCAGTAACTTCAAATTCTCTCTATTTTTTGTTTTATTTTCTTTTTTGCTTATTTTTCTTTCTAGTTTTGTTTACAAAATGTATGAAATTTATTGAAAGTATGGTAAAATTTTTGTGAGAATGAGAAATGTGTTTATGCCGGTATTCCGTTTAATCATTTAAAAAGCAAAAAAGTTGATCAAAGAGAGAAAATTTTGAGACTGAAAGTTTTAAAAGTTTCGCATTGCAAACTTTTTTTAAAATTATCAACAAAATATTTTACTGCGACGCCCACTGTTACAGCGGAACAAGAATATAAAATCAGCTTGTTGTAAGCAAAAAAAAAAAAAAAACAAGATAACGCAAAACTTTATTAGTGAATTATTAAGCAAGTTTTGTATATTTTTTCTTTTGGAATAAAATAAAGAAAAATTGCTATTGGCCGCCACAGACAAAATACTCGCAAAGTAATTGTTTAGATGAAAAACTCTTCACTTACCATCAATAACATATAAGTGGTCCTCATCCTGGGTCACTTTCTTATATCCATTTTCATTGACATCATTATCATCATCATCATCAGCCTCATCATCATTAACATCATCATCCATATCAGCAACATCATCGAGAGCATCGCTAAATATGCCACCACGATATTCTTTAGTTTTTTGTAGCTGCTGCTTAAGAGGATTCTCAAGAGTTTCGATACGTCTTGGGAGTAGCTTGCCAGTGCGTATGGCATTTAATTCCAGGGGTTTACGTTGCATTTCTTCTTCAATTTCAACAGATTCTTGAGTTAAATTGTTATTGTTAGCAGCAGCATTGTCATCCTCACCCTCATGATTATCGATGTAGTAGATATTTTTTGGTTTTGGACGTACGCCAGCACGTTTGCAAAATTCTTCAAAAAGTTCATCTTTGGTTTTGCGTATATTCCTTCTCTTAAGACCACAAAGTTTTTGCGGCTGTTCATCGTCATCGTCATCATCATCATCATCATCCTCTTGCTGGCCATCATTTTTATGGTCATTGTTGACAGTGGCATGGCGAAGACGCTGGTTGTGTGTGTCAAAGGAAACGTCAGCTAAATTATTATTGTTGGCACTTGCTGTTGCTGTTGCAGTTGTAAAGTTTGTCTGGTAAATATTGTTGTGTCGTGGCAAGTTCTTCTTTAAGTTTATAATACTGTTGTTGTGTTGTTGCAAAAGAGTTTTTGTGTCAATGCCACCACCGATACCACTTCTGCTTGCAGTACCATTTGTTTGTGTTTCTGTGTCGGTGTTGTATCGCGTATTTGTCGCCACATTACGTCTTCGATTGCTGTTGTCAGTTTTTGGTATTAACATGTCACTAGAACTGACATTTTCGCTGGTATTAATGTCTGTTGTGGTGGATACACTACGTGTCAAAGGGAACTCTTGCGGTGAATCACTAAATTGTTGTGGCGGTCTGGGCAAAGTTTGTGTTTGCAGTTGCACGCCACCCAAACGCAAACATGAGAGTGGTGGAGGCGGCAACAGCAACGCCGTTGTGGACGTCGTTCCTGTATGCAGTTCATTAAGAGACTTTGCCAGATTTCTTGAGTGTAAATTACATTTACTTCTGGTCGATGAAGTGGTTGGTCTCTCAAAATAATATCTGGGAAATACAATTTGAATTTAAATTTAAAATATTGTTAGAAATAAAAAAATAATTTTCAGTATGAGTTTGATTTCTTTTTTTTAACGTTCCGTATACCAAAGTTGAAAAGGAATCTCATTATTTTTGCTACGTTGTCCGTCTGTCCGTCACAGGTTGTTTTCTCAAGAATCGTAAGAGCTACGGAGCTGATTATGTAAAACTTTGGCCGCTACAACAACAAATATATGGCAGTTAAAAAGCAAAGGGTGTTCTAAAGCGAGTAACGAAAAATGTTGAAATCCTAATGTAATATACAGACAATTATAAATATATAGACACTTGAAATGTTCAACGTTAGTGTATTTTTATGCAGACTACACCAATTAGCACTAAAATTTAAAAACTCAAAATTAAAGGGTATTCTATCAGATAATGTAATTTTTATTATTTAATTTTGACAGTTTGATGTAAATTGGAAACCGTAACAAACAAACTCTTGAAATTTTCAAAAACATTAAATCCCAAAATAAGAAAAGCGCCGAAAACAGAAAAAATCGCCAAAACTAAAAAAATCGTAAAAAGAAAAAAAGCGCCAAATTAAAAAAAATTCTAAAACCAAAATAAATCGCGAAAAACCGAAAAACTCACCAAAATCAAAGAAATCGCCAAATTGAAAAAATCGCCAAAATGAAAACAAAAGCAAAAACCAAAAAATCGCCATAACGAGAAAAAAGCGACAAAACTAAAAAAAACCCTTTAACTGAAAAACGCCATATTAAAAATCGCTAAAATTCAAATAAATCACCAAAAACCGAAAAAATCGCAAAAAAAAACAAAAAAAAAACTAAAAACCCGAATAAAATCCCAAAAACGAAAAAAAGCTACAAAACTAAAAAAATCGCCAAAAACAAAAAAAAAATCGCCCTAAACGAAAAAAGCCCAAAATTAAAAAAAAAAGCGCAAAAACTAAAATAAATCGCAAAAAACCGAAAAAGCGCGAAAATTATAAAAAAATAATGCCAAAAACCGAATAAAATTGTAAAAACTCAAAAAGCGGCTAAAGTAACAAAAAGCGCAAAGACTAAATAAACCGAAAAATTCCCCTAAAACGAAAAAAAAAACGCAAAATAAAAAACGCCAAAACCGAATAAAATCCGGAAGACGAAAAAAAAATCGCAAAAAAATCTAAAAAATGGTTAAAACGAAAAAAGGGCCAAAATTAAAAAAACGCTAAAATAAAAATAAATCGACAAAAACCGAAAAAATCGCCAAAAACAAAAAAAGGCGAAATAAAAATAGCCAATAACCGAATAAAATCCCAATAACTTAAAAAGTAATAAGACCATAAAAATTGTAACAACAACGAAAAAATCTTCAAAACGAAAAAAGCGTTAAAAATTAAAAAAAAGCTAAAACTATAATAAATAGCCAAAAACGGCAAATTAAAAAGAAATCAGCAAACAGAATAAAATTACAAAAACGAAAAAAGCGGCAAAAGTAAGAAAACTAAAAAATCCCCAAAATGAAAACACATCGCTATAGCCAAAAATTTAAAAACGGCAAATAAAAAACCCAATAAAATTCCAAAAACGCAAAAAACGGCAAAGGCAAGAAAAAGCGTGAAAACTAAAATAAATCGCTAAAAATCGCAAAAAACTAAAAAAACGCCAAAAACCGAAAAAATCGCCTAAAACGAAATAAAGCGCCAAAATTAAAAAATCGCCAAAAACCGAAAAAATCGCCTTAAACAAAAATACGCTAAATTAAAAAAAGCCAGAAATCGAATAAAATTGCAAAAACGAAAAAAAGCGGCAAAAATGAGAGAGAGTGCGAAAATTTAAATAAATCGCCAAAAACGACGAATTAAAAAAAAACTCCAAAAACCAAAATTACGAAAACCGCAAAAAGCCGACAAAATCTCCAAAACGAAAAAAGCGCTAAAATAAAAAAATCGCTTAAACTTAAATAAATCGCCAAAAACCAAAAAAATTGCTAGAAACGTCAAATTGAAAAAAAACGCCAAAAACGAACAAAACTCGCCAAAACGAAAAAAATCGCCAAAACAAAAAAAAAAACCGCAAAAACTAAAAAAAATCCAAAACTAAAACAAATCGCTAAAAATTAAAAACGCTTAATTAAAAAAACAGAATGACACCCCAAAATCTAAAAAAGCGCCAAAACTAAAAATTGCAGAAAACAAGAAAAAACGCTAAAACTAAAAAAAAGCATAAACTGCCATGAATCGAAAAAATCGCCAAAATCTAAAAAACTCCATATTAAAAACAACGCAAAAATTCAAAATTAATCGTTATAACGAAAAAGTGCTAAGCTGACAAAAATCGACAAAAAAAAGGCGGTAAAAGTAAGAAAAAGCGTGAAATCTAAAAAAATTGCCAAAAATCTAAAAAACTTTACCGGGTGCTTAAGATTCTTTTAAAAAACTTCCACATGAGGTAAGATATTCGATTAAATGTAGTGTCCGTACGGAAGACCTCGTGTGCGAGTCAAAGTGGCACTTTACCAAATTTATTTTAAATTACCTTCTGTCCATCTCATTTAGGAATATTGTTGAACTCAGACCATTCGGATGTTTGCGACAGGCGTATGGTCCGGCATTCGAATCTGTTACTGCATCGACCACTCTACGGCCTCTTGGTCTTGGTGTAATCCCACCACCAGTCTTGCCATTTCCTTGTGATTTATTCTTGAGTAACTTTTTTGTATTCAATTCTAATTCTTGGGCGGTTGCTTGATGTTTTTTATTTTGTTGCTTTTGTCTCCTTTCCAAGGGTTTTTTGTTCTCAATTTCATGTTTGTAGCTTTTATAGGTGTGACTGTTGAAACGATTTTCTCCTTCTTTGATTTTTTCTTGCAAATTCGAGATGGTGAAACATGGTAAACGCTTTAGAAAAAAAGAAAGTAGAGGAAATGGACAAAAATTAAAATTTTAGCTTAAACTACACTTTTTTAGTTTTTATTTTATCTTGTTTTCCCCTATTTGCTAATATTCAAAATTAAGTGTATAAGAGGATTTCAAGGACTTTAAAGGTTTTACAAAATCTTAAAAAGTTTTATTTTTGTCTTTAAATGTGTCAAAGATGAAATGAATGTGAGAGACTGAAAGTGTTAATCAATGGCTATGAACTTAAGAAAAATTTAGTCAAATAGAAATAACAATATAAGTGATTTTTATGAGTGGTTTTTGCTTTTAATATTGGGGAAAAATTGCTAGAACATACGACCATCATAATTTTCATAATAGGCGATGCAATAAATTTTATTATTTAAACCAATTTAAAATTATTTTTTGTATCTATAGCAGAGCGCAATTTAAATGCCGAGGACAATGACACAATACTTTGCTTGTAAGAGTCCTTTTGTCATGAAAACCAACCATACAATGCAGTTCAATCTGCATTTTAAAAAGCCAATTTTAATGGCATCAATTAAGCGACAAAGTAAACTTTTTTTCCTAACTTAAAGTTTCCTATTTCTCATTATGAATTATTCATTCACTTAAACTTTGTTGTTGAAACTTATTGAATATTCAAAAGGAAAATATTTCCATTTGACGCAATCAATAGCAGCAATAAGCTCTTTACCACTTTGAATTCAGTAGTTTATCAAACAAAACTTTGCCATAAAATATTAATTCATTGGAATTTTCTGTTTGCTTGTTCATATTAGGAAAGTTAAAGTTAATGCATTTAAAGCAAAAGTATGTGTATTCTAAGGAAATACAGAAATTGTATTCCATATGTTTATTGTAATTAAGAAATAGTTTGTTGGAAATATTCTCTTGCTTTGTTAAATATTTAATTAAATTGCTTATATTCGATAATATATTAAGATATTCTGTACTGAGCTTATGTAAATTAATTTAAATTTAATAAACTTTCTTCTGCCATTATCGAAAATTATAGAAATTATATGTTTGATTTAATTAGGCTTAGATTTCTTATTCAAGGAAGCCAAATTACTTATAATACATTTTAAGGATTAATATATTCATTAGCCTTAAGAACACCAGCAGCACGGAATCTTATTATATATAATACAAAAACACGTTTATTTGTTATGGGTGAACTCTTCAATGCCCCAACAGATTTGCGCCTTCCATCCCACAAAATATTTGTAAAAGACCGGTGCGTGTTTTTATATATACTCTACCTTGGTAAATGCTACGCCCCTTTCAGAAATAGTGATTCGTCCGACAGATGGCGCAATTTTTAGTTTTTTTTGTGTTTTTGCACCGTAACTCAAGAACTACTACTCCGATTTCGACCAAACTTTATATACATGCTCTATGGGCTGTGAGTAGCGTTTCTGTGTAGTTTGAAATTCGTCCGGCAGATGGCGCAATATTTAGTTTATTCGTGGGCAAAATCCAATTTTCATATTGTACCACCAATGTAGGGTTTGGGATTTCCCGGACTTTTGCACTTCCCGGGAAACGGGAATTAAAAAATCAAGTTCCCGGGAAAAGCTAATTTTCTAAATTAAATACATTTATTAAATGAAAGTTGGTGAAATTTCGATTGTTTTATTAATGTAAGCATTCTTTTGAAATAAAAGTTAATAAAAAAGCAGTTCTAAGACAAATTTTTAAGAATTTTTAATTGAATTTAAGCAAATGGAATAAAGTTATTACACAGCAAAAGATCATATAAAAACCAATTGACGACTGTTACCACAATTAGTAGACAATTTTCTAATAAGACCTACCTTCATTTTAATAAGAATTTGCCTTGCTTGTTTCTCATTATTTTTGAAAAATTTCCAAGCGGTTTCTTATCGTTAAGTACAAGCAGGTTACAGTACCATACTGCGCTGCGCCGAATTTTGAATACCCTGAGCCACAGTATGTCTAAGTGTCTTTAATTTTTCATTTTATTTCTCCTAAAATATTTTCTTCAGGGTTTCCATAATAGCGTCTACTTGTAATAAATTTAAGTTTTGTCAACTCAGAGTTCTTACAGCTTAAAATTTTCACTACACTTTTCAAAATTTGTTCACTAATTCGGCGAAAAATCACTTCAAGTTCGCTTAGCATCGAATTATTTACTTTAGGAAACGATTATATCATTGCAATCATTGATACTTATACAATTTATTACACTTTTTTTAGGAGATATGGTATGACCTAAATTTAATGGAATTTTTATGAAATTTCAGACTAGATTTGAATAGCTCACATTTTTATTTTATATTAAAAAAACATGGACATTTTACTTCTTGTTTATCGAAGTCGAAAGAATTATTTCTTTCTTACAGTTACATTTAAAACAAAAACTCAATTTAAATTTTAAGATTAAAAAATTTCCTTCGAACAAGGTATATGTAAGTGTTTAAACAGACGATGAAAAACGTGTCAACGTTCGTGTAAATTTAGTCATACAATCATTCAAACAAACTTTTCTAATATATAAAAAAATAATAAGATTTTATATTAAAGTAAAATTGGATTATAAATTCTATATATTTATGAAATAACATGCACTTTAAATTTCCCGTTTTCCCGGGAAAATCTCAAAAATTTCCCGGGAATATTAGACAAACATTTCCCGGGATTTCCCGCCCGGGAATTCCCGTTTCCCAAACCCTACACCAATGCCATATACAACACTAATGTTTGCTTAGGGCCAGCAACGCGGACCGGGGTCAGCTAGTACTATATATGTGTTCACACGTTTACTTCACTATGTAGGGTAAGAGTCTTATATTGAAAAATTTTCAGTGAAAATAGAATACGTGAATTGTTAAGACTTATCGTATCACAATTTTTTTTAAAGATTTTTTGTAACTGCATTTCATTTAAAGATAGATAGAATAGGGGAAAGATCTGATTGATCTTTTGTACCATAGATCTGTAAATTGAATCAAACTCTGTATGAGTCTCTTTATGAAAGTCAGCGCAGAGATTGGAGAAGCCCGCATAATATCTTCTCAACACGACTTATGGCTCTCTAGTCTAGTATGGTGGCCTGCCACAAATAAGAAGAAGACGCGGCTGACCAAACTTATAAAATACAGAGATCCGGGGCAAATTACGGCATTCGGTGCGATTCGAAATTTTAAAACATTTCCATATAAACTCTATTGAAATATTTTGTAATTTCGTTCGGTAATGAGTGCCGTAATTTGCCCCCGCTTGCGTAGGGATTAAAGTCTTGCACAAGACCATTTATAAGATCTTCCAGGAAATAAAAAATTTTTCAACTGGCTTACTACAACAAAATATTCTAAAACAAACGCTAAACAACACTGTTGGCAAGACAAACAATTGAAACAAATGCCTTGTCCACCGTGCCAAAAAACGGCTCTTGACTCATAAGTAGGGCAGTTGAGGCCCTCCTGGCCAGTTCATCTGCTTCCTCGTTTCCTGCCTGACTATCAGAAAAGCTATATGCGCGCTTTTAATGCTCCTATTTAAATTAATGTCAATACATTTGGTAATTGCCTGTATTTCTGCCTAAAATACATTCGGCCAATTGCCCATGGGCATAGATATTTTTACGTTAGCCCCAATGGCTCCAGCACCAACTCCATCTTCCGTTGTGGATCCATCAGTATACCAACATAAACTGCTGGAATCCAGATGTCCAGAGGTCAAGAAGTTTTCTGCATACAAGTAGTGCAGGTTTGGTCAATCCAACATGCCCAAGCTTCGGGATCCACCATTTTGCAGTGGCTTATACTGTTCCCGGTTTGCATAGATATGCAACTAAGATGAGTTGCAAAATTTGTTCTGATCTCCTTCACTATTTAGTTCAAAGTTAGCAAGCGTAGAAGCATACCCAATGCATCAGTAGAACTATTGCGGAGAGGGCTAGTTATTCTTATATATTAAAGCAAGTAGTGAGCAAGAATCTCGTATAATATAAATAAAGACGTCTTCTTCTCCATAGAATGCCACCATACGAGGACCCCACACATTATAATAAGACGTACTATGGTCGTGTCGATTCAGTTAATATTTTCTGGGTTCAAAATACCAACTTCTTCTAGTATATTTCTAGCAGAGATAAACATCAATTGTTGCTTTCTTTGCACTGTCTAGAATATTTTTCTTACAATTCCACTTAGAGTCCAGAATGACACTGAAATATTTTGTATTGTTAAGGATTATAGGATGAGGATCAGGTATCCTTTACTTCCTAGAGAAGAGAACTAATTCCGTTTTGTAGGGACTAATGGGAAGAATTCGCCTATCTACCCATCCTAATAGGAGAGAGAGACCACCCTGCAGGATATCTTTTTGGTACTTAGATCCTCTTTCTAGAAAAGTAGCGAAAGAACTACTTCCTCTGCTGTATCCCTATTTGTAAAGCAGGTCATCATAAAACCCACCTTAAATCGAGGTTATCCGAAAGAGAAGTAGTAAATTTTGATTCCACTTGCATATTCTTGCAATGACTCCGAAATTCAATGACTTACCTACTATCGCATCTGGAGAAACCTCCTTAATATCCAAGAAGGATACCCAAGTGCCGATTCAGCCAACTTTTCCCTCATTTCCTAAAATCGAAGTTATTCTAAAGAGAAGTAGTAAATTTTGAAATCTGAAGAAACTTACACAATATCTAAGAAAGAAATGACGGACAGTGATTTCTCTATTATACTAACTAGCTAGTGAATGCCAGACATTGATATGGGAAAGACACTCCTGGGTCAATTGAAGCCTAGAACCAATAAAAAAGAATAGGCCTAGATTTCTTCATAGAAGGCCATAATACAGTCTGCCAGGCGGTAGTTCGTGCAATCACGGAGGTTTTAAAATAGCTCAGTGTGAATATTACAGCAAATCGGCGACAAATCAAAAACGAAAGAGTAAACTCTAGGACCGCTTAAGATTGCAAGAATATAATTAACGATTACGCAGTACATGGCAACATTCGTCTTGTATGGGGCCGGCCCACTACGACGTTATGGATAGTAACTCCAATTAATGCAAAGCTTTTCAAACCAGCGAATATTGAGTTACAAAATTGGGCTAAGATGGTCCACAGGACACAATGAAATAGTGATACTAGGTAATATAGCCAAAGTTCTATGGGGTGACCCGGAAAAAGGAAAAGCAAGGGAGCTATTAAAACTAAACAAGCCCCAGCTAGGAAAGTTGACCGGCATCTTAAGGGGGGCACTATAATTTACGAGGGCATTTGTATCAGATTGGAGCCAAAGATAACAATGAACGCAGGGCAGGCATGGAGGTCATGGAGGCAATGGAGCACTTTCTTTGTCCAGCTTTTGGCCGGCCGAGATACCGTTACTTCACCGACATTACACACCTTAGACGTATTGACTGGAAAAGTTTGATGGACTACTTAAATGATACCGAGACCGAGTTCCTATAAAAGTGGGGTTCGTTTTTTTAATTCACATGAGAACGCACAATAGGCCTATTAATGGTTCCTCTTTTCAACGTAACCTAATCTAACTTAACCTGTTGCTGTTGTGCCGATTCAGTCAACTTTTCCCTCAGATATGCTTGCTGATGCTGATGCGAGGAAATTGGCTTACCATTGATGGCCTTGCGAATTTAGTGATCGACTATTCGTTTTAGTGCTTTCGGAAGAAAGTATGATATACTTATAGGTCTGAAATACCTTGTTGTAGTATAGGAGCTTTATATAACCTTCGGAATGAATTACTTTTACTAGGAGTGTCTGTCTCCTGCTTAGTAGGCAGTATAGAAGTCTAGTATTCGAAGGGTTGCAGCTTTAAGTCCTGTCGGAGACTATAGGTGTTCCTGAAGACTCGCAAAAATAGCTCCGCAGTTTGTGTTTGTTAAAAAATGTTAGCCTAGGAATTAAAATATAGGATAATTTCTGTAATTCGGCCGGTATAGCTTAAAGGTTTTCAAACGCCAGATTAAGGTCTGCATTTTAACGATATCAGAAACGGTTTTGATAGCTATTAGGTACTCAGCAGATGTGTGAATCTCTGTCTGAAATTCACCCAGGAAGTGAGTGTCGAATAGGGCTTTTAAGGATACATCACGAGATGACTAATAGTAAGCAATTTGCGATAAATTTCCTTGAATTGCTTTCGATTTGATCAGGATTTATTTTAAACTTTAAGCCAATACCCATTAGTTATTTAACAGACTAGATGTGCTGAAAATATTGCAGTATCAACTTATGATGTGAACACCACTAATGTAAACATATACAAAATTTTAACACCAGCTTTGTTCATTACGCATGAATGTCAAATTTCAAAACTAAAATAAATTTTCTTTTCCTAACTTTCTCCGCACTAATGTTCACACATTCATTACGTTCCAGTTAAAACTATCAAATACTCACATGAATCCTTATAGCCTTCTTTTATACTTACACTGTAATAACCAACTTCCTGCAGACTGATGTAAAGGAAAATATTTAGCAAGCCGACCAATTCTGTTGCGATAAAACCAAAGACGAACAAAAAGAAACTTTGGCCGTAGGTGACCTTAAAGAGAGGCGGTTCTAGTGTTGACCTTGGGCGCAACTTTGACCCAATTTCGGCCTTTAGTATGGATATATAAGCGATAAGACCAATTAACATGAGTAGACCTTGTTTTTTTTTTCGTTGATAGTTTATACGTCCATGAATTCCATGCAAGTTTTTATGCCATTTGTAAAATTTTTTCCAGTTAAATGAGTCGGTCGGTTGAATGCATGAAAAGAAAAAATAATTGCAAAGATTTTTGTTAAAATGAAAGTTAAGCTAAAGTAACTAAAGCCAAAGATTGTAAAAGTAATTAAAATAAAAGTTCAAGTAAAAAGCTAAAGTCAGAGCCATAGATAAGGGAAAACTTTAATTGAAATAAATATTAGTGTTTAATGGGTGGGGGAGGGGGCAGAGGGGAGGACTTTTGAAGGGTGCTGTTGCTATTCTAAGTTGTTTTTTTGCCATTTCTTAATGTCTTGTCTGTGTTTGCTTAAGTGTGGTTCCTTAAGTACACTTGGATTGTGGTTTTGTATATTCTTTTCATTCATTCTTTGCCATTCATTTAAGTTCTTTTGTTGTAATTTTCATTGAAAATAAAGTTTTGCCAAGTGAAAATGATTTTCGTACAAATTTCGTAATGAGCATAAATTAAAATAATTGTTCTTATTGATGCTGTGTTTTAAAAGGAAAGTCATTAAAAACAATTGGTTAAAACTTCAAATAAATACTATTGATTATTTTTGACACACTATAATGTTGTTGAGAAAATTTTTCGATTAAATTCAGAGAATTAATTGTATTAGGGGTAGAATATTAAATGATATGCGAAGAAATTTATTTAATATTGAATTGATCTTTGTGGGGATAAAGTAAGATAAATCATTAGGATTCAGCTGCCTGGAGCTGATGCGTTATTAACACACGTTTTTCCTATGGGAACGTGAATTTGTGGCAGAACTTAGTACCAGGGCATTAACAAATAAATACTAACGCAATAAATTAATTAATATACTGATGAACTACTTACACACATAAAAGTAATATGAACAATTTTGTAATATCAATTTAAATATTTGTAATATCAATTAAAAAATTAATTAAATTTTCACCTATAAACAATTTGATAATATATAAAGTGAATATAGAAATCGCTAACTGTGTACAAAGTCATCCAGCATTAAGTAACTAATAAATATGTTTGTGGCATTGTTGCTACAACAACAATATTATTCATCTATTTTTTTAACACTTAACAATAACGGAAAACAACTACGGTTTATGGCGGGAATCTAATCCACAACCTTTGGACTCACAGACTAGCATCGAAACCACTCAGCCACAGCGATACCTGGTAGCGAAAAAGATTGTTAACAATAATTAGGTTGTGTTAACCATAGCTATGTTAATATATCTGTGGTAAAAAGGAAAAAGTGCTTAAGTCGAGATAAGCTAATTTTGAGTTAATGGTACCTCCGTAATTTGCATATTTGAAAGTATTCCTGGGTAAAATCTTAATTAATTTGCTCTATGTTCCAGGAAGTTATAGCAAAATTACTTGCGGCTTATCTTTTTTAGACTTCTAATCTCATTTGGAATAATACCTTAATTTAGGTTATACTTTGGTATATTTTAACTTAGATGTATTACTTATAGTGGGCAAAACAATGTTTGCTTAAATAAATAAAGGTTAACAGAGAATTTTCTAATTTAATTGTAAAAGAAATAAATTTCTGAAAATCGACTTAAACGCTTAAAAGTGCTCTCCTGCAAAACAGTAAAATATGATTTAAGCACTTTTTCCTTATATAATTTGTACTCTAATTTGCACTAATATTCAAATATATTATACTATGCTTGTCACGAAAATAAGATTTTTTCCTCCTTCTCTTCTAAATAAATTGTTTGTATAGTTTTTGTAGTTGAAAAAATTTACCATATCTTTAGATAGATCATAACCTCTTGGAACAAAGTATATTATTAAAAAAAGTTTTAGTACTACTCCTTAACAAATATTTAAGTAATTAGTACATACGGAAAAAAAATACCAATGTTAAATCAACATCTAAACATTTTGATTGCAAATCATATGGCTAGTAGGCAGTGTACTATACCTGGACTTTAATTTCGAATAAATTCTGTGTTAAATGATCAATTAAATAATGTTGAATTAAAATTTTATTCATGTGGTATATTCATGTTTAGTGTGTATCTAAAGAAAATTTAAGTTTTTTGTGGCTGCAGCTATAAACGCAATAAGTTTAGGTTAAAATTTCAGTCGGCCAATCCAGCTATACACATAACATTCAAATATTTTTCTGATGCCTTTGCCAATACACACAATCTCGTAAGTTAAATAATTAATAAAATAAATGAAATTAAATTCATGTTGTTTCAACATGGACTAACTTCGATTCAACTTGGTTCTTCATGTTATTTCAGTATCAAATTCTCGTTGTTTCAACTTAGAATTAACTTTGATTTAATAGTACTGTAATTCTAAATTAAAGTTATTTCACAAGCAAAGCTTTTCTTTGAAGATTACTGTAAATCATGTTAAATTAACATGAACACGTGAAGAAAAATCGTTGCCAAAAAATGTTAAAATCACCTTGTGCGAGTAAGTGTTAATATTTAATTTTTCTTTATGTACTCGTACTAAAGTTTGTTTCTGAATTTTTTAATGGGCGTCTTTTATAAAAAATGTTAAGAAGAAATAAAAATTTCCATTAAAATAAGAACAAAGTTTCAAAAATTGTTTTTGTTTACCATACATTTCTTAAATAAAAAAAAAACGTAAGAATTTCAACACGTTTCTCATTCTACATAAGCATTGCACGTTATCAAATCAGGCTGAAATCCATCGATACCATGGTTGTGTTGGCCTATCGAGCCACTGTGGCTTGTTGCTTAAAACTTAAGAAAACCTCACAAAGTATAAAGGGATCAAATCGCACTATGTGGGTGGCCAGTTCACTTTACCTTTAAGTGAGACGACCAGACCCTCAAATCGCTTACAGCTGATGGCTGCGATAGTCTGGCCAACGTAGTTCTCAAAGAAATTTGCACCAATAATGTCACGCCGCCTGCCGAATATCCACACCAAACAGTGGCTTTTCTGGGAAGCATCGGACGGTCTTGAATATAATGTGAATCGTTTTACGAGTAGCACCGAGTTCGAAAAATTTGTTTTTGTTGAAAGGGGTATCATCGCGTAAAATGCGGGAAGCGCGCGTAAATTTGACCGAACAGAATATTCATTTGAATAAAACAATTTTATCATTTGCACGTGCTAATGAACTCTGTCTAGTCCCATGGTCATTAGTCAAAACTGGCTGAATAAATGGCAGCCAATTCGACTGATACAGCTTCTGGAGATCTACTGGTTAATACGAAGGGAAAGAAGAATAAGCAATGGCTTGTTATTAATATACAAATGCGAAAACATTTTCTTTCGTTTCTAATTACAGAGAAGACCGTTTGCAATATGGTCGCTAGCAGAGAACAACAATGAGTAGTGAAAAAGTGAGTAGAGTTGAATCATGACTTATAATTTTTTGTGCTTATGCGCACTCATATTTATTGTCTAAGAATCATATTCACTCGTAAGTTTGAAGTGCATATCGAACTTTTACTTAGCAATATTTATGACGTTGTTGATTTCGACTCTCCTTAGCTCAATGCCTATGGACGACGCAAAATAAGTATGATTCACAATGCTAACTTCGCATACGAACATTAAATTTCTCATTATGAAGTTATGTGTTTCTCTGTTGCCTTTTTTTTTGAAGAGATTGAAAAACAACCCTATTTACTACTATTGTATACTACGAGTACTTGCAAACTGTTTAACGACTAAACTTTTAAATAAACATACATGCATGAATTGAGTGAGCTGAATCAATGTGAGTAGTAAAAGTATTTTCCTGAAATTAGAAATCAAACCGAGCCCAGGCTGGCCAGAGAAGCGCCAGAGTGCCGCACATCAATAGGCTTTTAATACAAATGAATGCACATACGATTATACATTTCACTGATGTTTCTCTCGGTGGCCAGCTCTGAACTGAGGTGATTTATGAGTGTGAGTGTGGTATCACTATGATGTCGACGTCGCATTAATATTTATCTCAACCTATATTTATAAATCAATGTCATCGTGAGTATGCTTAAAACAGAGTAGTTGAGTTTAAATGATGTCTACTCACTTATATTTAAAATTTCATGAGTCATTAGGAATAGCGAAAAAACGGTTCACTGCCGATCACTGGTCGCTATCAGCCGTCAATGTTTGAGAGGTCCCTATTGGGATACCCGTTGTGTATTATAAATGATAAGCACTTATATATAATCATTCATTCATTACAACTTAGTAGTTTTGCAGTTTAAGGTTTTAATTCAATATACATACATACATTTACCATAGAGGAGCGATATAAATGAATGTCGCAAGATAACAAATTTCTGTTCACACCAGACAATCAGCAGTCGGTTTTGCTTTCTTTGGCAATGCGACAAATAGTAAAATTTTTTCCAATAGAATATATAATCATATTTTGGTATTACAGATATCTTATTTCGTAATGTTTATTGATGAGGCTAAATTGTTGTAAAATAATTATTTCATTTTATTGAAATTATTTTAAAATATATTTATGAAACAACTTAAGCAACTGGCCCTTATGGAGTACAAATTAAATTCAATTTATCAAAACATATTCCTTTAATTTGTAAATGAAATAAAGTTATTTTAAATGTACGAGGGCGGTAGCAAAACTGGAAAACCGGACGAAAATTAGATTAAACTACAAGATTAATATATATTTTAAGAAGCTAGACAGTTCTTGCTACAAACAGGTTAGCGAAGCAATTGGGTATCCCTGGATAAAGTATGTATGTGTGTATTTCAAGTTGAAGGGAGATTATTTGAGCAATAAGGAAAATTTTTTACAAAATTGTTGTGTTTTCTTTGTTAGAGTGGGTAATTTTGGCACGGCCCTCGTATAGTCTCTTGTATATTACGTGCAACATAAAGTGCATTTAATGTAAATGTTTAAGTATTTTAAGAGAATTGAAGAATATATCTACTTCTTACCTGAGACAATGAACATGATGCCAGCACTAAAATAATATAAATTATTTTGATGTGAACATGTTGGTATCAGAAAAACAATAAAGCTCAATAGAAGAACAATACCCGATGCTAAAAAGAATGGACATGACTTTGTAACAGTATCTGTAAAGAGAAGAAAAAATAAATTTAATATTTGAATTACAATGATAGGTCTTTATATACGTATATGTTTAAGTGTTTAGTAAATATATTTTTTAAATATTGTTTCTTGGAATCTTGCATTTCATGGTTGGAAATTGCTATTAATTTTAAATAATAAAAAAAGGACAGATTGAATAGAATTCAGGAAAATACATATCGTTAACTTAATATAGAAAGGCCCTAACTCATTATTTTTTTGAATTCGAGATTTTTGTATATTTCGTTAGAAGAACATCTAATGTGTGGAAAAAGCAAAAATCTCGATTTCAAAAAATAATGAATTAGAAAATTTGTTAAATTTGCTCACAAGTCTTTGCCATTGAATCTAATTTCAAATGTTTCCTGTCAGGACATTATTTTCTTTTCTTGGAAAAATGCAAAATTTTTTAATTTTTTTTATTAAAAAAATTATGTTAAGCGGTCTTTTAAAGTAAAAATTTACAAGAATTTCGAATAAACTGTTCATTTCAAAAAACAATTTTATTGCGAATTTTCATTAAAAAGTGTAATAAATGTAAAATTTTTTTCTGGAAAAACAAATTTTCATAAATAATCACATACAGTGGCACCCCCCTTTAACGAACGATAAAAAATCAGACTGGTTCGTAAAATCTAAAAATTCTTTCAATTCGGCACAATATATTTTCCTTTGTTTCCATTACTGAGAAAATATTTATGAATCATGAGTAATCACTGCTGATCTATTGTAGACTTACTTTATTATGCTCTCAAAATTTGTTTATGGCACGCCCTTTTCTACTGCGCCTCACAGATAACCATTTAGTTATTTTTATTATCTTGCAGTCGATACATAACTGTTGTGAAGTAATGCAGATGGTATGTAGTTTGTGTGGGAAAGAAAGTGTTGCTTAATATAAGTCATTACTAATTTTTTACTGGGTTATATATAATTTTCAATGGGAAAACAGTAAAAATAATTAAAAAATTAAAATTTTCATTCGTATAATATAATGTATTTATACAATAATTGAAATTTATTTGCTGTTGGTTTAGCATGTCTATATACGCATTTCATTGGCGCTTCAACCAAATCAAGTTGGCAGCGCTACTTCACCTGATAATTTTTTGCTCTATGTGCTTTGTAGCTGAAGAATGTCAAAAATTTCGATTTTGTTTTGATTTTGGTACAGTTATTTTTATGGTTTTGATCTTCCTCGGTTCTTTACACAGCTATGGTTGCCGTATTTTTGTATAATAAATCCTTACGCAGTCACCTGTATAATTACACCATGAACCAAATCATCAGTAAACTTCAAGCACAATTTTTGAACAGTCACAAACCTCTTACTTTATGCACAGACTTTCAAAAACCATATGAGAATTCATAAAATAATAATATTTTTGATTTAATATTACAATATTTTTAAGTTAGAATTGGCATATTTAGAATATTATTTCGTTCCAGGACATTTGAGAAGGATACTAGTCCTTAAAATTTAAATGACCAAATCGTAGATGTGATTTATATTATATATTGTGTCTAGTTAAACATTTAACTCACTATAAGTGAAGACAATTTGTATTGCTGCTTTTTACTTTTTTGAAGAAGGACATTTTTGAGGTTTGAGAGGCGTATCCTTTCTCTGAATTGACCGAATTTTTTACGAAGCATTAAATGTGTTAAAATTAGTGTCTTTACACAATTTCATTGAGTTGCAATTATTTTTTCTCTGTTATGAAAATTTTTTATTTCAGGATATATGGGAAGGACACGAATCCTTGGAAATTAAATGGCCAAATTTTATGTGTGATTGTATTTTACCAATTAAAACATATATGCCAAATTTAATTTCTTTTCGATAACTCCTTCTATTTTTGGCCGCTCGTTATATGAACTCACGACACTGTGCAACGACGGCTGCAACGGTGTTTCCTTAGCCTTGTAGCGTTGTTGTTGTGAGAATAATAATTTTCATTCGTATAAACACATTTATTCCTTTTTAGACAGGAGTGTATTCGGTAGCCTGGTGTGTTGAATGTGTTTGAGACATGCGGCAACAATAATTTTTAAATATTTGTTTGCCTGTTCTTGGTGTCTGTATATTTTGGTTATAAAAACTTATTATACAACACATTTATTTTTTTTCTAATATTTTTTTTCATCTTTATAATAATGCATTTTTATGCTGATATTTGATTTATGACAGCTGCGCGCAATACTCATCTTTACATGCATAACAACACATATTTCATAGAAAAAAAAAAAACTTGTATTTTTATGAAGTGTGTTCGAAAATCCTTTAGATTCATGCAGAAATGTTGCCGTTGTGAGTTATTATTATATTTTTTTGTTTGCTCTCGTTTAAATAATATTTCACATAAATTGTTATTTTTATTATGGATGTTGGTTTTCTTTTCTTATCTTCTGCAAGTTAGTTATTTATTTATTTTTTTCAATTCTTGTTCGATAGATTGGAAATATTTTATTTTGCATTATTGTTATAATAGGTACAATATTATATTTGTTATTGCAACAAAAAAAATCCATTAAATTTAAAATTTAAATCCAATTAAATGTTGCTTGTAGCGGGGTAAACATTAGGGTGGTACTGGTAAATTTAATATCTTTGCTGTTTTTGCTCAAACTATTTAAAAGTAATAGACGATTTAAATCGGTAATACTAAAATGTCTTTAGTGAGGACTAAATTTAAAAAAAATATAATACTTTTATATATAATCCAGGAGCAAAAAGAGCTGTCTTAGGACACCCGGTTATAGCTATGCTGCTTAGCTATATGAAACAAACTTAATGTGTTAACGTTTCCATTTATTTCCCATTATTTTTTTACGATTAAATTAATGTATTGTTTGTGGCTGTTAGCCGGCTTACAGCCTATCGGCTGTAACACAAGCACAAGCCAATCATGTGCAAAAACAATACAAAAACAAATTGAGCAATCCCTCTCATTGTTTTTGTTTCACTTGCTTCGTTTATTTTCGTACTCTGTTTTTAGGTACAAAGAGATCACAACAAAAATAAATTTATAACTGTAGTAGTGTCGATTATTTTTGTTAAGAAAATCACGTCCTAGCTCCTATGTATTAAAATAAATAGCATAGCTATAAACAAATTAAACCGACTTCAGAAATAATCACTAAAATAAATAGGCAACATATATAAAAACGTTTTATTTAACTCAATCTAAATAATATTTCACTTTTTAGTGGTTATTTTGAAGTCTTATTTTTAAATTTTAAATGTAAATGCAAATTTTTTTATTTTTTACGGGCGTGGTCATGACCAGTTCGGCAAATATTAGTGTCCGCCCACTTTTGTCAATTCAACATCGCGCCACTTTTAGAGCTCAAAATGTGAGCCAACTTTCATAAAAACCGCTCAGGTCGAATTATGTGATATGTTACATTAATCTTTAGTGGGCATGGCTCGCCCACTTTTTAAACACACAACATAATGTCCTTATAACTACTGAAAGTCTTGTTTAAGTTTCGTGGGAATCGGATAAGTAGTAGTACATATAATTTAATACTTAACCTTCCATAAGCGAGAACCCGTCCTCTTTTTTGAACACACAATTAAGCATTTTTCATAGCTCAAGGTGTGTGCCAAGTTTCGTAAAAAATACAAGCACGTGAAATATAAAAATAGAAGATAATAGGCCTGGCCCCGCCCACTTTTTTGAATGCGTGGTTGTGTCTTTTTAAGAGCTCAAGCTGTGTTTTCAGCTTCATAAAAATTGATGATGTACAAGCAAATGAAATAAAATAATTAAATATAGTAGGCGTGGCCCCGCCCACTTCTTTTGAATAAAAAGTTGTGTCTTTTTAAGAGCCTTAAGTTGTGTGCCAAGTTTTGTAAAATTTAGTGAAGTTAAAGTACGTGATATTTAATACTAAAATTTAATAGGCGTGGACCCGCCCACTTTTTTGAAAACAAGATTGTGTCTTTTGTAGAGCTAATTATTAAATTTTTTGGGCGTGACACCATCCACTATTTTGGGAACAAGAATAAGTATTTTTCAGAGCTCGTGGTGTGTGCCAAGTTTCGTAAAGTTGAGTACAAGCACGTGAAATATAGAATTAGAGTTCAATAGGCATGGCCCCGCCCACTTTTTTGCTAGCTTGTGTCTTTTTAAAACCTCAAGCCGTTTGGCAAGTTTCGTAAGAATCGATAAAGTATAAACACATGAAATATAATATTAAATTGTAATGGGCGTTTGCCCGCCCACTTTTTTTAAAACAAGATTAAGTATTTTTTGAGCTAAAGCTGTGTTGCAAGGTTTGTAAAAATTGGTCGAGTACAAACACGTGATATATAATATTAAAATTTAGTAGGCGTGACCCGCTCACTTTTTTGAAAGCCAGATCGTGTCGTTTTTAGAGTTCAGGATGTATGTCAAGCTTTGCAAGAATCGGCTAAATAGAGGCACGTGAAATATAGTATTAAGTTTTAATGGGCGTGGCTAGGCCCATTTTTCAACTACGAGATTGTGTCGTTACAGGAGCTTAATGTGTTTTGCTAAGTTTCGTAGGTTTTGAATAAGTAAAATATTATGAAATCAAAGAAAAATATTGGTGGGAGTGTCCCGCCCACTTGTTAACAATAGAACCAAACGTAATTTCTACTCTTTCAGATAAAAGAAGAAGTTCTTAAAGCAATCTAAACGATAGTTATTTATGACGTAACAAACACAGAAGAAAAGAAATGCGAAAAATTAATTGATAACCTCCGCTTTTATAGAAGTCAGTTAAAAATTATTGCCCTACGATTAAGGTAGACCATTCGAGTTAAAAAAATTTTTTTTTTTAAAAAGAAGTAGCACTCAGGTAATTAACTTCTTGATTTTTGGATTATTACTTATTACTATCTGAGCTTACAAAAAAACTTAAGCCTGATTATAAGTTACCACCGAATTTTTTTTTAATATTTAATTTTTATTTTTATTTTGAAAGAGAAGTAGCACTCAGGCAATTAACTTCTTGATTTGTGGTTTATTACTCAAGTTGTTCGAGATAACAATAACAAAAAAAACTTAACCCTGATTATATGTTACCACCCTAATGTATATTCCACATATTCTGTGGAATGTAGAAGTGCTGTAAAATTGATTTAAAAAAATAAGGAAATTTATAGCAGCGTGTAAACAGGATTTTTGTGTGTATTTTATATGATTTTTATCCAAAGTTGATGTTTTCAGTTTCTGATTTTTTTTTGTGGAGAATTAGTTGCTTTACTATACACATGACAATTTTCACAGCATTTAAAATAAAGTCAAAGTTGGTTTTATTGCACATGCTGTTCGTGTTACAAGCTTTTTATTCATATTATATGAGTATTATGTGTTACATAAAAATTGAAATTAAACCATAAGTATCACAGCGTTCGGTTTTCGTTATTACACTTCAAATTAATTTAGTTTTTTGTGTGTATGAAGATTATTGTTGCAGTAGGCTTTATTGTTAAATGCTATTGAGTTATTATTAACTCAATTTTTATACCTTAATTATGCAGTTGTTAATATTGTTTTAATTAAGTAATTAAATTGAATTATATATATGAAGGCGAGGTACGTTTGCAAGCAATGACGTGCATACATATGTGTATTTATAATTTAATTTAAACAGTTTAAAGTGGAAAATTCAGCAGTTAAAGGATATTAAATTATCAGTTCTTTTAAAAGGAAAAAGAAAAAAGCTTCAGCGTTTGTACTTGATAGTTAACGCTTAAATTCATTCAGTAGTCGTTTTTTCCTAATAATGAAAAAATTATTTTTTGTATTGAAATTGTCTCGCTGTATGATTTAAACATAAATCTCTCTAATTAAACAAATAAGAGTGCTATATTCAGCTGCACCGAATCTTATATACCCTTCACCAAAGTGCGTATATGTAGTATAGAGATACATACATAAGCACATAAAAACATATTTTTTTTGTGAAAAAATGTATAATTTTTTGCTCTACTGCAATTTTTACTAAGTGACCTCTCGGTATTTTCGATTAAATATTTTATTAGCAATGAGTTGAATATTTTATTCTACGCTTTGTATTTAAAAAATATTTCATATTCACCCTTATTCCAGATGTCAATAACGACGTCACGTCATACAATATCAAAAAGAATTATTCCTTAAGGATTTTTTTTAAATTTGCTCAGCACAAAGGAACATGTCCTTGAATTAATTTTTTACCGATAATTTTTATTTTTATCTCTATTTACTGAAAATTAAAAAGAACTCCTTACAAGCTGTCAACGAAAGACCATCAATTTAAAACACAACTGTACTGAGAGCATAACGAGCAACATGGCACAAACCTTCATTTATACTTAAATAAAAATTTAACATGTATAAAAAATTCAATAAAGTGCAACTTTGACTCGCGTACGAAGGTTTTTGTACATTCGGCTTTGAGCGTTTTTTAATACGGCGTTTTTTCAGTTTAAAGGATTTTTTTAGTTTGGTCACTTTTTTTTAATTTGGCGATTTTTTTCATTATGGTGAATTTTTCGGTTTTTCGAAATTTATTTTAGTTTAAGAATTTTTTGTAATCTGGCGATTTTTTTCTTTTTGGCGATTTTTTTCTTTTTGGCGATTTTTTTTTCTTTTTGGCGATTTTTTTTCTTTTTGGCGATTTTTTTCGGTTTGGCGATTTTTTAATTTTACCGTTTTTGAAAATTCAAGAGATTGTGATCTTACGGTTTCCAAGATACAGCAATTTGTCAAATTTGCATAGTCAAAATTGCATTAACTGATAGAACACCCTTTAATTTAGATTTTTTAAATGTTAGTGTTAATTGTTGTAGTGTGCATAAAAATACACTAACTTTACAAATTTCAAGTGCATATACATGCAATTGTATGTATACTACATGGGATTTCAAAATTTTTCGTTGCTCGTCTTGGAACACTCTTTAATTTTTAACTCTCATGTATTTATTGTTGTAGCGGATAAAGTTCTACACACTCTGTCCAAATTTCAGGTCCGTAGCTCTTACGGTTTAACAAAAAGAAAATAATAATTTGACCTAGTTACTTTTATATAAAAAATTAATTAATTTTCCAACCCTGGAAACACGCTTTTAGATTTTTTCTGATTCCTTATACCAATCTAGTAGTTCTTAAAAAAATTTATAAAGTATGTTAAGTAAAGAAAGAAAAAAGGAAATTAAAAAATTGTTATTTAGTTACTTTAATATCCAGAAAAAAAGTTAAGAGTTTCCAGCTATGGATCTGTGGTTTTTATTTTTATAATTTTCTACACCAAATTTTTCTTTCCAAAACGTAAAATATATACAATTTATAAGGAAAAATAAAAAAATTAATTAGACCTACTTACTTTTATATATCACAAAAAAGTGAAAGTTTCCCAACCCTGGAATCATACTTTTTTTATTTTGCTGATCTCTTACAAAAATCTACTTCTTTTAAGAATATAATATATGTTTCATTATTTATAGAAAAAGGGAAATATTAGTCTTAGTAAATCACTTTTATTACAAGTTAAAGTTTTCCAACCCTGGAAACGTCTTCTTAATTTTTTTATTTCTATTTTTTAATTTTAAATACGAACTTTATTCGTATTGAAATATGAAATAAGTTTATTTAACAAAAAAATTAAAAAATTTGTGATAACTAGTTACTTTTATATGGCAAAATCAAGTTTAAATTTTCAGCTCTGAAACCGTCTAATCGATTTTTCTGATTTTCAATACCAATCTATTTTGGACCATTTCTGATACACCAGTCCAAGACCGAAGTCTCTAGCTTTTCTGGGAGCTTCGGAAAACCGATTTCACGTACACCAGACGGACGGACGGACAGACGGACATAGCTTATTCGTCTTCCCTATTCATAAGGACCCAGAATATACATATATATTTTATGGGTCGCATATGAATATTATGGAAATTACACACGGAATGACAAACCTTTACCATTTTTGGTAAAGGGTATACAAAAAATATGTTCAAGGAAGAAGAATTAGTAGAGAACAAACAACAATGGCAAAGTTGAGCTTTCATTACAAAAAAGCTTTCAGCAAATTGTAATACGATAAATCAATACAATTCACATATTCCATTTGCTCTGAAAAATTAGTGTACTAATTGAAATTTGCATCAAATGGCACCACGCGCAGTGGACAAACGACAAGAATATACGGTTCCATTCTGCTAGTTTTTGTCAGAATATTTACAATTAATTCTGGTGTTACATATTTGTTTTTTCAAAATTATCGCTTGCAGTTTGGGTTTCTAAAAATACGAACTTTACCCTAATCACAAATACACATATTCAAGAAAGAGTTCTTCCATTATTGCTTTTTAAGCTACGAGTATCGCTAATAACTTTAAAAAATATTTTTTTATTAAACTCCTTGAAACTTCGTAATGTTAATAGAGTGAAGAGAAAGATTCTTCTGGACATTCCCTGTAAGATTAATAAAATATATACAATTTTTAATGCTTCAGAATGAAGGTTTTATTAATATTTTTTCACCAAGGAGCACCTCTTATTCATGAGTATACTTTTGTCAGAACAACGTGCGTAAATTATTATATTTTGAAAAACATATGCCCCGTTACGGTTTGCAACACAAAAATTATGTGTTGTCTTGGCTACAATACAACATTAATTTGTATGGTTTACAACATCTAGGTGTTGTGTTTGTATTTTAATTGTAGTAGATATTTGCATAAAAAAGCAAAACAATTAAGTTCAGAAGAAAAATAATTAAAAAATATATGTTGGTAGAAGCAAAAAAAAAAAATATTAATAATCGAATAAGTGTTGTAAACCGTAATCGCAATTTTAAATTGACAACATTAAAATAACAACAGTTGTAAGCCATAATCGGGTCCAACTTTTATATGTCACAACATTATACTGTGAGAAATAGAGAAATAGAGAAATCTTTATGAAAACTTATTTTTCTATAAAAAAATAGGTATCATGCTATCATGACACAACAAATATGTTTCCAATACGCTCTTTCTCGAAATGTCTGAGTTAAATATCTAGCTAGATTTTTTTAGCTGCAAAGAATTAACTCCCAAAACAAACATGGGCCTTTTATAAATAGTTAAGAAATTTATTTATTTATTAATATTTCACTGCAACTTTGTTTAGCTCCTTCAGAAACCCAACATACCATACAATAATCAAAATTTAATTAAACTTGAGAGTAAGCTTATATAAATAAGCTTTTCTTTATTTCGTTTATAATAATTTGAATTCACAAGCAGTTTTTAGCAATGCTAGAGAAAGTCTTATTAGAGCTATGCTCTTTATGTCAGACACAGGAGATAGCACGTGATGTTCGTAACAAAAATAATCGACAACATTACAGTTATTTTTTTTTTTTTTCATATACATCTTTATTTATTGTATCTTCAAAAATGAACTAACAATAAGTAATCAAATCTTAAATCTAAATATAATTATTAGGCCCGACCAATATCGGACATAAGCTTAGTGATAGTTATAAATAATACATACGTAGTGATAATCAAAAAGAAGTATTTTTAAGCAGTCCCATCTGGAGTGTTGGGTATAAGAGCCCTTGTGTCCCTCTTTTTTAAGCGGATGTGTCCAGTAAAGCTCAAAATATTACGGGCAAGCGGATTAGGATGTGACTCGAGTTTAGTTAAATATTTGCCTGCGTATTTTGCAATTGCATTACAGTTATAAATTTATTTTTGTTTTGATTTATTTGTGTAAATTTTTTCCCCCTTATTTTTCTCTGTTCGTAAAGAAGGGTGTGCCAGGTGACGTACTAATAAGAACTTAAAAAAAAAACCGGGGTGTTAAGTCTGCGCTTACATATGTGAAATGTCCACAAATGCAAAAATTTGTAATAAATTTATTTTCCTTTATAAATAATAATAAAAAAAATAAATTTTATGAATATTAAATAAATAGTTTTAAAAGTACAAATAATTGTATTGCATTGTTATATAACACATAAAATTCGTTTTATATAGCTAAGCAGCATAGATCTAACCGGATGTCCAAAGACACCTCTCTTCTTTTGGTGCACAACTTTTTCTAAGGTATGCTTGAAGATATATATAGATATATCGTCAGCTCATTATTGGCTTGACGCATATGCCAAAAAGTCGGAGTGGAGGTTTTTCTAGGGTGATCGATTATTCGACTTTTTGCAGAAACCGGTTTTCGTATAGTTGGAATACTCCTATCCCTCGATTTACACGATAAATACGTTCCTGAGAAAGTCGTGTAAATCGAAATTTGAAATTTTTGTAGGAAAAATCGTGTAAATCAAATATAAAGGCAGAACCGCGTAAAAATTTGATTTTATTAAGAAGTTATATATTTATTTCAGCTTAGTTTTTAAAATATCAGAAGCGCTTACTCAAAACACATAAAAATAAATCTTTATTCATTAAGCAAAATAAATGCTGTTCATAAAAACAAAAACTAAATTAATGTAATTCATAAAATATTCAAAAATATTCAATTAAGCACATAAAAAAACGTGTAAATCGAGGTATTTCATAAATCTCTCAATTTACACGAAACCCAAAATAATCGTGTAAAAGTGAAATCGTGTAAAAAACGTATCGTGTAAATCGAGGTATAAGTGTATTTGAAATTATGAAAAACCCGGTGTCGGTTTTTACAATTCAGGAAAACCTGGTCAACCCGTTTTTTAAAGTAAGAAACAAACATATATATACAAACGTTTTCATTTTAAATTGCTTTAGGGGCTGTCTATATATTACTTAACGCTGTTTTCGCCAATTTTCGACCCTCCCCCCTTCCCCACCCGCAACAGATCCTAACAAAACCAAATTGTAAAAAACGGACTATTCGAGATACGAAAAATCAACATTTTGAAAAAACCGACAACCGTATTGTGAAAAAACCGGGTCTTTAAACCGGTTGAAAAACCGAGTCGTTCACCCTAGGTTTTTCTCAAAGATGGTTTAAATGAATATTTCTCAACATATATCCAATAGATTTTTTGTTTGTATTTTCACCACTGCTTTCGACTTGAACTTATTTCACAAAAAATTTTGTCGAATTGAATTCATATAGCTTATGTTTTTTATGTGAAAAATGTTTTAAAATTTCTTTAACAATCATCATCATGCAGAAATAGCAGAAATTATTCAATAATTAATTTAATTTATTATACTGATTTTAATTGTTCTATTTTGCTAGATAATTTTTACTCAGAATGAAATTTTTCTTGCAGCAATATCATAATCCACAATAATTTTTGATGTCTAATGATGGGTTTGTGATAGTGTAGTCGTTTTAATTAAGGGAGTTCATGGTGTACATTATAATTTCATTAAAGTCCTATTCTTTGTATTTTTTTTAATTCAAAAGTCGATTATTTTAAAATATTTTTGCGGCATATGATCTGATAACAATAGGTCCTTCAATTTATAAAATACTTTAAACATTCGCCGAAAATTGCAAAACTGATCTTATAGGCTAGGGTTATTTTTTTTAGCGATGAAGACTTTTATAGCTTTACAGAGTTTCAGCAAAAGGCTGCTGATCTCTGTTATTTTTTTAGATGTAGATTGCATCACATAAAATCCTAAGAAATCTATCCAAAGTGCAGCTTTTCATCGCACTGACAGTACATTTTGAATGCTTGTTTAGAAATACGAGGGCGGATCTATAAGCCCGTAACTTTTTGAATGAAACACAATTTTTTTCTGGCAAAACAAAAATTAATTTTTCAACATAATGTCCCTTTTGACCCAATACACTTAGCCCAACATTTCTTCAGTTTTTGTATCCCTTCCAAAAAATAGGATTTTTCAAGGTCCTTAAAATAGGAATTTGTTTGGTCAATAATTTCATGGCTGGAGCTAAATCTCTTTCCACCCAGACATTTCCTTACGAGGTAGTCACTAGGGGCTAAATCCGGAGAATATAGCTGATGGGTTACCAATTCATAGCTCAATTCATAGAGTTTTGCCATTGAGACTGCACACGTGTGCACTCGTGCCTTATCTTGATGAAAAAGAACTCTTTTCTTGGCCATATTGGGGTCGTTTTCTTTTTAAATCCTCATCAAATCGGTCTAATAATATTGTTTTTCCCTTTTGAAGGTAATCGATGTGGATTATCCCGCGTGCATCCCCAAAAACTGTTGCCATCACCTAAATGGCCGACAAACTCACCTTGGCCTTCTTCGGAGCAGGTTTAGAGTGCTGCTGGGTCTCCGGAATACAGTAATGGATCCACGTTTCATACACAGTTACAAAATGCTGCAAAAACTCATTCGGATTGGGGTTAAACAACTCCAAATAATCCTTTAAAGTTGTCACAAAACGCGCCACCCATCATGCAGACAACTTTCTTAAACCCAGCTGATCATTTAAAATCGAAAACACTCTGCCATATGAAATGCCTATGGCAGCAACAATCTCACGCACTTTTACCCTTCCATCGGCCAACACTCTATCGTAGATTTTTAGGACATTTTCGAGTGTACTGACCTCAATTGGCCGTCCAGAACGTTCAGCGTCATTTGTACTTGTGCGGCCACAACGACAGTCATTAAACCACTTCTTTTTATCATTGAAATCGATGGTGCAGAGTCTTCATAGTATATATCGAGCTTTTCCTTGGTTCGATTGACGTTTTTTTTTCGCAAAAAATAATGTTTAATGAGCACTCGAAATTCACTTTTTTCCATTTTTAGAAAAATACACGAGGTTGTATGTTTTGAACAGCTGTTAAAATTTGACAGTAGTATATTAACAGCTGAAACTTGATAGGAACAGTGTTGCATTTCATATAACTACGAGGGAAGTTCCAAAAGTCACGGATTGAATGATCCGCCCTCGTATATTGACGGCATTTTACCCAAAAGTCTTAATAAATATTTAAATATATATTTATTCACCGAATTGATTGAGAAAAAAAAACCCAAAAGAAAACTGAACAAAATAAGTACTTAATGTTCCAAGCAATAACAAAAAGTTTACAACATTTTGTAGTCTCAAAAAATATAATGAAAAAAGCACTTCTCAAACACTCAGTAAAGAAAATACCAAAAATTGTATATTGCCTTTATCGACTAGAAGTATTCAAATAATAATACAAAAATAAATTTTATAGAATGTAATTCTTAACAAACAACGATAACGACAACTTGTCATACAACAATAGCAACTTTTGTTAGTACAACTTAAATGCAACAAGCTGCACTTTTTCTTATATTAAAGAAAAAAGAGCAAAGTGGAATCAATGAAAAGGGTGAAATAGAAAATAAAATAGAGCACAATGTACTATAAAACGAACTGATACACTTCAATTGCAACAATAAATCTTAAACACAAAATATAAGCGGAAATTAAATAGAAGTAAGTACAGAAATGACAATAAGTAAAAGGAAACAGATTTAGTAGCAAATGAAAATGTTTCACTATCATTGAAAAAAAAATAAGTGAAATACAGTTGTAATGGCTGATAAGACAAAAAACAGGAAGGAGAAAAAAGAACAACAACAACAAAAGCAAAACTATTGGCCAAAAGGTTGATTTTCTAGTGCTACACTCCGTGCAATTGGAAATGTGCTGTAATGAGAACTTCTCATTGTGAACATTAAACAGTCTTCGTTTATGTTGAAAGATGTCTAGTTAAACTTAAAATTGTGAAATGTTTAAATAAAAGATGAGAACTTTTATATAAAAAAGTAAGAGAAAAAATTTATTTGAATGAAAAATCTAGACTAAAATATTTTCACAATATATTTTTTAATTCAATAAAAGCAAAGGTAAATCTTTTAAAATTATTTTTTTAAATTCAAAACTGTGAAGTTGCAAAACATATCATTTCCTCCTTGCCAATTTTGTAATAACAGCCGGTGAACTTTGCCATATCCTGCGTTTCAATCGCTCAGATCTTCTTAATGAAGGAGTTGCCATTTTGAGACTTTGTTTATTTTGTAGAGGAGAATGCGACTGATTTGATTTAGAAGGTATTCTATTTAAGTTAGCTTGGGAGGCATTAGTTTGGTGTGAAGTTGAAGGTAGTTCTTCCGTGACTGCTCCACGTGGTGGATCTGTGGGATTATGTTGGACAGAAGTTATTGAATGTGGTACTTCAGAAGTTGGCGTTAAACAGTTTTCTAACAAATATCGTGCTGTTTGGTGGACATCTATAAATTCAAACTTTGTTTTGAACGTTTTAATTTGGTTCTTATGTCGTCTTATGACTCTTTTACCCACTTTAACTAGATACATAACACTGCCAATACGTTTTAAAATAATTCCACGTTGCCATTTTTCTCCTAAGCCGAAGTTTTTGCATAACACATGATCTTGAACACAAAACTTCTTTTGATTTGGAATATTTTCTTGGTTCTCCGATACATAAATTGAAGGCTGTAATAAAGAAAGTAGTATTCGCGGTTGTCGACCATGAATAATTTCAGCGGGAGATTTTCCATCCTTATTCAGGGTTGATCTATATGACGTGAGGTATGCTAAAAGTGAAGAATCCAAATCCTTTCCGCTAGCTAATTGTTTCTTCAAACAATTTTTAAACGAACGAACAAATCTTTCTGCTAGCCCATTCGATGAAGGATGAAAAGGTGCGGCTGTAAAGTGCTGAACACCATTTAATTTACAAAAATTGTTAAACTCTTTTGAACTGAACTGTGTTCCATTATCTGTCATGATTGTCTCGGGTAACCCTTCAATTGAAAATATACTTTGCAATGATTTAATAGTAGAACTCGATGTGGCATTTTTTATTTTAACAACATACGGAAATTGAGAATATGAGTCAACTATTATCAACCACATAAAATCCTTAAAAGGACCAGCGTAATCTAGATGTATCCTCTGCCAAGGAGATGTAGATTTAGGCCAACTGCTAAACATTTTTGGTGGATCAGAACCGAAAGCATTGCATGCATTGCACGAAGAAACAATATTAGATATGTCGTCATCCATACCTGGCCACCAACAGTAGCGTCTACTCATTTGTTTCATGCGCACGATTCCCCAATGACCTTGGTGAATTAATTGTAAAACTTCTTCTCTGAGTTTTTTCGGAATTATAATACGACTGTAATCGGTTTGAAGGATTAAAACACCTTTATTGTGAGTTAACCTAATACGATGACGATAATACGGTAACAATTCTTTATCCGTAACTTTATCAGGCCAACCATTCATAACATATGAAAGAACTTTCGTTAAAACGACGTCATTTTTGGAATATTCATCCACCTTTTGTGAGTCCAGTGGAAATTCACCAAGAAGCTCATCTGCAGATATATCATTTATTTCAATAGATTCATCAAAATCTGTATCTCCTTTAAAGGGCAATCTCGATAAGGCATCAGCATTACCATGCTGCTTAGTGCTTTTGTAGCGAATTTCATTTATATAGTTTGACAGTATTAAGGACCATCGCTGAAGTCTATGTGCTGTTGTATTCTTAATCCCTTTCGTTGGATTAAATATGGAAACTAGTGGCTTATGGTCCGTATACAAAATGAATTTTCGACCATATAAATACTGATGAAATTTTTGAACTCCAAAAATAATAGAAAGTCCTTCTTTTTCAATCTGGCTGTAGTTCTTTTGA
Organism: Tachina lurida; assembly: GCA_944452675.1. Classification (NCBI taxonomy): domain Eukaryota; kingdom Metazoa; phylum Arthropoda; class Insecta; order Diptera; family Tachinidae; genus Tachina; species Tachina lurida. The sequence continues at coordinate 93,379,719 of OX101755.1, forward strand.
TTATCATTTAAAGTCTTAGAAGCATAAGCTATAGGACGTTCTTTGCCATCCGGGAAAATATGTGAAATTACAGCTCCAATACCATATGAAGATGCATCTGTAGCTAATACAATCGGTAAATTTTCATCAAAATGGACCAGCTGAGCTAACTCAACCAATTGTCTTCTTAATTCATGAAAAGCGTTTTCTTGTTCCTTACCCCAAAAAAATTTTTGATTTATCCTACGAAGAAAATTTAGTGGACCACAAACCGTTGAATAATTTTTTTATAAAAGAGCAATAATAATTGACTTTTCCCATAAACGATTGAAGCTCAGCTATATTCTTCGGTCTCGGAAGATTTCTTATGGCTTCTGTTCTTGATTCTGATGGAAATATTCCGGATCTATTTACAACATGTCCGAAATATTCGACTTTTGGTTGAAAAAAAACAACATTTAGAGTAATTACATCGAAAACCGCTATCATTCAGCCTTTGTAACAATAGTCTGAGATTGTTAAAATGTTCTTCTTCTGTTACACCAGTGCATATAATATCATCCAAATAGTTCACACATCCCGGTATATCACTTATTGTTTGTTCAATTATGCGTTGAAATATAGCAGGAGCACTTGCTACTCCAAATGGTAATCTTTGATACTCAAAAAGTCCCAACGGTGTATTGACAACAAGAAGTTGTTTTGATTCTTCATCCTTTTCTATTTGTAAATACGCATCTGATAAATCTATCTTAGAAAATGATATACCATTCTTAAGTTTGTGAAATAAGTCACGAATTCGTGGAATTGGGTAATTTTCTATATCCATTTGAGGATTTATTGACACTTTGAAGTCTGCACAAACTCGAATCGAATTGTTAGGTTTGGGTACGATAACTAATGGCGATGCCCATTGGCTATATTTGATAGGTTTCCATATTCCCAACTGTGTCAAACGTTCAGCTTCTTTTTTGAAAGATTCATAGATTGAATAAGGGATTGGTCTTGGCTTAAAAAATTTTGGTCGAGCTTCTGGTTTCATGTAAATATGACCTTTTTCCGTAGTGCATGTGCCCATTTCGTTTGAAAATAGTTCCTTGAACTCATCAAATAAAGTTTTTAAATTAGCCTTTGCATCAACATTAAATACTTGAATTACTTTGAATTCATCATACCAATTTAATCCGAAAATATTATTACATTCATTAGAATTCGCTACAATAAGTTCTAAACTTTTTCGTTCATTTTGAATTTGAACTTCTACCGCAATTGAACCCAAAACAGGAATCTCTGCATTCCCATAACCAAAAAGTTTAACAGACGTGTGTTTCAAAACTGGACTTTTTAAGGATCTGTAACTTTCCAAACCAATAACCGAACGCATAGCTCCCGTATCAAATTGAAATTTCATATTATTATTATTTACTTTTATGTTAATTAACATCTTATTTCCAGAACGTGAAATAATGTTATCAATAACATCACAAGTAAAAATTGTAGTATTATCTTCTACAGAACTACTAACTTCAACAGTATTCTCTTCCACAGAGTTAACGCAACTTTTAGAATTAAACTTTGATCTACATACCGATGCTATATGTCCTATTTTCTTGCACACAAAACATGTAGCTTTAAAATACTTGCAGCTTGACTTATCATGTTTTTTAAAACAACCACTACACGCTGGCCACTGACGATTTAGTTGCAGCTTCTTATCATGACTGTTATTTGTATAATTTTTGCGGTGTTCTTTCTTTGGATCTTGCTTTAAAACAAAAATATCCCCCGTTTGATTCGGTTTAATGCTTCTAATGGTTTTCTGAGTAGCTTCAAATGTTTCTGCAACCTGCAAAATTTCTTCTAATGTTGATTCATCTTTATGTAAAGCAGCTGTTCTAACGGGCTCGTCGGGTGTATATAAAATTAAAATGTCACGAATTAATTCATCAGAAAAATCAGTACAACAATTTTCCTTTTTACATAAAAATTTACACTCTCTGGCCATATCTTTTAGCTCTGTTACCCATTGATTATAACTTTCACCATCACGTTTTATTCTTTTGTAAAAATCATACCGTGATTTAATCATATGTATTTTACTCTTATAGTGAGCATCTAACTTGGAAATCAGCTCTTCATACGGCAAAATCTGTAGACTGTGCTTCCCAATCACTTTCTGCAACAAACGATAAGTTTGGTCGCCCATCCACGACAATAAAAATGATTTTTTCTTTTTATCATCTTCAACACCATATGCTTAAAAATGTTCCTCTAATTGCGTTTTGTAGGTATCAAAATCATTGGAATCTTCATCAAATTGCTGGAATTTTGGTACCGCTAAATTGTTTATTGTAGTAGAATTCGAACTCCTCTGGCTCAAAATTTCTGTGAAAAACTGCTGCTGCTGTGCAAACATTTGTTGCGACCAAACCTGTTGGCGTTCTAGAATCTGCTCAATAGTGTTAACCATTTTATTTAGGTTTATCCTCGTCGACAAATGAAATGTTTAAATAAAAGATGAGAACTTTTATATAAAAAAGTAAGAGAAAAAATTTATTTGAATGAAAAATCTAGACTAAAATATTTTCACAATATATTTTTTAATTCAATAAAAGCAAAGGTAAATCTTTTAAAATTATTTTTTTAAATTCAAAACTGTGAAGTTGCAAAACATATCAGGTTAAGATGAACACAAGTTTCATAAATAATTTTCTGCTACATATAAATCTTTTTTCAAGGCGTTCGTCTGGGTTGTACAAACAGGACCTCCCTTTATTTCGGTGTTGTTACACCAAGGTGCTATACCGCACCTCCACTCGAAGACGCAATTGGTTGCATTGTGATTCTTTTCTATTGCCCATTACTAGTAATATTTACCCCTCCCATTTATAGCTAGAAGTGACCCTATTATCCTTCATTTAGCCACCGAATTCCCAAGATGAAGCCCCTGATGTCCTCTAGTTTACACTTCCTGATATCAGTAATGCCTTCATGGAAACGTCTGTTCAGCCATTTAAGCCTATGACGTTGCAGCTTTGGGCAGTGACAGATAATATGTTCAATGGTTTCTGGTTCCTTTTCATACCCGCACATCTTACAAAAACCTATAGTGCCAGTTTCCCAAATGCTGGTTCTTGCTCTAACCGAGCAGTGACCTGTCATCGCTCGTATCCAGATTCGCATCGCCTTCCTATTCATGTCCAGTAGCAGTTTGGATCTTCCTGAGTCAAGTTTTGGCCACATACCGCTCGATACTCTACAATCCTCCCTACTCCGCCATGAATCCTCCCTACTGTTGGTCCTGCTTTACACCCAATTACTGAGTTCCCTATGGCAATGACCTATCGGTATTTTTTCCGATCTTTCTGCCATTCGCTCATCAAATGCCGGCTCTATTCTTGTCAGCTCATCGGCAATTTCATTTCCCTCAACACTGCTGTGGCCAGGAACCCAACATAGTCTAACACTATATTTATCCATAAGCAAGTTGAGGGCTTTCCTACAGTCACTAACAAGTTTCGATTTGACATTGTGTCCCTTCAAAGCTTTTAGCGCTGCGTGGCTGTCGACGTAGAAGGTAACCTTCTCACCTGCAGCTACATTCCTGGCCAACAGTTCCGTGGCCCTGAGGATCGCCAAGATCTCAGCCTGGAAAACACTGCATTCATTCGGCAGTCTGAAAGAACTACGAATGTTCGTTCCCAAGATATACACAACAGCCCCTGTGCCTTCCCCACACCAAAAAGAATAGTAATAATAAAATAATGAAAAACTACAGAGAAAAAAATTTGTCCTTCGAATCAGCACGTTTAATTGAAAAAAAAACCGAAAATTAATTACATATTTTAGTTAAATTAATTTTTTAAACAAAAGTTTAGTTGGTCTTTTGCTTTTTTTCAGTTAAAGCTTTTACCCTAGCTTTAACCCGCGGCTCCGGGGTTTTTTTTTCTTCATCAAAATATTGCTGGGTGCAAAATCAGAAAAAATCTATTTAATTTTTTAAAAATATTTTGTAATTTTCAAATATTAAATTTTAATAAGATTTTCTTTCTGCTTCTAATTGAATATTCTGCGGTATTTATAAAATTAAAACATTTACAATATTTGCACAACGAAATGATGGCTTTTTAATGGTTGAACAACGAACGAAGAATTGGAATGAATTGTTCTTTTTTTCTATTACATTTCCCTTTCCGTTTGATTTTTTTCTCTCTCTTTTAATTTATATCAACTGAGTAAAGTAACATTATATTGGGTCATGTTTTTTCTATTTTTTATTTATTTTTTGCTCTGTTATCCCTTATTTAGTCAAAGATTTGTTTTATAAGACTTATTCGAAATTGAGGCTTTATTAGTTTTTGGACTATTTGTGTGTGTGTGTGTGTGTTTTTTTTTTGCAGCCTGTCAATAGTAAAACATATTAAATAATATCTCTTTTGGTTTTAAACCAATAATTTCTTTTTGACTTTTTAATATTAAAGAAAATTTAATTGGCAAAGGAAATAATTTTTTAGGCCACAGTAATGATTTTCCAATAATTTTTTTCAATGCTGAAATAACTTGATATAAAGTTAAATATTTTTTGTGTAATGTGCGTTAAAGTTATTATAAAAGTCAATCACACAAAATAATAAATAACATTTGCAATTTCATAAAAATATGGGAATAGAAATAAAAAATATCTATTAAATTTTACAAACCCATATCGCTTATTTACTTCAACAGTGTGCTAACTACAAAAATTAAATTCTTGGGTTAATAATGCAGAATTAATCCTCATATCGTTATTTATATTGCATAAAAAAAATCATACAAATATGTTGTATATTCTACGCTTTACAGAAAATTTTCTTTTAGCATTGAGTTGTGCATAAAGTGCAAACTTTAAACTCTCTCTCTCTCTCTCTCTCTGTAAAATTAGTTCTTTTGAGTTATGTCGTTATTAGAGCAAACTAGCGATATATAGATCAGAGCTGTAAAAGATTGTTTCGTTTTTTGAATGAATCTGCGAATCATTCGGACAATGAATTATCGCCTTTTTAATGCATTCATTCATTTTGCTCAAAATATGCATTGAATTAATGTATAAAAGCATTCATCATGAATTAAAAACTTTTATATAAATTCATTTCACCAAAAAAATAAAGTTTATTTAATTCAACTTGAATTTAATTTCATAACTGCATTCATTTCATCCAACATAATTTATTGATTTAAAATTTGAATACATTTTAATTAATTTTTTCATTTATCATTTCCGTTGTCATTTCTTCATCATTACCAAGGAAACCAGAAATATGCTCTTAAGCACATTCAATGTGCCCTAAAAATGTGAAATATTTTTTTTTTATACACACATATATTTATTTATTGTATCTTCAAATATGAACTAACAATAAGTATTCAAATCTTAAATCTAAATATAATTATTAGGCCCGACCAGTATCGGACATAAACTTAGTGATAGTAGTGATAGTAATTAATAATACATAAATTTCGTATTAAGCACAAAAATTATTTTCAAGAAGTACAGGGTGTTTTTTAGAGGTATAGAACTTCGAATTGAAATAAAACACAAGAAAATCGTTTTAATGTCCATCAATTTGGCTTTATTGGAAGGATAATTTTATGCCATTAATGTTTAAATATGATTTCGGGCATGTGGCCGCCGCGGCTGGCTCGAATAAAGCCAATTCTACAGGTCCAATTTTCAACCACTTTTTCGAGCATATGGGGCCGTATGTGGGCAATAACGCCACGAATGTTGGCTTCCAAGTCCCCTAACGTTTCTGGTTTGTTGGCGTAGACGAGCGACTTCACATATCCCCAAAGAAAATAATCCAATGGTGTCAAATCACACGATCTTGGTGGCCAATTGACAGGTCCATTCCGCGAAATTATGCGCTCATCGAATGTTTCCTTCAATAAATCGATTGTGACGTGCGCTGTGTGGCATGTAGCGCCGTCTTGTTGGAACCACAACTCATCCACATTCATGCCATCCAATTCGGGAACAAAATAGTCGGTTATCAGCTCCAATTGCTGTGCACGGTGGCGAATCGATTCATTCGGGTCCTCTTCAACACTTTGCTCTACAGCGGCAATTGTTTCTTCGGTGCGCACTGTTCGACGTCTCTGCGGATGCGTATTATCACATAGAGTAAACGTAGTGCGAAAACGATCCATGGTTAACCGAATTAATTGCTCTGATGGACGATTATGTCGACCATAAAATGGACGGAGCTTGCGGTAAACTTCGCGAACTGAACCATTATTTTCGAAATAAATTTGCACGATTTGCAAGCGTTGTTCTTTTGTCAACCTGTTCATGATGAAATGGCAAACCAAACTAAATATTAATCACTTGACAGCTGACAAAATGGCCGCCAGTTAAAAAAGTGATGCCAACTTAAAGTTCTATACCTCAATAAAAAACACCCATTATCATTTGGGGTGCTGAGTATTAGGGCCCTTGTGTCCCTCTTTTTTAAGCGGATGTGTCCAGTTCAAGATATTACGAGCAAACGGATTAGGATGTGACTCGAGTTTTGTTAAATATTTGCCTGCGTATTTTGCGATTTCTTCAGTCACTAGTGGCATATTCAAATCACGATGTATATTTGAATTTTTAATGTACCATGGAGTCGATGTTATTAACCGTAAAATTTTATTTTGCCGTCGTTGGATTCTATCCACATTTGAAGCTGAAGCAGTGCCCCATAGCCAAATTCCATAGCACCATATTGGCTTCAAAAGCGACTTGTATATCAAAAGTTTGCAGTCTAGGCTGAGTGTTGAATTTCTGCCAATTAACCAATATATTTAAGTTAATTTAAGTTTCATTTGGGTTAACTTGGAGTCAATATGATATTTCCATGTAAGCCTTCGATCAAGGTGTATGCCAAGGTATTTCACTTGAGAATGTTGAGGAATATTTTGATTGTTGATTCGAATGAGGGAACAGGTATCTTTTCTTAGGGTAAACGTTATATGAACTAGAGATCGACCGAAGGCGTTTTTTTGGCCGAAGCCGAAGCCGAACTTCGGCTAAAATCTTAAACTTCGGCCAAAACCGAAGCCGAAGTCGAATGTTTTAAATTTTAAAAATGATACTTGTTTTATATGAATTAAGAAAAAAGTTTGCTTTTTTGAGATCACTGAAATAGCTGTAATATATATTGGATACATAACAAGAAAAATAAAACTATTTTGCAATTTCTAGATTGTTTTTTCATATGATCACTCACAAGAACGTCCAAGTAAAAGAAAATAGAAAGCAACAGGGTTGTATTTCAAAGCAACCCTTTCAAAACGTTAAACACAATAGAAACTGTCGGCGAGCAACGACCAAAAATAATGTTATTTTTCAAGTTTGGAATGAAAAATATTCGGCTTCGGCTAATCGGCCGATTTTTGCCATAGGCCGAATGTTGGCCGATTACCAATTTTTGGCCGAAGGCCGAAGCCGAAGCCGATTAATCGGTCGAACTCTAATATGAACACACTTTTGTTCATTTACTTTAATCCTCAATAAGCTCAACCATATTTCAAGCTGGGTAATGTGAGCTTGGAGATTGCGGGATGCCTCATCAGGGTTTTTGTGCATACTCATACAGGCTGTATCATCGGCAAATGTAGAAGTGTGGATGTTATTGCTCACAGGCATATCACAAGTATATATTAAATACAATACTGGCCCCAGAATACTACCCTGTGGCACACCAGAAGATATAGATTCGGGCACACTCATGAAGTCTCCTTCCACAACAGTAAACTTCTTATCAACATTATAACTTTCCAAAAGTTTTTCTATATTTATTGGCAAATATGTCTTCAATTTTAAAAATAGGCCTTCGTGCCATACTTTGTCAAATGCCTGAGAAACATCAATAAAAAGGGCAGAACAATACTTCTTTTCTTCAAAAGTCCTTCTTATAACTTTAACCAATCTATGCGTTTGCTCAATAGTGCTATGCTGACTTCTAAAGCCAAATTGATGGTCCGGGATGCACCCATTATCAGATAAAATTGTGGACAATTTAGTCATGAGCAGCTTTTCGAAAAGTTTTGAGATAGTTGATAGTAAGCTAATAGGCCTATATGACTCAGCCTTGGTAAGATCTTTGCCCAGCTTCGGAATCATTTTAATCTTGGCAAGTTTCCAGTTATGTGGAAAATACTGCATTCGTAAAATGGCATTAAAAATAAATAGCAGGATTCTTATTGCAATATGAAAAAATGTGAAAATATGCACTAAAAAGTAAAAAAATATGCTCTTAAAAATAAAATAAATTACTTTTTTTTGTAAATGAAAATATATTTTTAATTAAAAAACTCAACAACATTTTGCATATAAACTAAGACAAATATAAAATAAACAAAAAAAAGTTAACAAAGAAAGTTATTCTTTGCCGTATTAAAAAAATATAGCTTAGGTTTGAAGTGCACGTTAAAACTAAATTGTCATACAAATTTTAACTAAAGCAAATGATATAAAATAATTTTTTTGCATATTCTCGTAAAAATTTAACTTCAATTCCAAAATAAATCACGGTATCATAATTAAAACTTTGGAACTGTATTTTGGATAAATAAAACCAGAATTTTTATTGCAATAACCAACAAAATATGGACTTAGATTTTCAAATAAAAATACATAGTTGCCAGTCAGATCTGAATAAACTTTTATACATTAACAATGTTTCTTCAACGTCTACTCGGGGCACAGTCCGTCACAAATAACAAAACCAAATTTTTATTGAAACTAACGTCCGTAATAACTGCGTGATATAAAAGAAAAATGTATGCACTACATGGAACATTCAAAATGAGATTTAGATGGCGAAAATTAAAAAAAAAATGTTGACCAACACATATGTAAGCTTGAACGCATTTTAAAATAAAAAAAAATCTATAATGTATCAACATATGCCCTAAAAGCGTAAATTATGCTTAAAATATGCCTGTAGAGCTGATATATGCAAAAATATGTTTTAAAGAGCAAAATATGCAAAAATATGCTTTAAAGGATAAAATATGCAAAAATATGCACTAACAAATCGATGCCAAAGTTCATAAAAAGTTCTGAAGCGGGAGTACCATTCGTGACATATTAACGGAATAATAGAAAAAGAGGTGCAAATTATGCAAATCATAAGTGTCACTATATCTTCAAAAGTAGAGCTGATAGGGAAAAACTAATGACGCCATCGTAATCAGGAGATCAAAATACATAAGGATCGGTAATTTTCATTTAAACATCAAAATCACTGTTGTGCAGTGTTATCAATGAATTCATTCAAATTTTAATTCAATTCTTTTTCATGTGGATAACATGAACGCATTAAAAAAATTTTGTTTCATGATGAATTCATAAAAATTTCAATTCAATTAATATTTTTTCACTATACGAATGCATTCAAGAATTTTTAATTATATTAGGAATGCATTCCAATTTTAACTCAATTCAAATTTGGTGCAAAGTGAATTAAGTTAATTTTTTTTAATTCATTGTAAATTAAAAACCAAATATGAATCATTCATTTACAGCTCTGATTTAGATACAGTAAATTTGAAGTTATTTCAGACTGAAGTGTTAAAACAATTTAGTTTAATCTGGAGTACTTATTTTATGACTAAGACTTTAAATATAAAAAACTGGATAATTTCTTTGATGCAGCCTTCGGACATTTGATAACACTGTGCAACATATTTCGGGTCATCGCCGCCAGCCCAACAGAAGGGTTTAATATAACTAATCTTTGTAGCAGCATGTCTGGAGTTTACTTGTCACGCTTTATGATTTTTATTTAACACTGCGCAAAGTACAAGACCCATAGTGATAAAAAAATGAACGTCCCAATAATTACACAGTGCAACAAGAAAAACCGGCCTCAACAATTCCAATGGGAAATGAAAGTAGACCATTTAGTAAACAGAACTGTCAAAGGGTTTTGAAAAGTTAGCTCGAATTTCATTTTTATGGCCTCTTGAATTTGGGCCATTTTTGACCATTTTTTGCACTATGAGTGAAAATTAAAAAAAAAACTTATAAATATATTAAAATATTTAATGGAATGTAATTGTACGTAACTATTGTACCAATTTTGGATTAAAATGCACTACATGATATTCAATGTATTTTTCAGAAAAATTTAAAAGTATTCTAGATCAATCAAAATCGTATTTTTTTCAAACTATTCAGATCATATACTGAAAACAAATTGTGCTATTCAATGGAATTTCAGATTCATTTGCTCTAGAATAGTTTGAAATTTTTCTGAAAAAGACAATGATTGTCATGTAGTGCATTTTAATCAAAAATTGATAACTTCTTTGTATTTGACCACGCCTATACCGTCCAAAATTTGTTGTAATAAAGGAAAAAATATATTTTTCCACTTTGGATTCAATGCAACAATAAGTACGAACAATTACATTCCATTAAATATTTTTATATATTTATAAGTTTTTTTTTCAATTTTCACTCATAGTGCAAAAAATGGTCAAAAATGGCCCAACTTCAAGAGGCCATAAAAATTAAATTCGAGCTAAATTTTCAAAACCCTTTGGCAGTTCTGTTAACTGAATGGTTTACTTTCATTTCCCATTGCAATTGCTGAGGCTGGTTTTTCTTGTTGCACTGTGTAATTATTGGAACGTAGATTTTATATCACTATGGGCCTTGTAGTTACTTTGCGCTTTGTGTTAAATAAAAATTCTAAAGCGTGACAAATAAACCCCAGACAGGCTGCTATAAAGATTAATTATATTAAACCCTTCTGTTGGCTGTAAGTCAATATTTCGCATCGAAAGTAACCCAAATTCGGGTCTAGAGCCAAGTTGTCTCTTTAAAAATATTTTTTACAAAAATATAACAGGTGGTGTTTTTTGGGGCGAAAATGAAAAAAAAAATTAAAAATTTTTTATTTTCTAAACTTCAAACGTAGTGATATTAACATTAAGCTTTTTCAATTGAGCTTTTATATTTTGTGGTCTTTCTACGAAAAACAGATAAAAATTGGAAATGTACTTGGATTAAGTAACTTTTTGAGAACCAAAAACCGATATATTTATCGATATATTTATTAGTTTGCAGTAACGATAATATCATTCGGTAATTAATTTTTTACGATAGTGTACAAGTGTGAGAAAAGAAGCGAAAAGCACAAAGAAGAAATAAAAAAACCTGAATGCATTTGAGATTTAGATGTTTTGTTTTAAATTCAAACGACAGCGAATATCGTTAAAATATGTTACTGGACAGCAAAGTCGATAAGTTTTCGTTACATTTAGTACATATTGTTACATAAAAATATTCGAACAGAGCCAATGTAAAGAAATATCCAGAAGTATTTAAATAAATAACTAAACGTACACACGTATTCACATACAAGCACTATAGCAAACAACTATATGCACATGCGTAGCACATACATACATACGTGATTAAACGTAAACAACCAACAACAACTACAAGCTTCTGCTTGTTATGAAGATAGACATAGCTACATGCATACATACATACATGCCTGGCAATTATAGCGAAAGGCAGAAATAAAAGTAAACAACCACTTAATGATGTATGCATATACACACGTATGTACATAGTTACCACATGAACTTAATTACGCGCTTTGTAAACAACATTGAAGATAATGATGATTCTGTCTAGACTTTGCATGAAAATTCTAGAGGTTGTTGTGAGAAGTATAAAAAGGGGTGACGCATCCAACAGCAGTTCAGTTGCGATCAAAAGATAGTTGCGAATAAGTCAGTTGCGAAAAAGCTCAGTTGCTAATCAGAAGTCTGTGAGTCGTTAATAAGCCAGTTGATAATTAAGTTGTGCGCAGTCCGTGATTTGTTATACAGCAGTGAGTTTATAGTTGAGTCTGTGCTTTACAATACGTGAGTTGGAAATTGAAGAGACTATAGTACGGTCTATACTATAGTACGGTCTATAGACTCTATAGTGAAGTTAAAGTCTGTCGTGACTTGAGGTTATTGTGGAGTCCCTTGAGTGAAGAGTAAGGGAGCAGCGAAGCTGATAAACGTGTTTTAGTGAAGCCAGCGAGTCTTGATTAGTGTATCAACTGTGGGAGACTGCCATAGAGTTGTTATTGGTGTATCAACTGTGAGTGTCGGCAGAGTGAGTCTTGTGTGTGACGAGCAGCAGAGAAAGCAGAATTGCGTCAATACTAGTGCAGCCAGTTGTCTGAGACGTGTATATACAACAGCGAAGAAGGCGTAGTGGTAACCAGTTGTGAATATTGAAGTAATCTATGTGTTTGTATTTAAGCTCTTGAATTAAGTTGGATTAGTGTTATTTATTGGTAAATAAAGAGTGTATCATTCTTAACCCTAATTAGTACACTCGGGTCTTTTATTTATTGCAAATCTTCGAATCTACGGAAAAGCGTTTTTAAAGAGAATAAAAACGTAACAATATTTTAAAAAAATCTTTTGAAAAATATAGAAATTTTAACTTTTAAACAATAGGGTGCCTTTTCACCTTTGTTGTACGGAATCCTTAAAAGTGCATTTACTGCTTTTTCGGTCCTAGGAACGATATGTAGTGTGTGCATTAAAACAGCTGATATAAAAAAATCCATTTTAGGGACATTGTTGCAACTTCTCTAAATTTCCACCTTTAACTAACTTTAAATTGTAATAATGGCCCTTAAAGTTTTTGCTGTCAAAGGAACTAAAAAGAAATAATACATTACAACAAATTGAGTTTTCAATATTTCAATGTTATAAAAAAATATTTTATAAAAAAATATATTATCCTTAAATTGTTTGCAGCCAAAAGCTTTATTTAATTATAGTCTGCATGTATATATGCACTGTATGTGTTTACTTTATGCTGTAATGCATATAAATATTTGGTTTTTTTTTTGCATAGATTTAACAATATAATTTAATATGCCTTAGGTTTTAGTTTTAAAATATTTATTGAAAATTGATCAAATTGTGTTAAAATATTTTTACATGAATTGTGTCATTTTAAATTTATCTCGAATTAAATTAAACACAAGTGTGTTCAGGTAAATTTTTTTAAACATCATGTATCAAGAGAATTTTTAGTGATAGCAACATCGATGTTGTTGTTGCAAGAAAAAAAATTACTTCTCGAAGGGATTTTGATAAAAAAAAATCCTTTGCCATTGTTGCAGTATGTCATGGAAAGTCAATAAAATATATTTTACTTTATATATAATATCTTTTCAGTAATTGATATTATTATTGGGAAATATTTTCTTGATTCTTAGTTTTATTTTTGCTGTCAAACGGCCGCAATGATTCAAATGGCTTAAAATATTTATTAATAATAAGAACTTTAAGATTTCTTGAAAGAAACTCGCTAATAAAAAAGATCTCGCATGTGAAATTTCAGAAATAATTTAGACCAATTATGAACTGTTGAATAGGAATACGATTTTTACCTCTTGTACTAAAACAAATTGGCTAAAATTCAATGCAGCTAAAATTTTATTTATGAGAAAAAGGATATATGGGAGGTACTCATGTCCTTGCACTAAATGAATCAAAATTAACAACGAAACTAAAACGCATGATTTTAGAAATATTTGTTAAATTTAAGTGCATTCTAATCATTTTTTTTGGACAAAAAAGGATATATGGGAGAAAGTTAAGTCCTTTCACCGAATGAAGCCAAATTTAAAACGGAGCTAAATCTCATAGTTTTGTAAATATTAATTAATTTTTAAGGCATTCACATTGTAAATGCAGCTAAAATTAGTTTTTTTGAGAAAAAGGATATATGGGTGGTAGTCAAATCCTTGGAGAGAATGATACCAAATTCACAACACAGCTTAAACGCATAATTTTGGAAATATTTTTTAATTTTTATAACATTATCATTGTAAATGCAGCTAAAATTTAGTTTTTGGGAAAAAGGATACATGGCAGGTAGTCAAATTCTTAGAGACAACAAAGCTAAAAGGCACAATTTTAGAAATACTTATTAATTTTTGTAGCATTTTCGTTATAAATGCAGCTAAAATTAAGTTTTCGCGATAAAGGATATATGGGAAGAAGTCGAGTCCTTGCACCGAATAAAATTAAATTTACAACGCAGACTAAACTAAAAATTTTACAAATAGTTGTTAGTTTTTAGTGCATTATAATCATAAATTAAGGTAATTTTTTTTTTTTGAGAAAAAGGATATATTGGAGGTAGTCAAATTCTTGCACCGAATAAAACCAAATTTACAACGCAGATTAAACTTAAAATTTAACAAATAGTTGTTAGTTTTGAGTGTATTTTAATCAGGAATTAAGCTATTTTTTTGGAGAAAAAGGATATATGGGAGGTAGTCAAATTCTTGCACCGAATAAAACCAAATTTACAACAGAGCTAAAATGCGCAAGTTGAGAAATATTTATTAATTCTTAGAACATTCTCGTTGTAAATGCAGCTAAAGCTCAGTTTTTGAGAAAAAGGATATATGGGAGGAGGTCGAGTCCTTGCACCGAATGAAACCACATTTACAACAGAGCTAAAATGCGCAAATTTAGAAATATATATTAATTTTTAGAGCATTCTGGTTATAAAAGCAACTAAAATTTTATTTTTGACAAAAAGGATACATGGGAGGTAGTCAAATCCTTAGAGAGAATGAAACTCAATTAACAATTTAGCTAAAACGCATAATCTTGGAAATATTTATTTATTTTTAGATCATTTTCGTTATAAATGCAGCTAAAATTTAGTTTTGTGAGTTCTTGAGAAAAAGGATATATGATAGGTATTCATGTCCTTGCACCAAATGAAAAAAAAATTTACAACGAAGCTAAAATTCATATTTTTTGAAATAGTTGTAAGTATTTAGTGCATTCTAATCAAAAATGAAGCTAATTTTTTAGCACCGAGATAGTTTTTAAATTTTTAGTGGATTCTTATAACAAATGCATCTAAAATTTTAATTCTTGAGAAAAAGGATATATTATATATGTATGTATGGGAGTTAGTCAAATCCTCAAAGAGAGTTTAGCCAAATTAACAACAGAGCATAATTTTATAGGTATTTATGAAAATTGTTCTTAGTTCAGTTTTGGTTTATGTTTAATTTTTGTATTTTTTTCTATTGGACATATTTTTAAAGGTTGAAAGGGATTTCGTTAAGTTGAAAAGATTGGATACATACACATTTACCACAACTTATTATAATTGCCCCACATGCTTTATATTTTAAATAACTACGCATTCCAAAACGAAGTTACGGAAATTTTTAAGCTTCTTTAAAAAAATAGGAAAATAATGTCAGTTGTAAAATTAAGCTTGAAGGATTAAACACATTCGCCACAGCAAACTACCGACTACCAAATGTCAAGAATAGAATACACATGTTTATATGATAATGATTCTTTTGAAGACAGCAAGGCAACACGGCGACAGGTTGTTGTCTATGCTGATGTTGTCGCTGTACTCCAATTAAACTAATTGCTATTTCATTGGCTACAATGAGCAAATGCAGTGTTGCCAGTATACTATTAAATTTTGAATGAATGATGCCGTTCAGTTATTTTATATTATTTACCAGAAACAATATCCAGAAATTGATGTAAAGAATAAATTGATTCATTTTTGTATTTTTACGTGAATTAACTACATTTTAAAAGAGTAATTAGTTTTTATAATTGCAAAATATATGAAAGTGGCAATATTGAACTATGTATTTGTACTTGAATATCAGGTGCAGATGGAGCTGCCGTCGTCTCCAAAATAATTAAGTAGCTGCCTACGCGGCGACAAGTGTTGCTAGCGGCATTTGAAGTCGTGTATTCGTGCAGCCTGCTGTGGTGAATGTGTTTAATGCATGAGCCCTGAATAATTTTTGTTTAGATATTTGAAAATGTTTTTGCAATGTTGTTACATATGCAGTGAAAAAGTGAGTATAGCTTTCATTGTTCGTGTAGTTGTTCTAAAGCAATTTGCTTTGAAAAATCTAAATATGATTGCATGTTTCCGCCTCGGCATAGTGGCAAATGTGTTTTTTTTTCGTAACAAACTTCACTTCATACTTATTATGCACTACTTAAAGCAAGTGAAAATGGGAAGCAGAAACAACGACAACCAAGAAATAACAAATAAAAGTGGTATACTTACATGGTATGGCGGATGCTGAATCATGAGGATCTGGTTGATATCCTTTTTCAGAAAAATAGTCTATTTTAATGCAACTGTATGTTTCAACTCCTGTATTGTGCAGAGTTCGTACACACACACACGCACATACATATACACATAAACATACGAGCATGTATGTATTTGTTGTTTTAGATTTTTCATTTGTTATTGTTTTTGTATTATTTTAGATATTCATACGTTTGCCATTTGCAGCAGTTTTATTGTTATTTTCAGTCATGTTACATTACATAGCGTTAGAATGTTTTTAACATATATAATCCATGTGTCAGTTGAGAAATAAAATTTTGTTTTATATATTGGAATATTTTTTCAACATTTATTATTATACAAAAAAATATTATACAACCACCACACACACACACAAATGCACGTGCTCACCATGCATACATTATGCATTAAAACATGTTTGAGTGTTGACGTGTGTGTGAATATGTTTTGAAATTCACAAGTAACCGCCATTTTAACACCACGTTATTATTATTGTTGTTGTTGATAATGATGTTGCCATTATTGTTTTGTTATTCATTGTTGTTGGAGTGATGATATTGCAATTATAATTTTTTTCCCCATAAAATGTTGTAGCAAAATTCATGAAATGAGAAACAAAAAGAAAAACAAAACAAAATTAGTATATTTTTAAAATACATACATACATACATACATTATAATTTTTATACTACATATTTTGCTTATTAATGCTAAAATTAAAGCAATATTTTTAAATTCATCATTTGTCACCAAATATTTGCCAAAACAGAAAATAGAAACTAAACAAAATTTAAAAATTTAGCAATTAAAATGTGAAAATTGAAAATATAATTAAGGTCAAAAATTTTATAAGAATTGGGTCATGTTGTGGTACAATTATAAAATTCATTAAAAATATGAAAAATATTTATTGCTCATAGTTATTGGAGGTAGTGCCATGTTATTAAATTATTGGTTATAATTTGTGTAGCACTTCAGCTTAAATATTTAATTAAAACATACATATGTAAGTGACATGCACACTATTTTGGTGTTATTTTTACTTAATAATATTAGGTTATTATAGTGTTTTCACACTGAGATAGTTTTAATAAAAGTTGGTTTTAAAGTTAAAACCAACTGTTTTTTTTACCATACAAATTGTTGTTGTTTAAACCAACTTAAAACCATTTCTGAATTGGTTTTAAGTTAGTTTTATGAAATACAACGTTAAATTCAGTGCTGCCAAGTTAAAATGACCACCAGCAGCTGATAATGTTTATGCCAGAGAATAACAAAAGATGTGGCTTGAAAGATTTTCAACTTAAAAATGGATGCAGCAGCAACAATAATAGACTTGGGTCGAACTCGTTCACTAGTTCATTTTTGCCACAAACCAATGATCAAACCCATGTAATTTAAATGGGTTTGATCATTGGTTTGTGGCAAAAATGAACTAGTGAACGAGTTCGACCCAAGTCTAAACAATAACCAAAAAATTATGGAAAAAAGAGTTTTTTGGAAGGAAAACAACAAAAACATTTTCATTGACCTCTGGGAAGTGAAAATAAAAGATATTACTGACATCGATCCGCAGATAAAAAAGTTGTATTTTGTGATTTATTTGTGCATTTTTAGGGTTCCGTACACCAAAGGTGAAAATGGAACCCTATTGTTTTCGCTACGCTGTCCGTCTGTCCGTCTGGCCGTCTGTCCGTCTGTCCGTCTGTCCGTCTGTCCGTCTGTCCGTCCGTCCGTCTGTCCGTCTGTCCGTCACAGGGTATTTTCTCGAGAACCGTAAGACCTACGGACCTGAAATTTGGACACAGTGTGTAGACCCTTGGCCGCTACAACAACAAATACATGAGAGTTGGAAATTAAAGGGTGTGCCAAAACGAGCAACGAAAAATGTTAAAATCCCATGTAATATACATACAATTGTATGTATATGCACTTGAAGTTTGTAAAGTTAGTGTATTTTTATACAGACTACAACAATTAACACTAAAATTTAAAAAATTTTAATTAGAGGGTGTACCATCAGTTAATGTAATTTTGACTATGTAATTTTGATAACTTGCTGTATCTTGGAAACCGTAAGAGCAAACTTCTTGAAATTTTCAAAACCGGTAAAACAAAAAAATCTAAAAATTATAAAATCGCCAAACCGAAAAAAAATCGCCAAAATCAAAAAAAATCGCCAAAACGAAAAAAGCACCAAATTAAAAAAAATTTCTAAATCGAAAATAAATCGCGGAAAACCGGAAAAATCGCCAAAATAAAAAAATCGCCAAAATGAAAAAAAAATCGCCAAAATGAAAAAATCGTCAAAATTAAAAAAATCACCAAAATGAAAAAAATTGCCAAAATGAAAAAAAATCGCCAAAATGAAAAAAATCGCCAAAATGAAAAAAATCGCCAAAATGAAAAAAATCGCCAAAATTTAAGAAATCGCCAAAACGAGAAAAAGCGAAAAATAATAAAAAAAAAAATTATTTCAGCTGAAAAAACGTAAAAAACACTATTAAAAAAATGCTCAAAGCCCAACATACGGAA
This sequence comes from Tachina lurida, assembly GCA_944452675.1. Classification (NCBI taxonomy): domain Eukaryota; kingdom Metazoa; phylum Arthropoda; class Insecta; order Diptera; family Tachinidae; genus Tachina; species Tachina lurida. The sequence continues at coordinate 93,398,395 of OX101755.1, forward strand.
CCCTTCGTGCGCGAGTCAAAGTCGCACTTTACTGAATTTTTTTATTTATATACAATAACTTAATTTCCAAGAACTTCTTCACTTTGTGTTACTAGTTCCATAATTTTAAAATATTTATTTACAAAATATGAAATAATTTCCATTTTAGAGTGCATTGTAAAGTTTCTTAGTTTTTCATACAAACAAAAACAGTTTTTGTACAGTTTGACAAATAAGTGTTATTAAAAAACAGAAAAAATACAATAACAAATACACGCATTTCTGCAGGAGACTTATTTTATTTTGAGCAAAGTTATTAGACAGCCTGTGAGTTAAAACCTAATTTTAATAAACTTGCAGTGTGAATGCAAAATCAGCTGTTTATGGTTCTAATGTTAAAACCAGGTTTTAACTTTCAGTGTGAAAACACTATTAGCCCTAGGTTTGACCGCTTTCTGAGCAGAGAAAGTAAAATTTTTCAGCTCACTTGGCTGAAAATAACAAGATCCTTAGTTTTGAGGAAAAAAATTATTCTTCAGATGAAAAATCTGCTAAATTTTTTTTAACAGTATAAATTTTTTTTATTAAAACATATGAAATTATAAACAGTTGTTACACATCAAAGACCAAGTTTAATGGCTTGTTTCTACATAACAAATAAGTTCTTAGACAAGCAAGCGCTACACAGCCGAATACGTAACAAATGAGTTTTTATAGTACAATAAAGAATAGTTGGGTAAATTAAAAAAAGGCTGCATCACAAATTTTTAATTAATGACATCGTTAGTGACATACTTTTTTATTTTCGATCTAGATATTTAAATTTTTTTTTAACAAATTATGAAAACTTATTAAGATATAACTAAAACTAGTTAAAAATCTTGCGTGCTTCATGTCTTTATTGTATTTGCTTAGATGAATATAAAAAAAGAAGGTTTTCATCCATTAAAAATCATATGTATGTATATCGTCAGATGCTTACTAATTTGCCACATTTAATGAAAATTCTCCCAATCTTCTTTTAATAATTAGGAATAAAAAAATTACATTGAAGCACTGCAATTTATACATACATATGTATATGATAAAGCAAAATAATCGGCCCTATTGTATAAACCGAATTTGATTAAATTTCTCGTTTTCCAAAAATTAATAATGGTCCTGCAGACGTGTTTAACATCATTTTCTTTCAGATATAATAATTGGGAATCTATGTATATAATAAAAAAATATAAAAAAACATTTCTATTGTCGGAGTTAGTTTTCAAAATCGGGCGGTTTCAAATACATCGGTTTACAGAACAAGGCCGAATGTTTAATAAACGTAAAAATTGTGGCGAGGTGGAAAATTTACAGCTTAATTTTTTTCAATATATTTGAATTATCGCAAAATTTTCTATATAAACTTATGCCCTAATTCAGTAAGAAGATTTATGCCCCAATTCAGTAAGAAGATTTAGGACGTTTTTTTTTGAAAATGCTTCTGAGTTCTTTTCTTTGAATTCTCTATATTATTTTCTTCAAAAATGGCTGTTGTCTTTGATAATGAAAAATATAAATATTATTGCCATGTTTTTAAAACATAAAAATTCAATTAAAGTATTATACAATAGTTTGAAAAATATATGAAAAAATATGTGTTGGATATAATGTTTAGAACAAAATCATAATCAAATACACGACGATAGACAACACGATACTATCGTCGAATAGAATTAGGGTATAATTGATTTTCAAATAAATATTTTTACTCAAGTCGACCGTCCATGTAAGAGAAACACGTGGTAAATATGTTTAGTTTTATTTGAAAAAAACTTTAAATTTGCTGAACAAAAACACAAAATTTTTGATCCGTTATTGAATTAATTTCTGATCCAGTTCTAGAGGCAAGTTTTCGTTATTGTTCGCTCCTACTACGTGTAGTTGATAATTGCACTGTGCTTGAATCCTAAGCATTTTTTTTTGAAACAAGTGGGGATCTTAGTTGGTAAGTCTAATTCGAATACGCTGAATCCAGTGGTGCTAACCGTTTTGAATGTTAACTCTTTTTTTAAAAAATAATTAAGATTGAAAATTATGGTTAAAAGTATTTTAAAAAGCAATTTTACCAGTTTTCTGGTAAATAAACTTTTATATCGATATACATATCGCACTTAATCAACAAGAGGGCATGATCTCAAAATTTTAATGAAAAATGGCGTGTTTCCTTTTTAGCACAAGAATATGGTTGCAATTTTTTAAAATTTCGTGTATATAATTTTTTTTTTATGTGAAACGATAAATAAAAAATATTTTATTTTATTATATATACATTTTGAGCAAGCTTAAGGTCTTTAACGACCTGGATCGTGATGTCGACAAGAAATTTTCGCGGCTGTGCCTCAACTGATGATCTACATTAGCAACAGTGAAATGCACCTAGGATAAAGCTTAACCCCTCAATAATCAATTTCAATATATTTTTAGTAAAAAGATATTTGACTGAATAAGTAAAAGAGACAAATGAGAAATTGTAACAATTGCCAAAAGCAAATCGTTGGCAACATAAAGCTTTATAGCAAAACAAAAAGTTCGACCCTGGTTCATCTTCAAACTTCATCAACTAATGTTCCAAAACGTTAACTCCTCTGTATAATTTTTTAGTAAAATCTGTTTAAACAATTCATTTTTATTGCCACTTTTTTCTCCATTACACCAATGTGCTGTTATAAAAAAGTTTTTGAGATATGACATTAAGTTTACTTTGAATTGAATGCAAATATTTATGCAGTACCGAATACCTTAGTGTTCAGCATCTTGCAAGAAGATTCAAAATTCCTTTGTTATTTAAAAATATTTTTGCTTGTACAATTTTTGAAATCATCTGTGCTTTTCTTCTATGATCACAAAATTTTTTTTCTGATTGATTTTTCTATCTTTGTAGCGTTCTAGCAATAAAACACAACAACATATTGGCGGTATTCCTTGTTTGATGTAAATGGTCTTGTGTCAGTGTAAATGCAAAATATCGTAGCTTTTCCTTAAAATCCAACAGCAAAATACTCACACAATCCAAAGAAAAGCTACTATATTCTGCATTTACACTAACGCAAGAACATTTGCATCAAACATCGAATACCGCTATTGTTTTCATAACTAATTATAACCCTCCTTTTGCTACATCCTCACAAAAAGTTGCAAAACAGAAATTAAGCCTTAAGTCAAAACAATTGCTTATAATTAAAATAAGAAAAATATTTCGGAATAGTTTTTAGTTTGACCACAATACAAATCCGCTTAAAGTATTTTTATAGAAATTGTTTTCCAGTATGTGTTTAGTTATTTAGAGAGAGAGACACGGAGAGAGAAAAAAAGAGAGAGAGTGAGAGAGAAAACAAATTTTGGTTCTAAAACACTGGCAACTTATTGAAAACTTTATCATTGTCTATTTCATCTTATCGAACCACAATACAGAAAAAGTTTAACTTCAACAGCAAAATCAACAAAATGTTTTCAATGTGTGTGTGTATGTGTGTGTAATGGAAAATGATGCAAAAGTTTAAATGTGCGCTTTCTTGCCAATTTGCAATGTAAGTTTTTTTTCAAGAGCTTTGTAAAGTTAGACTTGGAAAAATCAGTAAATTTTTAAATATATGATTTAATCTGCTCTAACTCTGACAAGAGCTGACAATTTTATTCATCAGTTTTTAATACTTTTTCTCCAACAGAATTGGATCCGTATTAATAAAACTTTTATTGTATGCAAAGCTCTTATACGGAAAAAAGTTCTCATTCATTCTTTTCGCTCCCACAATCACATGACTTTGCAAAGTAAACTTTTCATGTAGAAAAGCCACTGTACTTCGCAATGAGTACATTATTTTATATGAAAGAAAATGTATATATATTTTCTATTATTTTAGTTCTGCCTACAAAATGATATCTCACTATCATTTCTTAGATATTTTTTCTTCGCTCTAAGATATAGGTTGTAAATTCCATTATTTAAAACCGAAGGTCCTGGGTTCAATCCCTGTGTCCAACAGTCATTGAATAACAACACCACGCATTTTTCTGATGTGCATTAGTGTCCCTTTGTATCAGTTGTTGTAGGAAAGTTCAAGTGATGAAGGCATAGTCACTGGTCACTGAACTATACCGACTTCAGCAGATACTAGTCCTTATGTAACATCGGAGCGCCCTCCTTCGTTATGTAGCGAAATCATCGGCGAAGTAAAATAATCAATAAAATGGCTACAAAACACAGCTTAAAAAAATTTAATACGCCTTATTTGACACCAGATGGCGCAGCAACACTGCATTATCAAAAACGTGCAAAAAAGCAGAGTTGTAAAATAATGAAGCTTTCCTCTATCTCTCTCCCTTCACCACCTGTCTTCTCTATCACTATCCCTTTCCTAAAAGAAGGTAACACCTAGTAATAGTAGAAGGCATTAATTGCCTGAGTGTTACTTCTCTTTAAAAAAAAAAATAATAATAATTGCAATGTAAAATAAAAGTTATTAAAACATGTGTTTTGAAAAAAATTTGTTTGCTAAAAATTTTGTCATTTGTTACTTTAATATTTATTCTAAAAATTCAGGCAGCAAAAATTTTTCGATCACAACAAATTATATTTTATTTAGATCATTTGCTTAAAATTAGATTGTGAAAAAAAGAAACCATATAAAAAATTGTAATTCGTGACTTATATATTTTGTTAGGGCAGTTTAAATTAAATTGTATCGTCATTCGATTAAAAATTAGTTTTAATAGAAAACTAAAGCGCTGTTTCTGTATTATGGTCAACTTATCTAGAAAATTCTCAAAGAAATCACCTTAAACATTAAGTGAATTTAATATTCATTTTCAGGAAAACTTTCTTGTTTGTAATGTAAAAAGTATACCTTTAAATTTTTGTATATTTGTCTTTAATTGATCCTTTACTTCAAATTTAATGGAGTTTTCTTTCCAGAATAATTCAGCCAAAAACAATCAGTTATTTACATATCTGTCTAGAATCTAAAATAAATAAAATATATTTCCATAGAGAATACGACTGTAGGGATAAAAGAAAAATTCGTTGCAATAGCTTTTGTTTAAACCATTTATTTTTTGTACACTACTCGTATTCCAAATGGTTCGTACTTTTTTATGCTGTTGTTAAAACTTCTTTTTTGTAATCAGAACTTTCATTTCTTCAACTTTTCCTTTCAATTGTGAGTAATTTCCCCAGTATGTGGGTGCATAAAAAAGAGACTATTTAAAGTAATAATACGAAAATCTTTATAAAATTAATATGTAAAATTGTTAAGCAAAAAAGTATTTTATTCAACATAAACTAGTTTTTACTTTGGTTGTAATATTACTTTTTAGGTTTAACGGCAGTGAAGAAAAGTTTCTTTTTTTTTGCAAAACTGTTGAAGAAATCTGACAATGTAAAACAAGTTGTGATTTGCTGTGGAGCTAAGATGGTTTATAGGGAATACTAGCTAAAGAGTGTGGAATTACATTAAAGTAACCGGAAGTTACATTAAATATGAGCACTTCTTAAATTACACTTGAAGTTTTATGGTATAACATTCTACATATAATAGCCAGTTTTATTACAGCTATGCTATTTATGTCACGACACAGGAGCTAGAACGTGATTTTTGTAACAAATATAATCGGCACTGTTACAGTTATAAATTAATTTTTGTTTTGATTTCTTTATACTTGAAACCAGAGTACGAAAATAAACGAAACAAATTGTTTGAATTTGTTTAGTTTCATTTTTTGAAGTGAGTGAAATAAAAATAATACAAAAACAATGAGAAGGATTGGTCAATTTGTTTTTGTATTGTTTTTGCATATTAGCACAAATCAGAGAACACATCCGATCGGATGTCGGATGTAAGCCGGCTACAAATAATACATTAATTAAATCGTACGCAGCTGGAAAAGAAAATAATGTGAAATAAATGGAAACGTTTAGAAATGTTTGCGGCGAATTTTACATCATCATATAATACAAATTATTTCCATCAGTACAATTTTAGCTTAACCTAAAGTAAGCGCTAAGGTAAAGGCAAATGGATCCTTCCTGGTAAGTTAAATTAAATTTATAATAACGAATAGCGTTTTATACGTCCTACAAAAAAAAAAATCCTACTTTTAACTAACTTTAAGTTATAATAATGGCCCTAAGTTTGTTTTATATAGCTGAGGAGCATAGCTATAACTGGGTGTCCTCTTCTTTTTTATTTCTATTTGCAGTTGGTTGAGCAACAGCTGTAGGCATTTTGTTTCTGCTTAAGAAACTCGCGTCTACAAAAAAAGTAAAAAAAAACTTCATATATTTTTAGAAAAACTCTCATAATGTTTTTAAGAATTACTTAATTCAACATAAGTTACTTTCATCGAGTACCCATTTTTAGTTTAAATTATTTGTTACATTTGGCTAATATTGTCACTTGAATTGACAGGTTTATAATTCTACTCAGAGGCTTCATATTACGGCTTGTTACAAAAATGTGAGGACTTACGGTCTGTCCCACAATGTCACCAGAAATCATTCGATCAAATATTTATATTGAAAACAACAACATATTTTCTAATGTTATTGTTGTTTGCAATACAAGTTGTCGATCGAACGATTTCGTCGACATCGTGGGACAGACCGTTAGTTTTTAGCGCCTTAAAGTATTCGATACCGTTAACAGATTCGGTTGCATTTATTTTGAAATACACATTTTGATCGTTAAAAACGTTGTGTAACATATTAAAAGATCTTTTGATCTAGAGTCTTATCGCAACTTTGGCATAGATCAAGAAAAACACACTTGGCCATAAGCTCAAAGAGAGGTGTATAAGTTGCAAAGTTAACTATACAAAAATAAGAAATAAACTTTATCCTAGAACATTGCAGAAAGGCAGAAAGGCCTACCAAGGATTCTAAATGACAAATGCCTTAGGCCCGTCTGGTATGCAGGCAAAAACACTCTTAATTATAGCTATACAATCTCAACATATTTTATAGTGGACCTGAGAACTAGGTTTCGTTGTTAAACCGGAAAAAAGCACATTTTGTTTTGTTCGCAAGAAAATCTCTAGCATTAAACATCTCATATTTCAAAATAAAACAATAATAATTCTGCCAAAAAAACCGACTTCAATGCAAAGATCTGATTAGGAAATTTTTCAAAAAATATACGGGACCAAACTGGAAAAAAATTCTTTACAAAAAATAAAAATTAAAAGTATGTTGGTTAAGAAGAAGTATGTGAAATAAAATTTTGGAAATGCAAGATTGTGTGTTTTTCAGAGCTCAGGGTTTGTGTTAGGTTTTGTAAAAATCGGTAAATTAGCACCACTTAAATAAAATATTAAATTTTAATGGGTGTGACTTCGCCCATTTTTTTAAATGAAAGATTGTATCTATTTTGGAGCTCAAGGTGTGTAGTAAGTTTCGTATAAATCGGTTAAGCAGAGCCACGTGAAAAATAATAATAAATTTTAATGGGCGTAGCCACGCTAATTTGATCAACTTTAAATGATGTAATTATAAGAACCAAAGGCCTTTGCTAGATTGTGCAATAAAGTAAGTAGAATTAAACATAGAAATTTGTGGGTGTGCCCCTATCCACTTTTATTGCAATGGAACTAATGTAAGCTAAACATTAATTTTTTTAATCAGTCTAAGATGTACTGAGTTATGAAGTAATAATTCAAAAAAATACAGACGAATTTGTAACATCCTCCTTTTTTTTGAAGTCGGTTAAAAATAATCAAAGCTTTGAAGTATATCAGACCGACGCTTGGTTGTAGATTTCCTTGGAATTCATTCATATTCATCGTATTTACTCAATCCTTTAAAGAAAATTAATTTTTTTTTTCTATTAAGCTCTTTATTAAATAGCTTTTTTTTAGAGTGATGACGTTGCCTTAGTCATTGAGCGGTATTAATATATAAAATAATTAATATGTAATAATTGTTTACCAATTGTTTACCATTTCATAGTACCATTTCATAGTTATTATTAATAATAATAACACTTTTTTGATAGAGCATTAAATTCAAACATAGATTTAGTTAAACTAGTAATAAAAAAATATTATATTTAAGAAATTCATTATTCGACATATTGCCATAAGTTTATTTTAATTTGAAATTTATTTGCATAAAATAAAAGATTTGTTACTGTTCAAAATGTGTGGTTGCAGTCTACTGACGATTTGTTACAGCAATAATGAAATGTATATAAACAGCGCTGAACCACCAGCAAATAAATTTCAAATTAAATATTATAATTTTTCCAAAAAATCTCTTAATTGAAAATAATTTTTTTCTGTGTATCCATTTCTAATATCTATGGCCTAATGCTTTGCATAGCAACAAACGGAATTTACATATGTATACATCTATATGTATAACCTGTTCTAAAAAACAGACAATGATTACCTTTTTATACAGTAATTAAATTTAATTAAAAAAAATAAAGCTAAAATTAAAATTACCGCAGATTTTTCCCATTGAATTAATATTAAGTATACGCATGTATTTTATAGTCATCCCAAAAGCATGCAACGTTTTAGTTAAAATTTATCGTACGATGAATTATTTATTGCAGTTCTGGAGCGTATACGCAATATATTTTCTATATCTACGTAAAGTATACGTGTAGATGTCAGACTGATTAGTTAAATTGAAAAATGATTAAAATCAATACACAATTTTTGTCGATAAATGAAGATGTTTAAATTCTACATCTTAAAAAAAATTGTTATAACATCATAACTAAAAATCGCTATACAGTAAAGTCGCGGTAATGTGAACTTCCACAATAGTGAACTATCCACTAATGTGAAAATTCATTTTTTTATATGAACTCTCTAAATTGTGAAGAAAGTTTGATGGCTCTAAATAGTGAAGAATAGTTTCTTGCAAAAAAACCAACTCACAACAGTTAAATAAGCTCATGTAACACATTTTTTCAAAGCAAGTGAAATACTGTTTTTTTTTTTAATAAACAAACACAACCCGTGAAGCGATTTCCTTGTCTGCGGAAAACAGCCACGTATCTCTGGACTGAGAGGATAGCATCGTTACAACTCACCCATGACATGAATTTAAAACCGAACATTTGTGTTGCTATGTGTTACTCTAAAATGTTTTACAAACTCTCCAATAAAGTTTCTCCTAGCTTTTTACTTTTATTTTTATTATTTTATTATTATTATTTTAGTTACAAAAACTCATTTGTTTATGGTTGCCGTGATGTAAGAAGTTAGTAGAAAAACAAAATAGAAAACATATGCTGAATAATATTCACCCTTAGCGATAATAAAAGGAGAACACTTTCTTCACGTGAAATATTTCCCGTGAACAAAAAAATGGTGAACAAAATTAGAAAATAGTATACTGACACAACAACAATGCAAACATTTAAGGGAAAAAGAACACTTTTCACGTGAACTTTTACTACCGATAAGGGTGATTATTTGTTGATTATATGATAAAGTTTCTTAGCCTTCTATGACTATAGTTTTGTAATTCTCAATAATCTATTGGAAGGTTTTCTAAAAGCATTGAGTTTTTTTTAGTCTTTTTGAATTGTGGCTAAAGTCTGATTGAGGTATTGCTTATTATGCCTTTAGACATGCTTAACCAACCTTCATTTTCATAAGTTCAAATTACCACGAGTTCAGTGTACATATTCAGATTTCTTAAAAAAAATTAACTAATTAAACTTAAATTATAAAAATAAGTATTGTGATGCAGGAAAACTATTTAAATCAATCTTTTAAGGAAAATTGATAGGTTTCCTCTTGGAGTGCTCTAAGCAATAATTTTTGCAAATTATTAACTATTTTCCTATACTCAGTAAAAATAAATTGGAAGTCATTGTTGACGAAACACACTTTCATTGCAACAAAAAAGTTGACATTCTTAAAATGAAGATAATTAGCAGAAAAGCAAGTTAAATGTAATTTTAGCCAGAAAAAAATTTTTAGTTTTAGCAAATATTCACTCCCTATGATTTTGTAAAGAAATTAAAAACTAATTTTGGTTTACAAAATAGTTATTTACTAAAATTTATATAATAAAAATATTTCGGGCTTAAATTCGTACAAAAAGGATAAAATTGCGAAAATTCTTTAGTTTTTCCTTTTTTCCTAGAGGAAAGTATTATTACAGAATGCCAAAAAAGAAAAGTTATTTAACATGGCTTCCAATTCGTTGATTAGGAGTCCAGTAAAAGAGCTTCTTGCAATGAAAAGCCTATGTAAAAATCATTATAAATAATCCAAATTTGCACTACTTGCGGATAGCAAAGTCTACATTTTCATGACTTCTTTTTGGAGTGTCTTTTTTACTAAGTATATTTATTTTACTTAAGTAGTTTTCTTCTCGTACATATCAGCAATAACTAAGACTACTTTACGCTAAGTAGAATTGCTTATACTATTAAGCAAAAAATTTCCTTAATAATATTAAAATCAAATATTAAATATTTTAAAAATATTTTCCCAGATTGATTTCATAATAAATTTCACCACACAGCATGGCTTTTGTTTTTTAAATTAACTGCCGAGTGTTTTTGTAAATTAAATAATGAACAATATAGAAATATACATATTTCCTTACTTTTCTTTTTATTGAAATATTTAAATGCATTAGGGAAAATTTTATGAAATACGCACATAATAATTTACATGTAAACTTTGTTTCCATCTGACTTACATTTTGCCAGGATAACGTAAATGGAATATAAAACATGTCAACAAAAATATCCCATTAAAACGAGTTTAAGTAAAACATGAATTTTTTACATGTCTATTGAATTATGATATTTCAACACTTTGCTTTTCTATTTACATTTATTCCTGTTCGAATATACATACATACATACATATCGAGCCTTTGCTGCAAGAGAGTCATAACACCAACAAAATTGTTCTTACAGAAAATGTGTTAAAAGTTTTAAATTTAATAACAACTGCAGCTGAGTTAAAGAAAGACAGCCATAACGAAAAAAAATTGTTAAACAGAAGACGAACTTATTTAAGGCTTTGAATTTTTTTAACAAGCTAAAGATAAACTAACATGTAAGGAGGATTGTCTCACCTTCTCTATTTTCACCTCTTACACAACATATAGAACCATATGACAATTAATTCTGAAAAATTGGATCTAATTACGAATGTCGTATTTCGACTTCGGCGATTTTGTACTTGATTAAACAAAAATTTTACAATATTCTTTAGTCTAGTTTGGAATCGTAATCGAAGTTAGGCCCATTAACTAAAAAAAACATTTTTTTTTGACTTGTGACACTTTGGCAGCCAAGGCTCGCTATGATTGCATATCTAAATACTCGTATAACCATCTATAATTCCGTATTACTCCATGCAATTCAATATTTATGTAAAATACATTACAATTATCAAGAGCCTCATGCGTCAATTCTCGGGAGAGAGAAAGAGATAGATAAATATAGGTGTCTTCATTTGTGTGTGTGTGTGTGTGTGTGTGTGCATGTATTTGTGTTGGCATAAATTTCAAATTCTATTATTTGTGTTACTAAACAACTATAAAACGTAGAGAAAATAATAATAAATTTACGTATTATTGTAAAATTTTCTTTAGGCAAAAAAAAAATCCTTATAAAAAGCATGTGTGCACAGGAAGTCAAACATGTTATACAAGAAGAAGAAAAGAGAGGAAACACATACTTACATGCTACAAATGACAATAGAATTTAATGCACTCTGTAACAGTTTCATAACGTTTTTCTTTCATTTGCTTTCTCCAATATAACACAGACGGACAGACAGCCAGACACACACACACACACACACACACACACAATGTATTTTTTGTAATTGTTGTTGATGTTATTTTTCTATTTTCTCAACATACTTCATATGTCGGCTTGTCTTTCTTACTGTTTTTTCAGCTGACTGTCATTCAGAAGAATTTTTTTACTCATTGCTAATAATACTTGTACGTATGTATGTCTGTATATGTAAGTGTGTTTTCTGTAAAAGAAGGTGTTTTGTGGGAAAACATGGATAGAGTAATTGTTATTTTGGTAAAACTTTTTAAAGGTGTGTATGTACAGGTCTTGCCAATAGGGAATTCTGAAGTTTGACAAATTATGGCGGCCATATTGTTGAAGCTATATCTGTCTTATTGATTGCCATCATTATCCAGTCCGCTTCATCAAATCGCCATAGAATCATATAGCGTTGAAGAACACGTACATATAAATAATAAAATTTTTTATTCTGTTCGGGCAACATTCCGCCCGCTACGCCCATTTTACATTCGCAGCGCTATAGATCCATAAATGACAATTGGTCTTGGCCAAAATTAGATGATATTTATAACAATCACGACGGCATAGCTCATGCTGCAACCAAGCAAAAACAGACACTCACAAAAAGGCATCAAAAAGGCTAGTCATTCCAAGAATTTCTGCATTACGATTACTAAGCACCAAATTGTAACATTATCTCCAGTACAAAAACGCTTCTGGGAATCAGTAATTTTTGCTGGTACACAACATGACTAAAACGTGCATTATATAGGGTACATTGTTAGTATTGTTGGCTGACATTGATGTTGTAATTCTCATTCAGTTTTTGAGTAAAACTGTATAAGGGTTCAAGTTTTGAAACTAATCGGGGAACAAGACATGATATTGTACAAATGTTTCTTGTTCCGAAGTATTAAAAAGCAAGCTTTGTTTTAACTACTTACATTGTAATTAGGAGAATGTACGATCCACTACATTTCCTGTGCATTAATAATCGTAGTTAGCCGAACATACGATCCTTCGAATTTTTCGTGTGCCATATTATTCTAGATAGCCGAGTGTACGATTTGCCGCAGTTCTTGTCCGTTCATAATCGTAGTTAACACGTAATACTCAATTAGAGAAACAGGGTCGACATTAACTTTATACTAGGAGGTGCCTCATACCTGTATCCCAAGTATAACAGATGCCGAGTGGCAAATCCAGCCAGCACGTCATAATTATAGTTTAAAACATATTTATTTAGCACAATATAATTAAGTTTGTTACATAAGTTTCGTTGAATAAGAAAGCATCAAACATCTTCGTTTTTTTATTTACAAAGGAAGCAGACCTTTGGTAAAATTATGAACTGGCTGCCGCCTGCTTTAGCTGGAAAACAAAACTGCGTTACAAGCCTTGCGTTAAGCACCTGTTAAGAAAAAACTTGTTAAGTCATTTAGGGTCAGTCATATTAGTAATGAATAATTACTATTTCAAAATAAATTAAAGTTTGTTTATTAACATAATATGCCCTTATGCAAAAACGATTGTTAAAGTTAAAGCATGCTTTAAAACCGGTTTTGCCATACAAAATTCGTTTGTTAAACCAACTTTAAGTTTAACAATCGTTTTTGCATAAGGGGAATAGTGTCTACACCTGATGATTTTTTATCATCATAACTCGTAATATGACGCCGACAGAGCAACTATCATTTTCTCATTAATATCAGCACAAAGGGGTAGACGTTGATGATTTTATATCATGATGAATCAAACAATTATTTGAAAAATACTTGCCAAAAATATATAATTTGCGTGTTGTTTAATATTTTTTTGGTCACAAATAATTGTTGTGCCGCCTTTTTTAAACTTAAATTGTTGAATTAATAAACGTTAAATGCACAGTAACACATAAAATGACATTTGATATTAAGATGAATTTATCAGCCCGTGAACTTAAAGTTCTTCAGTTACAACAGTGTTGTGCAAAAGTGCACATACACTACAGAAGACAAGCAACGAAAAAAGTAAAAAAAAAAAATAATTGGCAGCGTCAGCGCGGAAGAGGGCATACTCTCCATACAAAGTAAAAAGTTAATGACTGTAATGAATTGCAATTAATTGGAATTGTTTAATTTTGCTCTGTATCTCTAGTGCAGCTATTCTCAAATGGGGGTCCATATGAAAATTCCAAGGGGTCCGCGAAGAGCTAAACAAATATTGCTATGATTCATCAAAAGTTAATATTAATAAGATTTAGTAATATGGCTTTTGTATACTAAACGTAAAAACGAAACATACGTGTAGACATGTAATTATACATTTTACGCTAAATTGTGCTAAATTGTTAACACTGTTCAGTTTTTCGACGTGAAGCTGTCAGGTGTTTTCTTTTAAAAACATTTTTTCAAAGCAAATTGAAGCCGCTGATTTTGTTTTAATTGTGAAATAAAACATTAACATTTCAAAAATGAATTCTAAAAGACGGCTTTATAATGAAGATTATATTAAATATGGCTTTACATGTTTAAAAAATAATAACGAGGTATTACCTCAATGTGTAATTTGTCATAAAACTCTTTCCAACGAAAGCATGAAACCATCCAAGATAGAACGACACCTAACAGCAAATCATCCGGAACTAAAAGACAAGAAAAGGGATTTTTATTGCCAAACTGAGCTCTCTAAAGAAAATTAGGTTGGACTCGAACTGGAAATTTTTGTTTGGAAAAAGAACGGGCCGCGGAAGCTTCCTACGAAATTGCGATGCACATTGCAAGAATCAAAAAGCCGCATACAGTTGGTGAAACCTTGATTAAGCAATTTATAGCAGCAGTTGGAAGAATTATGCTTGATAAAGAAAGCAAGGACAAAATAAAGAAAATAATGCTGTCCAATGATACTATTAAGAGAAGAAGGAATAATGTGCCAGGAATTCCTTTTTATGAAGTCTCTTCGCACAACGTCAAAAGGCAAGGATGTTTTAAACGTGCTTTCCGGATTTTTTAGCACAAAATGGCATTGCCTGGAAAAAAATTGCTGAAATTTGCACCGATGGTGCACTATCTATGATAAGTTGTCGTTTTGGATTTTTGAAATTGGCCAAATTACAGAATCCAGACATAATTGGGTCCCATTGTATAATTCATCGACAAGCCCTAGCAGGGAGAACATTGCCAGAAGAATTTAAAATTTCCCTCCAAACAGCAATTGATGTTGTAAATTTTGTAAAAACAAGTGCCTTAAGAACACGACTATTTAAATCTTTGTGCCTGGATCTCAGTTCTGACTACACAAAACTATTGTTTCATACAGAAGATCGCTAGTTGCCGAAAGGAAACATGCTTAAACGATTGTATAATTTAAAATCTGCGATAGAAATTTTTCTTTTGAGTGCAAAGAATGATATTCTCCATAAAAGTTTACCAATACTAATTTTTTTATTTTATTTGGCATATCTAACAGATTTTTTTGAAGCTTTAAAAAATCTTAACTTAAAATTACAAGGAAAAAACATTAATATTTTGACATCATATGATTCAATTAAGGCCTTTATGGAAAAAAATTTCCTTATGGAAAAGTCATTTAGCAATTCCAAAATATTGTTCTTTTCCATTTTTAATAAATCAATGGATCTTGGCATATTATTTTTGAACTTCTTATTCATATGCATTAAAGTTTAATATTTTTACTTTTTCTGAATTTAATTAAGTAAAGCATATCTGAAGATCTGCACACTGAATTTATCTAATAACCTTCCATTATCAATTCAATGTATTTTATTTACATGTACTGGGGGTCTACTCTGTAATTTGAATTAACATGTTATAAGCATACAAATTCTAAAGCGTTTTCTTTCTTTTCGAATTACACAGTAAACACCCTGCGTTTGGAGCAAATAATATTAAAAAATAATCACAAAACTTAAAGAATTTTTTTCAGCTATTAAATAAAAATTAAAATTTTTTAAAAACATTGGTCGTTTACTAGACAAAAGTATAGGCGTAACCTTTGTTATGACTAAAAAATTTATTAAAAAAACTTATTATATTTGGTAAAACGAAAATCCATCAATATGACAACTATTGCTATTTGGCAGAACCATTTTGTATGGAAATATACTGGATTCCTTTCTCTCTCGAATAAAGAGTTTTTAATCTTATTAGCATGAAAAAATCGTAGTTGAACCTTTAATTAATACGTCGCATTGTCCGAGAAAACAATAATAATTCACAACATTTTTAATCTTAATAGTTTATAAGACATTTTCTATTATAAAGTTATATTTAAAAACACAAATTTTAATAGAAATTTATAATGGAAGCCAACATGTTGCCCCCTTTATTTTAACGTAAACATATGTGAACTTAAAATATCCAAGAAATTTTATCTTCCTTGACAAAATGTCAGCTTCTGATTTTATAAGCTTACTTAAGAATTTTGTTATTTTTATTATGTAGATAAAAAAAAATATTTTTTTAAATCACAATGGATTTAAAACTGACTTAATGTGTTGATAAAGAAAATTTTCTGTTGTCGTGACTGTACTACGTTTACTAGACGTTAAAATAGTTAAAATAACATTCAAAGTTGAAGGTTTTTTTTGGTAAGGAAAATAAAAATATAATATATAAAAATGTGTAAAATATAAAAAAGATGTAATTGAAGTGAAATTTGAAAATACTTTTAAGCTACTGCAAACAACTTTAAAAAAGATTAAAAAAATTTAGTTTTTTATTATAAAGAATTAGGGTTATTGTTAAATAAAAAATTATTTAACTAATCCAGATTAAAAAATATTAAATACATTTTTCATTTCGAATTAAATCAAACCCCGCCGGAAAAAGATAACATCGCTTATCATTGATTTGTATGAAAAATTATAAAAGTACCAAACATCTAATTTACATATTTTATTTTATTATTTTAATTACTTTAATCATTCTGCT
Source organism: Tachina lurida (assembly GCA_944452675.1). Lineage (NCBI taxonomy): Eukaryota > Metazoa > Arthropoda > Insecta > Diptera > Tachinidae > Tachina > Tachina lurida. The sequence continues at coordinate 93,415,088 of OX101755.1, forward strand.
GATTTTTTTAATTTAATTTGATTCGTTTAAATGCTAAAAAAATCTATTTTTTAAATTAAAATAACATTTTAACTGAGTGTTGTAAAAACTTAAGCAAGAAGAGCTTTTAAATTTTCATCCACTTACCAACGGTAACTTTTGTTTTCTAAACTTAAGTTTAAAACTTTTTGCAATCTAAATAAATAGGGACTTTACATTTTTTTTTGTTGTTGCAAGAAAACCTGATAAAAGACTAAAGTTTTAAATTGAATGCAAGTAATTGCTTCAGATAAATGCAGGAGAATTCTTAAATATTTAGCAAAAGTTTCTTATGTAAATAATTTTAAAATAAGCTCGTAAAGAAGTTTGTTTATTTGATTTAATTAGTTTTATATTTTGAGTAAGTCAAATTACATATTATTATTTTCAAAGATAAATTCTATTAAAGAAAATTTTAATTATTCCGGAAAAAAACAAGCAGAACGGAACACTATGCTATTTTCCAAGAAGCTTTCAGCACAAAAAAATTTATCCTCAAATTGTATTACACTGAATCAAAACATTTCGCGTTTTCCACGTGCATTGAAATATTTTCCATAGCTCACTTCACACACACAATGGACTAAATATGTGAGCATTAGTGATAAGCACCGAATTGTTCCATTCTGATGGTGTTGGCCAGAATAATTAAAATTATCTTTGGTGTACTTTATTTTTAAAAAATATTATTACATGAAATTTGCCTTTAAGGTCAAACAAAACTTACGAAAGGTTTAACTGCACAAGCTAATTGTCATACTTCGATCATTTGACATTTATGATCATTCTGGATCTGGAAAATCGATATGAATAGATTGCGAATCGAGCAGATTTCTAAAGTTTACAGTGGGAGTTAGAGGAATATTCAAATAAAATAAATAAAAAGAGGCAACTGAAATGCTTATTGCGCAGATGTTGGTTTTTCAGTGCAGAAAAGAGACAATGAGAAAATATATTAGTGCCTCTTTTTTCCCCTCTGTATCTAGACAACCGGAACATTAGTCATCAAAAGAGATAACCAGATTTTAAGCATGTGCGCCGAAAGAATAGTTTACCGTGATCGCAATCACAAGGCCTCGCACTTGTGCTCACGAAAACTTCAGAGCTTAAAAGATTTGTTTTTATAAAAAAGCGAAGTCACAGAGTTCGTGTTGTGGAACAGTTAGGTTAATATTGCCACCTTAATTACGATATTGCTGAAAGTATGTCATCTTTACGATTAAGGACAAATGAGAGTGATATTTCACTGAAAGTATCGATATGTACTCTCCTTTGCCCATTTTGCCCTTTCACACAGTGTAGGCTGATGCTCGAATGCTCCACCAACCTCCGGTGGAATGTATAGTATTTATAGACGAAGCTGAAAGTATTAAAGACATCCGTGATGGGCCCTATGGCAGTTTTGCTATAGGCTACGAAGCAAATGTTTTATCTAATACTTGGTAAAACCTTATCCAGTTTGCTATTATTTTTATTAAAGATATTTCTATCTGCCGTATCATGAAAAATGCTCTGTGCACTGTAACGACATGGTGTGGGAGACATGGCCTGGCGGTGAACTCTGATAAGACTACTCTGGTACCTTTTTCTCTTAGAAGCAAACTTGGTCTAGAGACAGTATCGTTGAATGGATGTAATATTCCTTATTCGGCCGATATCAAATAATTAGGGATTACCCTTGATAGTAAGCTAACTTGGAACCGAAATGTTGAATGCGTAACACAGGAAGCCACTAGGGCGATCTGGGCGCTGAAGAGTTGTGCTGGGTGCACCTGCGGCATAAGCCCAAAAATGGTTATGTGGATCTACACAATAATTGTTAGGCCAATTATAACGTACGGCGCGATTGTTTCGTGGCAAAAGACTCGCCAGGTTGTGGCGACAACTAAACTCTCTAAAGTTCAGAGATTGGCGTGTCTTCTGGCAACAGGCGCAATGAGTTCATGTCCAACCTTAGTCATTGAGGCCTTGATTGTACTACCACCCATACAGATATTTATAAGATCATCTGCGGCAATGGCCGCTTATGGGATGGGTCTCGGGACATCTGCTCGTTGTGTTGGCAACGGGCACTCGTCGGTCTTGAGTACAATGCCCAACTTAGGACTGCTAAGAATGCCTAGTGATAGGATAAACTGTAAACTGAGGTTCAACAGGAGAATTAATAACACAATTCCACCCAGGGAAATATGGGACGAAAACGGTCCCGTTGAGGATTTTAAAAGTTTATGTTGGTATACGGATGGATCCAAAACGGAGGATGGAGTAGGTGCTGGAGTTTTTGGGCTCAACGTAAGAACCTCTTTGCCCATGGGCAAATGGCCTACGGTATTTCAGGCGGAAATACGGGCAATCACCAAATGTGTTGACATTAATTTAAATAGGGGCATTAGAGGTACGCATATAGCTATCTTTTCCGATAGTGAGGCAGCTGTTAAGTCTCTCCTTTCATGGAAGTTCCGTTCCAGGCTAGTCTTAGAGTGCTTCGACTGATTACAAAAACTATCCATACGGAACAAGGTTTACATTTATTGGATACCTGGCTACAGCGGTCATCCAGGTAATGAGGAAGCGGATGAACTGGCCAAGAGGGCCTTCTGCTCCTTTTATGAACCCAGAGCTGTTTTGTGGCGTAAGTCGGTCGACTATAATGCCTGTGATCAAAGAAGATGTCACTTCGACCGCTGTCTTCTTCTGGTTTAAGACAGGACAAGGCTTTGATGCAGCCATTTATATATACGAGTAAGGGCATCCTGAACTTCAACAGGCATAATTTACGGCTTGCTACTGGTTTTCTGTCTGGTCACTTTGGACTGAACTATCCTCTGTGGAAAATTAACCAAGTTCGTTCACCTTTGTGTCGCTTGTGCTTGGAAAATGACGAGACGACGACACACATTCTTTGTGAGTGTATCGTATTGTGTGATACACTCACACAGATGATATTAGGCAGGTTTCTCCAATATCTGACCTTCACAAGGAGAGTCATACAGATATTGAATTAATCTAATTCATAGATCTATGGTACACAAAAAATCCATCAGGTGTCGCAGTGCCGGTCTTTGGACCAGATCTTCCCCATACTCATTTTAAACCGAAATATTTCAATGCAGATACACTCACCAACTCTCTAAAACCCCTTTTATTGCAATATGTGTAAATAAAAAGAGGTTCTGAGGGTATTGAAAGATTTCCTTCGCGGGTGTAGCGAAATTTGCTCTCGAGGAGTGGTTGTGGACTGCAGTAGTCAAATAGTTCAGGAATGAGATTTGCGTTCTTTAAAAAGCTTCCATTTCGGGAGAGTTCTTAATTAAAAGTGTAGAGGAGTTTTTGAGCATTAACATTTTATAATCGTTTTTAAAATACATATAAACATTTTCAAATTGTGATTTTTATTTTATTTATTAATTTATTTGTTTAAAAATCCTATGAAATACTTTTCTTAAATGCATAATACTCGTAACAATGATTGTCTTAAAGGTTTTATGCATTTAAGCAATTTAATAAATACCACATCAGGATTTGATAAAAAAATCAATACATCGAGCCATAACCATCAAAAAAGCTTAAACGACACATTTTTTGGATGAAAAAAACTAGGTTTTTATGAAAATCGATTATTTACAATCGCAAATAACAGATTTTGGTGAAAAAATTAAGTTCGAAGATGTTGTCTCTTAAGTTTTTTTTGCGGTTACGATATTTGTAAAAGTAGTTGAATTTAGCAAGTATTTTTCGCAACTCTTCAAAGTTTGAGTATCTGTAGCGGAAATATTGTAGTTTAGGAGGAGCATAATTTCTAGTTGGTCGATTTGGAATTACTAATAAAATTTTTGCGTAGAAGAGTTTCGGCAGCGGTGTTACTATTAGTTTTATTTAAAAGAAACGATATTCAAGTATATTCTCCTATTCTTAGTGTAGGAAGTTTTATGAGAGCTAATCAGCTTTCATGTGATGAAAGGTTAGCACCTCTATTCCAAGGAAGACTTCCGAGACAAAATAAGAAAAATTTTCTTAAAACGGACTTAGTTTGGTTTACATGCATGCAAAGGGTGTTTTTTTTTATAGAATGACACAAGTTTAAATCGTAATAAAACAAGGGAGTATATTTTTAACATCAAGGAAACGGGCTTTATTGGAAAGAAAATTTTATGAAGTTAATATTTAAATATGATTTCTGCCATATGGCCGCTACGGCTGGCGTGTAGAAGGCGCAGTCTGGAACACCAGTTTTCAAAAACTTTTCACAGCTTTTGCGGCCATATTTCACCAATAACTTTTCGAATAATGATTTCCAGGTGTTCAATTGTTCAATTCCTGTACAGCGTCTACAGCTTCTTCAGTGCGCACTGTTCAGCGTCTCACGGGAAGCACATTATCAGTAACATTAAATGTTTAGATAGAAACTACCAGGAACTACGACAGGCCATAGATTGTGAATTGACCTACACTTAATTAATATCAATTTATTTTAAAGAAACAATAAATATTTTACTGAAAAAATTTAAATAAAAATTTTATATAAAAAATAAAGAAATATGTATATCTATTTGACATTTATTAAAATATTCCTAATACGAGTACATTAAATAGAAATATTAAATTTTTAAATAAATAATTAATGAATTTACAAATCTCCTCTTTTATTTATCATTACAAACTATTACCACTTTATAAATTTTACTGGGAAATCTGCAATTACTTGCACAACTGAATAAATAATTAGGAATTAATAAAATAAAATTATACAACTTTCGCACCAGGTAACTCAACAAATGTAAATATTTCATTTCATATTGACAAACTGATTCCTATTGTTAGTAAAAGTTAAAATGCCGAGAACCATTTAAATGACTTCCAGTCGGTAACTAACACACACGTCCAACAAACACCAGCACAATATGCAACAACATTCATTTTTCCTTCAGCACACTGAAGTTGTATAAAAGGAAAGTAAAAACATAATAAGAATCATATAAAAAAAGTGTGAATGAAAATGATAAAAAAGTTTAAGTACAAAATATTTTATATAAAGTTATGCTAATAGGCAGCAAGGAGGCAGGCAGGCAGGCACGGCAAAGCAAGGCAAGGCAAGCAGTCAGCACGGAAACTACTTAGTTCCGTTAACAGTTTCCGTTTCCTTTTTAATTGTGGAATATAGTTTGCGCTCAATAAGTACTTTTTCTATATAAATGCACACACACACACACACACAAGAGTACTCTTACAAACATGCAAATTACTTTAAAATACATTTACAATTTGCTGGCTGATGATCATTAGTTTGTGTTGTATGTAATTTTTATGTTAAAGGTGTTACGATGTTGATAGAAATCATTATGATGAAGACAATTCAACATGATGATTGTCAAGAATGTTTTTTCTTTATACACATTTTCCTTTTTTTTACTGACTTGTGTAATTTAACACCTTTGTACAATTTAAATTCACAAGAAATGTTTGTTACCATCATCACCATCATCATCTGCATATCCATGCAATCTTGCAGAGACTAAATGAATTTGGATGAGTGTGTGTGTGTCTCTGTGAGCGTATGTATGTGTGTTTGTATTTGTTTGGCAAAGACAAACCAGTTTGCTTGCAACGAAATGCATTTAAGTTGACAAAGAAAAATACTTTAAGCTGGAAAATCATAAGTATTAGGCATTGTGTTTGCTATGAAACGAATTAATAACGACACTCCTTGTCTATGTGCTTTTTTTATAATTTTTCATAATAAAAAAAATTTATAAATTTGCAAGAAAGGAAAATTTTTTATAGACATTTTTAGTAGGGTGGCGTTTTCAAAAGCATACGAAGAATGTTTAATTCTAGTCTAGCTCCTAATAGCAGAAAGCATACGAAGAATGTTTAATTCTAGTCTAGCTCCTAATAGCAGAAATTATATTGATTAAAATTCACTACAGTTCAATTAAATCTAAAAATGTCGCAATAAAAAATATGTATACGTTTCTCTATGGAATTAGTCATAACAAGTGTCTGAGGTCGAAGTTAAAAAAGTTGTGCAAAAAATTCCATTTTTTTTAAATGATTTCTTAAAGGTTTTTGAAAGTGAATTTTTTTTCTTAAATATTTGTAAATAATAGTCTAAAAATAAGGAAGATTTTAAAGAAAACTTTGACTGATACATATTTGCATCCTAATTCCAGAGTAGGCCGAAAACAGAGATCTAAATTAGAAGTAACTGATAAATATTTTAAAATTTTTGCACAAATATATGTAAATTATATGTTCTCATTAAACGAGCTCAAACGTGTAGCTGTCATTCGAAAAATATAGTCCATGTCAAATTTTCGAAAATTCGAATATTTATGTTAAATTGTTCCAAAAAAATGTTTGTATGAATTCTTAAAATTAAAATAGAAACGGAGACGACACACACAGAAAAAATTTCAACTTAAAATTTACTCAAACAAGGTTAATTCATAATTCGCAAATATTTTGCTTCATATGTGTTTCATGTTAATCCAACATGGTTTACAGTAATCTTAAAAACAAAATTTTCCTTTTGAAATAAATTTATTTCATGTAAATTTAACATTCCCGTACTGTTGAAATCAAAATGAAGAATCATGTTGAATCAAAGTTATTTCAAGTGGAAACAACATGAAATTTATTTAAAGTAGTCATTCACCCGTATTGCGTATGTCGGGTCGAATATTCGCCTACGACAGTTTTGTCGTAGATTGTACACGTTTCCTTTAATCTAGAACAAAATTCTCGTAGACGAATATTCGACTCGACATACACAATACAGGTGATTGTATTTGATTAGTTATTTAAGTTATCTTCTTGTGTATATTGGCACAGGCATCACAAAAATGTTTGTATGCATACTCGTATAATTGGCTTCCCCGGACAAAATTTGAACTCAGAACTCATTTGAAGTCAAATTTTTGGAATGGTGATTTCACACTGGTATTTTTTTTTTGTGTTTGAATGAAATTTTTTTAATATTTTTAGTGCCAAAATTTATTTTTATTTTTCGTCGTACAAATTAGAAAGGAACCTATCTCAGAATTCGTCACGCACCACAAATTTCGTTGTACGGCGGTGTTGTGTTCATTTTCATATGTACAAATGTGTTTTATTTTTTATGACAAAAGTTCGCACCGAAAAATTCGTCGTTCGTCCCAGTTGTGTTCCTAGCATAAAACTTTATAAAAACTTAAAATCCACCTAATTACCTATTGAATGATATATAGTTATAGCATATTCATATATATATATATTGTTTTATATCAGCTACGTCCAAGCACACATACTCTGACATTTGTATTTGAGTTAAACAGCTTTGAAAGCTCTTAAATTTGTTCATTTGTCTTTGCAAAGTAAGAGCAAGAATTGTTGTCGCCAAGATCTGATTGGCCGCACAGTGCTTCCAAACCCCTTTTTTTGCGGCCAAAAGTCGAAAAAGTTTTTATTTGGGGATTTTTTTTTTTGGCATTGGGTTGGCTAAGGAATGTCCTAGGAGATGAAAAGTGTCCATAGTAAGGTCCCTTGACTCAAATGTCCTTCATAATGTCAGTTTGAATGAGGAAAAATCAATCAAATCAAACGCAACAAAATAAATTCTTAAGCTGAAAGCACTTTCAATAAGTAAAATTTAAATTTGAAAGTAACTGGCATATTCATAAAAAATATTTTAGGTTTATTAAGCGCTTATTTGACGTACTTTTATGGGAAATTTGTCAAATAAACCTGTAATAAACCTAAAATATTTTTTAGGAATACGGCGGTAAATATTTAAATAGTAAATAGGACTATTGTTTTTGTGGATTTTTTCTTTCAAACAAAATGGACGTGATTAAGTGAAATCTTTTTTGTCTTTGCTAGATCCAGCTCTCTAAGCTATTCTAGGAAGTAATTAATAATATTATGCAATAAATAAAATAAAATTTAGCTGCCCGTAGCTACCCGTTCAATAATTTTACGTCTATAAAATAGTAACGTTACTGATTGGCTGACTGACATATCAACGCACAACCCAAATGACTACAGCTACAGAGTTGAAACTGAAATGTGTGCAGGTTTCTCTTCCAATGTGTAGATCCACTGAGAAGGATTATTTGGAAATGCAATATGCTAAGGGGGTAAAAAGGGATAAAAACGGATAAAATCGTTATATCTCGGAAAATATGATAAAAGCATACGAATTCTGCTAACAATTAGACTACACGTGTAATTAATACTTTTTTTTCGATATGTGTACTTTTAGGGATTAAAAAGGGGTCAAAACTGAATTTTGTTTTACACTCGACACATCTTCTAAAGTATTGAACATAGCAGAAAGATTTTTGGCGCTTTATTTTTTCCTGGACAGAAATTTGTTTTGGCACTTTCTCAAATATTGCGATATAGAGGGGTAAAATCGTACCCGTTTTCGGTACTTTTTTTATGATAAGGTATGTATGACATACATGTACAAAGATCTACTATTACTTCCTGCAGCTGAATAGAAACCGCTGTTTTCGAAGCACCACTTTTTGGATATGGTGTTTTTGAGAAATGGTACTTTTTTTGGTAATCTAATTTATGAAATGTTTAGTTTTGAAAATGTACTTTTATGATATGAAAACTTTTGGATAAGGTACTTTTTGAAAGATGTACCTTTTGAAAATTGTATTTTGCAAAAAGATTACTATTTCAAAATAAGTACTTTTTTAGACAAGGTATATTTACTCAATAAGGTGCTTTAAGAAAAAGGCACTTTTTAAAAAGTACTCATTGGAAAAAGTACTTGTTTGAGAAAAGTACTTTTATAGAAAAAATCTTCTTGAAAAAAATACTTTTCAGATGATACATTTTTCAAACGTTACTTTGTATAAAAATTTTATTTCTATTTTTTAACCCCCGACCAAAAAAAGTGTGTTATAAGTTTGTAGTGTGTGTATATCCGTGTCCACGTACAGACAAACGGCTGAACCGATTTTGATTTTTCTGTTTGAAAGCTTACTTGATCGATAGGGTTCGTAGCTTTGTTTGAAGAAAATCGGTCCAGCCGTTTAGAAGATATCACATCATTTCTAGATATGTATATCGGGGGTTTTTAAAATTTCTAATTTTTGTTAGTTATTATTAACCCCCGACCAAAAAAAGAGGTGTTATAAGTTTGTAGTGTGTATCTGTGTATCTGTGTGTCTGTCCGTGTCCACGTACAGTCCAAACGGCTAGACCGATTTTAATTTAGTTTTTTCTGTTTAATCGCTTCGCGGGTTGTGTTATTTAAAAAAAAATAATAAGAAAAAAATAGCCTTGAATATATTCGTTTTTTTAAATTTATTCACCATTCATTCACTCTTTCGAATATAATTACGTATGAGTAATATATTTATTATTCACAGGCATTACTCATACGTCCTCATTTCCAAAAGAACGTGAGAGTTGACATTAGGGACGAAAATAATAAAATAATAAAATGAAAAAAAATTATCGATATATATCGTATCGATATTTTTGAACAGTATCGATATATGTTTTTTGAAAACATCGATATTTCGATATATCGATATTTTTTTCTGCATCAATTTAGAATGCACAATCAGTCACTTTAAAAAACTATTATGTTAAGTTATACGTAACCTACTGTAGCTCCTTAAGACTTCATTAGTTTTTACTTTCTGTTGCTGCTCTGTGGTGTGCCGTTCTGTTTCTAAATTTTAATAGTTACTTTTTCTGTAATAAATAATCAGCTGTTTCGGACCAGAACGGTCACAGTTTTCCACTAAAGTGATGAGGTTTGCATCGTCCATTGTAATTAGAGTTTTTCTTTTCCCGGACTTTTTCATTTCCCGGGAAAGCGAAAACGACTTTTCGGTTTCCCGGGAATTCTCGCCCGGTGCAAAACAATACAAAATATTTTTTTTATTTAATTTTAATTTGTTTATTTCAACAAAAAACAAATTATAATTCATGATTAAATAATAATAATAACGTTTTATTAACACATTAGTCAAAAAAATAACAGAATTTCAGTTCCCGGCCATAATTGTTGTAAAGTTTTAGCTATAGTTCTACTGTCATCACCTTACTCATCGAGGAATGTGTACAAACTAAAGTTGCCCGCACAAATTTCCCGCGATTTCTTTCCCGGAAAATGTGCGGGATCCCAAGAAATCCCATATGAAAAACACTAATTGTTATGTTTCAATATAGTTTTATGTTTTTCTGGTAAAAATTAATTTTTTTTTAATTCTTAAAGCACAATCACAGTTTATTTCGAAATGTTTTTATTTTATTTATGCTGCCACTTACAATTAGTTAACAGTTTTTTATTTTCACAAGTTGAACCGAAACAGAACAGAATTAAGGAGAGAAAATCTAACGGCTTGTATATGATTTCTATAAACCTAAAAGAGTCAGCTGATTCGTAACAGAACAGAAAGTAAAAACAAATTCTGCCTTTAGGCTTATACCCACACAATCCAAAAAGTTACCTGCCTTAGTTGGGTCGCCTTATAAACTCGCCTGGTATGTTATTATGAAATTTCTCTTTTTTTCTTCGCATCACTAGTAGTAATGTCAATATCGTACAGTTAAAAAACGGCTATAGCTCTTAAAAGTATCGAAACCCGATACTCGTAAATAAGAATCGATGTATCAATGTATCAGATTTTGAAATATCGGCGATATATATCGATATTTATTTTCTCAAATATCGATATTTCGATGTATCGATATTTTTTGCCCATCCTTAGTTGACATTACAGTAGTTTGCCATCAATGGCTATCCAACACAAACTAAATGAAGCAGCTTGTTCAGATTGAGATAGGAGTCAACTGCCAGTTGTCTATTTACAGGAGCAGTGTTGTCCTTTCAGTTAAGTGGCGAGAAATTCAAAAAGTCATGGACGTCATTACATAGAAATTATTGCTGAATATTATTTACAGCTTTTCAAATTATTTCATACTGATCTGATACAGACGTTACCGAGTCTCGAATTTGTGTAAGTGATGAACTCTGAGCTGCATAACTTAATAACGTAAGCACTTCAGAAAGAAACTTTATTGTTTTTCCAATTTTAAAATTAACATAAAACTTATCTTCAACAAACTTTACAAACGGACTATTATAATTGCTGCTTCCTGATTGCTGAGTACAGCACTTGTGTTTTTTTCCTTTTTCTTTTATTGACATCCTTTAAGGCAACTTAGTACGTTTGTTTCAGGTGTTTATTTTTCTTACAGGTTCTATTTTCCAGCATTTTTTCTTCTAGTTTTTTAACATTTCATTAAGTTATAAGTTTGTCATAAAATATTTCATTTCCTTAGCTTATATTTATTAATTTAAAAACTATAAATATAATAAAAGTGGTTTGAAGGGAGAAGCAGTTTATTTAATATTTTTCTTTTGTCAATGTAATAGTGCCTTAGTGACGGTGCTAAAGTAGCTGTGTTATTGAAAATTTTATGACTTAAATTACACTTAAAATGTAAAACGAGTATAGAGTCAAGTTTGTCATAAAATTCTAAATTATTATTGCTATTATGCCTATTTCTTTTTACTACAATATAAGGTCGTATAACTTTATACTACTTTAGAGTTAAACTTATTTTTTGGCTTGAATTGTGTTGTTATAGTTGCTCTAGAGTTTGCATTCAGTTCATGAAGTCATAGCTTTATTTGAAAAAATATAGAAATCGTCTAAAAGAGAATTTCAGAGCTATTTACGAGAGTTGGGATACTCCTAAACTAACCCAAAGAAATTATTTCGATATACCAGGGGTGGCCAGTTATACCAATCTCGCGAGCCACATTTACGAATTCATATTTTATATATTTATGTTTATTGGCGCTATGCTCTTTATGTCACGATATGAGTAAAAGAGCTAGGACGTGCTTTTCACAAGAAATATATTATACACTTTTACAGTTATAAATTTATTTTTTTTCTGATTTTTTTGTACTTAAAAGCAGAGTACGATAATATCAGAAACAAAATGTTTAAATTTTATTTGTTTTATTTTTTGAAGTGCGTGAAACAAAAACAATGATGATCACAACATGAGCACAAACTAGAGAACGAAGCAGATTGGCTGTAAGCCGGCTAACAGCCGCCGACGCCCAAAAACAATACTTTAATCGTACGCAGCTAGAAAAGAAAATAAAGGGGAATTAAATAGCAACATTTTGAAATATTTGCGGCAAATTTTACATCATTATATAATATAGTTTTATTTCACACATGAAATTTTTTTCATATAGCTAAGCAGCATAGCTCTAACCGGATGTTTTAAGAGACCTCTCTCCTTTTTTATATTTTAAAGAGCCATTTATTAATTTTTGAAAACAATGCATATATAGGATTAATCTAATTTTTAAGTGAATCAGTTTAAAAGCTCTAAGCATGTTTTATTTTTGTTTCTTAACGTTGATTGTTAAGACCGGTCTATATTTACAAAAGTTACAAGCTCCGAAAGAATTTCGACACCCGCAGTTTCCCACTTTGAGGATTTTTGGAGCTACCCTGTCTTACGCTGTCTTACAACAGAGTGCATCCAAATAGACTTTCTCAAAAGTTCAATACTTCTTGTTTCCAAAACAGTAGGTTTCATCGAAATCGATTCACTAGTTCAAAAATTGCGGACTTTTTACCACTTTTTTTTTTATTTCACGCCACTGTGCGACGAGAGAACAATCCGACGATGTGCCGACAATCCAGTAAATACGATATCAAATCTTTGAATTAAGATGAAAATCATTTAAGAATAACGTTTGAGAGTAAAGTGAAAATAAATGATTTTCTCAATTTGAAAACAAATTCCCCTTTTTGTTGAGCAAGCCAGCCATGTTTTTTTAAACTATTTGAAAAAATTTTTTATACATTTGTCGGTTGAGAAAAGCTTTGATTTCAAATCATTCTCAATTGGGAATCAAGCCTGCATGTATTTTATTTTGCTACTTAGTATTTTTAACCCCTGACAAAATAGGGGTGTTATAAGTTTGTAGTGTGTGTCTGTGTATGTGTGTCTCTGTGTATCTGTGTATCTGTGTGTCTGTTCGTGTCCACGTACAGCCCAAACGGCTGGACCGATTTTGATTTAGTTTTTTTCTGTTTGAAAGGTGACTTGATCGAAAAGGTTCTTAACTATGTTTAATGAGAATTGGTCAAGCCTTTTAGAAGATATCACATATTTTCTAGATATATCGGGGGTTTTTAAAATTTTTAATTTTTGTTATTTATAATTTTCTTATTAATTTTTTATGTTTTGTCTAAATTTGTAACAAGAAATTAAATAAAATAATTTTTTTTATATATATTTAACGCTCTGTAAGCCAAATTACATGTGATTATTGTTAATGAACAAATAACACCAAAATTAATTGTAAATATTCTGAACAACACTAGTAGAATGAAAGAAGGCCGCTCCTACTTCATCATCAGCGTTCTGTGATTTGATTCACCAACTTATTTTAACGATAATCAAATCGTTTAGAAACAATAACATCAAAATTACCGAATTTTTTTATGCAGTAACACTTTTAAACCACATGCGGTGTTGTTAATTAAACGTCAAGCAATTTGGAGGTGTTATTGAATCGACAACAGTCAAGTGTTCAGTTAAAGCACGTGCTCATTAATCAGTAGTTCGATTCACTAATTTTTTCTAACGATAATCGCATCGGTAAAATAGATATAACGAAAATTTATCAAATTTGCTATTCATTAAATTTTTTCTAACGATATTCGCTGTAGGTTAATGTCAGCTATGTCGTTATTTAAGCGGCAATAATTTGTGTGCTGTTAATTTTATCGACAAAAATCAACAGAAAATATCAGCTGCGTACTAATGTTAAATAAGAAGTTACAGAAAATGTATAGACAAAAATTACGATTGTCGGATCGTTAAAAGTTACGGAATCGCATCACATTCCTCAAGTTATTATTCTACAGCAATATACACACCACTAAAAGCTTCGTTATTATAAATAACAATATTGCTATTATTTAAACATTCAATTTAACCTTTAATTCTCAAAATTAAAGAAATTAATGGCAAAATGTTTGTGCACAAGCACACACTCATTTATTTTCTTTTTACCAGTCCTCTTTGTGTTTTTCGAGTATTTTAATAGAGCTGCCACATGATATCAAATTTTAAAGAAGTTGTTTACAGCAAGTGTTTACTCTACGTGGAGTCGTCCATGTTAAAGCTAGTGAAAATGATGATCCTGTTAAAATCACTTTTCCTGAGCAATTGCAACAATTTTTTCGAGAATAAGATTGATTTTATATTAACATTGTCCTTTTGTTTTATTAATTTTTCATTTATCATTTATTACTTTATTCACTTTTTATTTGTTATAAATGTGCTTTTTGTACTTTTTTTTAGGAACATTTATAGTTTTACTAAATTACAATTTTTTATTTCAATGTATAATCATCTCCTTTGTTAGAATTGACTTTTGCGTTGCTATTAAGGTTTTTTATTACATATTTTACTCTCATATTGTCGACTATGAGCACGGTTTATTGTGATACTGCGGGAAGATATACCAGTGACACAACAATGAGCATGGTTAAAATCCTAGCTAACAACAAGAAAGGTCTAACTCTAACCCATATCAACGCACAAAGCTTAAACAATAAAATTGACGAGTTTAGATATATTTTTGTAAATTCTAACGTTGATATTGTTTGTGTTTCCGAAACCTGGTTTTCATCCGAAACTCCAGATAGTTTGATTTGCCTTGATGGTTATAAAGTATTTAGAGAAGATCGAAGGGATAATGCTGGCGGTGTTGCCATTTTCGTGAAAAATAATATATCTTGCAAAGTTTGCTTAAAATCGTCAACCAATTTATCATCAAATGAAAAATACGTCGAGTTTATTTTTATCGAAATAATCACAGACAGGAAGATGTTGATAGGGTGCGTATATAGGCCGAATAAGAGATTATCTTTTTCAAATTTTTTCAGTGCGATGGAAACAATTGCCGCTGCTTATGATGATATTATTATTTCAGGAGACTTTAATTCAAACTTACTTTTGGAATCAGAATTAACTGACAATATGTTATCTTTTGGTCTAACTCCTACAAACACAGTTAATCCAACTCATCATACTGCAACTAACCGCACATTGCTTGATGTTATTTTTGTTGCGAGTCCAAAAAGTGTATTGTTGTATGACCAAGTTTCAGCACCGTGTTTTTCAAAACATGATCTAATTTTTTTAACATACAAATTTCATATTCCTTTGTCAGAACATACAGTCTACTATCGTGACTTCAAAAACTTGAATTACAACATGTTATGTGCAAGTGCCTCTCTAATTGATTGGTCACGAATGTATTTTATGCCCTCAGTTGATGAGCAAGTTGAATATTTGGAAAACAATATTCAACGTCTTTTTGATGAGACAGTTCCGCTAAAATCTAAAATGACTTCTTGTAGGGATAAGCCTTGGTTTTCTGCTCATATAAAATCTCTTATCGCTAAAAGAGACTGTGCTTATTTAAGATGGAAGCGATTTAGAACTCCAGAGTTAAAAAACGAATTCAAGACTGCTAGACGTAACGTTAACATCAGCATCAGAGTTGCAAAAACCGAGTATTACGCTAGACGTTTTGGCTCCGCAATAGGCTCTAGGCAAACTTGGAGGTATATTCGTGAGATTGGAGTTGGCAGATCAGAGAGTTCAAGCAGTTGTCAAGTCGATGCAGATGAGCTTAATAGAACCTTCACAAATATACCGCTTCTTCCAGTTGACAACACTTTCTACAACTTTACAAGTATAACTTCTAATCTTCACAATATCAATAGTAATATGTTTCAATTCGCTCGTGTAAGCCAATCTGAGGTATATTTAAGCTTCAGTTTAATTAAGTCGAATGCGGTGGGCTCCGATAACATTCACCCGAAATTCGTTATGATATTGTTACCACTACTCTTGCCATATATCACACATTTATACAACACTATTATAATGACTAGCACTTTCCCGTTGAAATGGAAATACGCAAAAATAGTGCCTATACCTAAAAAAGACTCAGAATTCAGGCCAATTGCCATACTGTGCTTTATATCTAAGGCTTTTGAAAAAATTCTTTATAATCAGATGTCGCTTTATATAAAAAATAATAATTTGTTGTCTAATATGCAATCAGGTTTTCGTCAAAATCATAGCTGTGTCTCCGCTTTAATGGATGTAACTGAAAACATACGACGTGAACTTGACGAAGGAAAAATTAATTTTTTGATTCTTCTAGATCATTCTAAGGCCTTTGACACGGTCGACCATAGTACGCTTTGCATGAAACTTCAGTATTTCTTTAATTTTTCTTTTACGTCAACTAGACTGCTATCATCATATCTCTCTAGCCGTAGGCAATTTGTTTACGCGAGCAACCACCGATCCTCAGCATTAAATTTGTCAAGGGGAGTGCCTCAAGGGTCAATCCTTGGACCACTACTTTTTTCTATATATGCAAATGATTTGCCTAAACAACTTTTGCACTGCAAAATTCATATGTATGCTGATGATGTTCAGTTGTATTTGAGTAGTCCAGTCAATTCTGTTGCTGATAATATTTCAAGACTTAATGATGATCTAAATAGAATTTATCTTTGGGCAACTGCAAATGGACTCTGTTTGAACCCGCACAAATCAAAATGTATCATAGTACGTAAGAAAACAATTAATAATATTGCCGATGTTGAGATCTTAATAAACAGAGAAAAATTACTATTGTAAATGCTGCCAAAAATCTTGGAATAATTTTTAATAACAACCTTACCTGGTCAAACCATGTTAACGAAGTTGTCGGCCAGAGTTACTCAAAGCTGAGATGTCTTTGGTCATCACAGCTCTATACTCCTTTCAATATAAGGCAACTTCTTGCTAAGTCTTATATAGTTCCTGGCTTAATCTACGGTTGTGAACTTTATGCTAGCTGTGACTCAATTAGCAAAAGAAAGCTTAACGTTTTATACAACAATATTATTAGATATGTATACGGATTGAAAAGATATGATCATGTTTCTCAATTTTCCTCGAAACTATATGGCATTTCCTTCAACAATCTTCTTAATATACGTGTGCTTTTATTTCTTCATAAAATTATTTATTCTGAAATGCCACGATATCTTATTGATAAAATAAGGTTTGCAAGATCAGTTAGGGGGAAAAAGATCATAGTTCCTTTACATCGTCTACTTGTTTCTGAATGGCAGTTTTATATACATGCTGCGCGTCTCTGGAATACTCTTCCACATACACAACAACTTAATAGCAACGCAACTAGCTTTAAGCAATTTTTATTTAATTACTTCTCAAATTAGAAATTCATAAATATTGTTCCTATAATATATGCAATTAATTAATTTTGTAAATTTGTATCTTAATGTCTGTTTTTATGTTTGCTGCCGTAATTAAGTTATGGATACTACTTTCCTGTACTATAAATATATGATTAATTCTTGTTGTATAGGACTTGAACATACAAATAAATAAATAAATAAATAAATAAATAAATAAATCTGAGTTAGTGAATAACATAATCGTTAATGTGCTTATTTTTGTTCGATTTAAGAAAATTTTTATTTTTTGGTTTGTTACTTTTAAGTATAATTTTTTTTTTAATTTTTGTGATAAGCCTATAGCTATTCATTTTAGTTAGTGTTTTTATCAGTGTTCGAACTTTATGTTTTAAATTATTAATTAATTTTTTTTATTTATCTTCAAATTTTTTTACAGGATTATATAAAACTGTGCACAAGTTTCACTCCAATCGACTTCGAGAGACGCATGCCGCTCGCAAGCTTTGTTATGGCCACCTCTGCGATATATTATGAAAGCATCACAAGGACTTCACTGGACTTACCACAGAGCTACTTCATATATAGTGGTTTTGGAGCCAGAAAATAATATCTATGGCAGAAGGAAAATAGTGATTAAGTCGAGATAAGCACCCCTGCAATTTCCATATTTAAAAGTACCCCTGGGCAAAATCTCAATTATTTTATGGGGATTTTTCAGCAAGTTATAGCGCAATGACTTGCAGCTTATATTTTTTCAACTTATAACCTCATAGAGCTTAATTAAGCTTATACATTGGTATATTTCAAATTTAAAGTATTATCTATACTATGTAGAATGATGCTTTTCTAAAAAAAAAATTCAATGAATAACGAATTTGTCAATTTAACTGTACACGAAACAAATTTCTGATAATCGACTTGAAAGCT
The DNA here is from genome assembly GCA_944452675.1 of Tachina lurida. Lineage (NCBI taxonomy): Eukaryota > Metazoa > Arthropoda > Insecta > Diptera > Tachinidae > Tachina > Tachina lurida. The sequence goes on from OX101755.1 coordinate 93,433,318, forward strand.
TAAAAGTGCTCTACTGCAAAACAGTAAAATATGACTTAAGCACTTGTTCCTTATTGCTACAGATAAATATTTTAATATATATAAAAGAACTATTACTACAGTTTTAGTCATGGTGGAAGGAAAACTTTTTCTTGAAGATTATTGTAAATCATATTGAATTAACATGAAATACATATAAAAATCTTTAGCGAAAAATTTTAAATCAACCTTGTTGACGTAAATTTTAATGTGAAATTTTTTTATATTATGATAGCTTTATTTTTCCAAACGTAAAATGAAACTATGCACCACAAATGAAAAATATATTATTTTCTTATGATATCATCGTGGTCAAAAAGATAAGGAGACAAAAAGGTTTACTGTGCTAGCAAGAAAAATGTTTTGGTGTAAAATTTTTGTGAACTACAAAAATTTATATTTGTGATACGGATATCGTGTGTGAAATTTTTGAAATGTTAATTGCCTCATCCTTCTATAGTAATGGTAAAAAAACTGGTATACACACAGAAAAAAGTATTCACCAATTAATATTTTCAATTAAGAATTTAATTAATTCAATTAAATTTTTAATTGTATTTATTAATTTGAGTGGAAAAACTTAATTAATATTATCAAATTCTTTATAAGTGAAAATTTAATTAATTTTTTAATTGATATTACAAATATTTTAATTAATATTACAAAATCATTCATATTACTTTTTTGTGTGCATAATTATAATTCCAAATATAAATAAAATTAAATTTTCCTTTGAAACTCTTAACCATTAAACACATTTTCCGCAGCAAGCTACCGACTACAAAATGTCGGGATAGAACACACATGTTTATACGAGAATAATTCTTTTGAAGACAGCAAGGCGATAAGTTAGCAGGTTGTTGTTTATGCTGATTTTGTCATTGTAGTCTAATTAAACTAATTTCTATTTCTAATGGCTACAAAACAAACACTGTGTTGACGATATCGAAAAAAATGTGAATCACATTAGTACTTAGCAGAGACAGGGATTTTATGCAAATGTATGTTTTTTCCCTTAAGAAACATTGAATTTGCGTGAAAATGGCATCGATTTGTTACTGCATATTTTTGCATATTTTGCTGAATATGCATATTTTTGCATAATTTGGTTATAAATGCATATTTTTGACTCCTAGTTTAGTATAATTACATTAGTTTGTGTCATATGTTGTCAGAAATTCAAAGTTCAAAAAATATTATTGTTGAAAATTATTAATGCAATTTTATTTTTAACCCCCCGTCCAAAAAAAGGGGTGTTATAAGTTTGTAGTGTGTGTCTGTGTATCTGTGTCTCTGTGTATCGTTGTATCTGTGTGTCTGTCCCTGTCCATGTACAGCCCAAACGGCTGGACCGATTTTGATTTAGTTTTTTCTGTTTGAAAGGTGACTTGACTGAGAATGTTCTTATTTATGTTTGCAGAAAATCGGTCTAGACGTTTAGCAGATATCACATCTTTTCTAGATATATCGGGGGTTCTTAAAATTTTTAATTTTTGTTATTAGAATTATAGGAGTATTGTACAAGCACACACATATATCAAATTTAATGTGACAATATATAATAACAAGAATTAAAAATTTTAAAAACCCAAGATATATCTAGAAAAGATGTGATATCTTCTAAGCGGCTGGACCGATTTTCGTCAAACATAGTTAAGAACCATCTCGATCAAGTCACCTTTCCAACAGAGAAAACTAAATCAAAATCGGTTCAGCCGTTTGGGCTGTACGTGGACACGGACAGACACACAGATACACAGATCCACAGATACACAGACTGATACTACAAACTATAACACCCCTTTTTTTTGGTCGGGAGTGTAAAATAACAACAGTATATATCGGTGCAGCCGTTTGGGCTGTACGTGGACACGGACAGACAGACACACAGATAGACAGACACACACTACAAACTTATAACACCCCTTCTTTTGGTCGGGCATTAAAAACAATGGTTAAGTTAAATAAATATACATACATATATATACATATATTATATAAAAATAATTATTTAAATTTGAGCCAATTTAATGCACAAAATCTTTCTAAATGATTAATAAGTCCGCAACTTTAGAAAAAATCGCTGTCAAACTAGTAAAGCGTATAATAAACTCTACGGCAGTAACTTCATATACTCTCTAATTTTTGTTTAATTTTCTTTTGTGTTTATATTTCTTTGTAGTTTTGTTCACAAAATGTATGAAATTGATTGATAATATGGTAGAATTGTTAACAGAATGAGAATTTTTATATGTGAGAGCATAAGAAAAACTGTTGTCATAATAAAATAGATTCTATCTCTCGACTGCTTTCTGGGGCTGCTTTTTTGCTACATTTTGTATGGGAAATGTATTTATGCCGCAATTCTGTTTTTGATCATTAACAACAAATTGATAGAACTTGATATATGAAAATATAAAGGTTATAAAATTTTTTAATGAAAATAAATAAATAACAACACTTTTCTTTTTCTATTTACATATCGCTCCTTTACTATAATATAAACATACTCGTATTTCGAAAAATTCGTGTTAATTAATCCAGAAAAAAAATAGTTTTATATTATCTTGAGAAAAGATGATATAAAATTAGTTCTATGTAAATTAAACACTTTTCTTTTCAACAAAAAGTTTCTAAAATATTTTTTTTTTTTTTTTTTTTTTTTTATAAACAAACACAACCCGCAAAGCGACTAGCTTGTCTGCGGAAAACACCCAGGGTCTATGGTGGGAATCGAACCCACGACCTCTGGACTGAGAGGCTAGCATCGCTACCACTCAGCCACAGGGGCACCCTATTTTATTGCTTTAAGTGCATATTTTGCGTTTTTAATGTCATATTTTAGGCGCCTAAAATTACTTTTTTTAAATGCATGAAGTCCTTGTACTTAGAAATATTTTTTATTGCAAAATAAAGCGGTATGATAACAAAGTCTAATATTGTTTAAAAATCGGAAGCTGAAAGCAAGCAAAGAACGCTTTTTTGCAAAATTCGCGACAAGTTGAAAAACCGGACGCAAGCTTTAAATTTGCCAAAGGCATTAAAAAACAGTTTGGAAAAAACGCGGAAAAAATCGCAAGTTAGCGAAAAATTGCTAAATGTATTAAAGAAATTGCTTAACCTGTAAATAGTAAAATTTGCAAAAATGTGCACATTTTGCGTTTTTAATGTCATATTTTAGGCGCCTAAAATAAATCTTTTAAATGCATGAAGTCCTTGTGCCAGAAATATTTTTTATTGCAAAATAAAAAAGAAAGTTACAAAATTTCAACATTAATTACAAAAGTAATTATACGTTTATAAAGCGAAAACGACGATTAATCGTGAAAATTTTAGAAATTTTAAACAAACTTAATATCGCCAAAACTGTAAAGAATAAAAAAAAAATAAAAATAAAATGAGGAAAAAACGCAAAAACTTTTCAAAAGCGGGATGATAGCAAAACTGCGAGTAAGCTGAATACAAGCAGAAAACGCTTTTTTGCAAAAAATCGCGAGAAATCGCCAAAGCCAAAGAAAAAAGTTAGCGAAAAATTGCCAAATGTTTTAAAGAAATTACTTAAGCTGTAAATAGTAAAATTTGCAAAAAATATAAAAAAATAAATTGATTCATTTTGATATTTTTACGTGATATAAGAAAATTTTAAATAATATATTTCATTTCGATAAAAGTGAAATATTTGAAAGTGGCACCACAGAAATATGTATTTATACTTCAATATCATGTTCTGATTATGCTGCTGCTGTCTCAAAAAAAAATTTTTGGCAACAAGACGACAAATGCAACCAGGATGCCGTGTGTTCGTGTTGCCTGCTGCTGTGAATGGGTTTAATGCATTGGTGCTTATTTCTTAAACTTATTTTTAAAAATTATTATTAAGTGGAAAAGTTTGTTTTCATTAAAATAGATATTGAATGAAAATATATTTTTGTATATAATTTACCAGTGATAGCAATCCACTCACCTATTAAATATATGCTAAATTAAAATCTTAAAGCATTTCTATTAGCTAATCGTTTGCGTATTGTATTTTCATAGAAACAGCTTTTAAGTAGACAAAAAATGTAGTCTTGCAATAATTTTCAAAACTCATTGGAACTTTTATTTGCCAACAACAACTGAATTTAATCTTTCAAATAACTATTTTTTTTTAATGTGCCATAAGAAACTTTTCTTCATTTCAATTTGGCTCAATTAGTTCACTTGCTATTTCCTTTGCTACGCCACTCTCTATAGTTTTTTTTTTTCATTGAAAACTTGAATATTTGCTGCAAAAAACTTTAAAAGAAAACAGAAGAAATACAAAAGTATTCTGTTTTTTGTTATTGTTCTAATATATTTCAGCAATATTCAAAAATTTATAGATGTAAAAAAGTTAGAAATTTTTTTCGTCTTAATGAAAGCATATAAAATAGGGTGGGGGGGGGGAGCAAACACAATACCAATGAAATATAAGCTTATTTGAAAGCACAACTTTTCTTGCATCCCTTCATGTTGGTGGTGAATTAACAACTTAAACTCTAGAGCTTAATGATATTAAATCTCTAAAAAAAACACCTGATACTTGCTACGAAACATAAAAATAAACTTTTTGGCAATTTGATAAATTATTATAATGAAAACACTATTTATTAAGTTGAATTTGTTTTTGTGAAATGTTGTTTAGCTGCACTTTTTATGCAGCATAATGAATGATTGAAAATTAATGAGAAATTGTTTTGGTGTCACTATTTTGAATTCGCAGTTGTTTTGCTGTCGAAATTTTTTCATTCAGATAAATAAACCTGAAACGCTTTAGTTACGAGTAATTAATAAAATTAGTTTATGTGATTATGGGGATTGACAGCACCCCTAATCCACCTACAATTGATAAATACTCTAGTTAGTCATACGCACTTATTAAATTTTATATATGTATGTCGAATAATTATTTGTGCTTTATATCGTGTATTTTTTTATATAGAAAAATTTAATGGGATATATATAGATCATCCACTTTTTATATCAAAAAATTAATTTAATTAATGTATAGCGCCATCGTGCATTTTTCATACCGAAAAATTAACAGTGGGATATGCAGTATATTTTTCATATAAAAAAAAGTTAAACGTGCTTAACATCGTCCAGTTTTCATATAAATAATAAAAAAGCGATATACAGCATATTTCTCATATAGAAAAGTTAAACGTGCTATACATAGTCCCATTTTCATATTGAAAAACTAAATGTGCAATATGCAGCATATTTTTCATATCGAACAATTAAACGTGCTAAACATCGTCAATTTTTCATATCGAAAAATTACTTGTGCTATAATATATCGTTCATTTTTCATATGAACTAAGCATCATTCAGTTTTCATGGAAAAAATTCAATGGACTATACATAGCTCAATTTTCGTGGAATTTTTCTTTTTCTTTTAATTTTTTATTTAATGTTATAGTCCATATTTCATGCAAAAAAACAATTGCATCAATAACACTAGTTTACACTGAAAATGTACACTTGACGAGAGGTGATTTTCCTTATGTATTTTCTTTCGCTGAATTCGAAAATCAATGTTAAATTTTTTTTTATGGAACAGTTTTTGAGATATTGTGATTTTTTCAGTTTTTCGACCTTTTTTCACTTGACCTATCATATCTCGAGCTAGAACTGTCCGATTGGGTCGTTCTTGGAATTCAAATGAAAGGTATTGAGATAACAAATAAATATGTATAATAGGATCTTTAATTGGTATAACGGTTCAAAATATATCGATGAAAATAGGGCACATTTTCAAAAAAATCATATTTTACAGTGATTATATATTGACAGAAAAGTACAAATCGTTAAAAAATCGTCTGGTTTCTGTTCATGTACGTAAAGATAATACTTTTACGTAAGAACTAAGACCAACTAGAAGAAAATCGACCGAAAAATGAAAAGCTTATAAGCAATGGATTGAATAAATTCAAATTAAAAATACATAAAAATAACCAATAACACAGGTCAACAAAATGAAATTTATTATGTAAGGTCAAAGGTTTCATAGTAAATTTGGTTTCATAGTACTGTGTATCAATCCCTTTGAATAAGTTTTTTTGAATTGGCTCTGTATCTCGAAATTTTCCGTTATAAAAAAAGAGGATGCCGTATCACATAATTGGTATTAAATCGAGAACCAGTTCTTCGATTCAATAAAAAATTACACAGAAGGCGAGGAAACAAATTGACCTTTAAATTACGTCTATATGAATTTTTTAACAGTCTTATAGTTTCAGAGATATTCAGAAAGTTTTATACAAAAAAAAAAATAAATTTTTTTAAAAAAATTTAGAAAATCGTTTGTTTCTTAAAAGACTTATTAAAATTTTAAACTGAAGAATATTTTATATTTTATTACTAATTGTGATACATTCATATGTTATAAATAAAACGAGCCAAATTTATTAAAAATCATTCCATTAATTCTGAATTTATTCACAATTAAGTGCTACCATACGAGTATATTTTAAAGAATAAAATAATAATAATAAAATAAATAAAAATTAAAAAATTCCGTAAAATATACACGTATGGTAGCACTTAATTGTGAATAAATTCAGAATTAGAGGAATGATTTTTAATAAATTTGGCTCGTTTTATTTATAACATATGAATGTATCACAATTAGTAATAAAATATAAAATTTTCTTCAGTTTAACATTTTAATGAGTCTTTCAAGAAACAAACGATTTTCTAAATTTTTTTTTAAAAAATTTATTTTTTTGCATAAAACTTTCTGAATATCTCTGCAAGTATAAGACTGTGAAAAAATTCATGACGATGTAATTTAAAGGCCAATTTGTTTCCTATCCGTGGGTGTAATTTGTTATTGAATTGAAGAACTGGTTCTCGATTTAATGCAAATTATGTGATACAGCATCCTATTTTTTTTATAACGGAAAATCTCGAGATACAGAGCCAATTCAAAAAAACTAATTTAAAGGGATTGATACTCAGTACTTAGTATATACAAATTGACTATGAAACCTTTGACCTTACATAATAAATTTCATTTTCTTTGTAATATTTCGGTCGATTTTCTTTTGGTTGGTCTTAGTTCTTACGTAAAAGTATTATCTTTACGTACATGGACCGAAACCAGACGATTTTTTAACGATTTGTACTTTTTTATCAGTATATAATCACTGTAAAATATGATTTTTGTGAAAATGTGCCCTATTTTCATGGATATATTTTGAACTGCTATACCAATTAAAGATCCAATTATACATATTTATTTGTCATCTCAATACCTTTCATTTGAGTACCAACAACGACCCAATCGGACAAGTCTAGCTCGAGATATTATGGGTCAAGTGAAAAAAGGTCGAAAAACTGAAAAAATCACAATATCTCAAAAAGTGTTCCATAAAAAAAAATTTAACATTGATTTTCGAATTCAGCAAAAGAAAATACATAAGGAAATATAAATTTTATCAAATGTACATGAAAAAAATTTTATTTTGTAAACTAGTGTAATACTCAATGGTATATTTTTCTTGCAAAAAATTAAATGGACTATACACCGTCTGTTTTCCATACAAAAAATTAAATAGACTATACATCGTCAATTTTTCATGCAACAAAAAAATTAATGAAAAGAATTAAATGAAAAAAAAACATGAAAAAAATTCAGTGGACTTTTTTCTTGCAAAAAAGAATTATAGTCAATTTAATTTTTTTTTTAAATTTTAAAATGGACGATGTATAGTCCATTAAATTTTGTACATATAGCCAGTCCATTTAATTTTTTGCATGAAAATAGACGATGTACAGTCTATATAATTGTTGGCATACGAATCGGACGACTTATAGTCGATTAAATTTTTTCATAAAAAAGAAGTTGACGTATATAGTCCACTTAAGTTTTAACATACGAAATGGACGAATTATAGTCAATTTAATTTTTTATAAAAAATTTTAAAATGGACGATGTATAGTCCATTAAATTTTGTATATATAGCCAGTCCATTTAATTTTTTGCATGAAAAATAGCCGATGTATAGTCTATATAATTTTTTGCATACGAATCGGACGATTTATAGTCGATTAAATTTTTTCATAAAAAATGTAAAAAAAGACGATGTACAGTCCATTAAATTTTTTTCATAAAAAATTTTTTTGCATGAAAAATGGATGATGTATAGTTTCTTAAATTCTTTGCACGAAAAGAAGACGACATATATAGTCCACTTAAGTTTTTACATACGAAATGGACGAATTATAGTCAATTTAATTTTTTATAAAAATTTTAAAAATCGACGATGTATAGTCCATTAAATTTTGTATATATAGCCAGTCCATTTAATTTTTTGCATGAAAAATAGACTATGTGTAGTCTATATACTTGTTTGCATACGAATCGGACGATTTATAGTCGATTAAATTTTTTCATAAAAAATTAAAAAAAAGACTATGTATAGTCCATTAAAATTTTTTCATAAAAATTTTTTTTCATGAAAAATGGCTGATATATAGTTTATTAAATTCTTTGCACGAAAAGAAGTCGACGTATATAGTCCACTTAAGGTTTTACATACGAAATGGACGAATTATGGTCAATTTATTTTTTTATAAAAATTTTAAAAATGGACGATGTATAGTCCATTAAATTTTGTATATATAGCCAGTCCATTTAATTTTTTGCATGAAAAATAGACGATGTATAGTCTATATAATTGTTTGCATATGAATCGGACGATTTATTGTCGATTAAATTTTTTCATAAAAAATTGAAAAAAAAAGATGTATAGTCCATTAACATTTTTTCATAAAAAGTTTTTTTTCATGAAAAATGGATGATATATAGTTTATTAAATTCTTTGCACGAAAAGAAGTCGACGTATATAGTCCACTTAAGGTTTTACATACGAAATGGACGAATTATGGTCAATTTATTTTTTTATAAAAATTTTAAAAATGGACGATGTATAGTCCATTAAATTTTGTATATATAGCCAGTCCATTTAATTTTTTGCATGAAAAATAGACGATGTATAGTCTATATAATTGTTTGCATATGAATCGGACGATTTATTGTCGATTAAATTTTTTCATAAAAAATTGAAAAAAAAAGATGTATAGTCCTTAACATTTTTTCATAAAAAGTTTTTTTTCATGAAAAATGGATGATATATAGTTTATTAAATTCTTTGCACGAAAAGAAGTCGACGTATATAGTCCACTTAAGGTTTTACATACGAAATGGACGAATTATGGCCAATTTATTTTTTTATAAAAATTTTAAAAATGGACGATGTATAGTCCATTAAATTTTGTATATATAGCCAGTCCATTTAATTTTTTGCATGAAAAATAGACGATGTATAGTCTATATAATTGTTTGCATACGAATCGGACGATTTATAGTCGATTAAATTTTTTCATAAAAAATTTAAAAAAAAGACGATGTATAGTCCATTAAATTTTTTTCATAAAAAAAATTTTTTCATGAAAAATGGATGATATATAGTTTATTAAATTCTTTGCACGAAAAGAAGTCGACGTATATAGTCCACTTAAGGTTTTACATACGAAATGGACGAATTATGGTCAATTTATTTTTTTATAAAAATTTTAAAAATGGACGATGTATAGTCCATTAAATTTTGTATATATAGCCAGTCCATTTAATTTTTTGCATGATAAATAGACGATGTATAGTCTATATAATTGTTTGCATATGAATCGGACGATTTATTGTCGATTAAATTTTTTCATAAAAAATTTAAAAAAAGACGATGTATAGTCCATTAAATTTTTTTCATAAAAAAATTTTTTTCATGAAAAATGGATGATATATAGTTTATTAAATTCTTTGCACGATAAGAAGTCGACGTATATAGTCCACTTAAGGTTTTACATACGAAATGGACGAATTATGGTCAATTTATTTTTTTATAAAAATTTTAAAAATGGACGATGTATAGTCCATTAAATTTTGTATATATAGCCAGTCCATTTAATTTTTTGCATGAAAAATAGACGATGTATAGTCTATATAATTGTTTGCATACGAATCGGACGATTTATAGTCGATTAAATTTTTTCATAAAAAATTGAAAAAAAGACGATGTATAGTCCATTAAAATTTTTTCATAAAAAATTTTTTTTCATGAAAAATGGATGATATATAGTTTATTAAATTCTTTGCACGAAAAGAAGTCGACGTATATAGTCCACTTAAGGTTTTACATACGAAATGGACGAATTATGGTCAATTTATTTTTTTATAAAAATTTTAAAAATGGACGATGTATAGTCCTTTAAATTTTGTATATATAGCCAGTCCATTTAATTTTTTGCATGAAAAATAGACGATGTATAGTCTATATAATTGTTTGCATATGAATCGGACGATTTATTGTCGATTAAATTTTTTCATAAAAAATTGAAAAAAAGACGATGTATAGTCCATTAAATTTTTTTCATAAAAAAATTTTTTTCATGAAAAATGGATGATATATAGTTTATTAAATTCTTTGCACGAAAAGAAGTCGACGTATATAGTCCACTTAAGGTTTTACATACGAAATGGACGAATTATGGTCACTTTATTTTTTTATAAAAATTTTAAAAATGGACGATGTATAGTCCATTAAATTTTGTATATATAGCCAGTCCATTTAATTTTTTGCATGAAAAATAGACGATGTATAGTCTATATAATTGTTTGCATATGAATCGGACGATTTATTGTCGATTAAATTTTTTCATAAAAAATTGAAAAAAAGACGATGTATAGTCCATTAACATTTTTTCATAAAAAATTTGTTTTCATGAAAAATGGATGATATATAGTTTATTAAATTCTTTGCACGAAAAGAAGTTGACGTATATAGTCCACTTAAGGTTTTACATACGAAATGGACGAATTATGGTCAATTTATTTTTTTATAAAAATTTTAAAAATGGACGATGTATAGTCCATTAAATTTTGTATATATAGCCAGTCCATTTAATTTTTTGCATGAAAAATAGACGATGTATAGTCTATATATAGTTGTTTGCATATGAATCGGACGATTTATTGTCGATTAAATTTTTTCATAAAAAATTGAAACAAGACGATGTATAGTTCATTAAAATTTTTTCATAAAAAATTTTTTTTCATGAAAAATGGATGATATATAGTTTATTAAATTCTTTGCACGAAAAGAAGTCGACGTATATAGTCCACTTAAGGTTTTACATACGAAATGGACGAATTATGGTCAATTTATTTTTTTATAAAAATTTTAAAAATGGACGATGTATAGTCCATTAAATTTTGTATATATAGCCAGTCCATTTAATTTTTTGCATGAAAAATAGACGATGTATAGTCTATATAATTGTTTGCATATGAATCGGACGATTTATTGTCGATTAAATTTTTTCATAAAAAATTTAAAAAAAGACGATGTATAGTCCATTAAATTTTTTTCATAAAAAAATTTTTTTCATGAAAAATGGATGATATATAGTTTATTAAATTCTTTGCACGAAAAGAAGTCGACGTATATAGTCCACTTAATGTTATACATACGAAATGGACGAATTATGGTCAATTTATTTTTTTATAAAAATTTTAAAAATGGACGATGTATAGTCCATTAAATTTTGTATATATAGCCAGTCCATTTAATTTTTTGCATGAAAAATAGACGATGTATAGTCTATATAATTGTTTGCATATGAATCGGACGATTTATTGTCGATTAAATTTTTTCATAAAAAATTGAAAAAAAGACGATGTATAGTCCATTAAAATTTTTTCATAAAAAATTTTTTTTCATGAAAAATGGATGATATATAGTTTATTAAATTCTTTGCACGAAAAGAAGTCGACGTATATAGTCCACTTAAGGTTTTACATACGAAATGGACGAATTATGGTCAATTTATTTTTTTATAAAAATTTAAAAAATGGACGATGTATAGTCCTTTAAATTTTGTATATATAGCCAGTCCATTTAATTTTTTGCATGAAAAATAGACGATGTATAGTCTATATAATTGTTTGCATATGAATCGGACGATTTATTGTCGATTAAATTTTTTCATAAAAAATTGAAAAAAAGACGATGTATAGTCCATTAAATTTTTTTCATAAAAAAATTTTTTTCATGAAAAATGGATGATATATAGTTTATTAAATTCTTTGCACGAAAAGAAGTCGACGTATATAGTCCACTTAAGGTTTTACATACGAAATGGACGAATTATGGTCACTTTATTTTTTTATAAAAATTTTAAAAATGGACGATGTATAGTCCATTAAATTTTGTATATATAGCCAGTCCATTTAATTTTTTGCATGAAAAATAGACGATGTATAGTCTATATAATTGTTTGCATATGAATCGGACGATTTATTGTCGATTAAATTTTTTCATAAAAAATTGAAAAAAAGACGATGTATAGTCCATTAACATTTTTTCATAAAAAATTTGTTTTCATGAAAAATGGATGATATATAGTTTATTAAATTCTTTGCACGAAAAGAAGTTGACGTATATAGTCCACTTAAGGTTTTACATACGAAATGGACGAATTATGGTCAATTTATTTTTTTATAAAAATTTTAAAAATGGACGATGTATAGTCCATTAAATTTTGTATATATAGCCAGTCCATTTAATTTTTTGCATGAAAAATAGACGATGTATAGTCTATATATAGTTGTTTGCATATGAATCGGACGATTTATTGTCGATTAAATTTTTTCATAAAAAATTGAAAAAAGACGATGTATAGTTCATTAAAATTTTTTCATAAAAAATTTTTTTTCATGAAAAATGGATGATATATAGTTTATTAAATTCTTTGCACGAAAAGAAGTCGACGTATATAGTCCACTTAAGGTTTTACATACGAAATGGACGAATTATGGTCAATTTATTTTTTTATAAAAATTTTAAAAATGGACGATGTATAGTCCATTAAATTTTGTATATATAGCCAGTCCATTTAATTTTTTGCATGAAAAATAGACGATGTATAGTCTATATAATTGTTTGCATATGAATCGGACGATTTATTGTCGATTAAATTTTTTCATAAAAAATTTAAAAAAAGACGATGTATAGTCCATTAAATTTTTTTCATAAAAAAATTTTTTTCATGAAAAATGGATGATATATAGTTTATTAAATTCTTTGCACGAAAAGAAGTCGACGTATATAGTCCACTTAATGTTATACATACGAAATGGACGAATTATGGTCAATTTATTTTTTTATAAAAATTTTAAAAATGGACGATGTATAGTCCATTAAATTTTGTATATATAGCCAGTCCATTTAATTTTTTGCATGAAAAATAGACGATGTATAGTCTATATAATTGTTTGCATATGAATCGGACGATTTATTGTCGATTAAATTTTTTCATAAAAAATTGAAAAAAAGACGATGTATAGTCCATTAAATTTTTTTCTTAAAAAAATTTTTTTCATGAAAAATTGATGATATATAGTTTATTAAATTCTTTGCACGAAAAGAAGTCGACGTATATAGTCCACTTAAGGTTTCACATACGAAATGGACGAATTATGGTCAATTTATTTTTTTATAAAAATTGTAAAAATGGACGATGTATAGTCCATTAAATTTTGTATATATAGCCAGTCCATTTAATTTTTTGCATGAAAAATAGACGATGTATAGTCTATATAATTGTTTGCATATGAATCGGACGATTTATTGTCGATTAAATTTATTCATAAAAAATTGAAAAAAAGACGATGTATAGTCCATTAAAATTTTTTCATAAAAAATTTTTTTTCATGAAAAATGGATGATATATAGTTTATTAAATTCTTTGCACGAAAAGAAGTCGACATATATAGTCCACTTACATACAAAATGGACGAATTATAGTCAATTTAATTTTTTATAAAAAATTTTAAAATGGACGATGTATAGTCCATTAAATTTTGTATATATAGCCAGTCCATTTAATTTTTTGCATGAAAAATAGACGATGTATAGTCTATATAATTGTTTGCATATGAATCGGACGATTTATTGTAGATTAAATTTTTTCATAAAAAATTGAAAAAAGACGATGTATAGTCCATTAAATTTTTTTTATAAAAAAATTTTTTTCATGAAAAATGGATGATATATAGTTTATTAAATTCTTTGCACGAAAAGAAGTCGACGTATATAGTCCACTTAAGGTTTTACATACGAAATGGACGAATTATGGTCAATTTATTTTTTTATAAAAATTTTAAAAATGGACGATGTATAGTCCATTAAATTTTGTATATATAGCCAGTCCATTTAATTTTTTGCATGAAAAATAGACGATGTATAGTCTATATAATTGTTTGCATATGAATCGGACGATTTATTGTCGATTAAATTTTTTCATAAAAAATTGAAAAAAAGACGATGTATAGTCCATTAAAATTTTTTCATAAAAAATTTTTTTTCATGAAAAATGGATGATATATAGTTTATTAAATTCTTTGCACGAAAAGAAGTCGACGTATATAGTCCACTTAAGGTTTTACATACGAAATGGACGAATTATGGTCAATTTATTTTTTTATAAAAATTTTAAAAATGGACGATGTATAGTCCATTAAATTTTGTATATATAGCCAGTCCATTTAATTTTTTGCATGAAAAATAGACGATGTATAGTCTATATAATTGTTTGCATATGAATCGGACGATTTATTGTCGATTAAATTTTTTCATAAAAAATTGAAAAAAGACGATGTATAGTCCATTAAATTTTTTTTATAAAAAAATTTTTTTCATGAAAAATGGATGATATATAGTTTAATAAATTCTTTGCACGAAAAGAAGTCGACGTATATAGTCCACTTAAGGTTTTACATACGAAATGGACGAATTATGGTCAATTTATTTTTTTATAAAAATTTTAAAAATGGACGATGTATAGTCCATTAAATTTTGTATATATAGCCAGTCCATTTAATTTTTTGCATGAAAAATAGACGATGTATAGTCTATATAATTGTTTGCATATGAATCGGACGATTTATTGTCGATTAAATTTTTTCATAAAAAATTGAAAAAAAGACGATGTATAGTCCATTAAAATTTTTTCATAAAAAAATTTTTTTCATGAAAAATGGATGATATATAGTTTATTAAATTCTTTGCACGAAAAGAAGTCGACGTATATAGTCCACTTAAGGTTTTACATACGAAATGGACGAATTATGGTCAATTTATTTTTTTATAACAATTTTAAAAATGGACGATGTATAGTCCATTAAATTTTGTATATATAGCCAGTCCATTTAATTTTTTGCATGAAAAATAGACGATGTATAGTCTATATAATTCTTTGCATATGAATCGGACGATTTATTGTCGATTAAATTTTTTCATAAAAAATTGAAAAAAAAAAAGACGATGTATATATAGTCCATTAACATTTTTTCATAAAAAATTTTTTTTCATGAAAAATGGATGATATATAGTTTATTAAATTCTTTGCACGAAAAGAAGTCGACATATATAGTCCACTTACATACAAAATGGACGAATTATAGTCAATTTAATTTTTTATAAAAAATTTTAAAATGGACGATGTATAGTCCATTAAATTTTGTATATATAGCCAGTCCATTTAATTTTTTGCATGAAAAATAGACGATGTATAGTCTATATAATTGTTTGCATATGAATCGGACGATTTATTGTAGATTAAATTTTTTCATAAAAAATTGAAAAAAGACGATGTATAGTCCATTAAATTTTTTTTATAAAAAAATTTTTTTCATGAAAAATGGATGATATATAGTTTATTAAATTCTTTGCACGAAAAGAAGTCGACGTATATAGTCCACTTAATGTTATACATACGAAATGGACGAATTATGGTCAATTTATTTTTTTATAAAAATTTTAAAAATGGACGTTGTATAGTCCATTAAATTTTGTATATATAGCCAGTCCATTTAATTTTTTGCATGAAAAATAGACGATGTATAGTCTATATAATTGTTTGCATATGAATCGGACGATTTATTGTCGATTAAATTTTTTCATAAAAAATTGAAAAAAAGACGATGTATAGTCCATTAAAATTTTTTCATAAAAAATTTTTTTTCATGAAAAATGGATGATATATAGTTTATTAAATTCTTTGCACGAAAAGAAGTCGACGTATATAGTCCACTTAAGGTTTTACATACGAAATGGACGAATTATGGTCAATTTATTTTTTTATAAAAATTTAAAAAATGGACGATGTATAGTCCATTAAATTTTTTTCTTAAAAAAATTTTTTTCATGAAAAATTGATGATATATAGTTTATTAAATTCTTTGCACGAAAAGAAGTCGACGTATATAGTCCACTTAAGGTTTCACATACGAAATGGACGAATTATGGTCAATTTATTTTTTTATAAAAATTGTAAAAATGGACGATGTATAGTCCATTAAATTTTTTTTATAAAAATTTAAAAAATGGACGATGTATAGTCCATTAAATTTTTTTCTTAAAAAAATTTTTTTCATGAAAAATTGATGATATATAGTTTATTAAATTCTTTGCACGAAAAGAAGTCGACGTATATAGTCCACTTAAGGTTTCACATACGAAATGGACGAATTATGGTCAATTTATTTTTTTATAAAAATTTTAAAAATGGACGATGTATAGTCCATTAAATTTTGTATATATAGCCAGTCCATTTAATTTTTTGCATGAAAAATAGACGATGTATAGTCTATATAATTGTTTGCATATGAATCGGACGATTTATTGTCGATTAAATTTATTCATAAAAAATTGAAAAAAAGACGATGTATAGTCCATTAAAATTTTTTCATAAAAAATTTTTTTTCATGAAAAATGGATGATATATAGTTTATTAAATTCTTTGCACGAAAAGAAGTCGACATATATAGTCCACTTACATACAAAATGGACGAATTATAGTCAATTTAATTTTTTATAAAAAATTTTAAAATGGACGATGTATAGTCCATTAAATTTTGTATATATAGCCAGTCCATTTAATTTTTTGCATGAAAAATAGACGATGTATAGTCTATATAATTGTTTGCATATGAATCGGACGATTTATTGTAGATTAAATTTTTTCATAAAAAATTGAAAAAAGACGATGTATAGTCCATTAAATTTTTTTTATAAAAAAATTTTTTTCATGAAAAATGGATGATATATAGTTTATTAAATTCTTTGCACGAAAAGAAGTCGACGTATATAGTCCACTTAATGTTATACATACGAAATGGACGAATTATGGTCAATTTAATTTTTTATAAAAATTTTAAAAATGGACGTTGTATATTCCATTAAATTTTGTATATATAGCCAGTCCATTTAATTTTTTGCATGAAAAATAGACGATGTATAGTCTATATAATTGTTTGCATATGAATCGGACGATTTATTGTCGATTAAATTTTTTCATAAAAAATTGAAAAAAAGACGATGTATAGTCCATTAAAATTTTTTCATAAAAAATTTTTTTTCATGAAAAATGGATGATATATAGTTTATTAAATTCTTTGCACGAAAAGAAGTCGACGTATATAGTCCACTTAATGTTATACATACGAAATGGACGAATTATGGTCAATTTATTTTTTTATAAAAATTTTAAAAATGGACGTTGTATATTCCATTAAATTTTGTATATATAGCCAGTCCATTTAATTTTTTGCATGAAAAATAGACGATGTATAGTCTATATAATTGTTTGCATATGAATCGGACGATTTATTGTCGATTAAATTTTTTCATAAAAAATTGAAAAAAAGACGATGTATAGTCCATTAAAATTTTTTCATAAAAAATTTTTTTTCATGAAAAATGGATGATATATAGTTTATTAAATTCTTTGCACGAAAAGAAGTCGACGTATATAGTCCACTTAAGGTTTTACATACGAAATGGACGAATTATGGTCAATTTATTTTTTTATAAAAATTTAAAAAATGGACGATGTATAGTCCATTAAATTTTTTTCTTAAAAAAATTTTTTTCATGAAAAATTGATGATATATAGTTTATTAAATTCTTTGCACGAAAAGAAGTCGACGTATATAGTCCACTTAAGGTTTCACATACGAAATGGACGAATTATGGTCAATTTATTTTTTTATAAAAATTGTAAAAATGGACGATGTATAGTCCATTAAATTTTGTATATATAGCCAGTCCATTTAATTTTTTGCATGAAAAATAGACGATGTATAGTCTATATAATTGTTTGCATATGAATCGGACGATTTATTGTCGATTAAATTTATTCATAAAAAATTGAAAAAAAGACGATGTATAGTCCATTAAAATTTTTTCATAAAAAATTTTTTTTCATGAAAAATGGATGATATATAGTTTATTAAATTCTTTGCACGAAAAGAAGTCGACATATATAGTCCACTTACATACAAAATGGACGAATTATAGTCAATTTAATTTTTTATAAAAAATTTTAAAATGGACGATGTATAGTCCATTAAATTTTGTATATATAGCCAGTCCATTTAATTTTTTGCATGAAAAATAGACGATGTATAGTCTATATAATTGTTTGCATATGAATCGGACGATTTATTGTAGATTAAATTTTTTCATAAAAAATTGAAAAAAGACGATGTATAGTCCATTAAATTTTTTTTATAAAAAAATTTTTTTCATGAAAAATGGATGATATATAGTTTATTAAATTCTTTGCACGAAAAGAAGTCGACGTATATAGTCCACTTAATGTTATACATACGAAATGGACGAATTATGGTCAATTTATTTTTTTATAAAAATTTTAAAAATGGACGTTGTATATTCCATTAAATTTTGTATATATAGCCAGTCCATTTAATTTTTTGCATGAAAAATAGACGATGTATAGTCTATATAATTGTTTGCATATGAATCGGACGATTTATTGTCGATTAAATTTTTTCATAAAAAATTGAAAAAAAGACGATGTATAGTCCATTAAAATTTTTTCATAAAAAATTTTTTTTCATGAAAAATGGATGATATATAGTTTATTAAATTCTTTGCACGAAAAGAAGTCGACGTATATAGTCCACTTAAGGTTTTACATACGAAATGGACGAATTATGGTCAATTTATTTTTTTATAAAAATTTAAAAAATGGACGATGTATAGTCCATTAAATTTTTTTCTTAAAAAAATTTTTTTCATGAAAAATTGATGATATATAGTTTATTAAATTCTTTGCACGAAAAGAAGTCGACGTATATAGTCCACTTAAGGTTTCACATACGAAATGGACGAATTATGGTCAATTTATTTTTTTATAAAAATTGTAAAAATGGACGATGTATAGTCCATTAAATTTTGTATATATAGCCAGTCCATTTAATTTTTTGCATGAAAAATAGACGATGTATAGTCTATATAATTGTTTGCATATGAATCGGACGATTTATTGTCGATTAAATTTATTCATAAAAAATTGAAAAAAAGACGATGTATAGTCCATTAAAATTTTTTCATAAAAAATTTTTTTTCATGAAAAATGGATGATATATAGTTTATTAAATTCTTTGCACGAAAAGAAGTCGACATATATAGTCCACTTACATACAAAATGGACGAATTATAGTCAATTTAATTTTTTATAAAAAATTTTAAAATGGACGATGTATAGTCCATTAAATTTTGTATATATAGCCAGTCCATTTAATTTTTTGCATGAAAAATAGACGATGTATAGTCTATATAATTGTTTGCATATGAATCGGACGATTTATTGTCGATTAAATTTTTTCATAAAAAATTGAAAAAAGACGATGTATAGTCCATTAAATTTTTTTTATAAAAAAATTTTTTTCATGAAAAATGGATGATATATAGTTTATTAAATTCTTTGCACGAAAAGAAGTCGACGTATATAGTCCACTTAAGGTTTTACATACGAAATGGACGAATTATGGTCAATTTATTTTTTTATAAAAATTTTAAAAATGGACGATGTATAGTCCATTAAATTTTGTATATATAGCCAGTCCATTTAATTTTTTGCATGAAAAATAGACGATGTATAGTCTATATAATTGTTTGCATATGAATCGGACGATTTATTGTCGATTAAATTTTTTCATAAAAAATTTAAAAAAAGACGATGTATAGTCCATTAAAATTTTTTCATAAAAAAATTTTTTTCATGAAAAATGGATGATATATAGTTTATTAAATTCTTTGCACGAAAAGAAGTCGACGTATATAGTCCACTTAAGGTTTTACATACGAAATGGACGAATTATGGTCAATTTATTTTTTTATAACAATTTTAAAAATGGACGATGTATAGTCCATTAAATTTTGTATATATAGCCAGTCCATTTAATTTTTTGCATGAAAAATAGACGATGTATAGTCTATATAATTCTTTGCATATGAATCGGACGATTTATTGTCGATTAAATTTTTTCATAAAAAATTGAAAAAAAGACGATGTATAGTCCATTAACATTTTTTCATAAAAAATTTTTTTTCATGAAAAATGGATGATATATAGTTTATTAAATTCTTTGCACGAAGAGAAGTCGACGTATATAGTCCACTTAAGGTTTTACATACGAAATGGACGAATTATGGTCAATTTATTTTTTTATAAAAATTTTAAAAATGGACGATGTATAGTCCATTAAATTTTGTATATATAGCCAGTCCATTTAATTTTTTGCATGAAAAATAGACGATGTATAGTCTATATAATTGTTTGCATATGAATCGGACGATTTATTGTCGATTAAATTTTTTCATAAAAAATTGAAAAAAAGACGATGTATAGTCCATTAAAATTTTTTCATAAAAAATTTTTTTTCATGAAAAATGGATGATATATAGTTTATTAAATTCTTTGCACGAAAAGAAGTCGACGTATATAGTCCACTTAAGGTTTTACATACGAAATGGACGAATTATGGTCAATTTATTTTTTTATAAAAATTTTAAAAATGGACGATGTATAGTCCATTAAATTTTGTATATATAGTCAGTCCATTTAATTTTTTGCATGAAAAATAGACGATGCATAGTCTCTATAATTGTTTGCATATGAATCGGACGATTTATTGTCGATTAAATTTTTTCATAAAAAATTGAAAAAAAGACGATGTATAGTCCATTAAAATTTTTTCATAAAAAATTTTTTTTCATGAAAAATGGATGATATATAGTTTATTAAATTCTTTGCACGAAGAGAAGTCGACGTATATAGTCCACTTAAGGTTTTACATACGAAATGGACGAATTATGGTCAATTTATTTTTTTATAAAAATTTTAAAAATGGACGATGTATAGTCCATTAAATTTTGTATATATAGCCAGTCCATTTAATTTTTTGCATGAAAAATAGACGATGTATAGTCTATATAATTGTTTGCATATGAATCGGACGATTTATTGTCGATTAAATTTTTTCATAAAAAATTGAAAAAAAGACGATGTATAGTCCATTAAAATTTTTTCATAAAAAATTTTTTTTCATGAAAAATGGATGATATATAGTTTATTAAATTCTTTGCACGAAAAGAAGTCGACGTATATAGTCCACTTAAGGTTTTACATACGAAATGGACGAATTATGGTCAATTTATTTTTTTATAAAAATTTTAAAAATGGACGATGTATAGTCCATTAAATTTTGTATATATAGCCAGTCCATTTAATTTTTTGCATGAAAAATAGACGATGTATAGTCTATATAATTTCTATCTATCTATATAATATATCTATATATCTATATAATTTATAGTCGATTAAATTTTTTCATAAAAAATTGAAAAAAAGACGATGTATAGTCCATTAAATTTTTTTCATAAAAAAATTTTTTTCATGAAAAATGGATGATATATAGTTTATTAAATTCTTTGCACGAAAAGAAGTCGACGTATATAGTCCACTTAAGGTTTTACATACGAAATGAACGAATTATGGTCAATTTATTTTTTTATAAAAATTTTAAAAATGGACGATGTATAGTCCATTAAATTTTGTATATATAGCCAGTCCATTTAATTTTTTGCATGAAAAATAGACGATGCATAGTCTATATAATTGCTTGCATATGAATCGGACGATTTATTGTCGATTAAATTTTTTCATAAAAAATTGAAAAAAAGACGATGTATAGTCCATTAAAATTTTTTCATAAAAAATTTTTTTTCATGAAAAATGGATGATATATAGTTTATTAAATTCTTTGCACGAAAAGAAGTTGACGTATATAGTCCACTTAAGGTTTTACATACGAAATGGACGAATTATGGTCTATTTAAAAAAAAAAATTTTTTTTGCATGAAAAATATGCGATGTATAGTCTATATAATTGTTTGCATACGAATCGGACGATTTATTGTCGATTAAATTTTTTCATAAAAAATTGAAAAAAAGACGATGTATAGTCCATTAAATTTTTTTCATAAAAAATTTTTTTTCATGAAAAATGGATGATATATAGTTTATTAAATTCTTTGCACGAAAAGAAGTCGACGTATATAGTCCACTTAAAGTTTTACATACGAAATGAACGAATTATGGTCAATTTATTTTTTTATAAAAATTTTAAAAATGGACGATGTATAGTCCATTAAATTTTGTATATATAGCCAGTCCATTTAATTTTTTGCATGAAAAATAGACGATGTATAGTCTATATAATTGTTTGCATACGAATCGGATGATTTATAGTCGATTAAATTTTTTCATAAAAAATTGAAAAAAAGACGATGTATAGTCCATTAAAATTTTTGCATAAAAAATTTTTTCATAAAAAATTTTTTTCATGAAAAATGGATGATATATAGTTTATTAAATTCTTTGCACGAAAAGAAGTCGACGTATATAGTCCACTTAAGGTTTTACATACGAAATGGACGAATTATGGTCAATTTATTTTTTTATAAAAATTTTAAAAAAGGAACATGTATAGTCCATTAAATTTTGTATATATAGCCAGTCCATTTAATTTTTTGCATGAAAAATAGACGATGTATAGTCTATATAATTGTTTGCATATGAATCGGACGATTTATTGTCGATTAAATTTATTCATAAAAAATTGAAAAAAAGACGATGTATAGTCCATTAAATATTTTTCATAAAAAATTTTTTTTCATGAAAAATGGATGATATATAGTTTATTAAATTCTTTGCACGAAAAGAAGTCGACATATATAGTCCACTTACATACAAAATGGACGAATTATAGTCAATTTAATTTTTTATAAAAAATTTTAAAATGGACGATGTATAGTCCATTAAATTTTGTATATATAGCCAGTCCATTTAATTTTTTGCATGAAAAATAGACGATGTATAGTCTATATAATTGTTTGCATATGAATCGGACGATTTATTGTCGATTAAATTTTTTCATAAAAAATTGAAAAAAGACGATGTATAGTCCATTAAATTTTTTTTATAAAAAAATTTTTTTCATGAAAAATGGATGATATATAGTTTATTAAATTCTTTGCACGAAAAGAAGTCGACGTATATAGTCCACTTAAGGTTTTACATACGAAATGGACGAATTATGGTCAATTTATTTTTTTATAAAAATTTAAAAAATGGACGATGTATAGTCCATTAAATTTTGTATATATAGCCAGTCCATTTAATTTTTTGCATGAAAAATAGACGATGTATAGTCTATATAATTGTTTGCATATGAATCGGACGATTTATTGTCGATTAAATTTTTTCATAAAAAATTGAAAAAAAGACGATGTATAGTCCATTAAAATTTTTTCATAAAAAATTTTTTTCCATGAAAAATTGATGATATATAGTTTATTAAATTCTTTGCACGAAAAGAAGTCGACGTATATAGTCCACTTAAGGTTTTACATACGAAATGGACGAATTATGGTCAATTTATTTTTTTATAAAAATTTTAAAAATGGACGATGTATAGTCCATTAAATTTTGTATATATAGCCAGTCCATTTAATTTTTTGCATGAAAAATAGACGATGTATAGTCTATATAATTGTTTGCATATGAATCGGACGATTTATTGTCGATTAAATTTTTTCATAAAAAATTGAAAAAAAGACGATGTATAGTCCATTAAAATTTTTTCATAAAAAAATTTTTTTCATGAAAAATGGATGATATATAGTTTATTAAATTCTTTGCACGAAAAGAAGTCGACGTATATAGTCCACTTAAGGTTTTACACACGAAATGGACGAATTATGGTCAATTTATTTTTTTATAAAAATTTTAAAAATGGACGATGTATAGTCCATTAAATTTTGTATATATAGCCAGTCCATTTAATTTTTTGCATGAAAAATAGACGATGTATAGTCTATATAATTGTTTGCATATGAATCGGACGATTTATTGTCGATTAAATTTTTTCATAAAAAATTGAAAAAAAGACGATGTATAGTCCATTAAAATTTTTTCATAAAAAATTTTTTTTCATGAAAAATGGATGATATATAGTTTATTAAATTCTTTGCACGAAAAGAAGTCGACGTATATAGTCCACTTAAGGTTTTACATACGAAATGGACGAATTATGGTCAATTTATTTTTTTATAAAAATTTTAAAAATGGACGATGTATAGTCCATTAAATTTTGTATATATAGCCAGTCCATTTAATTTTTTGCATGAAAAATAGACGATGTATAGTCTATATAATTGTTTGCATATGAATCGGACGATTTATTGTCGATTAAATTTTTTCATAAAAAATTGAAAAAAAGACGATGTATAGTCCATTAACATTTTTTCATAAAAAATTTGTTTTCATGAAAAATGGATGATATATAGTTTATTAAATTCTTTGCACGAAAAGAAGTTGACGTATATAGTCCACTTAAGGTTTTACATACGAAATGGACGAATTATGGTCAATTTATTTTTTTATAAAAATTTTAAAAATGGACGATGTATAGTCCATTAAATTTTGTATATATAGCCAGTCCATTTAATTTTTTGCATGAAAAATAGACGATGTATAGTCTATATATAGTTGTTTGCATATGAATCGGACGATTTATTGTCGATTAAATTTTTTCATAAAAAATTGAAAAAAGACGATGTATAGTTCATTAAAATTTTTTCATAAAAAATTTTTTTTCATGAAAAATGGATGATATATAGTTTATTAAATTCTTTGCACGAAAAGAAGTCGACGTATATAGTCCACTTAAGGTTTTACATACGAAATGGACGAATTATGGTCAATTTATTTTTTTATAAAAATTTTAAAAATGGACGATGTATAGTCCATTAAATTTTGTATATATAGCCAGTCCATTTAATTTTTTGCATGAAAAATAGACGATGTATAGTCTATATAATTGTTTGCATATGAATCGGACGATTTATTGTCGATTAAATTTTTTCATAAAAAATTGAAAAAAAGACGATGTATAGTCCATTAAAATTTTTTCATAAAAAATTTTTTTTCATGAAAAATGGATGATATATAGTTTATTAAATTCTTTGCACGAAAAGAAGTCGACGTATATAGTCCACTTAAGGTTTTACATACGAAATGGACGAATTATGGTCAATTTATTTTTTTATAAAAATTTTAAAAATGGACGATGTATAGTCCATTAAATTTTGTATATATAGCCAGTCCATTTAATTTTTTGCATGAAAAATAGACGATGTATAGTCTATATAATTGTTTGCATATGAATCGGACGATTTATTGTCGATTAAATTTTTTCATAAAAAATTGAAAAAAAGACGATGTATAGTCCATTAACATTTTTTCATAAAAAATTTGTTTTCATGAAAAATGGATGATATATAGTTTATTAAATTCTTTGCACGAAAAGAAGTCGACGTATATAGTCCACTTAAGGTTTTACATACGAAATGGACGAATTATGGTCAATTTATTTTTTTATAAAAATTTTAAAAATGGACGATGTATAGTCCATTAAATTTTGTATATATAGCCAGTCCATTTAATTTTTTGCATGAAAAATAGACGATGTATAGTGTATATAATTGTTTGCATACGAATCGGACGATTTATAGTCGATTAAATTTTTTCATAAAAAATTGAAAAAAAGACGATGTATAGTCCATTAAAATTTTTTCATAAAAAATTTTTTTTCATGAAAAATGGATGATATATAGTTTATTAAATTCTTTGCACGAAAAGAAGTCGACGTATATAGTCCACTTAAGGTTTTACATACGAAATGGACGAATTATGGTCAATTTATTTTTTTATAAAAATTTTAAAAATGGACGATGTATAGTCCATTAAATTTTGTATATATAGCCAGTCCATTTAATTTTTTGCATGAAAAATAGACGATGTATAGTCTATATAATTGTTTGCATATGAATCGGACGATTTATTGTGGATTAAATTTTTTCATAAAAAATTGAAAAAAAGACGATGTATAGTCCATTAAATTTTTTTCATAAAAAAATTTTTTTCATGAAAAATGGATGATATATAGTTTATTAAATTCTTTGCACGAAAAGAAGTCGACGTATATAGTCCACTTAAGGTTTTACATACGAAATGGACGAATTATGGTCAATTTATTTTTTTATAAAAATTTTAAAAATGGACGATGTATAGTCCATTAAATTTTCTATATATAGCCAGTCCATTTAATTTTTTCCATGAAAAATAGACGATGTATAGTCTATATAATTGTTTGCATACGAATCGGACGATTTATAGTCGATTAAATTTTTTCATAAAAAATTGAAAAAAATACGATGTATAGTCCATTAAATTTTTTTCATAAAAAAATTTTTTTCATGAAAAATGGATGATATATAGTTTATTAAATTCTTTGCACGAAAAGAAGTCGACGTATATAGTCCACTTAAGGTTTTACATACGAAATGGACGAATTATGGTCAATTTATTTTTTTATAAAAATTTTAAAAATGGACGATGTATAGTCCATTAAATTTTGTATATATAGCCAGTCCATTTAATTTTTTGCATGAAAAATAGACGATGTATAGTCTATATAATTGTTTGCATATGAATCGGACGATTTATTGTCGATTAAATTTTTTCATAAAAAATTGAAAAAAAGACGATGTATAGTCCATTAAATTTTTTTCATAAAAAAATTTTTTTCATGAAAAATTGATGATATATAGTTTATTAAATTCTTTGCACGAAAAGAAGTCGACGTATATAGTCCACTTAAGGTTTCACATACGAAATGGACGAATTATGGTCAATTTATTTTTTTATAAAAATTGTAAAAATGGACGATGTATAGTCCATTAAATTTTGTATATATAGCCAGTCCATTTAATTTTTTGCATGAAAAATAGACGATGTATAGTCTATATAATTGTTTGCATATGAATCGGACGATTTATTGTCGATTAAATTTATTCATAAAAAATTGAAAAAAAGACGATGTATAGTCCATTAAAATTTTTTCATAAAAAATTTTTTTTCATGAAAAATGGATGATATATAGTTTATTAAATTCTTTGCACGAAAAGAAGTCGACATATATAGTCCACTTACATACAAAATGGACGAATTATAGTCAATTTAATTTTTTATAAAAAATTTTAAAATGGACGATGTATAGTCCATTAAATTTTGTATATATAGCCAGTCCATTTAATTTTTTGCATGAAAAATAGACGATGTATAGTCTATATAATTGTTTGCATATGAATCGGACGATTTATTGTCGATTAAATTTTTTCATAAAAAATTGAAAAAAGACGATGTATAGTCCATTAAATTTTTTTTATAAAAAATTTTTTTTCATGAAAAATGGATGATATATAGTTTATTAAATTCTTTGCACGAAAAGAAGTCGACGTATATAGTCCACTTAAGGTTTTACATACGAAATGGACGAATTATGGTCAATTTATTTTTTTATAAAAATTTAAAAAATGGACGATGTATAGTCCATTAAATTTTGTATATATAGCCAGTCCATTTAATTTTTTGCATGAAAAATAGACGATGTATAGTCTATATAATTGTTTGCATATGAATCGGACGATTTATTGTCGATTAAATTTTTTCATAAAAAATTGAAAAAAAGACGATGTATAGTCCATTAAAATTTTTTCATAAAAAATTTTTTTTCATGAAAAATTTATGATATATAGTTTATTAAATTATTTGCACGAAAAGAAGTCGACGTATATAGTCCACTTAAGGTTTCACATACGAAATGGACGAATTATGGTCAATTTATTTTTTTATAAAAATTTTAAGAATGGACGATGTATAGTCCATTAAATTTTGTATATATAGCCAGTCCATTTAATTTTTTGCATGAAAAATAGACGATGTATAGTCTATATAATTGTTTGCATATGAATCGGACGATTTATTGTCGATTAAATTTTTTCATAAAAAATTGAAAAAAAGACGATGTATAGTCCATTAAAATTTTTTCATAAAAAATTTTTTTTCATGAAAAATGGATGATATATAGTTTATTAAATTCTTTGCACGAAAAGAAGTCGACGTATATAGTCCACTTAAGGTTTTACATACGAAATGGACGAATTATGGTCAATTTATTTTTTTATAAAAATTTTAAAAATGGACGATGTATAGTCCATTAAATTTTGTATATATAGCCAGTCCATTTAATTTTTTGCATGAAAAATAGACGATGTATAGTCTATATAATTGTTTGCATATGAATCGGACGATTTATTGTCGATTAAATTTTTTCATAAAAAATTGAAAAAAAGACGATGTATAGTCCATTAAAATTTTTTCATAAAAAATTTTTTTTCATGAAAAATGGATGATATATAGTTTATTAAATTTTTTGCACGAAAAGAAGTCGACGTATATAGTCCACTTAAGGTTTTACATACGAAATGGACGAATTATGGTCAATTTATTTTTTTATAAAAATTTTAAAAATGGACGATGTATAGTCCATTAAATTTTGTATATATAGCCAGTCCATTTAATTTTTTGCATGAAAAATAGACGATGCATAGTCTATATAATTGTTTGCATATGAATCGGACGATTTATTGTCGATTAAATTTTTTCATAAAAAATTGGAAAAAAGACGATGTATAGTCCATTAAATTTTTTTCATAAAAAAATTTTTTTCATGAAAAATGGATGATATATAGTTTATTAAATTCTTTGCACGAAAAGAAGTCGACGTATATAGTCCACTTAAGGTTTTACATACGAAATGGACGAATTATGGTCAATTTATTTTTTTATAAAAATTTTAAAAATGGACGATGTATAGTCCATTAAATTTTGTATATATAGCCAGTCCATTTAATTTTTTGCATGAAAAATAGACGATGTATAGTCTATATAATTGTTTGCATACGAATCGGACGATTTATAGTCGATTAAATTTTTTCATAAAAAATTGAAAAAAAGACGATGCATACATTAAATTTTTTTCATAAAAAAATTTTTTTCATGAAAAATGGATGATATATAGTTTATTAAATTCTTTGCACGAAAAGAAGTCGACGTATATAGTCCACTTAAGGTTTTACATACGAAATGGACGAATTATGGTCAATTTATTTTTTTATAAAAATTTAAAAAATGGACGATGTATAGTCCATTAAATTTTGTATATATAGCCAGTCCATTTAATTTTTTGCATGAAAAATAGACGATGTATAGTCTATATAATTGTTTGCATATGAATCGGACGATTTATAGTCGATTAAATTTTTTCATAAAAAATTGAAAAAAAGACGATGTATAGTCCATTAAATTTTTTTCATAAAAAAATTTTTTTCATGAAAAATGGATGATATATAGTTTATTAAATTCTTTGCACGAAAAGAAGTCGACGTATATAGTCCACTTAAGGTTTTACATACGAAATGGACGAATTATGGTAAATTTATTTTTTTATAAAAATTTTAAAAATGGACGATGTATAGTCCATTAAATTTTGTATATATAGCCAGTCCATTTAATTTTTTGCATGAAAAATAGACGATGTATAGTCTATATAATTGTTTGCATATGAATCGGACGATTTATTGTCGATTAAATTTTTTCATAAAAAATTGAAAAAAAGACGATGTATAGTCCATTAAATTTTTTTCATAAAAAAATTTTTTTCATGAAAAATGGATGATATATAGTTTATTAAATTCTTTGCACGAAAAGAAGTCGACGTATATAGTCCACCTAAGGTTTTACATACGAAATGGACGAATTATGGTCAATTTATTTTTTTATAAAAATTTAAAAAATGGACGATGTATAGTCCATTAAATTTTGTATATATAGCCAGTCCATTTAATTTTTTGCATGAAAAATAGACGATGTATAGTCTATATAATTGTTTGCATACGAATCGGACGATTTATAGTCGATTAAATTTTTTCATAAAAAATTGAAAAAAAGACGATGTATAGTCCATTAAATTTTTTTCATTAAAAAATTTTTTCATGAAAAATGGATGATATATAGTTTATTAAATTCTTTGCACGAAAAGAAGTCGACGTATATAGTCCACTTAAGGTTTTACATACGAAATGGACGAATTATGGTCAATTTATTTTTTTATAAAAATTTAAAAAATGGACGATGTATAGTCCATTAAATTTTGTATATATAGCCAGTCCATTTAATTTTTTGCATGAAAAATAGACGATGTATAGTCTATATAATTGTTTGCATACGAATCGGACGATTTATAGTCGATTAAATTTTTTCATAAAAAATTGAAAAAAAGACGATGTATAGTCCATTAAATTTTTTTCATAAAAAATTTTTTTTCATGAAAAATGGATGATATATAGTTTATTAAATTCTTTGCACGAAAAGAAGTCGACGTATATAGTCCACTTAAGGTTTTACATACGAAATGGACGAATTATGGTCAATTTATTTTTTTATAAAAATTTTAAAAATGGACGATGTATAGTCCATTAAATTTTGTATATATAGCCAGTCCATTAAATTTTTTTCATAAAAAAATTTTTTTCATGAAAAATGGATGATATATAGTTTATTTAATTCTTTGCACGAAAAGAAGTCGACGTATATAGTCCACTTAAGGTTTTACATACGAAATGGACGAATTATGGTCAATTTATTTTTTTTATAAAAATTTTAAAAATGGACGATGTATAGTGCATTAAATTTTGTATATATAGCCAGTCCATTTAATTTTTTGCATGAAAAATAGACGATGTATAGTCTATATAATTGTTTGCATATGAATCGGACGATTTATTGTCGATTAAATTTTTTCATAAAAAATTGAAAAAAAGACGATGTATATTTATAAAAATTTTAAAAATGGACGATGTATAGTCCATTAAATTTTGTATATATAGCCAGTCCATTTAATTTTTTGCATGAAAAATAGACGATGTATAGTCTATATAATTGTTTGCATATGAATCGGACGATTTATTGTCGATTACATTTTTTCATAAAAAATTGAAAAAAAGACGATGTATAGTCCATTAAAATTTTTTCATAAAAAATTTTTTTTCATGAAAAATGGATGATATATAGTTTATTAAATTCTTTGCACGAAAAGAAGTCGACGTATATAGTCCACTTAAGGTTTTACATACGAAATGGACGAATTATGGTCAATTTATTTTTTTATAAAAATTTTAAAAATGGACGATGTATAGTCCATTAAATTTTGTATATATAGCCAGTCCATTTAATTTTTTGCATGAAAAATAGACGATGTATAGTCTATATAATTGTTTGCATATGAATCGGACGATTTATTGTCGATTAAATTTTTTCATAAAAAATTTAAAAGAAGACAATGTATAGTCCATTAAAATTTTTTCATAAAAAATTTTTTTTCATGAAAAATGGATGATATATAGTTTATTAAATTCTTTGCACGAAAAGAAGTCGACGTATATAGTCCACTTAAGGTTTCACATAGGAAATGGACGAATTATGGTCAATTTATTTTTTTATAAAAATTTTAAAAATGGACGATGTATAGTCCATTAAATGTTGTATATATAGCCAGTCCATTTAATTTTTTGCATGAAAAATAGACGATGTATAGTCTATATAATTGTTTGCATATGAATCGGACGATTTATTGTCGATTAAATTTTTTCATAAAAAATTTAAAAAAAGACGATGTATAGTCCATTAAAATTTTTTCATAAAAAATTTTTTTTCATGAAAAATGGATGATATATAGTTTATTAAATTCTTTGCACGAAAAGAAGTCGACGTATATAGTCCACTTAAGGTTTCACATACGAAATGGACGAATTATGGTCAATTTATTTTTTTATAAAAATTTTAAAAATGGACGATGTATAGTCCATTAAATTTAGTATATATAGCCAGTCCATTTAATTTTTTGCATGAAAAATAGACGATGTATAGTCTATATAATTGTTTGCATATGAATCGGACGATTTATTGTCGATTAAATTTTTTCATAAAAAATTAAAAAAAAGACGATGTATAGTCCATTAAAATTTATTCATAAAAATTTTTTTTTCATGAAAAATGGATGATATATAGTTTATTAAATTCTTTGCACGAAAAGAAGTCGACGTATATAGTCCACTTAAGGTTTTACATACGAAATGGACGAATTATGGTCAATTTATTTTTTTATAAAAATTTTAAAAATGGACGATGTATAGTCCATTAAATTTTGTATATATAGCCAGTCCATTTAATTTTTTGCATGAAAAATAGACGATGTATAGTCTATATAATTGTTTGCATATGAATCGGACGATTTATTGTCGATTAGATTTTTTCATAAAAAATTGAAAAAAATACGATGTATAGTCCATTAAAATTTTTTCATAAAAAATTTTTTTTCATGAAAAATGTATGATATATAGTTTATTAAATTCTTTGCACGAAAAGAAGTCGACGTATATAGTCCACTTAAGGTTTTACATACGAAATGGACGAATTATGGTCAATTTATTTTTTTATAAAAATTTTAAAAATGGACAATGTATAGTCCATTAAATTTTGTATATATAGCCAGTCCATTTAATTTTTTGCATGAAAAATAGACGATGTATAGTCTATATAATTGTTTGCATATGAATCGGACGATTTATTGTCGATTAAATTTTTTCGTAAAAAATTAAAAAAAAGACGATGTATAGTCCATTAAAATTTTTTCATAAAAAATTTTTTTTCATGAAAAATGGATGATATATAGTTTATTAAATTCTTTGCACGAAAAGAAGTCGACGTATATAGTCCACTTAAGGTTTCACATACGAAATGGACGAATTATGGTCAATTTATTTTTTTATAAAAATTTTAAAAATGGACGATGTATAGTCCATTAAATTTTGTATATATAGCCAGTCCATTTAATTTTTTGCATGAAAAATAGACGATGTATAGTCTATATAATTGTTTGCATATGAATCGGACGATTTATTGTCGATTAAATTTTTTCATAAAAAATTTAAAAAAAGACGATGTATAGTCCATTAAAATTTTTTCATAAAAAATTTTTTTTCATGAAAAATGGATGATATATAGTTTATTAAATTCTTTGCACGAAAAGAAGTCGACGTATATAGTCCACTTAAGGTTTTACATACGAAATGGACGAATTATGGTCAATTTATTTTTTTATAAAAATTTTAAAAATGGACGATGTATAGTCCATTAAATTTTGTATATATAGCCAGTCCATTTAATTTTTTGCATGAAAAATAGACGATCTATAGTCTATATAATTGTTTGCATATGAATCGGACGATTTATTGTCGATTAAATTTTTTCATAAAAAATTGAAAAAAAGACGATGTATAGTCCATTAAATTTTTTTCATAAAAAAATTTTTTTCATGAAAAATGGATGATATATAGTTTATTAAATTCTTTGCACGAAAAGAAGTCGACGTATATAGTCCACTTAAGGTTTTACATACGAAATGGACGAATTATGGTCAATTTATTTTTTTATAAAAATTTTAAAAATGGACAATGTATAGTCCATTAAATTTTGTATATATAGCCAGTCCATTTAATTTTTTGCATGAAAAATAGACGATGTATAGTCTATTTAATTGTTTGCATATGAATCGGACGATTTATTGTCGATTAAATTTTTTCATAAAAAATTGAAAAAAAGACGATGTATAATAGTCCATTAAATTTTTTTCATAAAAAAATTTTTTTCATGAAAAATGGATGATATATAGTTTATTAAATTCTTTGCACGAAAAGAAGTCGACGTATATAGTCCACTTAAGGTTTTACATACGAAATGGACGAATTATGGTCAATTTATTTTTTTATAAAAA
This sequence comes from Tachina lurida, assembly GCA_944452675.1. Lineage (NCBI taxonomy): Eukaryota > Metazoa > Arthropoda > Insecta > Diptera > Tachinidae > Tachina > Tachina lurida. The sequence continues at coordinate 93,467,588 of OX101755.1, forward strand.
TTTTAAAAATGGACGATGTATAGTCCATTAAATTTTGTATATATAGCCAGTCCATTTAATTTTTTGCATGAAAAATAGACGATGTATAGTCTATATAATTGTTTGCATATGAATCGGACGATTTATTGTCGATTAGATTTTTTCATAAAAAATTGAAAAAAATACGATGTATAGTCCATTAAAATTTTTTCATAAAAAATTTTTTTTCATGAAAAATGGATGATATATAGTTTATTAAATTCTTTGCACGAAAAGAAGTCGACGTATATAGTCCACTTAAGGTTTTACATACGAAATGGACGAATTATGGTCAATTTATTTTTTTATAAAAATTTTAAAAATGGACAATGTATAGTCCATTAAATTTTGTATATATAGCCAGTCCATTTAATTTTTTGCATGAAAAATAGACGATGTATAGTCTATATAATTGTTTGCATATGAATCGGACGATTTATTGTCGATTAAATTTTTTCATAAAAAATTTAAAAAAAGACGATGTATAGTCCATTAAAATTTTTTCATAAAAAATTTTTTTTCATGAAAAATGGATGATATATAGTTTATTAAATTCTTTGCACGAAAAGAAGTCGACGTATATAGTCCACTTAAGGTTTCACATACGAAATGGACGAATTATGGTCAATTTATTTTTTTATAAAAATTTTAAAAATGGACGATGTATAGTCCATTAAATTTTGTATATATAGCCAGTCCATTTAATTTTTTGCATGAAAAATAGACGATGTATAGTCTATTTAATTGTTTGCATATGAATCGGACGATTTATTGTCGATTAAATTTTTTCATAAAAAATTGAAAAAAAGACGATGTATAATAGTCCATTAAATTTTTTTCATAAAAAAATTTTTTTCATGAAAAATGGATGATATATAGTTTATTAAATTCTTTGCACGAAAAGAAGTCGACGTATATAGTCCACTTAAGGTTTTACATACGAAATGGACGAATTATGGTCAATTTATTTTTTTATAAAAATTTTAAAAATGGACGATGTATAGTCCATTAAATTTTGTATATATAGCCAGTCCATTTAATTTTTTGCATATGAATCGGACGATTTATTGTCGATTAAATTTTTTCATAAAAAATTGAAAAAAAGACGATGTATAGTCCATTAAATTTTTTTCATAAAAAATTTTTTTTCATGAAAAATGGATGATATATAGTTTATTAAATTCTTTGCACGAAAAGAAGTCGACGTATATAGTCCACTTAAGGTTTTACATACGAAATGGACGTATTATGGTCAATTTATTTTTTTATAAAAATTTTAAAAATGGACGATGTATAGTCCATTAAATTTTGTATATATAGCCAGTCCATTTAATTTTTTGCATGAAAAATAGACGATGTATAGTCTATATAATTGTTTGCATACGAATCGGACGATTTATAGTCGATTAAATTTTTTCATAAAAAATTGAAAAAAAGACGATGTATAGTCCATTAAAATTTTTTCATAAAAAATTTTTTTTCATGAAAAATGGATGATATATAGTTTATTAAATTCTTTGCACGAAAAGAAGTCGACGTATATAGTCCACTTAAGGTTTTACATACGAAATGGACGTATTATGGTCAATTTATTTTTTTATAAAAATTTTAAAAATGGACGATGTATAGTCCATTAAAGTTTGTATATATAGCCAGTCCATTTAATTTTTTGCATGAAAAATAGACGATGTATAGTCTATATAATTGTTTGCATATGAATCGGACGATTTATTGTCGATTAAATTTTTTCATAAAAAATTGAAAAAAAGACGATGTATAGTCCATTAAATTTTTTTCATAAAAAATTTTTTTTCATGAAAAATTGATGATATATAGTTTATTAAATTCCTTGCACGAAAAGAAGTCGACGTATATAGTCCACTTAAGGTTTTACATACGAAATGGACGAATTATGGTCAATTTATTTTTTTATAAAAATTTTAAAAATGGACGATGTATAGTCCATTAAATTTTGTATATATAGCCAGTCCATTTAATTTTTTGCATGAAAAATAGACGATGTATAGTGTATATAATTGTTTGCATACGAATCGGACGATTTATAGTCGATTAAATTTTTTCATAAAAAATTGAAAAAAAGACGATGTATAGTCCATTAAAATTTTTTCATAAAAAATTTTTTTTCATGAAAAATGGATGATATATAGTTTATTAAATTCTTTGCACGAAAAGAAGTCGACGTATATAGTCCACTTAAGGTTTTACATACGAAATGGACGAATTATGGTCAATTTATTTTTTTATAAAAATTTTAAAAATGGACGATGTATAGTCCATTAAATTTTGTATATATAGCCAGTCCATTTAATTTTTTGCATGAAAAATAGACGATGTATAGTCTATATAATTGTTTGCATATGAATCGGACGATTTATTGTGGATTAAATTTTTTCATAAAAAAATGAAAAAAAGACGATGTATATATAGTCCATTAAATTTTTTTCATAAAAAAATTTTTTTCATGAAAAATGGATGATATATAGTTTATTAAATTCTTTGCACGAAAAGAAGTCGACGTATATAGTCCACTTAAGGTTTTACATACGAAATGGACGAATTATGGTCAATTTATTTTTTTATAAAAATTTTAAAAATGGACGATGTATAGTCCATTAAATTTTCTATATATAGCCAGTCCATTTAATTTTTTGCATGAAAAATAGACGATGTATAGTCTATATAATTGTTTGCATACGAATCGGACGATTTATAGTCGATTAAATTTTTTCATAAAAAATTGAAAAAAATACGATGTATAGTCCATTAAATTTTTTTCATAAAAAAATTTTTTTCATGAAAAATGGATGATATATAGTTTATTAAATTCTTTGCACGAAAAGAAGTCGACGTATATAGTCCACTTAAGGTTTTACATACGAAATGGACGAATTATGGTCAATTTATTTTTTTATAAAAATTTTAAAAATGGACGATGTATAGTCCATTAAATTTTGTATATATAGCCAGTCCATTTAATTTTTTGCATGAAAAATAGACGATGTATAGTATATATAATTGTTTGCATACGAATCGGACGATTTATAGTCGATTAAATTTTTTCATAAAAAATTGAAAAAAAGACGATGTATAGTCCATTAAATTTTTTTCATAAAAAAATTTTTTTCATGAAAAATGGATGATATATAGTTTATTAAATTCTTTGCACGAAAAGAAGTCGACGTATATAGTCCACTTAAGGTTTTACATACGAAATGGACGAATTATGGTCAATTTATTTTTTTATAAAAATTTTAAAAATGGACGATGTATAGTCCATTAAATTTTGTATATATAGCCAGTCCATTTAATTTTTTGCATGAAAAATAGACGATGTATAGTCTATATAATTGTTTGCATATGAATCGGACGATTTATTGTCGATTAAATTTTTTCATAAAAAATTGAAAAAAAGACGATGTATAGTCCATTAAAATTTTTTCATAAAAAATTTTTTTTCATGAAAAATGGATGATATATAGTTTATTAAATTCTTTGCACGAAAAGAAGTCGACGTATATAGTCCACTTAAGGTTTTACATACGAAATGGACGAATTATGGTCAATTTATTTTTTTATAAAAATTTTAAAAATGGACAATGTATAGTCCATTAAATTTTGTATATATAGCCAGTCCATTTAATTTTTTGCATGAAAAATAGACGATGTATAGTCTATATAATTGTTTGCATACGAATCGGACGATTTATAGTCGATTAAATTTTTTCATAAAAAATTTAAAAAAAGACGATGTATAGTCCATAAAATCTTTTTCATAAAAAAATTTTTTTCATGAAAAATGGATGATATATAGTTTATTAAATTCTTTGCACGAAAAGAAGTCGACGTATATAGTCCACTTAAGGTTTTACATACGAAATGGACGAATTATGGTCAATTTATTTTTTTATAAAAATTTTAAAAATGGACGATGTATAGTCCATTAAATTTTGTATATATAGCCAGTCCATTTAATTTTTTGCATGAAAAATAGACGATGTATAGTCTATATAATTGTTTGCATACGAATCGGACGATTTATAGTCGATTAAATTTTTTCATAAAAAATTGAAAAAAAGACGATGTATAGTCCATAAAATTTTTTTCATAAAAAAATTTTTTTCATGAAAAATGGATGATATATAGTTTATTAAATTCTTTGCACGAAAAGAAGTCGACGTATGTAGTCCACTTAAGGTTTTACATACGAAATGGACGAATTATGGTCAATTTATTTTTTTATAAAAATTTTAAAAATGGACGATGTATAGTCCATTAAATTTTGTATATATAGCCAGTCCATTTAATTTTTTGCATGAAAAATAGACGATGTAAGTCTATATAATTGTTTGCATACGAATCGGACGATTTATAGTCGATTAAATTTTTTCATAAAAAATTGAAAAAAAGACGATGTATAGTCCATAAAATTTTTTTCATAAAAAAATTTTTTTCATGAAAAATGGATGATATATAGTTTATTAAATTCTTTGCACGAAAAGAAGTCGACGTATATAGTCCACTTAAGGTTTTACATACGAAATGGACGAATTATGGTCAATTTATTTTTTTATAAAAATTTTAAAAATGGACGATGTATAGTCCATTAAATTTTGTATATATAGCCAGTCCATTTAATTTTTTGCATGAAAAATAGACGATGTATAGTCTATATAATTGTTTGCATATGAATCGGACGATTTATTGTCGATTAAATTTTTTCATAAAAAATTGAAAAAAAGACGATGTATAGTCCATTAAAATTTTTTCATAAAAAATTTTTTTTCATGAAAAATGGATGATATATAGTTTATTAAATTCTTTGCACGAAAAGAAGTCGACGTATATAGTCCACTTAAAGTTTTACATACGAAATGGACGAATTATGGTCAATTTATTTTTTTTTTGAAAAATTTTAAAAATGGACGATGTATAGGCCATTAAATTTTGTATATATAGCCAGTCCATTTAATTTTTTGCATGAAAAATAGACGATGTATAGTCTATATAATTGTTTGCATACGAATCGGACGATTTATAGTCGATTAAATTTTTTCATAAAAAATTAAAAAAAAGACGATGTATAGTCCATAAAATTTTTTTCATAAAAAAATTTTTTTCATGAAAAATGGATGATATATAGTTTATTAAATTCTTTGCACGAAAAGAAGTCGACGTATATAGTCCACTTAAAGTTTTACATACGAAATGGACGAATTATGGTCAATTTATTTTTTTATAAAAATTTTAAAAATGGACGATGTATAGTCCATTAAATTTTGTATATATAGCCAGTCCATTTAATTTTTTGCATGAAAAATAGACGATGTATAGTCTATATAATTGTTTGCATACGAATCGGACGATTTATAGTCGATTAAATTTTTTCATAAAAAATTAAAAAAAAGACGATGTATAGTCCATAAAATTTTTTTCATAAAAAAATTTTTTTCATGAAAAATGGATGATATATAGTTTATTAAATTCTTTGCACGAAAAGAAGTCGACGTATATAGTCCACTTAAGGTTTTACATACGAAATGGACGAATTATGGTCAATTTATTTTTTTATAAAAATTTTAAAAATGGACGATGTATAGTCCATTAAATTTTGTATATATAGCCAGTCCATTTAATTTTTTGCATGAAAAATAGACGATGTATAGTCTATATAATTGTTTGCATACGAATCGGACGATTTATAGTCGATTAAATTTTTTCATAAAAAATTGAAAAAAAGACGATGTATAGTCCATAAAATTTTTTTCATAAAAAAATTTTTTTCATGAAAAATGGATGATATATAGTTTATTAAATTCTTTGCACGAAAAGAAGTCGACGTATATAGTCCACTTAAGGTTTTACATACGAAATGGACGAATTATGGTCAATTTATTTTTTTATAAAAATTTTAAAAATGGACGATGTATAGTCCATTAAATTTTGTATATATAGCCAGTCCATTTAATTTTTTGCATGAAAAATAGACGATGTATAGTCTATATAATTGTTTGCATATGAATCGGACGATTTATTGTCGATTAAATTTTTTCATAAAAAATTGAAAAAAAGACGATGTATAGTCCATTAAAATTTTTTCATAAAAAATTTTTTTCATGAAAAATGGATGATATATAGTTTATTAAATTCTTTGCACGAAAAGAAGTCGACGTATATAGTCCACTTAAAGTTTTACATACGAAATGGACGAATTATGGTCAATTTATTTTTTTATAAAAATTTTAAAAATGGACGATGTATAGTCCATTAAATGTTGTATATATAGCCAGTCCATTTAATTTTTTGCATGAAAAATAGACGATGTATAGTCTATATAATTGTTTGCATACGAATCGGACGATTTATAGTCGATTAAATTTTTTCATAAAAAATTGAAAAAAAGACGATGTATAGTCCATAAAATTTTTTTCATAAAAAAATTTTTTTCATGAAAAATGGATGATATATAGTTTATTAAATTCTTTGCACGAAAAGAAGTCGACGTATATAGTCCACTTAAGGTTTTACATACGAAATGGACGAATTATGGTCAATTTATTTTTTTATAAAAATTTTAAAAATGGACGATGTATAGTCCATTAAATTTTGTATATATAGCCAGTCCATTTAATTTTTTGCATGAAAAATAGACGATGTATAGTCTATATAATTGTTTGCATACGAATCGGACGATTTATAGTCGATTAAATTTTTTCATAAAAAATTGAAAAAAAGACGATGTATAGTCCATAAAATTTTTTTCATAAAAAAATTTTTTTCATGAAAAATGGATGATATATAGTTTATTAAATTCTTTGCACGAAAAGAAGTCGACGTATATAGTCCACTTAAGATTTTACATACGAAATGGACGAATTATGGTCAATTTATTTTTTTATAAAAATTTTAAAAATGGACGATGTATAGTCCATTAAATTTTGTATATATAGCCAGTCCATTTAATTTTTTGCATGAAAAATAGACGATGTGTAGTCCTTATAATTGTTTGCATATGAATCGGACGATTTATTGTCGATTAAATTTTTTCATACAAAATTGAAAAAAAGACGATGTATAGTCCATTAAATTTTTTTCATAAAAAAATTTTTTTCATGAAAAATGGATGATATATAGTTTATTAAATTCTTTGCACGAAAAGAAGTCGACGTATATAGTCCACTTAAGGTTTTACATACGAAATGGACGAATTATGGTCAATTTATTTTTTTATAAAAATTTTAAAAATGGACGATGTATAGTCCATTAAATTTTGTATATATAGCCAGTCCATTTAATTTTTTGCATGAAAAATAGACGATGTATAGTCTATATAATTGTTTGCATATGAATCGGACGATTTATTGTCGATTAAATTTTTTCATAAAAAATTGAAAAAAAGACGATGTATATATAGTCCATTAAAATTTTTTCATAAAAAATTTTTTTTCATGAAAAATGGATGATATATAGTTTATTAAATTCTTTGCACGAAAAGAAGTCGACGTATATAGTCCACTTAAGGTTTTACATACGAAATGGACGAATTATGGTCAATTTATTTTTTTATAAAAATTTTAAAAATGGACGATGTATAGTCCATTAAATTTTGTATATATAGCCAGTCCATTTAATTTTTTGCATGAAAAATAGACGATGTATAGTCCATTAAATTTTGTATATATAGCCAGTCCATTTAATTTTTTGCATGAAAAATAGACGATGTATAGTCTATATAATTGTTTGCATACGAATCGGACGATTTATAGTCGATTAAATTTTTTCATAAAAAATTAAAAAAAAGACGATGTATAGTCCATAAAATTTTTTTCATAAAAAAATTTTTTTCATGAAAAATGGATGTGATATATAGTTTATTAAATTCTTTGCACGAAAAGAAGTCGACGTATATAGTCCACTTAAAGTTTTACATACGAAATGGACGAATTATGGTCAATTTATTTTTTTATAAAAATTTTAAAAATGGACGATGTATAGTCCATTAAATTTTGTATATATAGCCAGTCCATTTAATTTTTTGCATGAAAAATAGACGATGTATAGTCTATATAATTGTTTGCATACGAATCGGACGATTTATAGTCGATTAAATTTTTTCATAAAAAATTAAAAAAAAGACGATGTATAGTCCATAAAATTTTTTTCATAAAAAAATTTTTTTCATGAAAAATGGATGTGATATATAGTTTATTAAATTCTTTGCACGAAAAGAAGTCGACGTATATAGTCCACTTAAAGTTTTACATACGAAATGGACGAATTATGGTCAATTTATTTTTTTATAAAAATTTTAAAAATGGACGATGTATAGTCCATTAAATTTTGTATATATAGCCAGTCCATTTAATTTTTTGCATGAAAAATAGACGATGTATAGTCTATATAATTGTTTGCATACGAATCGGACGATTTATAGTCGATTAAATTTTTTCATAAAAAATTAAAAAAAAGACGATGTATAGTCCATAAAATTTTTTTCATAAAAAAATTTTTTTCATGAAAAATGGATGATATATAGTTTATTAAATTCTTTGCACGAAAAGAAGTCGACGTATATAGTCCACTTAAGGTTTTACATACGAAATGGACGAATTATGGTCAATTTATTTTTTTATAAAAATTTTAAAAATGGACGATGTATAGTCCATTAAATTTTGTATATATAGCCAGTCCATTTAATTTTTTGCATGAAAAATAGACGATGTATAGTCTATATAATTGTTTGCATACGAATCGGACGATTTATAGTCGATTAAATTTTTTCATAAAAAATTGAAAAAAAGACGATGTATAGTCCATAAAATTTTTTTCATAAAAAAATTTTTTTCATGAAAAATGGATGATATATAGTTTATTAAATTCTTTGCACGAAAAGAAGTCGACGTATATAGTCCACTTAAGGTTTTACATACGAAATGGACGAATTATGGTCAATTTATTTTTTTATAAAAATTTTAAAAATGGACGATGTATAGTCCATTAAATTTTGTATATATAGCCAGTCCATTTAATTTTTTGCATGAAAAATAGACGATGTATAGTCTATATAATTGTTTGCATATGAATCGGACGATTTATTGTCGATTAAATTTTTTCATAAAAAATTGAAAAAAAGACGATGTATAGTCCATTAAAATTTTTTCATAAAAAATTTTTTTCATGAAAAATGGATGATATATAGTTTATTAAATTCTTTGCACGAAAAGAAGTCGACGTATATAGTCCACTTAAAGTTTTACATACGAAATGGACGAATTATGGTCAATTTATTTTTTTATAAAAATTTTAAAAATGGACGATGTATAGTCCATTAAATGTTGTATATATAGCCAGTCCATTTAATTTTTTGCATGAAAAATAGACGATGTATAGTCTATATAATTGTTTGCATACGAATCGGACGATTTATAGTCGATTAAATTTTTTCATAAAAAATTGAAAAAAAGACGATGTATAGTCCATAAAATTTTTTTCATAAAAAAATTTTTTTCATGAAAAATGGATGATATATAGTTTATTAAATTCTTTGCACGAAAAGAAGTCGACGTATATAGTCCACTTAAGGTTTTACATACGAAATGGACGAATTATGGTCAATTCATGAAAAATGGATGATATATAGTTTATTAAATTCTTTGCACGAAAAGAAGTCGACGTATATAGTCCACTTAAGGTTTTACATACGAAATGGACGAATTATGGTCAATTTATTTTTTTATAAAAATTTTAAAAATGGACGATGTATAGTCCATTAAATTTTGTATATATAGCCAGTCCATTTAATTTTTTGCATGAAAAATAGACGATGTATAGTCTATATAATTGTTTGCATATGAATCGGACGATTTATTGTCGATTAAATTTTTTCATAAAAAATTGAAAAAAAGACGATGTATATATAGTCCATTAAAATTTTTTCATAAAAAAATTTTTTTCATGAAAAATGGATGATATATAGTTTATTAAATTCTTTGCACGAAAAGAAGTCGACGTATATAGTCCACTTAAGGTTTTACATACGAAATGGACGAATTATGGTCAATTTATTTTTTTATAAAAATTTTAAAAATGGACGATGTATAGTCCATTAAATTTTGTATATATAGCCAGTCCATTTAATTTTTTGCATGAAAAATAGACGATGTATAGTCTATATAATTGTTTGCATATGAATCGGACGATTTATTGTCGATTAAATTTTTTCATAAAAAATTGAAAAAAAGACGATGTATAGTCCATTAAATTTTTTTCATAAAAAAATTTTTTTCATGAAAAATGGATGATATATAGTTTATTAAATTCTTTGCACGAAAAGAAGTCGACGTATATAGTCCACTTAAGGTTTTACATACGAAATGGACGAATTATGGTCAATTTATTTTTTTATAAAAATTTTAAAAATGGACGATGTATAGTCCATTAAATTTTGTATATATAGCCAGTCCATTTAATTTTTTGCATGAAAAATAGACGATGTATAGTCTATATAATTGTTTGCATATGAATCGGACGATTTATTGTCGATTAAATTTTTTCATAAAAAATTGAAAAAAAGACGATGTATAGTCCATTAAATTTTTTTCATAAAAAAATTTTTTTCATGAAAAATGGATGATATATAGTTTATTAAATTCTTTGCACGAAAAGAAGTCGACGTATATAGTCCACTTAAGGTTTTACATACGAAATGGACGAATTATGGTCAATTTATTTTTTTATAAAAATTTTAAAAATGGACGATGTATAGTCCATTAAATTTTGTATATATAGCCAGTCCATTTAATTTTTTGCATGAAAAAGAGACGATGTATAGTCTATATAATTGTTTGCATATGAATCGGACGATTTATTGTCGATTAAATTTTTTCATAAAAAATTGAAAAAAAGACGATGTATAGTCCATTAAAATTTTTTCATAAAAAAATTTTTTTCATGAAAAATGGATGATATATAGTTTATTAAATTCTTTGCACGAAAAGAAGTCGACGTATATAGTCCACTTAAGGTTTTACATACGAAATGGACGAATTATGGTCAATTTATTTTTTTATAAAAATTTTAAAAATGGACGATGTATAGTCCATTAAATTTTGTATATATAGCCAGTCCATTTAATTTTTTGCATGAAAAATAGACGATGTATAGTCTATATAATTGTTTGCATATGAATCGGACGATTTATTGTCGATTAAATTTTTTCATAAAAAATTGAAAAAAAGACGATGTATAGTCCATTAAATTTTTTTCATAAAAAAATTTTTTTCATGAAAAATGGATGATATATAGTTTATTAAATTCTTTGCACGAAAAGAAGTCGACGTATATAGTCCACTTAAGGTTTTACATACGAAATGGACGAATTATGGTCAATTTATTTTTTATAAAAATTTTAAAAATGGACGATGTATAGTCCATTAAATTTTTTATATATAGCCAGTCCATTTAATTTTTTGCATGAAAAATAGACGATGTATAGTCTATATAATTGTTTGCATATGAATCGGACGATTTATTGTCGATTAAATTTTTTCATAAAAAATTGAAAAAAAGACGATGTATATATAGTCCATTAAAATTTTTTCATAAAAAAATTTTTTTCATGAAAAATGGATGATATATAGTTTATTAAATTCTTTGCACGAAAAGAAGTCAACGTATATAGTCCACTTAAGGTTTTACATACGAAATGGACGAATTATGGTCAATTTATTTTTTTATAAAAATTTTAAAAATGGACGATGTATAGTCCATTAAATTTTGTATATATAGCCAGTCCATTTAATTTTTTGCATGAAAAATAGACGATGTATAGTCTATATAATTGTTTGCATATGAATCGGACGATTTATTGTCGATTAAATTTTTTCATAAAAAATTGAAAAAAAGACGATATATAGTCCATTAAATTTTTTTCATAAAAAAATTTTTTTCATGAAAAATGGATGATATATAGTTTATTAAATTCTTTGCACGAAAAGAAGTCGACGTATATAGTCCACTTAAGGTTTTACATACGAAATGGACGAATTATGGTCAATTTATTTTTTATAAAAATTTTAAAAATGGACGATGTATAGTCCATTAAATTTTGTATATATAGCCAGTCCATTTAATTTTTTGCATGAAAAATAGACGATGTATAGTCTATATAATTGTTTGCATATGAATCGGACGATTTATTGTCGATTAAATTTTTTCATAAAAAATTGAAAAAAAGACGATGTATAGTCCATTAAAATTTTTTCATAAAAAAATTTTTTTCATGAAAAATGGATGATATATAGTTTATTAAATTCTTTGCACGAAAAGAAGTCAACGTATATAGTCCACTTAAGGTTTTACATACGAAATGGACGAATTATGGTCAATTTATTTTTTTATAAAAATTTTAAAAATGGACGATGTATAGTCCATTAAATTTTGTATATATAGCCAGTCCATTTAATTTTTTGCATGAAAAATAGACGATGTATAGTCTATATAATTGTTTGCATATGAATCGGACGATTTATTGTCGATTAAATTTTTTCATAAAAAATTGAAAAAAAGACGATGTATAGTCCATTAAATTTTTTTCATAAAAAAATTTTTTTCATGAAAAATGGATGATATATAGTTTATTAAATTCTTTGCACGAAAAGAAGTCGACGTATATAGTCCACTTAAGGTTTTACATACGAAATGGACGAATTATGGTCAATTTATTTTTTATAAAAATTTTAAAAATGGACGATGTATAGTCCATTAAATTTTTTATATATAGCCAGTCCATTTAATTTTTTGCATGAAAAATAGACGATGTATAGTCTATATAATTGTTTGCATATGAATCGGACGATTTATTGTCGATTAAATTTTTTCATAAAAAATTGAAAAAAAGACGATGTATAGTCCATTAAAATTTTTTCATAAAAAAATTTTTTTCATGAAAAATGGATGATATATAGTTTATTAAATTCTTTGCACGAAAAGAAGTCAACGTATATAGTCCACTTAAGGTTTTACATACGAAATGGACGAATTATGGTCAATTTATTTTTTTATAAAAATTTTAAAAATGGACGATGTATAGTCCATTAAATTTTGTATATATAGCCAGTCCATTTAATTTTTTGCATGAAAAATAGACGATGTATAGTCTATATAATTGTTTGCATATGAATCGGACGATTTATTGTCGATTAAATTTTTTCATAAAAAATTGAAAAAAAGACGATGTATAGTCCATTAAATTTTTTTCATAAAAAAATTTTTTTCATGAAAAATGGATGATATATAGTTTATTAAATTCTTTGCACGAAAAGAAGTCGACGTATATAGTCCACTTAAGGTTTTACATACGAAATGGACGAATTATGGTCAATTTATTTTTTTATAAAAATTTTAAAAATGGACGATGTATAGTCCATTAAATTTTGTATATATAGCCAGTCCATTTAATTTTTTGCATGAAAAATAGACGATGTATAGTCTATATAATTGTTTGCATATGAATCGGACGATTTATTGTCGATTAAATTTTTTCATAAAAAATTGAAAAAAAGACGATGTATAGTCCATAAAATTTTTTTCATAAAAAAATTTTTTTCATGAAAAATGGATGATATATAGTTTATTAAATTCTTTGCACGAAAAGAAGTCGACGTATATAGTCCACTTAAGGTTTTACATACGAAATGGACGAATTATGGTCAATTTATTTTTTTATAAAAATTTTAAAAATGGACGATGTATAGTCCATTAAATTTTGTATATATAGCCAGTCCATTTAATTTTTTGTATGAAAAATAGACGATGTATAGTCTATATAATTGTTTGCATATGAATCGGACGATTTATTGTCGATTAAATTTTTTCATAAAAAATTGAAAAAAAGACGATGTATAGTCCATTAAAATTTTTTCATAAAAAATTTTTTTTCATGAAAAATGGATGATATATAGTTTATTAAATTCTTTGCACGAAAAGAAGTCGACGTATATAGTCCACTTAAGGTTTCACATACGAAATGGACGAATTATGGTCAATTTATTTTTTTATAAAAATTTTAAAAATGGACGATGTATAGTCCATTAAATTTTGTATATATAGCCAGTCCATTTAATTTTTTGCATGAAAAATAGACGATGTATAGTCTATATAATTGTTTGCATATGAATCGGACGATTTATTGTCGATTAAATTTTTTCATAAAAAATTGAAAAAAAGACGATGTATAGTCTATATAATTGTTTGCATATGAATCGGACGATTTATTGTCGATTAAATTTTTTCATAAAAAATTGAAAAAAAGACGAAGAAGTCCATTAAAATGTTTTCATAAAAATTTTTTTTCATGAAAAATGGATGATATATAGTTTATTAAATTCTTTGCACGAAAAGAAGTCGACGTATGTAGTCCACTTAAGGTTTTACATACGAAATGGACGAATTATGGTCAATTTATTTTTTTATAAAAATTTTAAAAATGGACGATGTATAGTCCATTAAATTTTGTATATATAGCCAGTCCATTTAATTTTTTGCATGAAAAATAGACGATGTATAGTCTATATAATTGTTTGCATATGAATCGGACGATTTATTGTCGATTAAATTTTTTCATAAAAAATTGAAAAAAAGACGATGTATACCATTAAAATTTTTTCATAAAAAAATTTTTTTCATGAAAAATGGATGATATATAGTTTATTAAATTCTTTGCACGAAAAGAAGTCGACGTATATAGTCCACTTAAGGTTTTACATACGAAATGGACGAATTATGGTCAATTTATTTTTTTATAAAAATTTAAAAAATGGACGATGTATAGTCCATTAAATTTTGTATATATAGCCAGTCCATTTAATTTTTTGCATGAAAAATAGACGATGTATAGTCTATATAATTGTTTGCATATGAATCGGACGATTTATTGTCGATTAAATTTTTTCATAAAAAATTGAAAAAAAGACGATGTATAGTCCATTAAATTTTTTTCATAAAAAAATTTTTTTCATGAAAAATGGATTATATATAGTTTATTAAATTCTTTGCACGAAAAGAAGTCGACGTATATAGTCCACTTAAGGTTTTACATACGAAATGGACGAATTATGGTCAATTTATTTTTTTATAAAAATTTTAAAAATGGACGATGTATAGTCCATTAAATTTTGTATATATAGCCAGTCCATTTAATTTTTTGCATGAAAAATAGACGATGTATAGTCTATATAATTGTTTGCATATGAATCGGACGATTTATTGTCGATTAAATTTTTTCATAAAAAATTGAAAAAAAGACGATGTATAGTCCATTAAATTTTTTTCATAAAAAAATTTTTTTCATGAAAAATGGATGATATATAGTTTATTAAATTCTTTGCACGAAAAGAAGTCGACGTATATAGTCCACTTAAGGTTTTACATACGAAATGGACGAATTATGGTCAATTTATTTTTTTATAAAAATTTTAAAAATGGACGATGTATAGTCCATTAAATTTTGTATATATAGCCAGTCCATTTAATTTTTTGCATGAAAAATAGACGATGTATAGTCTATATAATTGTTTGCATATGAATCGGACGATTTATTGTCGATTAAATTTTTTCATAAAAAATTGAAAAAAAGACGATGTATAGTCCATTAAAATTTTTTCATAAAAAATTTTTTTTCATGAAAAATGGATGATATATAGTTTATTAAATTCTTTGCACGAAAAGAAGTCGACGTATATAGTCCACTTAAGGTTTCACATACGAAATGGATGAATTATGGTCAATTTATTTTTTTATAAAAATTTTAAAAATGGACGATGTATAGTCCATTAAATTTTGTATATATAGACAGTCCATTTAATTTTTTTCATGAAAAATAGACGATGTATAGTCTATATAATTGTTTGCATATGAATCGGACGATTTATTGTCGATTAAATTTTTTCATAAAAAATTTAAAAAAAGATGATGTATAGTCCATTAAAATATTTTCATAAAAAATTTTTTTTTAATGAAAAATGGATGATATATAGTTTATTAAATTCTTTGCACGAAAAGAAGTCGACGTATATAGTCCACATAAGGTTTTACATACGAAATAGACGAATTATGGTCAATTTATTTTTTTATAAAAATTTTAAAAATGGACGATGTATAGTCCATTAAATTTTGTATATATAGCCAGTCCATTTAATTTTTTTCATGAAAAATAGACGATGTATAGTCTATATAATTGTTTGCATATGAATCGGACGATTTATTGTCGATTAAATTTTTTCATAAAAAATTTAAAAAAAGATGATGTATAGTCCATTAAAATTTTTTCATAAAAATTTTTTTTTTCATGAAAAATGGATGATATATAGTTTATTAAATTCTTTGCACGAAAAGAAGTCGACGTATATAGTCCACTTAAGGTTTTACATACGAAATGGACGAATTATGGTCAATTTATTTTTTTATAAAAATTTTAAAAATGGACGATGTATAGTCCATTAAATTTTGTATATATAGCCAGTCCATTTAATTTTTTGCATGAAAAATAGACGATGTATAGTCTATATAATTGTTTGCATACGAATCGGACGATTTATAGTCGATTAAATTTTTTCATAAAAAATTGAAAAAAAGACGATGTATAATAGTCCATTAAATTTTTTTCATAAAAAAATTTTTTTCATGAAAAATGGATGATATATAGTTTATTAAATTCTTTGCACGAAAAGAAGTCGACGTATATAGTCCACTTAAGGTTTTACATACGAAATGGACGAATTATGGTCAATTTATTTTTTTATAAAAATTTTAAAAATGGACGATGTATAGTCCATTAAATTTTGTATATATAGCCAGTCCATTTAATTTTTTGCATGAAAAATAGACGATGTATAGTCTATATAATTGTTTGCATATGAATCGGACGATTTATTGTCGATTAAATTTTTTCATAAAAAATTGAAAAAAAGACGATGTATAGTCCATTAAAATTTTTTCATAAAAAATTTTTTTTCATGAAAAATGGATGATATATAGTTTATTAAATTCTTTGCACGAAAAGAAGTCGACGTATATAGTCCACTTAAGGTTTCACATACGAAATGGACGAATTATGGTCAATTTATTTTTTTATAAAAATTTTAAAAATGGACGATGTATAGTCCATTAAATTTTGTATATATAGCGAGTCCATTTAATTTTTTGCATGAAAAATAGACGATGTATAGTCTATATAATTGTTTGTATATGAATCAAACGATTTATTGTCGATTAAATTTTTTCATAAATACTTGAAAAAAAGACGATGGTCCATTAAAATTTTTTCATAAAAAATTTTTTTTCATGAAAAATTGATGATATATAGTTTATTAAATTCTTTGCACGAAAAGAAGTCGACGTATATAGTCCACTTAAGGTTTTACATACGAAATGGACGAATTATGGTCAATTTATTTTTTTATAAAAATTTTAAAAATGGACGATGTATAGTCCATTAAATTTTGTATATATAGCCAGTCCATTTAATTTTTTGCATGAAAAATAGACGATGTATAGTCTATATAATTGTTTGCATATGAATCGGACGATTTATTGTCGATTAAATTTTTTCATAAAAAATTGAAAAAAAGACGATGTATAGTCCATTAAAATTTTTTCATAAAAAATTTTTTTTCATGAAAAATGGATGATATATAGTTTATTAAATTCTTTGCACGAAAAGAAGTCGACGTATATAGTCCACTTAAGGTTTCACATACGAAATGGACGAATTATGGTCAATTTATTTTTTTATAAAAATTTTAAAAATGGACGATGTATAGTCCATTAAATTTTGTATATATAGCCAGTCCATTTAATTTTTTGCATGAAAAATAGACGATGTATAGTCTATATAATTGTTTGTATATGAATCGGACGATTTATTGTCGATTAAATTTTTTCATAAATACTTGAAAAAAAGACGATGGTCCATTAAAATTTTTTCATAAAAAATTTTTTTTCATGAAAAATTGATGATATATAGTTTATTAAATTCTTTGCACGAAAAGAAGTCGACGTATATAGTCCACTTAAGGTTTTACATACGAAATGGACGAATTATGGTCAATTTATTTTTTTATAAAAATTTTAAAAATGGACGATGTATAGTCCATTAAATTTTGTATATATAGCCAGTCCATTTAATTTTTTGCATGAAAAATAGACGATGTATAGTCTATATAATTGTTTGCATATGAATCGGACGATTTATTGTCGATTAAATTTTTTCATAAAAAATTGAAAAAAAAGACGATGTATAGTCTATTAACATTTTTTCATAAAAAATTTTTTTTCATGAAAAATGGATGATATATAGTTTATTAAATTCTTTGCACGAAAAGAAGTCGACGTATATAGTCCACTTAAGGTTTTACATACGAAATGGACGAATTATGGTCAATTTATTTTTTTATAAAAATTTTAAAAATGGACGATGTATAGTCCATTAAATTTTGTATATATAGCCAGTCCATTTAATTTTTTGCATGAAAAATAGACGATGTATAGTCTATATAATTGTTTGCATACGAATCGGACGATTTATAGTCGATTAAATTTTTTCATAAAAAATTGAAAAAAAGACGATGTATAGAGTCCATTAAATTTTTTTCATAAAAAAATTTTTTTCATGAAAAATGGATGATATATAGTTTATTAAATTCTTTGCACGAAAAGAAGTCGACGTATATAGTCCACTTAAGGTTTTACATACGAAATGGACGAATTATGGTCAATTTATTTTTTTATAAAAATTTTAAAAATGGACGATGTATAGTCTATTAAATTTTGTATATATAGCCAGTCCATTTAATTTTTTGCATGAAAAATAGACGATGTATAGTCTATATAATTGTTTGCATACGAATCGGACGATTTATAGTCGATTAAATTTTTTCATAAAAAATTGAAAAAAAGACGTTGTATAGTCCATTAAATTTTTTTCATAAAAAAATTTTTTTCATGAAAAATGGATGATATATAGTTTATTAAATTCTTTGCACGAAAAGAAGTCGACGTATATAGTCCACTTAAGGTTTTACATACGAAATGGACGAATTATGGTCAATTTATTTTTTTATAAAAATTTAAAAAATGGACGATGTATAGTCCATTAAATTTTGTATATATAGCCAGTCCATTTAATTTTTTGCATGAAAAATAGACGATGTATAGTCTATATAATTGTTTGCATATGAATCGGACGATTTATTGTCGATTAAATTTTTTCATAAAAAATTGAAAAAAAGACGATGTATAGTCCATTAAAATTTTTTCATAAAAAATTTTTTTTCATGAAAAATGGATGATATATAGTTTATTAAATTCTTTGCACGAAAAGAAGTCGACGTATATAGTCCACTTAAGGTTTTACATACGAAATGGACGAATTATGGTCAATTTATTTTTTTATAAAAATTTTAAAAATGGACGATGTATAGTCCATTAAATTTTGTATATATAGCCAGTCCATTTAATTTTTTGCATGAAAAATAGACGATGTATAGTCTATATAATTGTTTGCATATGAATCGGACGATTTATTGTCGATTAAATTTTTTCATAAAAAATTGAAAAAAAGACGATGTATAGTCCATTAACATTTTTTCATAAAAATTTTTTTTTTCATGAAAAATGGATGATATATAGTTTATTAAATTCTTTGCACGAAAAGAAGTCGACGTATATAGTCCACTTAAGGTTTTACATACGAAATGGACGAATTATGGTCAATTTATTTTTTTATAAAAATTTAAAAAATGGACGATGTATAGTCCATTAAATTTTGTATATATAGCCAGTCCATTTAATTTTTTGCATGAAAAATAGACGATGTATAGTCTATATAATTGTTTGTATATGAATCAAACGATTTATTGTCGATTAAATTTTTTCATAAATACTTGAAAAAAAGACGATGGTCCATTAAAATTTTTTCATAAAAAATTTTTTTTCATGAAAAATTGATGATATATAGTTTATTAAATTCTTTGCACGAAAAGAAGTCGACGTATATAGTCCACTTAAGGTTTTACATACGAAATGGACGAATTATGGTCAATTTATTTTTTTATAAAAATTTTAAAAATGGACGATGTATAGTCCATTAAATTTTGTATATATAGCCAGTCCATTTAATTTTTTGCATGAAAAATAGACGATGTATAGTCTATATAATTGTTTGCATATGAATCGGACGATTTATTGTCGATTAAATTTTTTCATAAAAAATTGAAAAAAAGACGATGTATAGTCCATTAAAATTTTTTCATAAAAAATTTTTTTTCATGAAAAATGGATGATATATAGTTTATTAAATTCTTTGCACGAAAAGAAGTCAACGTATATAGTCCACTTAAGGTTTCACATACGAAATGGACGAATTATGGTCAATTTATTTTTTTATAAAAATTTTAAAAATGGACGATGTATAGTCCATTAAATTTTGTATATATAGCCAGTCCATTTAATTTTTTGCATGAAAAATAGACGATGTATAGTCTATATAATTGTTTGTATATGAATCGGACGATTTATTGTCGATTAAATTTTTTCATAAATACTTGAAAAAAAGACGATGGTCCATTAAAATTTTTTCATAAAAAATTTTTTTTCATGAAAAATTGATGATATATAGTTTATTAAATTCTTTGCACGAAAAGAAGTCGACGTATATAGTCCACTTAAGGTTTTACATACGAAATGGACGAATTATGGTCAATTTATTTTTTTATAAAAATTTTAAAAATGGACGATGTATAGTCCATTAAATTTTGTATATATAGCCAGTCCATTTAATTTTTTGCATGAAAAATAGACGATGTATAGTCTATATAATTGTTTGCATATGAATCGGACGATTTATTGTCGATTAAATTTTTTCATAAAAAATTGAAAAAAAAGACGATGTATAGTCTATTAACATTTTTTCATAAAAAATTTTTTTTCATGAAAAATGGATGATATATAGTTTATTAAATTCTTTGCACGAAAAGAAGTCGACGTATATAGTCCACTTAAGGTTTCACATACGAAATGGACGAATTATGGTCAATTTATTTTTTTATAAAAATTTTAAAAATGGACGATGTATAGTCCATTAAATTTTGTATATATAGCCAGTCCATTTAATTTTTTGCATGAAAAATAGACGATGTATAGTCTATATAATTGTTTGCATACGAATCGGACGATTTATAGTCGATTAAATTTTTTCATAAAAAATTGAAAAAAAGACGATGTATAGTCCATTAAATTTTTTTCATAAAAAAATTTTTTTCATGAAAAATGGATGATATATAGTTTATTAAATTCTTTGCACGAAAAGAAGTCGACGTATATAGTCCACTTAAGGTTTTACATACGAAATGGACGAATTATGGTCAATTTATTTTTTTTATAAAAATTTTAAAAATGGACGATGTATAGTCTATTAAATTTTGTATATATAGCCAGTCCATTTAATTTTTTGCATGAAAAATAGACGATGTATAGTCTATATAATTGTTTGCATACGAATCGGACGATTTATAGTCGATTAAATTTTTTCATAAAAAATTGAAAAAAAGACGTTGTATAGTCCATTAAATTTTTTTCATAAAAAAATTTTTTTCATGAAAAATGGATGATATATAGTTTATTAAATTCTTTGCACGAAAAGAAGTCGACGTATATAGTCCACTTAAGGTTTTACATACGAAATGGACGAATTATGGTCAATTTATTTTTTTATAAAAATTTAAAAAATGGACGATGTATAGTCCATTAAATTTTGTATATATAGCCAGTCCATTTAATTTTTTGCATGAAAAATAGACGATGTATAGTCTATATAATTGTTTGCATATGAATCGGACGATTTATTGTCGATTAAATTTTTTCATAAAAAATTGAAAAAAAGACGATGTATAGTCCATTAAAATTTTTTCATAAAAAATTTTTTTTCATGAAAAATGGATGATATATAGTTTATTAAATTCTTTGCACGAAAAGAAGTCGACGTATATAGTCCACTTAAGGTTTTACATACGAAATGGACGAATTATGGTCAATTTATTTTTTTATAAAAATTTTAAAAATGGACGATGTATAGTCCATTAAATTTTGTATATATAGCCAGTCCATTTAATTTTTTGCATGAAAAATAGACGATGTATAGTCTATATAATTGTTTGCATATGAATCGGACGATTTACTGTCGATTAAATTTTTTCATAAAAAATTGAAGAAAAGACGATGTATAGTCCATTAAAATTTTTTCATAAAAAATTTTTTTTCATGAAAAATGGATGATATATAGTTTATTAAATTCTTTGCACGAAAAGAAGTCGACGTATATAGTCCACTTAAGGTTTTACATACGAAATGGACGAATTATGGTCAATTTATTTTTTTATAAAAATTTTAAAAATGGACGATGTATAGTCCATTAAATTTTGTATATATAGCCAGTCCATTTAATTTTTTGCATGAAAAATAGACGATGTATAGTCTATATAATTGTTTGCATACGAATCGGACGATTTATAGTCGATTAAATTTTTTCATAAAAAATTGAAAAAAAGACGATGTATAGTCCATTAAAATTTTTTCATAAAAAATTTTTTTTCATGAAAAATGGATGATATATAGTTTATTAAATTCTTTGCACGAAAAGAAGTCGACGTATATAGTCCACTTAAGGTTTTACATACGAAATGGACGAATTATGGTAAATTTATTTTTTTATAAAAATTTTAAAAATGGACAATGTATAGTCCATTAAATTGTGTATATATAGCCAGTCCATTTAATTTTTTGCATGAAAAATAGACGATGTATAGTCTATATAAATGTTTGCATATGAATCGGACGATTTATTGTCGATTAAATTTTTTCATAAAAAATTGAAAAAAAGACGATGTATAGTCCATTAACATTTTTTCATAAAAAATTTTTTTTCATGAAAAATGGATGATATATAGTTTATTAAATTCTTTGCACGATAAGAAGTCGACGTATATAGTCCACTTAAGGTTTTACATACGAAATGGACGAATTATGGTCAATTTATTTTTTTATAAAAATTTTAAAAATGGACGATGTATAGTCCATTAAATTTTGTATATATAGCCAGTCCATTTAATTTTTGCATGAAAAATAGACGATGTATAGTCTATATAATTGTTTGCATACGAATCGGACGATTTATAGTCGATTAAATTTTTTCATAAAAAATTGAAAAAAAGACGATGTATAGTCCATTAAATTTTTTTCATAAAAAAATTTTTTCATGAAAAATGGATGATATATAGTTTATTAAATTCTTTGCACGAAAAGAAGTCGACGTATATAGTCCACTTAAGGTTTTACATACGAAATGGACGAATTATGGTCAATTTATTTTTTTATAAAAATTTTAAAAATGGACGATGTATAGTCCATTAAATTTTGTATATATAGCCAGTCCATTTAATTTTTTGCATGAAAAATAGACGATGTATAGTCTATATAATTGTTTGCATATGAATCGGACGATTTATTGTCGATTAAATTTTTTCATAAAAAATTGAAACAAGACGATGTATAGTCCATTAAAATTTTTTTATAAACAATTTTTTTCATGAAAAATGGATGATATATAGTTTATTAAATTCTTTGCACGAAAAGAAGTCGACGTATATAGTCCACTTACGGTTTCACATACGAAATGGACGAATTATGGTCAATTTATTTTTTTATAAAAAATTTTAAAAATGGACGATGTATAGTCCATTAAATTTTGTATATATAGCCAGTCCATTTAATTTTTTGCATGAAAAATAGACGATGTATAGTCTATATAATTGTTTGTATATGAATCGGACGATTTATTGTCGATTAAATTTTTTCATAAATACTTGAAAAAAAGACGATGGTCCATTAAAATTTTTTCATAAAAAATTTTTTTTCATGAAAAATTGATGATATATAGTTTATTAAATTCTTTGCACGAAAAGAAGTCGACGTATATAGTCTACTTAAGGTTTTACATACGAAATGGACGAATTATGGTCAATTTATTTTTTTATAAAAATTTTAAAAATGGACGATGTATAGTCCATTAAATTTTGTATATATAGCCAGTCCATTTAATTTTTTGCATGAAAAATAGACGATGTATAGTCTATATAATTGTTTGCATATGAATCGGACGATTTATTGTCGATTAAATTTTTTCATAAAAAATTGAAAAAAAGACGGTGTATAGTCTATTAACATTTTTTCATAAAAAATTTTTTTTCATGAGAAATGGATGATATATAGTTTATTAAATTCTTTGCACGAAAAGAAGTCGACGTATATAGTCCACTTAAGGTTTTACATACGAAATGGACGAATTATGGTCAATTTATTTTTTTATAAAAATGTTAAAAATGGACGATGTATAGTCCATTAAATTTTGTATATATAGCCAGTCCATTTAATTTTTTGCATGAAAAATAGACGATGTATAGTCTATATAATTGTTTGCATACGAATCGGACGAATAGTCCATTAAATTTTTTTCATAAAAAAATTTTTTTCATGAAAAATGGATGATATATAGTTTATTAAATTCTTTGCACGAAAAGAAGTCGACGTATATAGTCCACTTAAGGTTTTACATACGAAATGGACGAATTATGGTCAATTTATTTTTTTATAAAAATTTTAAAAATGGACGATGTATAGTCCATTAAATTTTGTATATATAGCCAGTCCATTTAATTTTTTGCATGAAAAATAGACGATGTATAGTCTATATAATTGTTTGCATATGAATCGGACGATTTATTGTCGATTAAATTTTTTCATAAAAAATTGAAAAAAAGACGATGTATAGTCCATTAACATTTTTTCATAAAAAATTTTTTTTCATGAAAAATGGATGATATATAGTTTATTAAATTCTTTGCACGAAAAGAAGTCGACGTATATAGTCCACTTAAGGTTTTACATACGAAATGGACGAATTATGGTCAATTTATTTTTTTATAAAAATTTTAAAAATGGACGATGTATAGTCCATTAAATTTTGTATATATAGCCAGTCCATTTAATTTTTTGCATGAAAAATAGACGATGTATAGTCTATATAATTGTTTGCATATGAATCGGACGATTTATTGTCGATTAAATTTTTTCATAAAAAATTGAAAAAAAGACGATGTATAGTCCATTAAAATTTTTTCATAAAAAATTTTTTTTCATGAAAAATGGATGATATATAGTTTATTAAATTCTTTGCACGAAAAGAAGTCGACGTATATAGTCCACTTAAGGTTTTACATACGAAATGGACGAATTATGGTCAATTTATTTTTTTATAAAAATTTTAAAAATGGACGATGTATAGTCCATTAAATTTTGTATATATAGCCAGTCCATTTAATTTTTTGCATGAAAAATAGACGATGTATAGTCTATATAATTGTTTGCATACGAATCGGACGATTTATAGTCGATTAAATTTTTTCATAAAAAATTGAAAAAAAGACGATGTATAGTCCATTAAAATTTTTTCATAAAAAATTTTTTTTCATGAAAAATGGATGATATATAGTTTATTAAATTCTTTGCACGAAAAGAAGTCGACGTATATAGTCCACTTAAGGTTTTACATACGAAATGGACGAATTATGGTAAATTAATTTTTTTATAAAAATTTTAAAAATGGACGATGTATAGTCCATTAAATTTTGTATATATAGCCAGTCCATTTAATTTTTTGCATGAAAAATAGACGATGTATAGTCTATATAAATGTTTGCATATGAATCGGACGATTTATTGTCGATTAAATTTTTTCATAAAAAATTGAAAAAAAGACGATGTATAGTCCATTAACATTTTTTCATAAAAAATTTTTTTTCATGAAAAATGGATGATATATAGTTTATTAAATTCTTTGCACGAAAAGAAGTCGACGTATATAGTCCACTTAAGGTTTTACATACGAAATGGACGAATTATGGTCAATTTATTTTTTTATAAAAATTTTAAAAATGGACGATGTATAGTCCATTAAATTTTGTATATATAGCCAGTCCATTTAATTTTTTGCATGAAAAATAGACGATGTATAGTCTATATAATTGTTTGCATACGAATCGGACGATTTATAGTCGATTAAATTTTTTCATAAAAAATTGGAAAAAAGACGATGTATAGTCCATTAAATTTTTTTCATAAAAAAATTTTTTTCATGAAAAATGGATGATATATAGTTTATTAAATTCTTTGCACGAAAAGAAGTCGACGTATATAGTCCACTTAAGGTTTTACATACGAAATGGACGAATTATGGTCAATTTATTTTTTTATAAAAATTTTAAAAATGGACGATGTATAGTCCATTAAATTTTGTATATATAGCCAGTCCATTTAATTTTTTGCATGAAAAATAGACGATGTATAGTCTATATAATTGTTTGCATACGAATCGGACGATTTATAGTCCATTAAATTTTTTCATAAAAAATTGAAAAAAAGACGATGTATAGTCCATTAAATTTTTTTCATAAAAAAATTTTTTTCATGAAAAATGGATGAAATATAGTTTATTAAATTCTTTGCACGAAAAGAAGTCGACGTATATAGTCCACTTAAGGTTTTACATACGAAATGGACGAATTATGGTCAATTTATTTTTTTATAAAAATTTTAAAAATGGACGATGTATAGTCCATTAAATTTTGTATATATAGCCAGTCCATTTAATTTTTTGCATGAAAAATAGACGATGTATAGTCTATATAATTGTTTGCATATGAATCGGACGATTTATTGTCGATTAAATTTTTTCATAAAAAATTGAAAAAAAGACGATGTATAGTCCATTAACATTTTTTCATAAAAAATTTTTTTTCATGAAAAATGGATGATATATAGTTTATTAAATTCTTTGCACGAAAAGAAGTCGACGTATATAGTCCACTTAAGGTTTTACATACGAAATGGACGAATTATGGTCAATTTATTTTTTTATAAAAATTTTAAAAATGGACGATGTATAGTCCATTAAATTTTGTATATATAGCCAGTCCATTTAATTTTTTGCATGAAAAATAGACGATGTATAGTCTATATAATTGTTTGCATATGAATCCGACGATTTATTGTCGATTAAATTTTTTCATAAAAAATTGAAAAAAAGACGATGTATAGTCCATTAACATTTTTTCATAAAAAATTTTTTTTCATGAAAAATTGATGATATATAGTTTATTAAATTCTTTGCACGAAAAGAAGTCGACGTATATAGTCCACTTAAGGTTTTACATACGAAATGGACGAATTATGGTCAATTTATTTTTTTATAAAAATTTTAAAAATGGACGATGTATAGTCCATTAAATTTTGTATATATAGCCAGTCCATTTAATTTTTTGCATGAAAAATAGACGATGTATAGTCTATATAATTGTTTGCATACGAATCGGACGATTTATTGTCGATTAAATTTTTTCATAAAAAATTTAAAAAAAGACGATGTATAGTCCATTAAATTTTTTTCATAAAAAATTTTTTTCATGAAAAATGGATGATATATAGTTTATTAAATTCTTTGCACGAAAAGAAGTCGACGTATATAGTCCACTTAAGGTTTTACATACGAAATGGACGAATTATGGTCAATTTATTTTTTTATAAAAATTTTAAAAATGGACGATGTATAGTCCATTAAATTTTGTATATATAGCCAGTCCATTTAATTTTTTGCATGAAAAATAGACGATGTATAGTCTATATAATTGTTTGCATATGAATCGGACGATTTATTGTCGATTAAATTTTTTCATAAAAAATTTAAAAAAAGACGATGTATAGTCCATTAAATTTTTTTCATAAAAAAATTTTTTTCATGAAAAATGGATGATATATAGTTTATTAAATTCTTTGCACGAAAAGAAGTCGACGTATATAGTCCACTTAAGGTTTTACATACGAAATGGACGAATTATGGTCAATTTATTTTTTTATAAAAATTTTAAAAATGGACGATGTATAGTCCATTAAATTTTGTATATATAGCCAGTCCATTTAATTTTTTGCATGAAAAATAGACGATGTATAGTCTATATAATTGTTTGCATATGAATCCGACGATTTATTGTCGATTAAATTTTTTCATAAAAAATTGAAAAAAAAAAACGATGTATAGTCCATTAACATTTTTTCATAAAAAATTTTTTTTCATGAAAAATGGATGATATATAGTTTATTAAATTCTTTGCACGAAAAGAAGTCGACGTATATAGTCCACTTAAGGTTTTACATACGAAATGGACGAATTATGGTCAATTTATTTTTTTATGAAAATTTTAAAAATGGACGATGTATAGTCCATTAAATTTTGTATATATAGCCAGTCCATTTAATTTTTTGCATGAAAAATGGACGATGTATAGTCTATATAATTGTTTGCATACGAATCGGACGATCTATAGTCGATTAAATTTTTTCATAAAAAATTGAAAAAAAGACGATGTATAGTCCATTAACATTTTTTCATAAAAAAATTTTTTTCATGAAAAATGGATGATATATAGTTTATTAAATTCTTTGCGCGAAAAGAAGTCGACGTATATAGTCCACTTAAGGTTTTACATACGAAATGGACGAATTATGGTCAATTTATTTTTTTATAAAAATTTTAAAAATGGACGATGTATAGTCCATTAAATTTTGTATATATAGCCAGTCCATTTAATTTTTTGCATGAAAAATAGACGATGTATAGTCTATATAATTGTTTGCATATGAATCGGACGATTTATTGTCGATTAAATTTTTTCATAAAAAATTGAAAAAAAGACGATGTATAGTCCATTAAAATTTTTTCATAAAAATTTTTTTTTCATGAAAAATGGATGATATATAGTTTATTAAATTCTTTGCACGAAAAGAAGTCGACGTATATAGTCCACTTAAGGTTTTACATACGAAATGGACGAATTATGGTCAATTTATTTTTTTATAAAAATTTTAAAAATGGACAATGTATAGTCCATTAAATTTTGTATATATAGCCAGTCCATTTAATTTTTTGCATGAAAAATAGACGATGTATAGTCTATATAATTGTTTGCATATGAATCGGACGATTTATTGTCGATTAAATTTTTTCATAAAAAATTGAAAAAAAGACGATGTATAGTCCATTAACATTTTTTCATAAAAAATTTTTTTTCATGAAAAATGGATGATATATAGTTTATTAAATTCTTTGCACGAAAAGAAGTCGACGTATATAGTCCACTTAAGGTTTTACATACAAAATGGACGAATTATGGTCAATTTATTTTTTTATAAAAATTTTAAAAATGGACGATGTATAGTCCATTAAATTTTGTATATATAGCCAGTCCATTTAATTTTTTGCATGAAAAATAGACGATGTATAGTCTATATAATTGTTTGCATATGAATCGGACGATTTATTGTCGATTAAATTTTTTCATAAAAAATTGAAAAAAAGACGATGTATAGTCCATTAAAATTTGTTCATAAAAAATTTTTTTTCATGAAAAATGGATGATATATAGTTTATTAAATTCTTTGCACGAAAAGAAGTCGACGTATATAGTCCACTTAAGGTTTTACATACGAAATGGATGAATTATGGTCAATTTATTTTTTTATAAAAATGTTAAAAATGGACGATGTATAGTCCATTAAATTTTGTATATATAGCCAGTCCATTTAATTTTTTGCATGAAAAATAGACGATGTATAGTCTATATAATTGTTTGCATATGAATCGGACGATTTATTGTCGATTAAATTTTTTCATAAAAAATTGAAAAAAAGACGATGTATAGTCCATTAAAATTTTTTCATAAAAAATTTTTTTTCATGAAAAATGGATGATATATAGTTTATTAAATTCTTTGCACGAAAAGAAGTCGACGTATATAGTCCACTTAAGGTTTTACATACGAAATGGACGAATTATGGTCAATTTATTTATTTATAAAAATTTTAAAAATGGACGATGTATAGTCCATTAAATTTTGTATATATAGCCAGTCCATTTAATTTTTTGCATGAAAAATAGACGATGTATAGTCTATATAATTGTTTGCATACGAATCGGACGATTTATAGTCGATTAAATTTTTTCATAAAAAATTGAAAAAAAGACGAGGTATAGTCCATTAAATTTTTTTCATAAAAAAATTTTTTTTCATGAAAAATGGATGATATATAGTTTATTAAATTCTTTGCACGAAAAGAAGTCGACGTATATAGTCCACTTAAGGTTTTACATACGAAATGGACGAATTATGGTCAATTTATTTTTTTATAAAAATTTTAAAAATGGACGATGTATAGTCCATTAAATTTTGTATATATAGCCAGTCCATTTAATTTTTTGCATGAAAAATAGACGATGTATAGTCTATATAATTGTTTGCATATGAATCGGACGATTTATTGTCGATTAAATTTTATCATAAAAAATTGAAAAAAAGACGATGTATAGTCCATTAAAATTTTTTCATAAAAAATTTTTTTTCATGAAAAATGGATGATATATAGTTTATTAAATTCTTTGCACGAAAAGAAGTCGACGTATATAGTCCACTTAAGGTTTTACATACGAAATGGACGAATTATGGTCAATTTATTTTTTTTATAAAAATTTTAAAAATGGACGATGTATAGTCCATTAAATTTTGTATATATAGCCAGTCCATTTAATTTTTTGCATGAAAAATAGACGATGTATAGTCTATATAATTGTTTGAATATGAATCGGACGATTTATTGTCGATTAAATTTTTTCATAAAAAATTGAAAAAAAGACGATGTATAGTCCATTAAATTTTTTTCATAAAAAAATTTTTTTCATGAAAAATGGATGATATATAGTTTATTAAATTCTTTGCACGAAAAGAAGTCGACGTATATAGTCCACTTAAGGTTTTACATACGAAATGGACGAATTATGGTCAATTTATTTTTTTATAAAAATTTTAAAAATGGACGATGTATAGTCCATTAAATTTTTTATATATAGCCAGTCCATTTAATTTTTTGCATGAAAAATAGACGATGTATAGTCTATATAATTGTTTGCATATGAATCGGACGATTTATTGTCGATTAAATTTTTTCATAAAAAATTGAAAAAAAGACGATGTATAGTCCATTAAAATTTTTTCATAAAAAATTTTTTTTCATGAAAAATGGATGATATATAGCTTATTAAATTCTTTGCACGAAAAGAAGTCGACGTATATAGTCCACTTAAGGTTTTACATACGAAATGGACGAATTATGGTCAATTTATTTTTTTATAAAAATTTTAAAAATGGACAATGTATAGTCCATTAAATTTTGTATATATAGCCAGTCCATTTAATTTTTTGCATGAAAAATAGACGATGTATAGTCTATATAATTGTTTGCATATGAATCGGACGATTTATTGTCGATTAAATTTTTTCATAAAAAATTGAAAAAAAGACGATGTATAGTCCATTAACATTTTTTCATAAAAAATTTTTTTTCATGAAAAATGGATGATATATAGTTTATTAAATTCTTTGCACGAAAAGAAGTCGACGTATATAGTCCACTTAAGGTTTTACATACAAAATGGACGAATTATGGTCAATTTATTTTTTTATAAAAATTTTAAAAATGGACGATGTATAGTCCATTAAATTTTGTATATATAGCCAGTCCATTTAATTTTTTGCATGAAAAATAGACGATGTATAGTCTATATAATTGTTTGCATATGAATCGGACGATTTATAGTCGATTAAATTTTTTCATAAAAAATTGAAAAAAAGACGATGTATAGTCCATTAAATTTTTTTCATAAAAAAATTTTTTTCATGAAAAATGGATGATATATAGTTTATTAAATTCTTTGCACGAAAAGAAGTCGACGTATATAGTCCACTTAAGGTTTTACATACGAAATGGACGAATTATGGTCAATTTATTTTTTTATAAAAATTTTAAAAATGGACGATGTATAGTCCATTAAATTTTGTATATATAGCCAGTCCATTTAATTTTTTGCATGAAAAATAGACGATGTATAGTCTATATAATTGTTTGCATATGAATCGGACGATTTATTGTCGATTAAATTTTTTCATAAAAAATTGAAAAAAAGACGATGTATAGTCCATTAAAATTTTTTCATAAAAAATTTTTTTTCATGAAAAATGGATGATATATAGTTTATTAAATTCTTTGCACGAAAAGAAGTCGACGTATATAGTCCACTTAAGGTTTTACATACGAAATGGACGAATTATGGTCAATTTATTTATTTATAAAAATTTTAAAAATGGACGATGTATAGTCCATTAAATTTTGTATATATAGCCAGTCCATTTAATTTTTTGCATGAAAAATAGACGATGTATAGTCTATATAATTGTTTGCATACGAATCGGACGATTTATAGTCGATTAAATTTTTTCATAAAAAATTGAAAAAAAGACGAGGTATAGTCCATTAAATTTTTTTCATAAAAAAATTTTTTTTCATGAAAAATGGATGATATATAGTTTATTAAATTCTTTGCACGAAAAGAAGTCGACGTATATAGTCCACTTAAGGTTTTACATACGAAATGGACGAATTATGGTCAATTTATTTTTTTATAAAAATTTTAAAAATGGACGATGTATAGTCCATTAAATTTTGTATATATAGCCAGTCCATTTAATTTTTTGCATGAAAAATAGACGATGTATAGTCTATATAATTGTTTGCATATGAATCGGACGATTTATTGTCGATTAAATTTTATCATAAAAAATTGAAAAAAAGACGATGTATAGTCCATTAAAATTTTTTCATAAAAAATTTTTTTTCATGAAAAATGGATGATATATAGTTTATTAAATTCTTTGCACGAAAAGAAGTCGACGTATATAGTCCACTTAAGGTTTTACATACGAAATGGACGAATTATGGTCAATTTATTTTTTTTATAAAAATTTTAAAAATGGACGATGTATAGTCCATTAAATTTTGTATATATAGCCAGTCCATTTAATTTTTTGCATGAAAAATAGACGATGTATAGTCTATATAATTGTTTGAATATGAATCGGACGATTTATTGTCGATTAAATTTTTTCATAAAAAATTGAAAAAAAGACGATGTATAGTCCATTAAATTTTTTTCATAAAAAAATTTTTTTCATGAAAAATGGATGATATATAGTTTATTAAATTCTTTGCACGAAAAGAAGTCGACGTATATAGTCCACTTAAGGTTTTACATACGAAATGGACGAATTATGGTCAATTTATTTTTTTTATAAAAATTTTAAAAATGGACGATGTATAGTCCATTAAATTTTGTATATATAGCCAGTCCATTTAATTTTTTGCATGAAAAATAGACGATGTATAGTCTATATAATTGTTTGAATATGAATCGGACGATTTATTGTCGATTAAATTTTTTCATAAAAAATTGAAAAAAAGACGATGTATAGTCCATTAAATTTTTTTCATAAAAAAATTTTTTTCATGAAAAATGGATGATATATAGTTTATTAAATTCTTTGCACGAAAAGAAGTCGACGTATATAGTCCACTTAAGGTTTTACATACGAAATGGACGAATTATGGTCAATTTATTTTTTTATAAAAATTTTAAAAATGGACGATGTATAGTCCATTAAATTTTGTATATATAGCCAGTCCATTTAATTTTTTGCATGAAAAATAGACGATGTATAGTCTATATAATTGTTTGCATATGAATCGGACGATTTATTGTCGATTAAATTTTTTCATAAAAAATTGAAAAAAAGACGATGTATAATAGTCCATTAAAATTTTTTCATAAAAAATTTTTTTTCATGAAAAATGGATGATATATAGCTTATTAAATTCTTTGCACGAAAAGAAGTCGACGTATATAGTCCACTTAAGGTTTTACATACGAAATGGACGAATTATGGTCAATTTATTTTTTTATAAAAATTTTAAAAATGGACGATGTATAGTCCATTAAATTTTGTATATATAGCCAGTCCATTTAATTTTTTGCATGAAAAATAGACGATGTATAGTCTATATAATTGTTTGCACATGAATCGGACGATTTATTGTCGATAAAATTTTTTCATAAAAAATTGAAAAAAAGACGATGTATAGTCCATTTAAATTTTTTCATAAAAAATTTTTTTCATGAAAAATGGATGATATATAGTTTATTAAATTCTTTGCACGAAAAGAAGTCGACGTATATAGTCCACTTAAGGTTTCACATACGAAATGGACGAATTATGGTCAATTTATTTTTTTATAAAAATTTTAAAAATGGACGATGTATAGTCCATTAAATTTTGTATATATAGCCAGTCCATTTAATTTTTTGCATGAAAAATAGACGATGTATAGTCTATATAATTGTTTGCATACGAATCGGACGATTTATAGTCGATTAAATTTTTTCATAAAAAATTGAAAAAAAGACGATGTATAGTCCATTAAATTTTTTTCATAAAAAAATTTTTTTCATGAAAAATGGATGATATATAGTTTATTAAATTCTTTGCACGAAAAGAAGTCGACGTATATAGTCCACTTAAGGTTTTACATACGAAATGGACGAATTATGGTCAATTTATTTTTTTATAAAAATTTTAAAAATGGACGATGTATAGTCCATTAAATTTTGTATATATAGCCAGTCCATTTAATTTTTTGCATGAAAAATAGACGATGTATAGTCTATATAATTGTTTGCATACGAATCGGACGATTTATAGTCGATTAAATTTTTTCATAAAAAATTGAAAAAAAGACGATGTATAGTCCATTAAATTTTTTTCATAAAAAAATTTTTTTCATGAAAAATGGATGATATATAGTTTATTAAATTCTTTGCACGAAAAGAAGTCGACGTATATAGTCCACTTAAGGTTTTACATACGAAATGGACGAATTATGGTCAATTTATTTTTTTATAAAAATTTTAAAAATGGACGATGTATAGTCCATTAAATTTTGTATATATAGCCAGTCCATTTAATTTTTTGCATGAAAAATAGACGATGTATAGTCTATATAATTGTTTGCATATGAATCGGACGATTTATTGTCGATTAAATTTTTTCATAAAAAATTGAAAAAAAGACGATGTATAGTCCATTAAAATTTTTTCATAAAAATTTTTTTTTCATGAAAAATGGATGATATATAGTTTATTAAATTCTTTGCACGAAAAGAAGTCGACGTATATAGTCCACTTAAGGTTTTACATACGAAATGGACGAATTATGGTCAATTTATTTTTTTATAAAAATTTTAAAAATGGACGATGTATAGTCCATTAAATTTTGTATATATAGCCAGTCCATTTAATTTTTTGCATGAAAAATAGACGATGTATAGTCTATATAATTGTTTGCATATGAATCGGACGATTTATTGTCGATTAAATTTTTTCATAAAAAATTGAAAAAAAGACGATGTATAATAGTCCATTAAAATTTTTTCATAAAAAATTTTTTTTCATGAAAAATGGATGATATATAGCTTATTAAATTCTTTGCACGAAAAGAAGTCGACGTATATAGTCCACTTAAGGTTTTACATACGAAATGGACGAATTATGGTCAATTTATTTTTTTATAAAAATTTTAAAAATGGACGATGTATAGTCCATTAAATTTTGTATATATAGCCAGTCCATTTAATTTTTTGCATGAAAAATAGACGATGTATAGTCTATATAATTGTTTGCATACGAATCGGACGATTTATAGTCGATTAAATTTTTTCATAAAAAATTGAAAAAAAGACGATGTATAGTCCATTAAATTTTTTTCATAAAAAAATTTTTTTCATGAAAAATGGATGATATATAGTTTATTAAATTCTTTGCACGAAAAGAAGTCGACGTATATAGTCCACTTAAGGTTTTACATACGAAATGGACGAATTATGGTCAATTTATTTTTTTATAAAAATTTTAAAAATGGACGATGTATAGTCCATTAAATTTTGTATATATAGCCAGTCCATTTAATTTTTTGCATGAAAAATAGACGATGTATAGTCTATATAATTGTTTGCATATGAATCGGACGATTTATTGTCGATTAAATTTTTTCATAAAAAATTGAAAAAAAGACGATGTATAGTCCATTAAAATTTTTTCATAAAAATTTTTTTTTCATGAAAAATGGATGATATATAGTTTATTAAATTCTTTGCACGAAAAGAAGTCGACGTATATAGTCCACTTAAGGTTTTACATACGAAATGGACGAATTATGGTCAATTTATTTTTTTATAAAAATTTTAAAAATGGACGATGTATAGTCCATTAAATTTTGTATATATAGCCAGTCCATTTAATTTTTTGCATGAAAAATAGACGATGTATAGTCTATATAATTGTTTGCATATGAATCGGACGATTTATTGTCGATTAAATTTTATCATAAAAAATTGAAAAAAAGACGATGTATAGTCCATTAAAATTTTTTCATAAAAAATTTTTTTTCATGAAAAATGGATGATATATAGTTTATTAAATTCTTTGCACGAAAAGAAGTCGACGTATATAGTCCACTTAAGGTTTTACATACGAAATGGACGAATTATGGTCAATTTATTTTTTTTATAAAAATTTTAAAAATGGACGATGTATAGTCCATTAAATTTTGTATATATAGCCAGTCCATTTAATTTTTTGCATGAAAAATAGACGATGTATAGTCTATATAATTGTTTGAATATGAATCGGACGATTTATTGTCGATTAAATTTTTTCATAAAAAATTGAAAAAAAGACGATGTATAGTCCATTAAATTTTTTCATAAAAAATTTTTTTCATGAAAAATGGATGATATATAGTTTATTAAATTCTTTGCACGAAAAGAAGTCGACGTATATAGTCCACTTAAGGTTTCACATACGAAATGGACGAATTATGGTCAATTTATTTTTTTATAAAAATTTTAAAAATGGACGATGTATAGTCCATTAAATTTTGTATATATAGCCAGTCCATTTAATTTTTTGCATGAAAAATAGACGATGTATAGTCTATATAATTGTTTGCATACGAATCGGACGATTTATAGTCGATTAAATTTTTTCATAAAAAATTGAAAAAAAGACGATGTATAGTCCATTAAATTTTTTTCATAAAAAAATTTTTTTCATGAAAAATGGATGATATATAGTTTATTAAATTCTTTGCACGAAAAGAAGTCGACGTATATAGTCCACTTAAGGTTTTACATACGAAATGGACGAATTATGGTCAATTTATTTTTTTATAAAAATTTTAAAAATGGACGATGTATAGTCCATTAAATTTTGTATATATAGCCAGTCCATTTAATTTTTTGCATGAAAAATAGACGATGTATAGTCTATATAATTGTTTGCATACGAATCGGACGATTTATAGTCGATTAAATTTTTTCATAAAAAATTGAAAAAAAGACGATGTATAGTCCATTAAATTTTTTTCATAAAAAAATTTTTTTCATGAAAAATGGATGATATATAGTTTATTAAATTCTTTGCACGAAAAGAAGTCGACGTATATAGTCCACTTAAGGTTTTACATACGAAATGGACGAATTATGGTCAATTTATTTTTTTATAAAAATTTTAAAAATGGACGATGTATAGTCCATTAAATTTTGTATATATAGCCAGTCCATTTAATTTTTTGCATGAAAAATAGACGATGTATAGTCTATATAATTGTTTGCATATGAATCGGACGATTTATTGTCGATTAAATTTTTTCATAAAAAATTGAAAAAAAGACGATGTATAGTCCATTAAAATTTTTTCATAAAAATTTTTTTTTCATGAAAAATGGATGATATATAGTTTATTAAATTCTTTGCACGAAAAGAAGTCGACGTATATAGTCCACTTAAGGTTTTACATACGAAATGGACGAATTATGGTCAATTTATTTTTTTATAAAAATTTAAAAAATGGACGATGTATAGTCCATTAAATTTTGTATATATAGCCAGTCCATTTAATTTTTTGCATGAAAAATAGACGATGTATAGTCTATATAATTGTTTGCATATGAATCGGACGATTTATTGTCGATTAAATTTTATCATAAAAAATTGAAAAAAAGACGATGTATAGTCCATTAAAATTTTTTCATAAAAAATTTTTTTTCATGAAAAATGGATGATATATAGTTTATTAAATTCTTTGCACGAAAAGAAGTCGACTTATATAGTCCACTTAAGGTTTTACATACGAAATGGACGAATTATGGTCAATTTATTTTTTTTATAAAAATTTTAAAAATGGACGATGTATAGTCCATTAAATTTTGTATATATAGCCAGTCCATTTAATTTTTTGCATGAAAAATAGACGATGTATAGTCTATATAATTGTTTGAATATGAATCGGACGATTTATTGTCGATTAAATTTTTTCATAAAAAATTGAAAAAAAGACGATGTATAGTCCATTAAATTTTTTTCATAAAAAAATTTTTTTCATGAAAAATGGATGATATATAGTTTATTAAATTCTTTGCACGAAAAGAAGTCGACGTATATAGTCCACTTAAG
The DNA here is from genome assembly GCA_944452675.1 of Tachina lurida. Taxonomy (NCBI): domain Eukaryota; kingdom Metazoa; phylum Arthropoda; class Insecta; order Diptera; family Tachinidae; genus Tachina; species Tachina lurida. Next base: position 93,506,234 of record OX101755.1, read on the forward strand.
GTTTTACATACGAAATGGACGAATTATGGTCAATTTATTTTTTTATAAAAATTTTAAAAATGGACGATGTATAGTCCATTAAATTTTGTATATATAGCCAGTCCATTTAATTTTTTGCATGAAAAATAGACGATGTATAGTCTATATAATTGTTTGCATATGAATCGGACGATTTATTGTCGATTAAATTTTTTCATAAAAAATTGAAAAAAAGACGATGTATAGTCCATTAACATTTTTTCATAAAAAATTTTTTTTTCATGCAAAATGGATGATATATAGTTTATTAAATTCTTTGCACGAAAAGAAGTCGACGTATATAGTCCACTTAAGGTTTTACATACGAAATGAACGAATTATGGTCAATTTATTTTTTTATAAAAATTTTAAAAATGGACGATGTATAGTCCATTAAATTTTGTATATATAGCCAGTCCATTTAATTTTTTGCATGAAAAATAGACGATGTATAGTCTATATAATTGTTTGCATATGAATCGGACGATTTATTGTCGATTAAATTTTATCATAAAAAATTTAAAAAAAGACGATGTATAGTCCATTAAAATTTTTTCATAAAAAATTTTTTTTCATGAAAAATGGATGATATATAGTTTATTAAATTCTTTGCACGAAAAGAAGTCGACGTATATAGTCCACTTAAGGTTTTACATACGAAATGGACGAATTATGGTCAATTTATTTTTTTTATAAAAATTTTAAAAATGGACGATGTATAGTCCATTAAATTTTGTATATATAGCCAGTCCATTTAATTTTTTGCATGAAAAATAGACGATGTATAGTCTATATAATTGTTTGAATATGAATCGGACGATTTATTGTCGATTAAATTTTTTCATAAAAAATTGAAAAAAAGACGATGTATAGTCCATTAAATTTTTTTCATAAAAAAATTTTTTTCATGAAAAATGGATGATATATAGTTTATTAAATTCTTTGCACGAAAAGAAGTCGACGTATATAGTCCACTTAAGGTTTTACATACGAAATGGACGAATTATGGTCAATTTATTTTTTTATAAAAATTTTAAAAATGGACGATGTATAGTCCATTAAATTTTGTATATATAGCCAGTCCATTTAATTTTTTGCATGAAAAATAGACGATGTATAGTCTATATAATTGTTTGCATATGAATCGGACGATTTATTGTCGATTAAATTTTTTCATAAAAAATTAAAAAAAAGACGATGTATACCATTAAAATTTTTTAATAAAAAAATTTTTTTCATGAAAAATGGATGATATATAGCTTATTAAATTCTTTGCACGAAAAGAAGTCGACGTATATAGTCCACTTAAGGTTTTACATACGAAATGGACGAATTATGGTCAATTTATTTTTTTATAAAAATTTTAAAAATGGACGATGTATAGTCCATTAAATTTTGTATATATAGCCAGTCCATTTAATTTTTTGCATGAAAAATAGACGATGTATAGTCTATATAATTGTTTGCACATGAATCGGACGATTTATTGTCGATTAAATTTTTTCATAAAAAATTGAAAAAAAGACGATGTATAGTCCATTAAAATTTTTTCATAAAAAATTTTTTTCATGAAAAATGGATGATATATAGTTTATTAAATTCTTTGCACGAAAAGAAGTCGACGTATATAGTCCACTTAAGGTTTCACATACGAAATGGACGAATTATGGTCAATTTATTTTTTTATAAAAATTTTAAAAATGGACGATGTATAGTCCATTAAATTTTGTATATATAGCCAGTCCATTTAATTTTTTGCATGAAAAATAGACGATGTATAGTCTATATAATTGTTTGCATATGAATCGGACGATTTATTGTCGATTAAATTTTTTATTAAAAAATTAAAAAAAAAGACGATGTATACCATTAAAATTTTTTAATAAAAAATTTTTTTTCATGAAAAATGGATGATATATAGCTTATTAAATTCTTTGCACGAAAAGAAGTCGACGTATATAGTCCACTTAAGGTTTTACATACGAAATGGACGAATTATGGTCAATTTATTTTTTTATAAAAATTTTAAAAATGGACGATGTATAGTCCATTAAATTTTGTATATATAGCCAGTCCATTTAATTTTTTGCATGAAAAATAGACGATGTATAGTCTATATAATTGTTTGCACATGAATCGGACGATTTATTGTCGATTAAATTTTTTCATAAAAAATTGAAAAAAAGACGATGTATAGTCCATTAAATTTTTTTCATAAAAAAATTTTTTTCATGAAAAATGGATGATATATAGTTTATTAAATTCTTTGCACGAAAAGAAGTCGACGTATATAGTCCACTTAAGGTTTTACATACGAAATGGACGAATTATGGTCAATTTATTTTTTTATAAAAATTTTAAAAATGGACGATGTATAGTCCATTAAATTTTGTATAAATAGCCAGTCCATTTAATTTTTTGCATGAAAAATAGACGATGTATAGTCTATATAATTGTTTGAATACGAATCGGACGATTTATAGTCGATTAAATTTTTTCATAAAAAATTGAAAAAAAGACGATGTATAGTCCATTAAATTTTTTTCATAAAAAAATTTTTTTCATGAAAAATGGATGATATATAGTTTATTAAATTCTTTGCACGAAAAGAAGTCGACGTATATAGCCCACTTAAGGTGTTACATACGAAATGGACGAATTATGGTCAATTTATTTTTTTATAAAAATTTTAAAAATGGACGATGTATAGTCCATTAAATTTTGTATATATAGCCAGTCCATTTAATTTTTTGCATGAAAAATAGACGATGTATAGTCTATATAATTGTTTGCATATGAATCGGACGATTTATTGTCGATTAAATTTTTTCATAAAAAATTGAAAAAAAGACGATGTATAGTCCATTAAATTTTTTTCATAAAAAAATTTTTTTCATGAAAAATGGATGATATATAGTTTATTAAATTCTTTGCACGAAAAGAAGTCGACGTATATAGTCCACTTAAGGTTTTACATACGAAATGGACGAATTATGGTCAATTTATTTTTTTATAAAAATTTTAAAAATGGACGATGTATAGTCCATTAAATTTTGTATATATAGCCAGTCCATTTAATTTTTTGCATGAAAAATAGACGATGTATAGTCTATATAATTGTTTGCATATGAATCGGACGATTTATTGTCGATTAAATTTTTTCATAAAAAATTGAAAAAAAGACGATGTATAGTCCATTAAAATTTTTTCATAAAAAATTTTTTTTCATGAAAAATGGATGATATATAGTTTATTAAATTCTTTGCACGAAAAGAAGTCGACGTATATAGTCCACTTAAGATTTCACATACGAAATGGACGAATTATGGTCAATTTATTTTTTTTTTTTAAATTTTAAAAATGGACGATGTATAGTCCATTAAATTTTGTATATATAGCCAGTCCATTTAATTTTTTGCATGAAAAATAGACGATGTATAGTCTATATAATTGTTTGCATATGAATCGGACGATTTATTGTCGATTAAATTTTTTCATAAAAAATTGAAAAAAAGACGATGTATAGTCCATTAAAATTTTTTCATAAAAAATTTTTTTTCATGAAAAATGGATGATATATAGTTTATTAAATTCTTTGCACGAAAAGAAGTCGACGTATATAGTCCACTTAAGGTTTTACATACGAAATGGACGAATTATGGTCAATTTATTTTTTTATAAAAATTTTAAAAATGGACGATGTATAGTCCATTAAATTTTGTATATATAGCCAGTCCATTTAATTTTTTGCATGAAAAATAGACGATGTATAGTCTATATAATTGTTTGCATATGAATCGGACGATTTATTGTCGATTAAATTTTTTCATAAAAAATTGAAAAAAAGACGATGTATAGTCCATTAACATTTTTTCATAAAAAATTTTTTTTTCATGAAAAATGGATGATATATAGTTTATTAAATTCTTTGCACGAAAAGAAGTCGACGTATATAGTCCACTTAAGGTTTTACATACGAAATGGACGAATTATGGTCAATTTATTTTTTTATAACAATTTTAAAAATGGACGATGTATAGTCCATTAAATTTTGTATATATAGCCTGTCCATTTAATTTTTTGCATGAAAAATAGACGATGTATAGTCTATATAATTGTTTGCATACGAATCGGACGATTTATAGTCGATTAAATTTTTTCATAAAAAATTGAAAAAAAGACGATGTATAGTCCATTAAATTTTTTTCATAAAAAAATTTTTTTCATGAAAAATGGATGATATATAGTTTATTAAATTCTTTGCACGAAAAGAAGTCGACGTATATAGTCCACTTAAGGTTTTACATACGAAATGGACGAATTATGGTCAATTTATTTTTTTATAAAAATTTTAAAAATGGACGATGTATAGTCCATTAAATTTTGTATATATAGCCAGTCCATTTAATTTTTTGCATGAAAAATAGACGATGTATAGTCTATATAATTGTTTGCATATGAATCGGACGATTTATTGTCGATTAAATTTTTTCATAAAAAATTGAAAAAAAGACGATGTATAGTCCATTAACATTTTTTCATAAAAAATTTTTTTTTCATGAAAAATGGATGATATATAGTTTATTAAATTCTTTGCACGAAAAGAAGTCGACGTATATAGTCCACTTAAGGTTTTACATACGAAATGAACGAATTATGGTCAATTTATTTTTTTATAAAAATTTTAAAAATGGACGATGTATAGTCCATTAAATTTTGTATATATAGCCAGTCCATTTAATTTTTTGCATGAAAAATAGACGATGTATAGTCTATATAATTGTTTGCATACGAATCGGACGATTTATAGTCGATTAAATTTTTTCATAAAAAATTGAAAAAAAGACGATGTATAGTCCATTAAATTTTTTTCATAAAAAAATTTTTTTCATGAAAAATGGATAATATATAGTTTATTAAATTCTTTGCACGAAAAGAAGTCGACGTATATAGTCCACTTAAGGTTTTACATACGAAATGGACGAATTATGGTCAATTTATTTTTTTATAAAAATTTTAAAAATGGACGATGTATAGTCCATTAAATTTTGTATATATAGCCAGTCCATTTAATTTTTTGCATGAAAAATAGACGATGTATAGTCTATATAATTGTTTGCATATGAATCGGACGATTTATTGTCGATTAAATTTTATCATTAAAAATTGAAAAAAAGACGATGTATAGTCCATTTAAATTTTTTCATAAAAAATTTTTTTTCATGAAAAATGGATGATATATAGTTTATTAAATTCTTTGCACGAAAAGAAGTCGACGTATATAGTCCACTTAAGGTTTTACATACGAAATGGACGAATTATGGTCAATTTATTTTTTTATAAAAATTTTAAAAATGGACGATGTATAGTCCATTAAATTTTGTATATATAGCCAGTCCATTTAATTTTTTGCATGAAAAATAGACGATGTATAGTCTATATAATTGTTTGTATACGAATCGGACGATTTATAGTCGATTAAATTTTTTCATAAAAAATTTAAAAAAAGACGATGTATAGTCCATTAAATTTTTTTCATAAAAAAATTTTTTTCATGAAAAATGGATGATATATAGTTTATTAAATTCTTTGCACGAAAAGAAGTCGACGTATATAGTCCACTTAAGGTTTTACATACGAAATGGACGAATTATGGTCAATTTATTTTTTTATAAAAATTTTAAAAATGGACGATGTATAGTCCATTAAATTTTGTATAAATAGCCAGTCCATTTAATTTTTTGCATGAAAAATAGACGATGTATAGTCTATATAATTGTTTGAATACGAATCGGACGATTTATAGTCGATTAAATTTTTTCATAAAAAATTGAAAAAAAGACGATGTATAGTCCATTAAATTTTTTTCATAAAAAAATTTTTTTCATGAAAAATGGATGATATATAGTTTATTAAATTCTTTGCACGAAAAGAAGTCGACGTATATAGCCCACTTAAGGTTTTACATACGAAATGGACGAATTATGGTCAATTTATTTTTTTATAAAAATTTTAAAAATGGACGATGTATAGTCCATTAAATTTTGTATATATAGCCAGTCCATTTAATTTTTTGCATGAAAAATAGACGATGTATAGTCTATATAATTGTTTGCATATGAATCGGACGATTTATTGTCGATTAAATTTTTTCATAAAAAATTGAAAAAAAGACGATGTATAGTCCATTAAATTTTTTTCATAAAAAAATTTTTTTCATGAAAAATGGATGATATATAGTTTATTAAATTCTTTGCACGAAAAGAAGTCGACGTATATAGTCCACTTAAGGTTTTACATACGAAATGGACGAATTATGGTCAATTTATTTTTTTATAAAAATTTTAAAAATGGACGATGTATAGTCCATTAAATTTTGTATATATAGCCAGTCCATTTAATTTTTTGCATGAAAAATAGACGATGTATAGTCTATATAATTGTTTGCATATGAATCGGACGATTTATTGTCGATTAAATTTTTTTCATAAAAAATTGAAAAAAAAGACGATGTATAGTCCATTAAAATTTTTTCATAAAAAATTTTTTTTCATGAGAAATGGATGATATATAGTTTATTAAATTCTTTGCACGAAAAGAAGTCGACGTATATAGTCCACTTAAGATTTCACATACGAAATGGACGAATTATGGTCAATTTATTTTTTTATAAAAATTTTAAAAATGGACGATGTATAGTCCATTAAATTTTGTATATATAGCCAGTCCATTTAATTTTTTGCATGAAAAATAGACGATGTATAGTCTATATAATTGTTTGCATATGAATCGGACGATTTATTGTCGATTAAATTTTTTCATAAAAAATTGAAAAAAAGACGATGCATAGTCCATTAAAATTTTTTCATAAAAAATTTTTTTTCATGAAAAATGGATGATATATAGTTTATTAAATTCTTTGCACGAAAAGAAGTCGACGTATATAGTCCACTTAAGGTTTTACATACGAAATGGACGAATTATGGTCAATTTATTTTTTTATAAAAATTTTAAAAATGGACGATGTATAGTCCATTAAATTTTGTATATATAGCCAGTCCATTTAATTTTTTGCATGAAAAATAGACGATGTATAGTCTATATAATTGTTTGCATATGAATCGGACGATTTATTGTCGATTAAATTTTTTCATAAAAAATTGAAAAAAAAGACGATGTATAGTCCATTAACATTTTTTCATAAAAAATTTTTTTTTCATGAAAAATGGATGATATATAGTTTATTAAATTCTTTGCACGAAAAGAAGTCGACGTATATAGTCCACTTAAGGTTTTACATACGAAATGGACGAATTATGGTCAATTTATTTTTTTATAACAATTTTAAAAATGGAGGATGTATAGTCCATTAAATTTTGTATATATAGCCTGTCCATTTAATTTTTTGCATGAAAAATAGACGATGTATAGTCTATATAATTGTTTGCATACGAATCGGACGATTTATAGTCGATTAAATTTTTTCATAAAAAATTGAAAAAAAGACGATGTATAGTCCATTAAATTTTTTTCATAAAAAAATTTTTTTCATGAAAAATGGATGATATATAGTTTATTAAATTCTTTGCACGAAAAGAAGTCGACGTATATAGTCCACTTAAGGTTTTACATACGAAATGGACGAATTATGGTCAATTTATTTTTTTATAAAAATTTTAAAAATGGACGATGTATAGTCCATTAAATTTTGTATATATAGCCAGTCCATTTAATTTTTTGCATGAAAAATAGACGATGTATAGTCTATATAATTGTTTGCATATGAATCGGACGATTTATTGTCGATTAAATTTTTTCATAAAAAATTGAAAAAAAGACGATTATAGTCCATTAAAATTTTTTCATAAAAAATTTTTTTTCATGAAAAATGGATGATATATAGTTTATTAAATTCTTTGCACGAAAAGAAGTCGACGTATATAGTCCACTTAAGGTTTTACATACGAAATGGACGAATTATGGTCAATTTATTTTTTTATAAAAATTTTAAAAATGGACGATGTATACTCCATTAAATTTTGTATATATAGCCAGTCCATTTAATTTTTTGCATGAAAAATAGACGATGTATAGTCTATATAATTGTTTGCATATGAATCGGACGATTTATTGTCGATTAAATTTTTTCATAAAAAATTTAAAAAAAGACGATGTATAGTCCATTAAAATTTTTTCATAAAAAATTTTTTTTCATGAAAAATGGATGATATATAGTTTATTAAATTCTTTGCACGAAAAGAAGTCGACGTATATAGTCCACTTAAGGTTTCACATACGAAATGGACGAATTATGGTCAATTTATTTTTTTATAAAAATTTTAAAAATGGACGATGTATAGTCCATTAAATTTTGTATATATAGCCAGTCCATTTAATTTTTTGCATGAAAAATAGACGATGTATAGTCTATATAATTGTTTGCATATGAATCGGACGATTTATTGTCGATTAAATTTTTTCATAAAAAATTGAAAAAAAGACGATGTATAGTCCATTAAAATTTTTTCATAAAAAATTTTTCTTCATGAAAAATGGATGATATATAGTTTATTAAATTCTTTGCACGAAAAGAAGTCGACGTATATAGTCCACTTAAGGTTTTACATACGAAATGGACGAATTATGGTCAATTTATTTTTTTATAAAAATTTTAAAAATGGACGATGTATAGTCCATTAAATTTTGTATATATAGCCAGTCCATTTAATTTTTTGCATGAAAAATAGACGATGTATAGTCTATATAATTGTTTGCATATGAATCGGACGATTTATTGTCGATTAAATTTTTTCATAATTGAATTGAAAAAAGACGATGTATAGTCCATTAACATTTTTTCATAAAAAATTTTTTTTCATGAAAAATGGATGATATATAGTTTATTAAATTCTTTTCACGAAAAGAAGTCGACGTATATAGTCCACTTAAGGTTTTACATACGAAATGGACGAATTATGGTCAATTTATTTTTTTATAAAAATTTTAAAAATGGACGATGTATAGTCCATTAAATTTTGTATATATAGCCAGTCCATTTAATTTTTTGCATGAAAAATAGACGATGTATAGTCTATATAATTGTTTGCATACGAATCGGACGATTTATTGTCGATTAAATTTTTTCATAATTGAATTGAAAAAAGACGATGTATAGTCCATTAAAATCTTTTCATAAAAAATTTTTTTTCATGAGAAATGGATGATATATAGTTTATTAAATTCTTTGCACGAAAAGAAGTCGACGTATATAGTCCACTTAAGATTTCACATACGAAATGGACGAATTATGGTCAATTTATTTTTTTATAAAAATTTTAAAAATGGACGATGTATAGTCCATTAAATTTTGTATATATAGCCAGTCCATTTAATTTTTTGCATGAAAAATAGACGATGTATAGTCTATATAATTGTTTGCATATGAATCGGACGATTTATTGTCGATTAAATTTTTTCATAAAAAATTGAAAAAAAGACGATGTATAGTCCATTAAAATTTTTTCATAAAAAATTTTTCTTCATGAAAAATGGATGATATATAGTTTATTAAATTCTTTGCACGAAAAGAAGTCGACGTATATAGTCCACTTAAGGTTTTACATACGAAATGGACGAATTATGGTCAATTTATTTTTTTATAAAAATTTTAAAAATGGACGATGTATAGTCCATTAAATTTTGTATATATAGCCAGTCCATTTAATTTTTTGCATGAAAAATAGACGATGTATAGTCTATATAATTGTTTGCATATGAATCGGACGATTTATTGTCGATTAAATTTTTTCATAAAAAATTGAAAAAAAGACGATGTATAGTCCATTAACATTTTTTCATAAAAAATTTTTTTTTCATGAAAAATGGATGATATATAGTTTATTAAATTCTTTGCACGAAAAGAAGTCGACGTATATAGTCCACTTAAGGTTTTACATACGAAATGGACGAATTATGGTCAATTTATTTTTTTATAACAATTTTAAAAATGGACGATGTATAGTCCATTAAATTTTGTATATATAGCCTGTCCATTTAATTTTTTGCATGAAAAATAGACGATGTATAGTCTATATAATTGTTTGCATACGAATCGGACGATTTATAGTCGATTAAATTTTTTCATAAAAAATTGAAAAAAAGACGATGTATAGTCCATTAAATTTTTTTCATAAAAAAATTTTTTTCATGAAAAATGGATGATATATAGTTTATTAAATTCTTTGCACGAAAAGAAGTCGACGTATATAGTCCACTTAAGGTTTTACATACGAAATGGACGAATTATGGTCAATTTATTTTTTTATAAAAATTTTAAAAATGGACGATGTATAGTCCATTAAATTTTGTATATATAGCCAGTCCATTTAATTTTTTGCATGAAAAATAGACGATGTATAGTCTATATAATTGTTTGCATATGAATCGGACGATTTATTGTCGATTAAATTTTTTCATAAAAAATTGAAAAAAGACGATTATAGTCCATTAAAATTTTTTCATAAAAAATTTTTTTTCATGAAAAATGGATGATATATAGTTTATTAAATTCTTTGCACGAAAAGAAGTCGACGTATATAGTCCACTTAAGGTTTTACATACGAAATGGACGAATTATGGTCAATTTATTTTTTTATAAAAATTTTAAAAATGGACGATGTATACTCCATTAAATTTTGTATATATAGCCAGTCCATTTAATTTTTTGCATGAAAAATAGACGATGTATAGTCTATATAATTGTTTGCATATGAATCGGACGATTTATTGTCGATTAAATTTTTTCATAAAAAATTTAAAAAAAGACGATGTATAGTCCATTAAAATTTTTTCATAAAAAATTTTTTTTCATGAAAAATGGATGATATATAGTTTATTAAATTCTTTGCACGAAAAGAAGTCGACGTATATAGTCCACTTAAGGTTTCACATACGAAATGGACGAATTATGGTCAATTTATTTTTTTATAAAAATTTTAAAAATGGACGATGTATAGTCCATTAAATTTTGTATATATAGCCAGTCCATTTAATTTTTTGCATGAAAAATAGACGATGTATAGTCTATATAATTGTTTGCATATGAATCGGACGATTTATTGTCGATTAAATTTTTTCATAAAAAATTGAAAAAAAGACGATGTATAGTCCATTAAAATTTTTTCATAAAAAATTTTTCTTCATGAAAAATGGATGATATATAGTTTATTAAATTCTTTGCACGAAAAGAAGTCGACGTATATAGTCCACTTAAGGTTTTACATACGAAATGGACGAATTATGGTCAATTTATTTTTTTATAAAAATTTTAAAAATGGACGATGTATAGTCCATTAAATTTTGTATATATAGCCAGTCCATTTAATTTTTTGCATGAAAAATAGACGATGTATAGTCTATATAATTGTTTGCATATGAATCGGACGATTTATTGTCGATTAAATTTTTTCATAATTGAATTGAAAAAAGACGATGTATAGTCCATTAACATTTTTTCATAAAAAATTTTTTTTCATGAAAAATGGATGATATATAGTTTATTAAATTCTTTGCACGAAAAGAAGTCGACGTATATAGTCCACTTAAGGTTTTACATACGAAATGGACGAATTATGGTCAATTTATTTTTTTATAAAAATTTTAAAAATGGACGATGTATAGTCCATTAAATTTTGTATATATAGCTAGTCCATTTAATTTTTTGCATGAAAAATAGACGATGTATAGTCTATATAATTGTTTGCATACGAATCGGACGATTTATAGTCAATTAAATTTTTTCATAAAAAATTGAAAAAAAGACGATGTATAGTCCATTAAATTTTTTTCATAAAAAAATTTTTTTCATGAAAAATGGATGATATATAGTTTATTAAATTCTTTGCACGAAAAGAAGTCGACGTATATAGTCCACTTAAGGTTTTACATACGAAATGGACGAATTATGGTCAATTTATTTTTTTATAAAAATTTTAAAAATGGACGATGTATAGTCCATTAAATTTTGTATATATAGCCAGTCCACTTAATTTTTTGCATGAAAAATAGACGATTATAGTCTATATAATTGTTTGCATATGAATCGGACGATTTATTGTCGATTAAATTTTTTCATAAAAAATTGAAAAAAAGACGATGTATAGTCCATTAAAATTTTTTCATAAAAAATTTTTTTTCATGAATGATATATAGTTTATTAAATTCTTTGCACGAAAAGAAGTCGACGTATATAGTCCACTTAAGGTTTTACATACGAAATGGACGAATTATGGTCAATTTATTTTTTTATAAAAATTTTAAAAATGGACGATGTATAGTCCATTAAGTTTTGTATATATAGCCAGTCCATTTAATTTTTTGCATGAAAAATAGACGATGTATAGTCTATATAATTGTTTGCATATGAATCGGACGATTTATTGTCGATTAAATTTTTTCATAAAAAATTGAAAAAAAAGACGATGTATAGTCCATTAAATTTTTTTCATAAAGAATTTTTTTTCATGAAAAATGGATGATATATAGTTTATTAAATTCTTTGCACGAAAAGAAGTCGACGTATATAGTCCACTTAAGGTTTTACATACGAAATGGACGAATTATGGTCAATTTATTTTTTTATAAAAATTTTAAAAATGGACGATGTATAGTCTATTAAATTTTGTATATATAGCCAGTCCATTTAATTTTTTGCATGAAAAATAGACGATGTATAGTCTATATAATTGTTTGCATATGAATCGGACGATTTATTGTCGATTAAATTTTTTCATAAAAAATTGAAAAAAAGACGATGTATAGTCCATTAAAATTTTTTCATACAAAATTTTTTTTCATGAAAAATGGATGATATATAGTTTATTAAATTCTTTGCACGAAAAGAAGTCGACGTATATAGTCCACTTAAGGTTTCACATACGAAATGGACGAATTATGGTCAATTTATTTTTTTATAAAAATTTTAAAAATGGACGATGTATAGTCCATTAAATTTTGTATATATAGCCAGTCCATTTAATTTTTTGCATTAAAAATAGACGATGTATAGTCTATATAATTGTTTGCATATGAATCGGACGATTTATTGTCGATTAAATTTTTTCATAAAAAATTGAAAAAAAGACGATGTATAGTCCATTAACATTTTTTCATAAAAAATTTTTTTTCATGAAAAATGGATGATATATAGTTTATTAAATTCTTTGCACGAAAAGAAGTCGACGTATATAGTCCACTTAAGGTTTTACATACGAAATGGACGAATTATGGTCAATTTATTTTTTTATAAAAATTTTAAAAATGGACGATGTATAGTCCATTAAATTTTGTATATATAGCCAGTCCATTTAATTTTTTGCATGAAAAATAGACGATGTATAGTCTATATAATTGTTAGCATACGAATCGGACGATTTATAGTCGATTAAATTTTTTCATAAAAAATTGAAAAAAAAGACAATGTATAGTCCATTAAATTTTTTTCATAAAAAAATTTTTTTCATGAAAAATGGATGATATATAGTTTATTAAATTCTTTGCACGAAAAGAAGTCGACGTATATAGTCCACTTAAGGTTTTACATACGAAATGGACGAATTATGGTCAATTTATTTTTTTATAAAAATTTTAAAAATGGACGATGTATAGTCCGTTAAATTTTGTATATATAGCCAGTCCATTTAATTTTTTGCATGAAAAATAGACGATGTATTGTCTATATAATTGTTTGCATACGAATCGGACGATTTATAGTCGATTAAATTTTTTCATAAAAAATTGAAAAAAAGACGATGTATAGTCCATTAAAATTTTTTCATAAAAAATTTTTTTTCATGAAAAATGGATGATATATAGTTTATTAAATTCTTTGCACGAAAAGAAGTCGACGTATATAGTCCACTTAAGGTTTCACATACGAAATGGACGAATTATGTCAATTTATTTTTTTATAAAAATTTAAAAAATGGACGATGTATAGTCCATTAAATTTTGTATATATAGCCAGTCCATTTAATTTTTTGCATGAAAAATAGACGATGTATAGTCTATATAATTGTTTGCATATGAATCGGACGATTTATTGTCGATTAAATTTTTTCATAAAAAATTGAAAAAAAGACGATGTATAGTCCATTAAAATTTTTTCATAAAAAATTTTTTTTCATGAAAAATGGATGATATATAGTTTATTAAATTCTTTGCACGAAAAGAAGTCAACGTATATAGTCCACTTAAGGTTTTACATACGAAATGGACGGATTATGGTCAATTTATTTTTTTATAAAAATTTTAAAAATGGACGATGTATAGTCCATTAAATTTTGTATATATAGCCAGTCCATTTAATTTTTTGCATGAAAAAAAACGATGTATAGTCTATATATTTGTTTGCATATGAATCGGACGATTTATTGTCGATTAAATTTTTTCATAAAAAATTGAAAAAAAGACGATGTATAGTCCATTAACATTTTTTCATAAAAAATTTTTTTTCATGAAAAATGGATGATATATAGTTTATTAAATTCTTTGCACGAAAAGAAGTCGACGTATATAGTCCACTTAAGGTTTTACATACGAAATGGACGAATTATGGTCAATTTATTTTTTTATAAAAATTTTAAAAATGGACGATGTATAGTCCATTAAATTTTGTATATATATAGCCAGTCCATTTAATTTTTTGCATGAAAAATAGACGATGTATAGTCTATATAATTGTTTGCATACGAATCGGACGATTTATAGTCGATTAAATTTTTTCATAAAAAATTGAAAAAAAGACGATGTACAGTCCATTAACATTTTTTCATAAAAAATTTTTTTCATGAAAAATGGATGATATATAGTTTATTAAATTCTTTGCACGAAAAGAAGTCGACGTATATAGTCCACTTAAGGTTTTACATACGAAATGGACGAATTATGGTCAATTTATTTTTTTATAAAAATTTTAAAAATGGACGATGTATAGTCCATTAAATTTTGTATATATAGCCAGTCCATTTAATTTTTTGCATGAAAAATAGACGATGTATAGTCTATATAATTGTTTGCATATGAATCGGACGATTTATTGTCGATTAAATTTTTTCATAAAAAATTGAAAAAAAGACGATGTATATATAGTCCATTAAAATTTTTTCATAAAAAATTTTTTTTCATGAAAAATGGATGATATATAGTTTATTAAATTCTTTGCACGAAAAGAAGTCGACGTATATAGTCCACTTAAGGTTTTACATACGAAATGGACGAATTATGGTCAATTTATTTTTTTATAAAAATTTTAAAAATGGACGATGTATACTCCATTAAATTTTGTATATATAGCCAGTCCATTTAATTTTTTGCATGAAAAATAGACGATGTATAGTCTATATAATTGTTTGCATATGAATCGGACGATTTATTGTCGATTAAATTTTTTCATAAAAAATTTAAAAAAAGACGATGTATAGTCCATTAAAATTTTTTCATAAAAAATTTTTTTTCATGAAAAATGGATGATATATAGTTTATTAAATTCTTTGCACGAAAAGAAGTCGACGTATATAGTCCACTTAAGGTTTCACATACGAAATGGACGAATTATGGTCAATTTATTTTTTTATAAAAATTTTAAAAATGGACGATGTATAGTCCATTAAATTTTGTATATATAGCCAGTCCATTTAATTTTTTGCATGAAAAATAGACGATGTATAGTCTATATAATTGTTTGCATATGAATCGGATGATTTATTGTCGATTAAATTTTTTCATAAAAAATTTAAAAAAAGACGATGTATAGTCCATTAAAATTTTTTCATAAAAAATTTTTTTTCATGAAAAATGGATGATATATAGTTTATTAAATTCTTTGCACGAAAAGAAGTCGACGTATATAGTCCACTTAAGGTTTCACATACGAAATGGACGAATTATGGTCAATTTATTTTTTTATAAAAATTTTAAAAATGGACGATGTATAGTCCATTAAATTTTGTATATATAGCCAGTCCATTTAATTTTTTGCATGAAAAATAGACGATGTATAGTCTATATAATTGTTTGCATACGAATCGGACGATTTATAGTCGATTAAATTTTTTCATAAAAAATTTAAAAAAAGACGATGTATAGTCCATTAAATTTTGTTCATAAAAAAATTTTTTTCATGAAAAATGGATGATATATAGTTTATTAAATTCTTTGCACGAAAAGAAGTCGACGTATATAGTCCACTTAAGGTTTTACATACGAAATGGACGAATTATGGTCAATTTATTTCTTTATAAAAATTTTAAAAATGGACGATGTATAGTCCATTAAATTTTGTATATATAGCCAGTCCATTTAATTTTTTGCATGAAAATAGACGATGTATAGTCTATATAATTGTTTGCATATGAATCGGACGATTTATTGTCGATTAAATTTTTTCATAAAAAATTGAAAAAAAGACGATGTATAGTCCATTAAAATTTTATCATAAAAAATTTTTTTTCATGAAAAATGGATGATATATAGTTTATTAAATTCTTTGCACGAAAAGAAGTCGACGTATATAGTCCACTTAAGGTTTTACATACGAAATGGACGAATTATGGTCAATTTATTTTTTTATAAAAATTTTAAAAATGGACGATGTATAGTCCATTAAATTTTGTATATATAGCCAGTCCATTTAATTTTTTGCATGAAAAATAGACGATGTATAGTCTATATAATTGTTTGCATATGAATCGGACGATTTATTGTCGATTAAATTTTTTCATAAAAAATTGAAAAAAAGACGATGTATAGTCCATTAAATTTTTTTCATAAAAAAATTTTTTTCATGAAAAATGGATGATATATAGTTTATTAAATTCTTTGCACGAAAAGAAGTCGACGTATATAGTCCACTTAAGGTTTTACATACGAAATGGACGAATTATGGTCAATTTATTTTTTTATAAAAATTTTAAAAATGGACGATGTATAGTCCATTAAATTTTGTATATATAGCCAGTCCATTTAATTTTTTGCATGAAAAATAGACGATGTATAGTCTATATAATTGTTTGCATATGAATCGGACGATTTATTGTCGATTAAATTTTTTCATAATTGAATTGAAAAAAGACGATGTATAGTCCATTAACATTTTTTCATAAAAAATTTTTTTTCATGAAAAATTGATGATATATAGTTTATTAAATTCTTTGCACGAAAAGAAGTCGACGTATATAGTCCACTTAAGGTTTTACATACGAAATGGACGAATTATGGTCAATTTATTTTTTTATAAAAATTTTAAAAATGGACGATGTATAGTCCATTAAATTTTGTATATATAGCCAGTCCATTTAATTTTTTGCATGAAAAATAGACGATGTATAGTCTATATAATTGTTTGCATATGAATCGGACGATTTATTGTCGATTAAATTTTTTCATAAAAAATTGAAAAAAAGACGATGTATAATAGTCCATTAAAATTTTTTCATAAAAAATTTTTTTTCATGAAAAATGGATGATATATAGTTTATTAAATTCTTTGCACGAAAAGAAGTCGACGTATATAGTCCACTTAAGGTTTTACATACGAAATGGACGAATTATGGTCAATTTATTTTTTTATAAAAATTTTAAAAATGGACGATGTATAGTCCATTAAATTTTGTATATATAGCCAGTCCATTTAATTTTTTGCATGAAAAATAGACGATGTATAGTCTATATAATTGTTTGCATATGAATCGGACGATTTATTGTCGATTAAATTTTTTCATAAAAAATTGAAAAAAAGACGATGTATAGTCCATTAACATTTTTTCATAAAAAGTTTTTTTTCATGAAAAATGGATGATATATAGTTTATTAAATTCTTTGCACGAAAAGAAGTCGACGTATATAGTCCACTTAAGGTTTTACATACGAAATGGACGAATTATGGTCAATTTATTTTTTTATAAAAATTTTAAAAATGGACGATGTATAGTCCATTAAATTTTGTATATATAGCCAGTCCATTTAATTTTTTGCATGAAAAATAGACGATGTATAGTCTATATAATTGTTTGCATATGAATCGGACGATTTATTGTCGATTAAATTTTTTCATAAAAAATTGAAAAAAAGACGATGTATAATAGTCCATTAAAATTTTTTCATAAAAAATTTTTTTTCATGAAAAATGGATGATATATAGTTTATTAAATTCTTTGCACGAAAAGAAGTCGACGTATATAGTCCACTTAAGGTTTTACATACGAAATGGACGAATTATGGTCAATTTATTTTTTTATAAAAATTTTAAAAATGGACGATGTATAGTCCATTAAATTTTGTATATATAGCCAGTCCATTTAATTTTTTGCATGAAAAATAGACGATGTATAGTCTATATAATTGTTTGTATACGAATCGGACGATTTATAGTCGATTAAATTTTTTCATAAAAAATTTAAAAAAAGACGATGTATAGTCCATTAAATTTTTTTCATAAAAAAATTTTTTTCATGAAAAATGGATGATATATAGTTTATTAAATTCTTTGCACGAAAAGAAGTCGACGTATATAGTCCACTTAAGGTTTTACATACGAAATGGACGAATTATGGTCAATTTATTTCTTTATAAAAATTTTAAAAATGGACGATGTATAGTCCATTAAATTTTGTATATATAGCCAGTCCATTTATTTTTTTGCATGAAAAATAGACGATGTATAGTCTATATAATTGTTTGCATATGAATCGGACGATTTATTGTCGATTAAATTTTTTCATAAAAAATTGAAAAAAAGACGATGTATAGTCCATTAAAATTTTATCATAAGAAATTTTTTTTCATGAAAAATGGATGATATATAGTTTATTAAATTCTTTGCACGAAAAGAAGTCGACGTATATAGTCCACTTAAGGTTTTACATACGAAATGGACGAATTATGGTCAATTTATTTTTTTATAAAAATTTTAAAAATGGACGATGTATAGTCCATTAAATTTTGTATATATAGCCAGTCCATTTAATTTTTTGCATGAAAAATAGACGATGTATAGTCTATATAATTGTTTGCATATGAATCGGACGATTTATTGTCGATTAAATTTTTTCATAAAAAATTGAAAAAAAGACGATGTAAATTTTTTTCATAAAAAAATTTTTTTCATGAAAAATGGATGATATATAGTTTATTAAATTCTTTGCACGAAAAGAAGTCGACGTATATAGTCCACTTAAGGTTTTACATACGAAATGGACGAATTATGGTCAATTTATTTTTTTATAAAAATTTTAAAAATGGACGATGTATAGTCCATTAAATTTTGTATATATAGCCAGTCCATTTAATTTTTTGCATGAAAAATAGACGATGTATAGTCTATATAATTGTTTGCATATGAATCGGACGATTTATTGTCGATTAAATTTTTTCATAAAAAATTGAAAAAAAGACGATGTATAATAGTCCATTAAAATTTTTTCATAAAAAATTTTTTTTCATGAAAAATGGATGATATATAGTTTATTAAATTCTTTGCACGAAAAGAAGTCGACGTATATAGTCCACTTAAGGTTTTACATACGAAATGGACGAATTATGGTCAATTTATTTTTTTATAAAAATTTTAAAAATGGACGATGTATAGTCCATTAAATTTTGTATATATAGCCAGTCCATTTAATTTTTTGCATGAAAAATAGACGATGTATAGTCTATATAGTTGTTTGCATATGAATCGGACGATTTATTGTCGATTAAATTTTTTCATAATTGAATTGAAAAAAGACGATGTATAGTCCATTAACATTTTTTCATAAAAAATTTTTTTTCATGAAAAATGGATGATATATAGTTTATTAAATTCTTTGCACGAAAAGAAGTCGACGTATATAGTCCACTTAAGGTTTTACATACGAAATGGACGAATTATGGTCAATTTATTTTTTTATAAAAATTTTAAAAATGGACGATGTATAGTCCATTAAATTTTGTATATATAGCCAGTCCATTTAATTTTTTGCATGAAAAATAGACGATGTATAGTCTATATAATTGTTTGCATATGAATCGGACGATTTATTGTCGATTAAATTTTTTCATAAAAAATTGAAAAAAAGACGATGTATAATAGTCCATTAAAATTTTTTCATAAAAAATTTTTTTTCATGAAAAATGGATGATATATAGTTTATTAAATTCTTTGCACGAAAAGAAGTCGACGTATATAGTCCACTTAAGGTTTTACATACGAAATGGACGAATTATGGTCAATTTATTTTTTTATAAAAATTTTAAAAATGGACGATGTATAGTCCATTAAATTTTGTATATATAGCCAGTCCATTTAATTTTTTGCATGAAAAATAGACGATGTATAGTCTATATAGTTGTTTGCATATGAATCGGACGATTTATTGTCGATTAAATTTTTTCATAATTGAATTGAAAAAAGACGATGTATAGTCCATTAACATTTTTTCATAAAAAATTTTTTTTCATGAAAAATGGATGATATATAGTTTATTAAATTCTTTGCACGAAAAGAAGTCGACGTATATAGTCCACTTAAGGTTTTACATACGAAATGGACGAATTATGGTCAATTTATTTTTTTATAAAAATTTTAAAAATGGACGATGTATAGTCCATTAAATTTTGTATATATAGCCAGTCCATTTAATTTTTTGCATGAAAAATAGACGATGTATAGTCTATATAATTGTTTGCATATGAATCGGACGATTTATTGTCGATTAAATTTTTTCATAAAAAATTGAAAAAAAGACGATGTATAATAGTCCATTAAAATTTTTTCATAAAAAATTTTTTTTCATGAAAAATGGATGATATATAGTTTATTAAATTCTTTGCACGAAAAGAAGTCGACGTATATAGTCCACTTAAGGTTTTACATACGAAATGGACGAATTATGGTCAATTTATTTTTTTATAAAAATTTTAAAAATGGACGATGTATAGTCCATTAAATTTTGTATATATAGCCAGTCCATTTAATTTTTTGCATGAAAAATAGACGATGTATAGTCTATATAGTTGTTTGCATATGAATCGGACGATTTATTGTCGATTAAATTTTTTCATAATTGAATTGAAAAAAGACGATGTATAGTCCATTAACATTTTTTCATAAAAAATTTTTTTTCATGAAAAATGGATGATATATAGTTTATTAAATTCTTTGCACGAAAAGAAGTCGACGTATATAGTCCACTTAAGGTTTTACATACGAAATGGACGAATTATGGTCAATTTATTTTTTTATAAAAATTTTAAAAATGGACGATGTATAGTCCATTAAATTTTGTATATATAGCCAGTCCATTTAATTTTTTGCATGAAAAATAGACGATGTATAGTCTATATAATTGTTTGCATATGAATCGGACGATTTATTGTCGATTAAATTTTTTCATAAAAAATTGAAAAAAAGACGATGTATAATAGTCCATTAAAATTTTTTCATAAAAAATTTTTTTTCATGAAAAATGGATGATATATAGTTTATTAAATTCTTTGCACGAAAAGAAGTCGACGTATATAGTCCACTTAAGGTTTTACATACAAAATGGACGAATTATGGTCAATTTATTTTTTTATAAAAATTTTAAAAATGGACGATGTATAGTCCATTAAATTTTGTATATATAGCCAGTCCATTTAATTTTTTGCATGAAAAATAGACGATGTATAGTCTATATAGTTGTTTGCATATGAATCGGACGATTTATTGTCGATTAAATTTTTTCATAATTGAATTGAAAAAAGACGATGTATAGTCCATTAACATTTTTTCATAAAAAATTTTTTTTCATGAAAAATGGATGATATATAGTTTATTAAATTCTTTGCACGAAAAGAAGTCGACGTATATAGTCCACTTAAGGTTTTACATACGAAATGGACGAATTATGGTCAATTTATTTTTTTATAAAAATTTTAAAAATGGACGATGTATAGTCCATTAAATTTTGTATATATAGCCAGTCCATTTAATTTTTTGCATGAAAAATAGACGATGTATAGTCTATATAATTGTTTGCATATGAATCGGACGATTTATTGTCGATTAAATTTTTTCATAAAAAATTGAAAAAAAGACGATGTATAATAGTCCATTAAAATTTTTTCATAAAAAATTTTTTTTCATGAAAAATGGATGATATATAGTTTATTAAATTCTTTGCACGAAAAGAAGTCGACGTATATAGTCCACTTAAGGTTTTACATACGAAATGGACGAATTATGGTCAATTTATTTTTTTATAAAAATTTTAAAAATGGACGATGTATAGTCCATTAAATTTTGTATATATAGCCAGTCCATTTAATTTTTTGCATGAAAAATAGACGATGTATAGTCTATATAATTGTTTGCATATGAATCGGACGATTTATTGTCGATTAAATTTTTTCATAAAAAATTGAAAAAAAGACGATGTATAATAGTCCATTAAAATTTTTTCATAAAAAATTTTTTTTCATGAAAAATGGATGATATATAGTTTATTAAATTCTTTGCACGAAAAGAAGTCGACGTATATAGTCCACTTAAGGTTTTACATACGAAATGGACGAATTATGGTCAATTTATTTTTTTATAAAAATTTTAAAAATGGACGATGTATAGTCCATTAAATTTTGTATATATAGCCAGTCCATTTAATTTTTTGCATGAAAAATAGACGATGTATAGTCTATATAGTTGTTTGCATATGAATCGGACGATTTATTGTCGATTAAATTTTTTCATAATTGAATTGAAAAAAGACGATGTATAGTCCATTAACATTTTTTCATAAAAAATTTTTTTTCATGAAAAATGGATGATATATAGTTTATTAAATTCTTTGCACGAAAAGAAGTCGACGTATATAGTCCACTTAAGGTTTTACATACGAAATGGACGAATTATGGTCAATTTATTTTTTTATAAAAATTTTAAAAATGGACGATGTATAGTCCATTAAATTTTGTATATATAGCCAGTCCATTTAATTTTTTGCATGAAAAATAGACGATGTATAGTCTATATAATTGTTTGCATATGAATCGGACGATTTATTGTCGATTAAATTTTTTCATAAAAAATTGAAAAAAAGACGATGTATAAAATAGTCCATTAAAATTTTTTCATAAAAAATTTTTTTTCATGAAAAATGGATGATATATAGTTTATTAAATTCTTTGCACGAAAAGAAGTCGACGTATATAGTCCACTTAAGGTTTTACATACGAAATGGACGAATTATGGTCAATTTATTTTTTTATAAAAATTTTAAAAATGGACGATGTATAGTCCATTAAATTTTGTATATATAGCCAGTCCATTTAATTTTTTGCATGAAAAATAGACGATGTATAGTCTATATAATTGTTTGCATATGAATCGGACGATTTATTGTCGATTAAATTTTTTCATAAAAAATTGAAAAAAAAAAGATGTATAGTCCATTAACATTTTTTCATAAAAAGTTTTTTTTCATGAAAAATGGATGATATATAGTTTATTAAATTCTTTGCACGAAAAGAAGTCGACGTATATAGTCCACTTAAGGTTTTACATACGAAATGGACGAATTATGGTCAATTTATTTTTTTATAAAAATTTTAAAAATGGACGATGTATAGTCCATTAAATTTTGTATATATAGCCAGTCCATTTAATTTTTTGCATGAAAAATAGACGATGTATAGTCTATATAATTGTTTGCATATGAATCGGACGATTTATTGTCGATTAAATTTTTTCATAAAAAATTGAAAAAAAAAGATGTATAGTCCATTAACATTTTTTCATAAAAAGTTTTTTTTCATGAAAAATGGATGATATATAGTTTATTAAATTCTTTGCACGAAAAGAAGTCGACGTATATAGTCCACTTAAGGTTTCACATACGAAATGGACGAATTATGGTCAATTTATTTTGTTATAAAAATTTTAAAAATGGACGATGTATAGTCCATTAAATTTTGTATATATAGCCAGTCCATTTAATTTTTTGCATGAAAAATAGACGATGTATAGTCTATATAATTATTTGCATATGAATCGGACGATTTATTGTCGATAAAATTTTTTCATAAAAAATTGAAAAAAAGACGATGTATAGTCTATTAAATTTTTTTCATAAAAAAATTTTTTTCATGAAAAATGGATGATATATAGTTTATTAAATTCTTTGCACGAAAAGAAGTCGACGTATATAGTCCACTTAAGGTTTTACATACGAAATGGACGAATTATGGTCAATTTATTTTTTTATAAAAATTTTAAAAATGGACGATGTATAGTCCATTAAATTTTGTATATATAGCCAGTCCATTTAATTTTTTGCATGAAAAAAAGACGATGTATAGTCTATATAGTTGTTTGCATACGAATCGGACGATTTATAGTCGATTAAATTTTTTTATAAAAAATTGAAAAAAAGACGATGTATAGTCCATTAAATTTTTTTCATAAAAAAATTTTTTTCATGAAAAATGGATGATATATAGTTTATTAAATTCTTTGCACGAAAAGAAGTCGACGTATATAGTCCACTTAAGGTTTCACATACGAAATGGACGAATTATGGTCAATTTATTTTTTTATAAAAATTTTAAAAATGGACGATGTATAGTCCATTAAATTTTGTATATATAGCCAGTCCATTTAATTTTTTGCATGAAAAATAGACGATGTATAGTCTATATAGTTGTTTGCATATGAATCGGACGATTTATTGTCGATTAAATTTTTTCATAATTGAATTGAAAAAAGACGATGTATAGTCCATTAACATTTTTTCATAAAAAATTTTTTTTCATGAAAAATGGATGATATATAGTTTATTAAATTCTTTGCACGAAAAGAAGTCGACGTATATAGTCCACTTAAGGTTTTACATACGAAATGGACGAATTATGGTCAATTTATTTTTTTATAAAAATTTTAAAAATGGACGATGTATAGTCCATTAAATTTTGTATATATAGCCAGTCCATTTAATTTTTTGCATGAAAAATAGACGATGTATAGTCTATATAATTGTTTGCATATGAATCGGACGATTTATTGTCGATTAAATTTTTTCATAAAAAATTGAAAAAAGACGATGTATAGTCCATTAACATTTTTTCATAAAAAATTTTTTTTCATGAAAAATGGATGATATATAGTTTATTAAATTCTTTGCACGAAAAGAAGTTGACGTATATAGTCCACTTAAGGTTTTACATACGAAATGGACGAATTATGGTCAATTTATTTTTTTATAAAAATTTTAAAAATGGACGATGTATAGTCCATTAAATTTTGTATATATAGCCAGTCCATTTAATTTTTTGCATGAAAAATAGACGATGTATAGTCTATATAATTGTTTGCATATGAATCGGACGATTTATTGTCGATTAAATTTTTTCATAAAAAATTTTTTTTCATGAAAAATGGATGATATATAGTTTATTAAATTCTTTGCACGAAAAGAAGTCGACGTATATAGTCCACTTAAGGTTTCACATACGAAATGGACGAATTATGGTCAATTTATTTTTTTATAAAAATTTAAAAAATGGACGATGTATAGTCCATTAAATTTTGTATATATAGCCAGTCCATTTAATTTTTTCCATGAAAAATAGACGATGTATAGTCTATATAATTGTTTGCACATGAATCGGACGATTTATTGTCGATTAAATTTTTTCATAAAAAATTGAAAAAAAGACGATGTATAGTCCATTAAATTTTTTTCATAAAAAATTTTTTTCATGAAAAATGGATGATATATAGTTTATTAAATTCTTTGCACGAAAAGATTCGACGTATATAGTCCACTTAAGGTTTCACATACGAAATGGACGAATTATGGTCAATTTATTTTTTTATAAAAATTTTAAAAATGGACGATGTATAGTCCATTAAATTTTGTATATATAGCCAGTCCATTTAATTTTTTGCATGAAAAATAGACGATGTATAGTCTATATAATTGTTTGCATACGAATCGGACGATTTATAGTCGATTAAATTTTTTCATAAAAAATTGAAAAAAAGACGATGTATAGTCCATTAAATTTTTTTCATAAAAAAATTTTTTTCATGAAAAATGGATGATATATAGTTTATTAAATTCTTTGCACGAAAAGAAGTCGACGTATATAGTCCACTTAAGGTTTTACATACGAAATGGACGAATTATGGTCAATTTATTTTTTTATAAAAATTTTAAAAATGGACGATGTATAGTCCATTAAATTTTGTATATATAGCCAGTCCATTTAATTTTTTGCATGAAAAATAGACGATGTATAGTCTATATAATTGTTTGCATACGAATCGGACGATTTATAGTCGATTAAATTTTTTCATAAAAAATTGAAAAAAAGACGATGTATAGTCCATTAAATTTTTTTCATAAAAAAATTTTTTTCATGAAAAATGGATGATATATAGTTTATTAAATTCTTTGCATTAAAAGAAGTCGACGTATATAGTCCACTTAAGGTTTTACATACGAAATGGACGAATTATGGTCAATTTATTTTTTTATACAAATTTTAAAAATGGACGATGTATAGTCCATTAAATTTTGTATATATAGCCAGTCCATTTAATTTTTTGCATGAAAAATAGACGATGTATAGTCTATATAATTGTTTGCATATGAATCGGACGATTTATTGTCGATTAAATTTTTTCATAAAAAATTGAAAAAAAGACGATGTATAGTCCATTAAAATTTTTTCATAAAAAATTTTTTTTCATGAAAAATGGATGATATATAGTTTATTAAATTCTTTGCACGAAAAGAAGTCGACGTATATAGTCCACTTAAGGTTTTACATACGAAATGGACGAATTATGGTCAATTTATTTTTTTATAAAAATTTTAAAAATGGACGATGTATAGTCCATTAAATTTTGTATATATAGCTAGTCCATTTAATTTTTTGCATGAAAAATAGACGATGTATAGTCTATATAATTGTTTGCATATGAATCGGACGATTTATTGTCGATTAAATTTTTTCATAAAAAATTTAAAAAAAGACGATGTATAGTCCATTAAATTTTTTTCATAAAAAAATTTTTTTCATGAAAAATGGATGATATATAGTTTATTAAAATCTTTGCACGAAAAGAAGTCGACGTATATAGTCCACTTAAGGTTTTACATACGAAATGGACGAATTATGGTCAATTTATTTTTTTATAAAAATATTAAAAATGGACGATGTATAGTCCATTAAATTTTGTATATATAGCCAGTCCATTTAATTTTTTGCATGAAAAATAGACGATGTATAGTCTATATAATTGTTTGCATATGAATCGGACGATTTATTGTCAATTAAATTTTTTCACAAAAAATTGAAAAAAAGACAATGTATAGTTTATTAAAATTTTTTCATAAAAAATTTTTTTTCATGAAAAATGGATGATATATAGTTTATTAAATTCTTTGCACGAAAAGAAGTCGACGTATATAGTCCACTTAAGGTTTCACATACGAAATGGACGAATTATGGTCAATTTATTTTTTTATAAAAATTTTAAAAATGGACGATGTATAGTCCATTAAATTTTGTATATATAGCCAGTCCATTTAATTTTTTGCATGAAAAATAGACGATGTATAGTCTATATAATTGTTTGCATATGAATCGGACGATTTATTGTCGATTAAATTTTTTCATAAAAAATTGAAAAAAAGGCGATGTATAGTCCATTAAAATTTTTTCATAAAAAAATTTTTTTTCATGAAAAATGGATGATATATACTTTATTAAATTCTTTGCACGAAAAGAAGTCGACGTATATAGTCCACTTAAGGTTTTACATACGAAATGGACGAATTATGGTCAATTTATTTTTTTATAAAAATTTTAAAAATGGACGATGTAAGGTCCATTAAATTTTGTATATATAGCCAGTCCATTTAATTTTTTGCATGAAAAATAGACGATGTATAGTCTATATAATTGTTTGCATATGAATCGGACGATTTATTGTCGATTAAATTTTTTCATAAAAAATTGAAAAAAAGACGATGTATAGTCCATTAACATTTTTTCATAAAAAATTTTTTTTTCATGAAAAATGGATGATATATAGTTTATTAAATTCTTTGCACGAAAAGAAGTCGACGTATATAGTCCACTTAAGGTTTCACATACGAAATGGACGAATTATGGTCAATTTATTTTTTTATAAAAATTTTAAAAATGGAGGATGTATAGTCCATTAAATTTTGTATATATAGCCAGTCCATTTAATTTTTTGCATGAAAAATAGACGATGTATAGTCTATATAATTGTTTGCATATGAATCGGACGATTTATTGTCGATTAAATTTTTTCATAAAAAATTGAAAAAAAGACGATTATAGTCCATTAAAATTTTTTCATAAAAAATTTTTTTTCATGAAAAATGGATGATATATAGTTTATTAAATTCTTTGCACGAAAAGAAGTCGACGTATATAGTCCACTTAAGGTTTTACATACGAAATGGACGAATTATGGTCAATTTATTTTTTTATAAAAATTTTAAAAATGGACGATGTATAGTCCATTAAATTTTGTATATATAGCCAGTCCATTTAATTTTTTGCATGAAAAATAGACGATGTATAGTCTATATAATTGTTTGCATATGAATCGGACGATTTATTGTAGATTAAATTTTTTCATAATTGAATTGAAAAAAGACGATGTATAGTCCATTAACATTTTTTCATAAAAAATTTTTTTTCATGAAAAATTGATGATATATAGTTTATTAAATTCTTTGCACGAAAAGAAGTCGACGTATATAGTCCACTTAAGGTTTTACATACGAAATGGACGAATTATGGTCAATTTATTTTTTTATAAAAATTTTAAAAATGGACGATGTATAGTCCATTAAATTTTGTATATATAGCCAGTCCATTTAATTTTTTGCATGAAAAATACACGATGTATAGTCTATATAATTGTTTGCATATGAATCGGACGATTTATTGTCGATTAAATTTTTTCATAAAAAATTGAAAAAAAGACGATGTATATATAGTCCATTAACATTTTTTCATAAAAATTTTTTTTTCATGAAAAATGGATGATATATAGTTTATTAAAATCTTTGCACGAAAAGAAGTCGACGTATATAGTCCACTTAAGGTTTTACATACGAAATGGACGAATTATGGTCAATTTATTTTTTTATAAAAATTTTAAAAATGGACGATGTATAGTCCATTAAATTTTGTATATATAGCCAGTCCATTTAATTTTTTGCATGAAAAATAGACGATGTATAGTCTATATAATTGTTTGCATACGAATCGGACGATTTATAGTCGATTAAATTTTTTCATAAAAAATTGAAAAAAAAGACGATTCCATTAAATTTTTTTCATAAAAAAATTTTTTTCATGAAAAATGGATGATATATAGTTTATTAAATTCTTTGCACGAAAAGAAGTCGACGTATATAGTCAACTTAAGGTTTTACATACGAAATGGACGAATTATGGTCAATTTATTTTTTTATAAAAATTTTAAAAATGGACGATGTATAGTCCATTAAATTTTGTATATATAGCCAGTCCATTTAATTTTTTGCATGAAAAATAGACGATGTATAGTCTATATAATTGTTTGCATATGAATCGGACGATTTATTGTCCATTAAATTTTTTTCATAAAAAAATTTTTTTCATGAAAATTGGATGATATATAGTTTATTAAATTCTTTGCACGAAAAGAAGTCGACGTATATAGTCAACTTAAGGTTTTACATACGAAATGGACGAATTATGGTCAATTTATTTTTTTATAAAAATTTTAAAAATGGACGATGTATAGTCCATTAAATTTTGTATATATAGCCAGTCCATTTAATTTTTTGCATGAAAAATAGACGATGTATAGTCTATATAATTGTTTGCATATGAATCGGACGATTTATTGTCGATTAAATTTTTTCATAAAAAATTGAAAAAAAGACGATGTATAGTCCATTAAATTTTTTTCATAAAAAATTTTTTTTCATGAAAAATGGATGATATATAGTTTATTAAATTCTTTGCACGAAAAGAAGTCGACGCATATAGTCCACTTAAGGTTTTACATACGAAATGGACGAATTATGGTCAATTTATTTTTTTATAAAAATTTTAAAAATGGACGATGTATAGTCCATTAAATTTTGTATATATAGCCAGTCCATTTAATTTTTTGCATGAAAAATAGACGATGTATAGTCTATATAATTGTTTGCATATGAATCGGACGATTTATTGTCGATTAAATTTTTTCATAAAAAATTGAAAAAAAGACGATGTATAGTCCATTAAAATTTTTTCATAAAAAATTTTTTTTCATGAAAAATGGATGATATATAGTTTATTAAATTCTTTGCACGAAAAGAAGTCGACGTATATAGTCCACTTAAGGTTTCACATACGAAATGGACGAATTATGGTCAATTTATTTTTTTATAAAAATTTTAAAAATGGACGATGTATAGTCCATTAAATTTTGTATATATAGCCAGTCCATTTAATTTTTTGCATGAAAAATAGACGATGTATAGTCTATATAATTGTTTGCATATGAATCGGACGATTTATTGTCGATTAAATTTTTTCATAAAAAATTGAAAAAAAGACGATGTATAGTCCATTAAAATTTTTTCATAAAAAAATTTTTTTC
This sequence comes from Tachina lurida, assembly GCA_944452675.1. NCBI lineage: Eukaryota > Metazoa > Arthropoda > Insecta > Diptera > Tachinidae > Tachina > Tachina lurida. The sequence goes on from OX101755.1 coordinate 93,536,958, forward strand.
ATGAAAAATGGATGATATATAGTTTATTAAATTCTTTGCACGAAAAGAAGTCGACGTATATAGTCCACTTAAGGTTTTACATACGAAATGGACGAATTATGGTCAATTTATTTTTTTATAAAAATTTTAAAAATGGACGATGTATAGTCCATTAAATTTTGTATATATAGCCAGTCCATTTAATTTTTTGCATGAAAAATAGACGATGTATAGTCTATATAATTGTTTGCATACGAATCGGACGATTTATAGTCGATTAAATTTTTTCATAAAAAATTGAAAAAAAGACGATGTATAGTCCATTAAATTTTTTTCATAAAAAATTTTTTTTCATGAAAAATGGATGATATATAGTTTATTAAATTCTTTGCACGAAAAGAAGTCGACGTATATAGTCCACTTAAGGTTTTACATACGAAATGGACGAATTATGGTCAATTTATTTTTTTATAAAAATTTTAAAAATGGACGATGTATAGTCCATTAAATTTTGTATATATAGCCAGTCCATTTAATTTTTTGCATGAAAAATAGACGATGTATAGTCTATATAATTGTTTGCATATGAATCGGACGATTTATAGCCGATTAAATTTTTTCATAAAAAATTGAAAAAAAGACGATGTATAGTCCATTAAATATTTTTCATAAAAAATTTTTTTTCATGAAAAATGGATGATATATAGTTTATTAAATTCTTTGCATGAAAAGAAGTCGACGTATATAGTCCACTTAAGTTTTTACATAAGAAATGGACGAATTATAGTCAATTTAATTTTTTATAAAAATTTAAAAAATGGACGATGTATAGTCCATTAAATCTTGTATATATAGCCAGTCCATTTAATTTTTTGCATGAAAAATAGACGATGTATAGTCTATATAATTGTTTGCATATGAATCGGACGATTTATTGTCGATTAAATTTTTTCATAAAAAATTGAAAAAAAGACGATGTATAGTCCATTAAAATTTTTTCATAAAAAATTTTTTCATAAAAAATTTTTTTTCATGAAAAATGGATGATATATAGTTTATTAAATTCTTTGCACGAAAAGAAGTCGACGTATATAGTCCACTTAAGGTTTCACATACGAAATGGACGAATTATGGTCAATTTATTTTTTTATAAAAATTTAAAAAATGGACGATGTATAGTCCATTAAATTTTGTATATATAGCCAGTCCATTTAATTTTTTGCATGAAAAATAGACGATGTATAGTCTATATAATTGTTTGCATATGAATCGGACGATTTATTGTCGATTAAATTTTTTCATAAAAAATTGAAAAAAAGACGATGTATAGTCCATTAAAATTTTTTCATAAAAAATTTTTTTTCATGAAAAATGGATGATATATAGTTTATTAAATTCTTTGCACGAAAAGAAGTCGACGTATATAGTCTACTTAAGGTTTTACATACGAAATGAACGAATTATGGTCAATTTATTTTTTTATAAAAATTTAACAAATGGACGATGTATAGTCCATTAAATTTTGTATATATAGCCAGTCCATTTAATTTTTTGCATGAAAAATAGACGATGTATAGTCTATATAATTGTTTGCATATGAATCGGACGATTTATTGTCGATTAAATTTTTTCATAAAAAATTGAAAAAAATACGATGTACAGTCCATTAAAATTTTTTCATAAAAAATTTTTTTTCATGAAAAATGGATGATATATAGTTTATTAAATTCTTTGCACGAAAAGAAGTCGACGTATATAGTCCACTTAAGGTTTCACATACGAAATGGACGAATTATGGTCAATTTATTTTTTTATAAAAATTTTAAAAATGGACGATGTATAGTCCATTAAATTTTGTATATATAGCCAGTCCATTTAATTTTTTGCATGAAAAATAGACGATGTATAGTCTATATAATTGTTTGCATACGAATTGGACGATTTATTGTCGATTAAATTTTTTCATAAAAAATTGAAAAAAAGACGATGTATAGTCCATTAAAATTTTTTCATAAAAAATTTTTTTTCATGAAAAATGGATAATATATAGTTTATTAAATTCTTTGCACGAAAAGAAGTCGACGTATATAGTCCACTTAAGGTTTTACATACGAAATGGACGAATTATGGTCAATTTATTTTTTTATAAAAATTTTAAAAATGGACGATGTATAGTCCATTAAATTTTGTATATATAGCCAGTCCATTTAATTTTTTGCATGAAAAATAGACGATGTATAGTCTATATAATTGTTTGCATATGAATCGGACGATTTATTGTCGATTAAATTTTTTCATAAAAAATTTAAAAAAAGACGATGTATAGTCCATTAACATTTTTTCATAAAAAATTTTTTTTCATGAAAAATGGATGATATATAGTTTATTAAATTCTTTGCACGAAAAGAAGTCGACGTATATAGTCCACTTAAGGTTTTACATACGAAATGGACGAATTATGGTCAATTTATTTTTTTATAGAAATTTTAAAAATGGACGATGTATAGTCCATTAAATTTTGTATATATAGCCAGTCCATTTAATTTGAGGGTGGCGTTGGCTGAAGTAGTTAGCACGTTGACTACAAAACCGAAGGTCCTGGGTTCAATCCCTGTATCCGACAGTCATTAAAAAAATAACAACACCACGCATTTTTCTGATGTGCATTAGTGTCCCTTTGTGTCAGTTGTTGTAGGAAAGTTCAAGTGATGAAGGCATAGTCACTGGTCACTGAACTATACCGACTTCAGCAGATACTAATCCTAATGTAACATCAGAGCGCCCTCCTTCGTTGTGTAGCAAAATCATTGGGCGAAGTAAAATAATCAATAAAATAGCTACAAGACACAGCTTCAAAAAATTAATACGCCTCATTTAACATCAGAGAGGCGCTGCAACACTGCATTATTCAAAACGTGCGAAAAAGCAGAGTTGTAAAAGAATGAAGCTTTCCTCTATCTCTTCCTTCACCACCTGTCTTCTCTCTCACTATCCCTTTCCTAAAAAGAAGGTAACACCTAGTAATAGTAGTAGGCATTAATTGCCTGAGTGTTACTTATTAAAAAAAAAAAAAAAAAAAAAATAGACGATGTATAGTCTATATAATTGTTTGCATACGAATCGGACGATTTATAGTCGATTAAATTTTTTCATAAAAAATTTAAAAAAAGACGATGTATAGTCCATTAAAATTTTTTCATAAAAAATTTTTTTTCATGAAAAATGGATGATATATAGTTTATTAAATTCTTTGCACGAAAAGAAGTCGACGTATATAGTCCACTTAAGGTTTTACATACGAAATGGACGAATTATGGTCAATTTATTTTTTTATAAAAATTTTAAAAATGGACGATGTATAGTCCATTAAATTTTGTATATATAGCCAGTCCATTTAATTTTTTGCATGAAAAATAGACGATGTATAGTCTATATAATTGTTTGCATATGAATCGGACGATTTATTGTCGATTAAATTTATTCATAAAAAATTGAAAAAAAGACGATGTATACTCCATTAAAATTTTTTCATAAAAATTTTTTTTTCATGACAAATGGATGATATATAGTTTATTAAATTCTTTGCACGAAAAGAAGTCGACGTATATAGTCCACTTAAGGTTTCACATACGAAATGGACGAATTATGGTCAATTTATTTTTTTATAAAAATTTTAAAAATGGACGATGTATAGTCCATTAAATTTTGTATATATAGCCAGTCCATTTAATTTTTTGCATGAAAAATAGACGATGTATAGTCTATATAATTGTTTGCATATGAATCGGACGATTTATTGTCGATTAAATTTATTCATAAAAAATTTAAAAAAAGACGATGTATACTCCATTAAAATTTTTTCATAAAAAATTTTTTTTCATGACAAATGGATGATATATAGTTTATTAAATTCTTTGCACGAAAAGAAGTCGACGTATATAGTCCACTTAAGGTTTCACATACGAAATGGACGAATTATGGTCAATTTATTTTTTTATAAAAATTTTAAAAATGGACGATGTATAGTCCATTAAATTTTGTATATATAGCCAGTCCATTTAATTTTTTGCATGAAAAATAGACGATGTATAGTCTATATAATTGTTTGCATATGAATCGGACGATTTATTGTCGATTAAATTTTTTCATAAAAAATTGAAAAAAAGACGATGTATAGTCCATTAACATTTTTTCATAAAAAAATTTTTTCATGAAAAATGGATGATATATAGTTTATTAAATTCTTTGCACGAAAAGAAGTCGACGTATATAGTCCACTTAAGGTTTTACATACGAAATGGACGAATTATGGTCAATTTATTTTTTTATAAAAATTTTAAAAATGGACGATGTATAGTCCATTAAATTTTGTATATATAGCCAGTCCATTTAATTTTTTGCATGAAAAATAGACGATGTATAGTCTATATAATTGTTTGCATACGAATCGGACGATTTATAGTCGATTAAATTTTTTCATAAAAAATTGAAAAAAAGACGATGTATAGTCCATTAAATTTTTTTCAAAGAAAATTTTTTTTTCATGAAAAATGGATGATATATAGTTTATTAAATTCTTTGCACGAAAAGAAGTCGACGTATATAGTCCACTTAAGGTTTTACATACGAAATGGACGAATTATGGTCAATTTATTTTTTTATAAAAATTTTAAAAATGGACGATGTATAGTCCATTAAATTTTGTATATATAGCCAGTCCATTTAATTTTTTGCATGAAAAATAGACGATGTATAGTCTATATAATTGTTTGCATATGAATCGGACGATTTATTGTCGATTAAATTTATTCATAAAAAATTGAAAAAAAGACGATGTATACTCCATTAAAATTTTTTCATAAAAAATTTTTTTTCATGACAAATGGATGATATATAGTTTATTAAATTCTTTGCACGAAAAGAAGTCGACGTATATAGTCCACTTAAGTTTTCACATACGAAATGGACGAATTATGGTCAATTTATTTTTTTATAAAAATTTTAAAAATGGACGATGTATAGTCCATTAAATTTTGTATATATAGCCAGTCCATTTAATTTTTTGCATGAAAAATAGACGATGTATAGTCTATATAATTGTTTGCATACGAATCGGACGATTTATAGTCGATTAAATTTTTTCATAAAAAATTGAAAAAAAGACGATGTATAGTCCATTAAAATTTTTTCATAAAAAATTTTTTTTCATGCAAAATGGATGATATATAGTTTATTAAATTCTTTGCACGAAAAGAAGTCGACGTATATAGTCCACTTAAGGTTTTACATACGAAATGGACGAATTATGGTCAATTTATTTTTTTATAAAAATTTTAAAAATGGACGATGTATAGTCCATTAAATTTTGTATATATAGCCAGTCCATTTAATTTTTTGCATGAAAAATAGACGATGTATAGTCTATATAATTGCTTGCATATGAATCGGACGATTTATTGTCGATTAAATTTTTTCATAAAAAATTGAAAAAAGGACGATGTATAGTCCATTAAAATTTTTTCATAAAAAATTTTTTTTCATGAAAAATGGATGATATATAGTTTATTAAATTCTTTGCACGAAAAGAAGTCGACGTATATAGTCCACTTAAGGTTTTACATACGAAATGGACGAATTATGGTCAATTTATTTTTTTATAAAAATTTTAAAAATGGAAGATGTATAGTCCATTAAATTTTGTATATATAGCCAGTCCATTTAATTTTTTGCATGAAAAATAGACGATGTATAGTCTATATAATTGTTTGCATATGAATCGGACGATTTATTGTCGATTAAATTTTTTCATAAAAAATTGAAAAAAGACGATGTATAGTCCATTAACATTTTTTCATAAAAATTTTTTTTTCATGAAAAATGGATGATATATAGTTTATTAAATTCTTTGCACGAAAAGAAGTCGACGTATATAGTCCACTTAAGGTTTTACATACGAAATGGACGAATTATGGTCAATTTATTTTTTTATAAAAATTTTAAAAATGGACGATGTATAGTCCATTAAATTTTGTATATATAGCCAGTCCATTTAATTTTTTGCATGAAAAATAGACGATGTATAGTCTATATATAGTTGTTTGCATATGAATCGGACGATTTATTGTCGATTAAATTTTTTCATAAAAAATTGAAAAAAGACGATGTATAGTCCATTAAAATTTTTTCATAAAAATTTTTTTTTCATGAAAAATGGATGATATATAGTTTATTAAATTCTTTGCACGAAAAGAAGTCGACGTATATAGTCCACTTAAGGTTTTACATACGAAATGGACGAATTATGGTCAATTTATTTTTTTATAAAAATTTTAAAAATGGACGATGTATAGTCCATTAAATTTTGTATATATAGCCAGTCCATTTAATTTTTTGCATGAAAAATAGACGATGTATAGTCTTTATAATTGTTTGCATATGAATCGGATGATTTATTGTCGATTAAATTTTTTCATAAAAAATTGAAAAAAAGACGATGTATAGTCCATTAACATTTTTCCATAAAAAATTTTTTTTCATGAAAAATGGATGATATATAGTTTATTAAATTCTTTGCACGAAAAGAAGTCGACGTATATAGTCCACTTAAGGTTTTACATACGAAATGGACGAATTATGGTCAATTTATTTTTTTATAAAAATTTTAAAAATGGACGATGTATAGTCCATTAAATTTTGTATATATAGCCAGTCCAATTAATTTTTTGCATGAAAAATAGACGATGTATAGTCTATATAATTGTTTGCATACGAATCGGACGATTTATAGTCGATTAAATTTTTTCATAAAAAATTGAAAAAAAGACGATGTATAGTCCATTAAATTTTTTTCATAAAAAAATTTTTTTCATGAAAAATTGATGATATATAGTTTATTAAATTCTTTGCACGAAAAGAAGTCGACGTATATAGTCCACTTAAGGTTTTACATACGAAATGGACGAATTATGGTCAATTTATTTTTTTATAAAAATTTTAAAAATGGACGATGTATAGTCCATTAAATTTTGTATATATAGCCAGTCCATTTAATTTTTTGCATGAAAAATAGACGATGTATAGTCTATATAATTGTTTGCATATGAATCGGACGATTTATTGTCGATTAAATTTTTTCATAAAAAATTGAAAAAAAGACGATGTATAGTCCATTAAATTTTTTTCATAAAAAAATTTTTTTCATGAAAAATGGATGATATATAGTTTATTAAATTCTTTGCACGAAAAGAAGTCGACGTATATAGTCCACTTAAGGTTTTACATACGAAATGGACGAATTATGGTCAATTTATTTTTTTTATAAAAATTTTAAAAATGGACGATGTATAGTCCATTAAATTTTGTATATATAGCCAGTCCATTTAATTTTTTGCATGAAAAATAGACGATGTATAGTCTATATAATTGTTTGCATATGAATCGGATGATTTATTGTCGATTAAATTTTTTCATAAAAAATTGAAAAAAAGACGATGTATAGTCCATTAACATTTTTTCATAAAAATTTTTTTTTCATGAAAAATGGATGATATATAGTTTATTAAATTCTTTGCACGAAAAGAAGTCGACGTATATAGTCCACTTAAGGTTTTACATACGAAATGGACGAATTATGGTCAATTTATTTTTTTTTTAAATTTTAAAAATGGACGATGTATAGTCCATTAAATTTTGTATATATAGCCAGTCCATTTAATTTTTTGCATGAAAAATAGACGATGTATAGTCTATATAATTGTTTGCATACGAATCGGACGATTTATAGTCGATTAAATTTTTTCATAAAAAATTTAAAAAAAGACGATGTATAGTCCATTAAATTTTTTTCATAAAAAAATTTTTTTCATGAAAAATGGATGATATATAGTTTATTAAATTCTTTGCACGAAAAGAAGTCGACGTATATAGTCCACTTAAGGTTTTACATACGAAATGGACGAATTATGGTCAATTTATTTTTTTATAAAAATTTTAAAAATGGACGATGTATAGTCCATTAAATTTTGTATATATAGCCAGTCCATTTAATTTTTTGCATGAAAAATAGACGATGTATAGTCTATATAATTGTTTGCATACGAATCGGACGATTTATAGTCGATTAAATTTTTTCATAAAAAATTGAAAAAAAGACGATGTATAGTCCATTAAATTTTTTTCATAAAAAAATTTTTTTCATGAAAAATGGATGATATATAGTTTATTAAATTCTTTGCACGAAAAGAAGTCGACGTATATAGTCCACTTAAGGTTTTACATACGAAATGGACGAATTATGGTCAATTTATTTTTTTATAAAAATTTTAAAAATGGACGATGTATAGTCCATTAAATTTTGTATATATAGCCAGTCCATTTAATTTTTTGCATGAAAAATAGACGATGTATAGTCTATATAATTGTTTGCATACGAATCGGACGATTTATAGTCGATTAAATTTTTTCATAAAAAATTGAAAAAAAGACGATGTATAGTCCATTAAATTTTTTTCATAAAAAAATTTTTTTCATGAAAAATGGATGATATATAGTTTATTAAATTCTTTGCACGAAAAGAAGTCGACGTATATAGTCCACTTAAGGTTTTACATACGAAATGGACGAATTATGGTCAATTAATTTTTTTATAAAAATTTTAAAAATGGACGATGTATAGTCCATTAAATTTTGTATATATAGCCAGTCCATTTAATTTTTTGCATGAAAAATAGACGATGTATAGTCTATATAATTGTTTGCATATGAATCGGACGATTTATTGTCGATTAAATTTATTCATAAAAAATTGAAAAAAAGACGATGTATACTCCATTAAAATTGTTTCATAAAAAATTTTTTTTCATGACAAATGGATGATATATAGTTTATTAAATTCTTTGCACGAAAAGAAGTCGACGTATATAGTCCACTTAAGGTTTCACATACGAAATGGACGAATTATGGTCAATTTATTTTTTTATAAAAATTTTAAAAATGGACGATGTATAGTCCATTAAATTTTGTATATATAGCCAGTCCATTTAATTTTTTGCATGAAAAATAGACGATGTATAGTCTATATAATTGTTTGCATATGAATCGGACGATTTATTGTCGATTAAATTTTTTCATAAAAAATTGAAAAAAAGACGATGTATAGTCCATTAAATTTTTTTCATAAAAAAATTTTTTTCATGAAAAATGGATGATATATAGTTTATTAAATTCTTTGCACGAAAAGAAGTCGACGTATATAGTCCACTTAAGGTTTTACATACGAAATGGACGAATTATGGTCAATTTATTTTTTTATAAAAATTTTAAAAATGGACGATGTATAGTCCATTAAATTTTGTATATATAGCCAGTCCATTTAATTTTTTGCATGAAAAATAGACGATGTATAGTCTATATAATTGTTTGCATATGAATCGGACGATTTATTCTCAATTAAATTTTTTAATAAAAAATTGAAAAAAAGACGATGTGTAGTCCATTAAAATTTTTTCATAAAAAATTTTTTTTCATGAAAAATGGATGATATATAGTTTATTAAATTCTTTGCACGAAAAGAAGTCGACGTATATAGTCCACTTAAGGTTTTACATACGAAATGGACGAATTATGGTCAATTTATTTTTTTATAAAAATTTTAAAAATGGACGATGTATAGTCCATTAAATTTTGTATATATAGCCAGTCCATTTAATTTTTTGCATGAAAAATAGACGATGTATAGTCTATATAATTGTTTGCATATGAATCGGACGATTTATTGTCGATTAAATTTATTCATAAAAAATTGAAAAAAAGACGATGTATACTCCATTAAAATTGTTTCATAAAAAATTTTTTTTCATGACAAATGGATGATATATAGTTTATTAAATTCTTTGCACGAAAAGAAGTCGACGTATATAGTCCACTTAAGGTTTCACATACGAAATGGACGAATTATGGTCAATTTATTTTTTTATAAAAATTTTAAAAATGGACGATGTATAGTCCATTAAATTTTGTATATATAGCCAGTCCATTTAATTTTTTGCATGAAAAATAGACGATGTATAGTCTATATAATTGTTTGCATATGAATCGGACGATTTATTGTCGATTAAATTTTTTCATAAAAAATTGAAAAAAAGACGATGTATATATAGTCCATTAAAATTTTTTCATAAAAAATTTTTTTTCATGAAAAATGGATGATATATAGTTTATTAAATTCTTTGCACGAAAAGAAGTCGACGTATATAGTCCACTTAAGGTTTTACATACGAAATGGACGAATTATGGTCAATTTATTTTTTTATAAAAATTTTAAAAATGGACGATGTATAGTCCATTAAATTTTGTATATATAGCCAGTCCATTTAATTTTTTGCATGAAAAATAGACGATGTATAGTCTATATAATTGCTTGCATATGAATCGGACGATTTATTGTCGATTAAATTTTTTAATAAAAAATTGAAAAAAAGACGATGTGTAGTCCATTAAAATTTTTTCATAAAAAATTTTTTTTCATGAAAAATGGATGATATATAGTTTATTAAATTCTTTGCACGAAAAGAAGTCGACGTATATAGTCCACTTAAGGTTTTACATACGAAATGGACGAATTATGGTCAATTTATTTTTTTATAAAAATTTTAAAAATGGACGATGTATAGTCCATTAAATTTTGTATATATAGCCAGTCCATTTAATTTTTTGCATGAAAAATAGACGATGTATAGTCTATATAATTGCTTGCATATGAATCGGACGATTTATTGTCGATTAAATTTTTTCATAAAAAATTGAAAAAAAGACGATGTATAGTCCATTAAAATTTTTTCATAAAAAATTTTTTTTCATGAAAAATGGATGATATATAGTTTATTAAATTCTTTGCACGAAAAGAAGTCGACGTATATAGTCCACTTAAGGTTTCACATACGAAATGGACGAATTATGGTCAATTTATTTTTTTATAAAAATTTTAAAAATGGACGATGTATAGTCCATTAAATTTTGTATATATAGCCAGTCCATTTAATTTTTTGCATGAAAAATAGACGATGTATAGTCTATATAATTGTTTGCATATGAATCGGACGATTTATTGTCGATTAAATTTTTTCATAAAAAATTGAAAAAAGACGATGTATAGTCCATTAACATTTTTTCATAAAAATTTTTTTTTCATGAAAAATGGATGATATATAGTTTATTAAATTCTTTGCACGAAAAGAAGTCGACGTATATAGTCCACTTAAGGTTTTACATACGAAATGGACGAATTATGGTCAATTTATTTTTTTATAAAAATTTTAAAAATGGACGATGTATAGTCCATTAAATTTTGTATATATAGCCAGTCCATTTAATTTTTTGCATGAAAAATAGACGATGTATAGTCTATATAATTGTTTGCATATGAATCGGACGATTTATTGTCGATTAAATTTTTTCATAAAAAATTGAAAAAAGACGATGTATAGTCCATTAACATTTTTTCATAAAAATTTTTTTTTCATGAAAAATGGATGATATATAGTTTATTAAATTCTTTGCACGAAAAGAAGTCGACGTATATAGTCCACTTAAGGTTTTACATACGAAATGGACGAATTATGGTCAATTTATTTTTTTATAAAAATTTTAAAAATGGACGATGTATAGTCCATTAAATTTTGTATATATAGCCAGTCCATTTAATTTTTTGCATGAAAAATAGACGATGTATAGTCTTTATAATTGTTTGCATATGAATCGGATGATTTATTGTCGATTAAATTTTTTTATAAAAAATTGAAAAAAAGACGATGTATAATAGTCCATTAACATTTTTCCATAAAAAATTTTTTTCATGAAAAATGGATGATATATAGTTTATTAAATTCTTTGCACGAAAAGAAGTCGACGTATATAGTCCACTTAAGGTTTTACATACGAAATGGACGAATTATGGTCAATTTATTTTTTTATAAAAATTTTAAAAATGGACGATGTATAGTCCATTAAATTTTGTATATATAGCCAGTCCAATTAATTTTTTGCATGAAAAATAGACGATGTATAGTCTATATAATTGTTTGCATACGAATCGGACGATTTATAGTCGATTAAATTTTTTCATAAAAAATTGAAAAAAAGACGATGTATAGTCCATTAAATTTTTTTCATAAAAAAATTTTTTTCATGAAAAATTGATGATATATAGTTTATTAAATTCTTTGCACGAAAAGAAGTCGACGTATATAGTCCACTTAAGGTTTTACATACGAAATGGACGAATTATGGTCAATTTATTTTTTTATAAAAATTTTAAAAATGGACGATGTATAGTCCATTAAATTTTGTATATATAGCCAGTCCATTTAATTTTTTGCATGAAAAATAGACGATGTATAGTCTATATAATTGTTTGCATATGAATCGGACGATTTATTGTCGATTAAATTTTTTCATAAAAAATTGAAAAAAAGACGATGTATAGTCCATTAAATTTTTTTCATAAAAAAATTTTTTTCATGAAAAATGGATGATATATAGTTTATTAAATTCTTTGCACGAAAAGAAGTCGACGTATATAGTCCACTTAAGGTTTTACATACGAAATGGACGAATTATGGTCAATTTATTTTTTTTATAAAAATTTAAAAAATGGACGATGTATAGTCCATTAAATTTTGTATATATAGCCAGTCCATTTAATTTTTTGCATGAAAAATAGACGATGTATAGTCTATATAATTGTTTGCATATGAATCGGATGATTTATTGTCGATTAAATTTTTTCATAAAAAATTGAAAAAAAGACGATGTATAGTCCATTAACATTTTTTCATAAAAATTTTTTTTTCATGAAAAATGGATGATATATAGTTTATTAAATTCTTTGCACGAAAAGAAGTCGACGTATATAGTCCACTTAAGGTTTTACATACGAAATGGACGAATTATGGTCAATTTATTTTTTTTTTAAATTTTAAAAATGGACGATGTATAGTCCATTAAATTTTGTATATATAGCCAGTCCATTTAATTTTTTGCATGAAAAATAGACGATGTATAGTCTATATAATTGTTTGCATACGAATCGGACGATTTATAGTCGATTAAATTTTTTCATAAAAAATTGAAAAAAAGACGATGTATAGTCCATTAAATTTTTTTCATAAAAAAATTTTTTTCATGAAAAATGGATGATATATAGTTTATTAAATTCTTTGCACGAAAAGAAGTCGACGTATATAGTCCACTTAAGGTTTTACATACGAAATGGACGAATTATGGTCAATTTATTTTTTTATAAAAATTTTAAAAATGGACGATGTATAGTCCATTAAATTTTGTATATATAGCCAGTCCATTTAATTTTTTGCATGAAAAATAGACGATGTATAGTCTATATAATTGTTTGCATATGAATCGGACGATTTATTGTCGATTAAATTTTTTAATAAAAAATTGAAAAAAAGACGATGTATAGTCCATTAAAATTTTTTCATAAAAAATTTTTTTTCATGAAAAATGGATGATATATAGTTTATTAAATTCTTTGCACGAAAAGAAGTCGACGTATATAGTCCACTTAAGGTTTTACATACGAAATGGACGAATTATGGTCAATTTATTTTTTTTATAAAAATTTTAAAAATGGACGATGTATAGTCCATTAAATTTTGTATATATAGCCAGTCCATTTAATTTTTTGCATGAAAAATAGACGATGTATAGTCTATATAATTGTTTGCATATGAATCGGACGATTTATTGTCGATTAAATTTTTTCATAAAAAATTGAAAAAAGACGATGTATAGTCCATTAACATTTTTTCATAAAAATTTTTTTTTCATGAAAAATGGATGATATATAGTTTATTAAATTCTTTGCACGAAAAGAAGTCGACGTATATAGTCCACTTAAGGTTTTACATACGAAATGGACGAATTATGGTCAATTTATTTTTTTATAAAAATTTTAAAAATGGACGCTGTATAGTCCATTAAATTTTGTATATATAGCCAGTCCATTTAATTTTTTGCATGAAAAATAGACGATGTATAGTCTTTATAATTGTTTGCATATGAATCGGATGATTTATTGTCGATTAAATTTTTTCATAAAAAATTGAAAAAAAGACGATGTATAATAGTCCATTAACATTTTTCCATAAAAAATTTTTTTCATGAAAAATGGATGATATATAGTTTATTAAATTCTTTGCACGAAAAGAAGTCGACGTATATAGTCCACTTAAGGTTTTACATACGAAATGGACGAATTATGGTCAATTTATTTTTTTATAAAAATTTTAAAAATGGACGATGTATAGTCCATTAAATTTTGTATATATAGCCAGTCCAATTAATTTTTTGCATGAAAAATAGACGATGTATAGTCTATATAATTGTTTGCATACGAATCGGACGATTTATAGTCGATTAAATTTTTTCATAAAAAATTGAAAAAAAGACGATGTATAGTCCATTAAATTTTTTTCATAAAAAAATTTTTTTCATGAAAAATTGATGATATATAGTTTATTAAATTCTTTGCACGAAAAGAAGTCGACGTATATAGTCCACTTAAGGTTTTACATACGAAATGGACGAATTATGGTCAATTTATTTTTTTATAAAAATTTTAAAAATGGACGATGTATAGTCCATTAAATTTTGTATATATAGCCAGTCCATTTAATTTTTTGCATGAAAAATAGACGATGTATAGTCTATATAATTGTTTGCATATGAATCGGACGATTTATTGTCGATTAAATTTTTTCATAAAAAATTGAAAAAAAGACGATGTATAGTCCATTAAATTTTTTTCATAAAAAAATTTTTTTCATGAAAAATGGATGATATATAGTTTATTAAATTCTTTGCACGAAAAGAAGTCGACGTATATAGTCCACTTAAGGTTTTACATACGAAATGGACGAATTATGGTCAATTTATTTTTTTTATAAAAATTTAAAAAATGGACGATGTATAGTCCATTAAATTTTGTATATATAGCCAGTCCATTTAATTTTTTGCATGAAAAATAGACGATGTATAGTCTATATAATTGTTTGCATATGAATCGGATGATTTATTGTCGATTAAATTTTTTCATAAAAAATTGAAAAAAAGACGATGTATAGTCCATTAACATTTTTTCATAAAAATTTTTTTTTCATGAAAAATGGATGATATATAGTTTATTAAATTCTTTGCACGAAAAGAAGTCGACGTATATAGTCCACTTAAGGTTTTACATACGAAATGGACGAATTATGGTCAATTTATTTTTTTTTTTTAAATTTTAAAAATGGACGATGTATAGTCCATTAAATTTTGTATATATAGCCAGTCCATTTAATTTTTTGCATGAAAAATAGACGATGTATAGTCTATATAATTGTTTGCATACGAATCGGACGATTTATAGTCGATTAAATTTTTTCATAAAAAATTGAAAAAAAGACGATGTATAGTCCATTAAATTTTTTTCATAAAAAAATTTTTTTCATGAAAAATGGATGATATATAGTTTATTAAATTCTTTGCACGAAAAGAAGTCGACGTATATAGTCCACTTAAGGTTTTACATACGAAATGGACGAATTATGGTCAATTTATTTTTTTATAAAAATTTTAAAAATGGACGATGTATAGTCCATTAAATTTTGTATATATAGCCAGTCCATTTAATTTTTTGCATGAAAAATAGACGATGTATAGTCTATATAATTGTTTGCATATGAATCGGACGATTTATTGTCGATTAAATTTTTTAATAAAAAATTGAAAAAAAGACGATGTATAGTCCATTAAAATTTTTTCATAAAAAATTTTTTTTCATGAAAAATGGATGATATATAGTTTATTAAATTCTTTGCACGAAAAGAAGTCGACGTATATAGTCCACTTAAGGTTTTACATACGAAATGGACGAATTATGGTCAATTTATTTTTTTTATAAAAATTTTAAAAATGGACGATGTATAGTCCATTAAATTTTGTATATATAGCCAGTCCATTTAATTTTTTGCATGAAAAATAGACGATGTATAGTCTATATAATTGTTTGCATATGAATCGGACGATTTATTGTCGATTAAATTTTTTCATAAAAAATTGAAAAAAAGACGATGTATAGTCCATTAAATTTTTTTTCATAAAAAAATTTTTTTCATGAAAAATGGATGATATATAGTTTATTAAATTCTTTGCACGAAAAGAAGTCGACATATATAGTCCACTTAAGGTTTTACATACGAAATGGACGTATTATGGTCAATTTATTTTTTTATAAAAATTTAAAAAATTGACGATGTATAGTCCATTAAATTTTGTATATATAGCCAGTCCATTTAATTTTTTGCATGAAAAATAGACGATGTATAGTCTATATAATTGTTTGCATATGAATCGGACGATTTATTGTCGATTAAATTTTTTCATAAAAAATTTAAAAAAAGACGATGTATAGTCCATTAAAATTTTTTCATAAAAAATTTTTTTTTATGAAAAATGGATGATATATAGTTTATTAAATTCTTTGCAAGAAAAGAAGTCGACGTATATAGTCCACTTAAGGTTTCACATACGAAATGGACGAATTATGGTCAATTTATTTTTTTATAAAAATTTTAAAAATGGACGATGTATAGTCCATTAAATTTTGTATATATAGCCAGTCCATTTAATTTTTTGCATGAAAAATAGACGATGTATAGTCTATATAATTGTTTGCATATGAATCGGACGATTTATTGTCGATTAAATTTTTTCATAAAAAATTTAAAAAAAGACGATGTATAGTCCATTAAAATTTTTTCATAAAAAATTTTTTTTCATGAAAAATGGATGATATATAGTTTATTAAATTCTTTGCACGAAAAGAAGTCGACGTATATAGTCCACTTAAGGTTTTACATACGAAATGGACGAATTATGGTCAATTTATTTTTTTTATAAAAATTTTAAAAATGGACGATGTATAGTCCATTAAATTTTGTATATATAGCCAGTCCATTTAATTTTTTGCATGAAAAATAGACGATGTATAGTCTATATAATTGTTTGCATATGAATCGGACGATTTATTGTCGATTAAATTTTTTCATAAAAAATTGAAAAAAAGACGATGTATAGTCCATTAAATTTTTTTTCATAAAAAAATTTTTTTCATGAAAAATGGATGATATATAGTTTATTAAATTCTTTGCACGAAAAGAAGTCGACATATATAGTCCACTTAAGGTTTTACATACGAAATGGACGTATTATGGTCAATTTATTTTTTTATAAAAATTTAAAAAATGGACGATGTATAGTCCATTAAATTTTGTATATATAGCCAGTCCATTTAATTTTTTGCATGAAAAATAGACGATGTATAGTCTATATAATTGTTTGCATATGAATCGGATGATTTATTGTCGATTAAATTTTTTCATAAAAAATTGAAAAAAAGACGATGTATAGTCCATTAACATTTTTTCATAAAAATTTTTTTTTCATGAAAAATGGATGATATATAGTTTATTAAATTCTTTGCACGAAAAGAAGTCGACGTATATAGTCCACTTAAGGTTTTACATACGAAATGGACGAATTATGGTCAATTTATTTTTTTTTTTAAATTTTAAAAATGGACGATGTATAGTCCATTAAATTTTGTATATATAGCCAGTCCATTTAATTTTTTGCATGAAAAATAGACGATGTATAGTCTATATAATTGTTTGCATACGAATCGGACGATTTATAGTCGATTAAATTTTTTCATAAAAAATTGAAAAAAAGACGATGTATAGTCCATTAAATTTTTTTCATAAAAAAATTTTTTTCATGAAAAATGGATGATATATAGTTTATTAAATTCTTTGCACGAAAAGAAGTCGACGTATATAGTCCACTTAAGGTTTTACATACGAAATGGACGAATTATGGTCAATTTATTTTTTTATAAAAATTTTAAAAATGGACGATGTATAGTCCATTAAATTTTGTATATATAGCCAGTCCATTTAATTTTTTGCATGAAAAATAGACGATGTATAGTCTATATAATTGTTTGCATATGAATCGGACGATTTATTGTCGATTAAATTTTTTAATAAAAAATTGAAAAAAAGACGATGTATAGTCCATTAAAATTTTTTCATAAAAAATTTTTTTTCATGAAAAATGGATGATATATAGTTTATTAAATTCTTTGCACGAAAAGAAGTCGACGTATATAGTCCACTTAAGGTTTTACATACGAAATGGACGAATTATGGTCAATTTATTTTTTTTATAAAAATTTTAAAAATGGACGATGTATAGTCCATTAAATTTTGTATATATAGCCAGTCCATTTAATTTTTTGCATGAAAAATAGACGATGTATAGTCTATATAATTGTTTGCATATGAATCGGACGATTTATTGTCGATTAAATTTTTTCATAAAAAATTGAAAAAAAGACGATGTATAGTCCATTAAATTTTTTTTCATAAAAAAATTTTTTTCATGAAAAATGGATGATATATAGTTTATTAAATTCTTTGCACGAAAAGAAGTCGACATATATAGTCCACTTAAGGTTTTACATACGAAATGGACGTATTATGGTCAATTTATTTTTTTATAAAAATTTAAAAAATTGACGATGTATAGTCCATTAAATTTTGTATATATAGCCAGTCCATTTAATTTTTTGCATGAAAAATAGACGATGTATAGTCTATATAATTGTTTGCATATGAATCGGACGATTTATTGTCGATTAAATTTTTTCATAAAAAATTTAAAAAAAGACGATGTATAGTCCATTAAAATTTTTTCATAAAAAATTTTTTTTTATGAAAAATGGATGATATATAGTTTATTAAATTCTTTGCAAGAAAAGAAGTCGACGTATATAGTCCACTTAAGGTTTCACATACGAAATGGACGAATTATGGTCAATTTATTTTTTTATAAAAATTTTAAAAATGGACGATGTATAGTCCATTAAATTTTGTATATATAGCCAGTCCATTTAATTTTTTGCATGAAAAATAGACGATGTATAGTCTATATAATTGTTTGCATATGAATCGGACGATTTATTGTCGATTAAATTTTTTCATAAAAAATTTAAAAAAAGACGATGTATAGTCCATTAAAATTTTTTCATAAAAAATTTTTTTTCATGAAAAATGGATGATATATAGTTTATTAAATTCTTTGCACGAAAAGAAGTCGACGTATATAGTCCACTTAAGGTTTTACATACGAAATGGACGAATTATGGTCAATTTATTTTTTTATAAAAATTTTAAAAATGAACGATGTATAGTCCATTAAATTTTGTATATATAGCCAGTCCATTTAATTTTTTGCATGAAAAATAGACGATGTATAGTCTATATAATTGTTTGCATACGAATCGGACGATTTATAGTCGATTAAATTTTTTCATAAAAAATTGAAAAAAAGACGATGTATAGTCCATTAAATTTTTTTTCATAAAAAAATTTTTTTCATGAAAAATGGATGATATATAGTTTATTAAATTCTTTGCACGAAAAGAAGTCGACGTATATAGTCCACTTAAGGTTTTACATACGAAATGGACGAATTATGGTCAATTTATTTTTTTATAAAAATTTTAAAAATGGACGATGTATAGTCCATTAAATTTTGTATATATAGCCAGTCCATTTAATTTTTTGCATGAAAAATAGACGATGTATAGTCTATATAATTGTTTGCATATGAATCGGACGATTTATTGTCGATTAAATTTTTTCATAAAAAATTGAAAAAAAGACGATGTATAGTCCATTAAATTTTTTTCATAAAAAAATTTTTTTCGTGAAAAATGGATGATATATAGTTTATTAAATTCTTTGCACGAAAAGAAGTCGACGTATATAGTCCACTTAAGGTTTTACATACGAAATGGACGAATTATGGTCAATTTATTTTTTTTATAAAAATTTTAAAAATGGACGATGTATAGTCCATTAAATTTTGTATATATAGCCAGTCCATTTAATTTTTTGCATGAAAAATAGACGATGTATAGTCTATATAATTGTTTGCATATGAATCGGACGATTTATTGTCGATTAAATTTTTTCATAAAAAATTGAAAAAAAGACGATGTATAGTCCATTAAAATTTTTTCATAAAAAATTTTTTTTCATGAAAAATGGATGATATATAGTTTATTAAATTCTTTGCACGAAAAGAAGTCGACGTATATAGTCCACTTAAGGTTTTACATACGAAATGGACGAATTATGGTCAATTTATTTTTTTATAAAAATTTTAAAAATGGACGATGTATAGTCCATTAAATTTTGTATATATAGCCAGTCCATTTAATTTTTTGCATGAAAAATAGACGATGTATAGTCTATATAATTGTTTGCATACGAATCGGACGATTTATAGTCGATTAAATTTTTTCATAAAAAATTGAAAAAAAGACGATGTATAGTCCATTAAATTTTTTTCATAAAAAAATTTTTTTCATTAAAAATGGATGATATATAGTTTATTAAATTCTTTGCACGAAAAGAAGTCGACGTATATAGTCCACTTAAGGTTTTACATACGAAATGGACGAATTATGGTCAATTTATTTTTTTATAAAAATTTTAAAAATGGACGATGTATAGTCCATTAAATTTTGTATATATAGCCAGTCCATTTAATTTTTTGAATGAAAATAGACGATGTATAGTCTATATAATTGTTTGCATATGAATCGGACGATTTATTGTCGATTAAATTTTTTCATAAAAAATTGAAAAAAAGACGATGTATAGTCCATTAAATTTTTTTCATAAAAAAATTTTTTTCATGAAAAATGGATGATATATAGTTTATTAAATTCTTTTCACGAAAAGAAGTCGACGTATATAGTCCACTTAAGGTTTTACATACGAAATGGACGAATTATGGTCAATTTATTTTTTTTATAAAAATTTTAAAAATTGACGATGTATAGTCCATTAAATTTTGTATATATAGCCAGTCCATTCAATTTTTTGCATGAAAAATAGACGATGTATAGTCTATATAATTGTTTGCATATGAATCGGACGATTTATTGTCGATTAAATTTTTTCATAAAAAATTGAAAAAAAGACGATGTATAGTCCATTAACATTTTTTCATAAAATTTTTTTTTTTCATGAAAAATGGATGATTTATAGTTTATTAAATTCTTTGCACGAAAAGAAGTCGACGTATATAGTCCACTTAAGGTTTTACATACGAAATGGACGAATTATGGTCAATTTATTTTTTTATAAAAATTTTAAAAATGGACGATGTATAGTCCATTAAATTTTGTATATATAGCCAGTCCATTTAATTTTTTGCATGAAAAATAGACGATGTATAGTCTATCTAATTGTTTGCATACGAATCGGACGATTTATAGTCGATTAAATTTTTTCATAAAAAATTGAAAAAAAGACGATGTATAGTCCATTAAATTTTTTTCATAAAAAAATTTTTTTCATGAAAAATGGATGATATATAGTTTATTAAATTCTTTGCACGAAAAGAAGTCGACGTATATAGTCCACTTAAGGTTTTACATACGAAATGGACGAATTATGGTCAATTTATTTTTTTATAAAAATTTTAAAAATGGACGATGTATAGTCCATTAAATTTTGTATATATAGACAGTCCATTTAATTTTTTGCATGAAAAATAGACGATGTATAGTCTATATAATTGTTTGCATATGAATCGGACGATTTATTGTCGATTAAATTTTTTCATAAAAAATTGAAAAAAAGACGATTATAGTCCATTAAAATTTTTTCATAAAAAATTTTTTTTCATGAAAAATGGATGATATATAGTTTATTAAATTCTTTGCACGAAAAGAAGTCGACGTATATAGTCCACTTAAGGTTTTACATACGAAATGGACGAATTATGGTCAATTTATTTTTTTATAAAAATTTTAAAAATGGACGATGTATAGTCCATTAAATTTTGTATATATAGCCAGTCCATTTAATTTTTTGCATGAAAAATAGACGATGTATAGTCTATATAATTGTTTGCATATGAATCGGACGATTTATTGTCGATTAAATTTTTTCATAAAAAATTGAAAAAAAGACGATGTATAGTCCATTAAAATTTTTTCATAAAAATTTTTTTTCATGAAAAATGGATGATATATAGTTTATTAAATTCTTTGCACGAAAAGAAGTCGACGTATATAGTACACTTAAGTTTTTACATAAGAAATGGACGAATTATGGTCAATTTAATTTTTTATAAAAAATTTTAAAATGGACGATGTATAGTCCATTAAATTTTGTATATATAGCCAGTCCATTTAAATTTTTGCATGAGAAATAGACGATGTAGTGTCTATTTAATTGTTTGCATACGAATCGGACGATTTATAGCCGATTAAATTTTTTCATAAAAAATTGAAAAAAAGACGATGTATAGTCCATTAAATTTTTTTCATAAAAAAATTTTTTTCATGAAAAATGAATGATATATAGTTTATTAAATTCTTTGCACGAAAAGAAGTCGACGTATATAGTCCACTTAAGTTTTTACATACGAAATGGACGAATTATAGTCAATTTAATTTTTTATAAAAAATTTTAAAATGGACGATGTATAGTCCATTAAATTTTGTATATATAGCCAGTCCATTTAATTTTTTGCATGAAAAATAGACGATGTAGAGTCTATTTAATTGTTTGCATACGAATCGGACGATTTATAGTCGATTAAATTTTTTCATAAAAAATTGAAAAAAAGACGATGTATAGTCCATTAAATTTTTTTCATAAAAAATTTTTTTTCATGAAAAATGAATTATATATAGTTTATTAAATTCTTTGCACGAAAAGAAGTCGACGTATATAGTCCACTTAAGTTTTTACATAAGAAATAGACGAATTATAGTCAATTTAATTTTTTATAAAAAATTTTAAATTTAAATTAAATTTTGTATATATAGCCTGTCCATTTAATTTTTTGCATGAAAAATAGACGATGTATAGTCTATTTAATTGTTTGCATATGAATCGGACGATTTATAGTCGATAAAATTTTTTCATAAAAAATTGAAAAAAAGACGATGTATAGTCCATTAAATTTTTTTCATAAAAAAATTTTTTGCATGAAAAATGGATGATGTATAGTTTATTAAATTCTTTGTACGAAAAGAAGACGACGTATATAGTCCACTTAAGTTTTCATATACGAAATGGACGAATTATAGTCAATTTAATTTTTTATAAAAATTTTAAAAATGGACGATGTATAGTCCATTAAATTTTGTATACATAGCCAATCCATTTAATTTTTGGCATGAAAAATAGACGATGTATAGTCTATATAATTGTTTGCATATGAATCGGACGATTTATATTTGATAAAATTTTTTCATAAACAATTTAAAAAAGACGATGTATAGTCCATTAAATTTTTTTCATAAAAAATTTTTTTCATGAAAAATGGATGATATATAGTTTATTAAATTCTTTGCACGAAAAGAAGTCGACGTATATAGTCCACTTAAGTTTTTACATACGAAATGGTCGAATTATAGTCAATTTAATTTTTTATAAAAATTTTAAAAATGGACGATGTATAGTCCATTAAATTTTGTATACATAGCCAATCCATTTAATTTTTTGCATGAAAAATAGACGATGTATATTCTATATAATTGTTTGCATGCGAATCGGACGATTTATAGTCGATTAAATTTTTTCATACAAAATTGAAAAAAGACGATGTATAGTCCATTAAATTTTTTTCTTAAAAAAATTTTTTTCATGAAAGATGGATGATATATAGTTTATTAAATTCTTTGCATGAAAAGAAGACGATGTATATAGTCCACTTAAGTTTTTACATAAGAAATGGACGAATTATAGTCAATTTAATTTTTTATAAAAAATTTTAAAATGGACGATGTATAGTCCATTAAATTTTGTATACATAGCCAATCCATTTAATTTTTGGCATGAAAAATAGACGATGTATAGTCTATATAATTGTTTGCATATGAATCGGACGAGTTATATATTTAATAAAATTTTTTCATAAACAATTTAAAAAAGACGATGTATAGTCCATTAAATTTTTTTCATAAAAAATTTTTTTCATGAAAAATGGATGATATATAGTTTATTAAATTCTTTGCACGAAAAGAAGTCGACGTATATAGTCCACTTAAGTTTTTACATACGAAATGGTCGAATTATAGTCAATTTAATTTTTTATAAAAATTTTAAAAATGGACGATGTATAGTCCATTAAATTTTGTATATATAGCCAGTCCATTTAATTTTTTGCATGAAAAATAGACGATGTATACTCTATATAATTGTTTGCATATGAATCGGACGATTTATATTTGATAAAATTTTTTCATAAAAAATTTAAAAAAGACGATGTATAGTCCATTAAATTTTTTTCATATAAAATTTTTTTTATGAAAAATGGATGATATATAGTTTATTAAATTCTTTGCACGAAAAGAAGTCGACGTATATAGTCCACTTGAGGTTTTACATACGAAATGGACGAATTATGGTCAATTTATTTTTTTATAAAAATTTTAAAAATGGACGATGTATAGTCCATTGAATTTTGTATATATAGCCAGACCATTTAATTTTTTGCATGAAAAATAGACGATGTATAGTCTATATAATTGTTTGCATGCGAATCGGACGATTTATAGTCGATTAAATTTTTTCATACAAAATTGAAAAAACACGATGTATAGTCCATTAAATTTTTTTCATAAAAAAATTTTTTTCATGAAAAATGGATGATGTATAGCCTATTAAATTGTTTGGAAAATTTGTAGTTTACTAAATTTTTATATAAAAAATTTAAAAATGTACGATGTATAATATAGTCCATTAAATATTTGCATGAAAAATTTGTTTGTAATAAAAAAAAAACATTGTTTAGTTGCTATATAGTCCACTTAATTTTTTTTTGCATGAAAAACAATTCTAACGGTTTTCATGAGAACTCTTATAACTCCCATTTGTGCAATTGGGCAATTATGCTAGACTTATTTCATGAAGGCGCTTGGCAGCTCTTGCGTAAACAGTTAAGACAATTTCATGGTGTAATTATACAGGTGACTGCGTAAGGATTTTTTATACAAAAATACGGCAACCATAGCTATGTAAAGAACCGCATAAAAATAATTGTATTAAAACCAAAACAAAATCGAAGTTTTTGACATTCTTCAGCTACAAAGCACATAGAGCAAAAAATTATCAGCTGAAGTAACGCTGCCACCTAGTTAGATACACCTTGGACAATTTGAATGAAATGTCAAAAAAAAAATTAATTTATAAAAAAAATTATATAAGAAAATTTCAAGCAGTTTTTTTTAAATACATATTTACATACATTAGGTATACATTTCTACAAAAGTGCATGCGTGTGTCTAATGGCTTATTATTAGTCTTTACTTTCTGTTGCTGTTCTGTGCTGTGACGTTCTACTTCTAAATTTAAAGGCAGAATTAGTTTTTACTTTCTGTTCTGTTACCAATCAGCTGACTCTTTTTTGTTTATAGAAATCTTGTACAAGTCGTGAGTTTTTTGTTTCGTTCTGTTCTGTTTCGGTTGATTCTGATTGAATTGTGAAAAAATTATTTTTACCAGAAGAAAAATTATATTCAAACAAAACAATGGCCAATGCAAAACTCATCACATTAGTGGAAAACTGTGACCCTTCTGGTCAAAAACAGCTGATAATTTATTACAGAAAAAGTAACTATTAAAATTTAAAAGCAGAACGGCATAGCACAGAGCAGCAACAGAAACTAAAGACTAATGAAGCCTTAAGTCTTT
This sequence comes from Tachina lurida, assembly GCA_944452675.1. Classification (NCBI taxonomy): domain Eukaryota; kingdom Metazoa; phylum Arthropoda; class Insecta; order Diptera; family Tachinidae; genus Tachina; species Tachina lurida. The sequence continues at coordinate 93,562,784 of OX101755.1, forward strand.
AATTGAGCAAGTATTCATTAATTTTTTATAAATATAAATTCTTAAAATAGAAAAAAATATGAAATAACACTCAAATAATCATAAATAATAATTATAAATAAATTCACAAAATGTTAGGCCATAACTAAAAAAATATTTTCGCGCAAATCAAATACTGCTTTTTCTCTTTCCAAGAGTTAAAAATATTTCCAAACAACGCTGTATTTTGGTTTCAACTTATTTATAGTTTATCGTTAAAATTTTAAAGCTTTGCTTAGAATGCTCTTTTTCAAGTATGAGTGTGCACGAGTATCTTTCTTATGATGGCTTAAAATCATTTTCATATTTTTGATGTTTGTTAGTTAATCGTAAAAGAGGCACAAACTTTTTTCTGTTTAAAATTCGTTTTTAGCGAAGTGCAGGATATATGATATGGTATCCCTATTGACACCTGCCGCAATATTATCTCTTTTATGTCCAACAGATTAGATAATATCATTAAAACTAATGGTGGACATAGTGGCTTCAGTAGTAGTAATTTATGTAGCTGTTTCAATTTTATTTTTGTGCAAAACTATTCTACTTCTTGTACCTATTTTTATGGTTAAGTGAATTTTGTGTTCTTTTGTTTTCAAAAATAGCAAGAGCAAATTATTTTAATTAATTTAAAATTTTACTTTTTTATTGTTAGTTTAATTCAGTCTAATGCTGCAGACAATAAATATTAACCAAGATCGAATATTTGTTCACATAATATAGAAAAATATGCATTCTTACAGATTATAAAGGTCGTACCTATTTTAGTGGCAAAAAGGAGTAACTAACAAAAAATTCAAAATCAAGTTTTCGATTGATTATTATGATTGCCATTAAACTACATGTCTTGGCAAAATTTTACACTTCTGCAATCAAAATAAAATTTTTTTTCTGTTGAAGTGAAACAGTAACGGTATGGTATAATATTTGAAGAAATTTTGCGATCAAAAATGACGCTCTTATTGCCAAAAAAAAACATAGGGACAGAACTGCACGTGTGTTTATTTTTGTTGTTGTTTGTTTTGTTTTTTTGTTTGTTTTTTCTTCCCCTGTAAAATTATGTTTTTGTTAGTTACGTCCTTTTGCATTTTAGCTAACGATATGTATGTATGTATTAACATTTTAATGTTACTTAGCACTTATATTTTTACCATACAAAAATAAAAATAAAATATTTCAGCTTCAAAAATATGTACATACATATCGTCCCTATCACGTCGAACTACCCAATATGCAAATTTCGTTTTTTAGATTCGTTATCTTGGCACCCTAGTTTATACGATATGCCTCGTTTCAAAATGCTGAAATTCTCATAGACGATAGATAACCTAATAAGAAATATTTTAAGCCTAGCACTTTTATGAATCTTCAAGTTTGCATATTGGATAGTTTGACATGGTAGGGACGATATGTCAGAAAGAACAATTTTAATAAAAACTTTATGAAAAATACACTTATTACGTTACCGACGTTAAAATAAAAACTTTGCCATTAAACATGACTTACCCTGTATTGTTGTACATATGATCCATAAACTTGATTTAGTGTATCGCGTAATGAAGGCACCATCATCCAGGACATTAAAGTTAGCGGTGCCATTATATAGAGTATTGGGCAATTTCTCTTCAGTAAATAGCCACTGAGGTCCAGCTAAAGCTGCAATAACTATGGCCACAGAAATGCTGAAATTGTAAAAAAGAAAACATACACACAAAAACATTTAAGCAAACAACATACATACATATCGATGGTCACAAGTAGAAGGGTACTAACTCGTATTTTCAAATAATTGAATTTTTCAGTGATTCCAATACATTTCACAGAAATACACCTCGTCACAAAAATTTTATTGCAATAGTGTAAAAAATAAGGCCTTTACAAGTAGTTGTACAAAGCAGTTGTCCAAGCAGGTATACTGTTTGTTATTATGTTTTTACCTACTCCTGTAAAGTTACAATTATTTGAGTTAGTGGAATAGTGCCTTTCTACTTTTCACCAACGATACCACACAGATATACATATGTATGTATAAAAAATTAAGTGATATAAAAAAAGAATTAAAACACTTTCAAATACTTTCATCTACATACAACATTGCAAATACGAAAAATGTTTGCAATCAACAGTAAACTAAAAGTTCTTGTGTTCGTTATTGCTGTTCGCATCTGTATGTGCCTGAATGTATGCAGCAACAACACAAACAGCTGAAAGCAACAACTACTACAACAACTGCAAGCCCATAAATAACAAAACAACATGTAAAACACAAGAGAAATTTAACAAAGCGTAACGGGTCTACACTGTGTAGCATACTTTCAAGCGCCAGCATAAAAGAGGGGAACAAATTTAAACGGAACAAAAAAAAAAACTAGAGCTGTGTTAGTGTCTAGTAAATAACAGTTACTTCTTTCCGCAACACAATTGCTAGACCTACATACATTCCAATCGTGTCATTTTACATGAAAGTAAAAGGTCTTCTAACAAACAGAGAACATTGTACGGAATTGTAAAAATCTGATTGTTTCCCGTTGCATGTACAAAGTTTTAATATAAATTGGTAGGGTTAGGCGAAATTTATTCTAGGAGCTACACAAAATCACATACAACTTTTATAATTTTCCTAATATAAATTAATCACTGATATATTTTTTAATTTAGTAAATAAAAGTATTTCCACATTATTTTTTCTGTGTTTTGTTTTGGTTTTCCTTTTTATTCACTTACCATGCTTGGTTTTGTCATGCGCAATACTGCCATACTTTATTGGAAAAGTTGAGTTTTTATAATTTTTGGGAATTCAACAAAATCGTTCGGAATGTAAAGAACTTAAAACAAAATCTATCGGAATAACAAATGCGGAATAAAAATCATCTGATCAAGGCGAATTCAGTATCAGGTGACCTTATCAGCCCGGCTGATTATCAGCTGTTGATGCCAAATTGAGCATTTTGAACCAAAATGTCGAAATTTGCCTAGAAATCTTGTGACAGATTGGTTTTGTAGCATAGCAAACTACGTGTTGTTTTTTGTGTTGTAAAATTGTTGTACGGAAGAGTTCACCTGATACTGAATCCGCCTTGTCTCTGATATGCATGAATGATATAAAATGTATTTAATTTAAGCAAAATAAAATAATAAACTATATTAAATTTCAGTCGCTAGGCAGCTCTGGGTTGAAGAACAGCTCCCCCGTCATCGGTTGACTGATCTGCCACGGATAACTGTATAGTCATTACCACAGGGAATTTAGTTATTAGTTGGTGGGTAGACCCACAGTTCATGGGGAAGTAGAGAGGATTGTAGAGTCTTGAGGGCTATGTGGCTGAAACTTGACTCTGAAAGATCCACTGCTCGATTAGAGCAAGAACCAGCATTTGGGAAATTAGCAGGATTTCTGCAGGATTTGGGAGTATGAAAACGAACCAGTAGCCATTGATCATATTATCTGCCATTGCCACAAGCCTAGATGGCTAACCAAACGTTGTCATGAGAGCATTAATGATATCGCTTAATTCAAACTGGATGATATCAGGGGCTCCATCATGGGAACCCAATGGCTTAATGACAGATAAAACAAATTTTTCTGGGTATAATGGAGGTTAACTTTTTAAAAACACGTACTAATAAAAGGGTATCACAATGTATTCAACTGAGTCTACGAGTGGAGGTGTGTTGCAACACCAACCTTCCCAAGCTAACCTAAGCTACTCTAACCTATTTAGTCGTGGAAATAATTTGCTTGATAGTTATTTTCGCCAATTTAATGTCCATAAATGGCAAGGATATACATTTATTACCCTCTTTCTTTTGCTTAGATGCCTTTTTCACAATTAAACTTTACTTTCACAAAGTCATTAAAATGTATGTAAAGAATGTACTAAACGACTCAAAGAGCTGCTATCGTCGGAAAAGACTGCATTACTGGAACAGTATTTAGAAGGTCTGGATGTAACGTCAACATCTAATTACTCTTTATGGCGCGCTACTAGAAATCTTAAAAGACCCGTTGATCTCAAATCACCACTGCGTACTTCGACCGGAGGCTGTGCAAGAAGCGATAGTGAGAAAGGTAACTTATTTTCTGAGCATTTAAAATCTGTATTCACTCCCAATTCATGTACGGGTGCTGCCGGATTACCGAGTGTAGTATGTCTACCCCCTCATCCCTTAAGGTTTAAGATGCGTGAACTACAAAAAATAGTTGCTGAACTCGACCCGAAGAAAGCTCCAGGTATTGATGGCATTAGTAACAAGATGCTGATTAACTTGCCTCATATTGCAATAAGAATCTTGCTATTTATTTTTAATGCAATTTTACGAATGCAGTATTTTCCACATAACTGGAAACTTGCCAAGATTAAAATGATTCCAAAGCCAGGCAAAGATGTTACCAAGGCTGAGTCATATAGGCCTATAAGCTTACTATCAACAATTTCAAAGCTTTTCGAAAAGCTGCTCATGACTAAATTGTCCACAACTTTAGCTGATAGTGGGTGCATCCCGGACCATCAATTTGGCTTTAGAAGTCAGCATAGCACTATTGAGCAAACGCATAGATTGGTTCAAGTTGTAAGGAGGACATTTGAAGAAAAAAAGTATTGTTCTGCCCTTTTTATTGATGTTTCTCAGGCATTTGATAAAGTATGGCACGAAGGCCTAGTTTTAAAATTGAAGACATATTGTTGATGGAAATTTACCGTTGTGGAAGGTGACTTCATGAGTGTACCCGAGTCTATATCTTCTGGTGTGCCACAGGGTAGTATTCTGGGGCCAGTCTTGTATCTAATATATACTTGTGATATGCCTGTGAGCAATAACATACACACTTCTACATTTGCCGATGATACAGCCTGTTTGAGTATTCACAAAAACCCTGATGAGGCATCCCGCAATCTCCAAGCACACATTACCAAGCTTGAAATATGGTTGAATTTATGGAGAATAAAAGTAAATGAACAAAAGTGTGTTCATATAACGTTTACCCTAAGAAAAGATACCTGTTCTCCCATTCGAATCAACAATCAAAATATTCCTCAACATTCTCAAGTGAAATACCTTGGAATACACCTTGATCGAAGGCTTACATGGAAATATCATATTGACTCTAAGTTAACCCAAATGAAACTTAAATTAACTCAAATATATTGGTTAATTGGCAGAAATTCAACACTCAGCCTAGACTGCAAACTTTTGATATACAAGTCGCTTTTGAAGCCAATATGGTGCTATGGAATTCAGCTATGGGGCACTGCTTCAGCTTCAAATATTGAGAAAATCCAACGAAGGCAAAACAAAATTTTACGTTTGATAACATCGGCTCCATGGTACATTAAAAATTCCAATATACATCGTGATTTAAATATGCCACTAGTGAGTGAAGAAATTGCAAAATACGCAGGCAAATATTTAACAAAACTCGAGTCACATCCTAATCCGCTTGCCCGTAATATTTTGAGCTTTACTGGACACATCCGCTTAAAAAAGAGGGACACAAGGGCCCTAATACTCAACACTCCAGATGGGACTGCTTAATACTTCTTTTTTTTCCTTTTTGATTATCACTACTTATGTATTATTTATAACTATCACTAAGTTTATGTCCGATACTGGTCGGGCCTAATAATTATATTTAGATTTAAGATTTGATTACTTATTGTTAGTTCATTTTTGAAGATACAATAAATAAATATACGAAAAAAAAAAAAAAAATTAAAATTTGTTTTAAACTATCTTTCACTTCTCCAATTGCAAAGTTCACTTTGACATATTTTCGCTATACGATGAAGTAATTTTATAGAACGAATAAGAAAACAAAAGAAAAGAACGAAGTACAAAGCAAATTTTGGTTATATACAACATGGAACTCACCTCCATTATCAGGACTTTTGTATAAGAATTATTTGCTTGTCCGAAAGGAGTCTTACTAAAGATTGTCCCTACAATTATTTTTATTACATTCCATTATATCTAGGGTTTATTTCATAGTTTCTGGGATTTATTTAATCTTTTTAAATGAAGTGCGTTAGTCCTCGAAAGTTGATATTTATTTCACTTCTGACAGCGCAACTTTTTTCCATTAAATTGTCTTATTTTCTTGTTAGCTTTTTGAACAATAAATCTGCAATTAAATTTAATAATATCTTGACAAAACAATCCAAAATCTGCTATTTCACTACATTCTAGTTTTTTTTTCAAATTTACTTAAAATATCCGTTTCTCTCAGGTTACTGATGACGGCGATGACTAAAGTGCTTCTATAGTTACCATTATGAAATGTTGAATAAAAAATAATAATGATGATAAAAACGGTGACAAGAATAAAAAAGACAACCTGGAAATTTCGCGGCAAAGAGGTCAGTCAAAATGTTGTAAACTCAAACTAAAATCTAATTCTAGTAAAGTTTTTAGTTCATGCATAGTCGTTGTTAAAATGCATGCATACATGTGTACATATTATGTATATGTCCTTTTCTTCTATGGATGAACATGCACTTTATGCGCATCTAAACATTTTATAGTCCTTTTCATTTTCCTTTAAAAAAAATATATACGAGTACAATGATGAAAATGGTTTAGACTTGAAAATAAAGCAGAAAGAGAAGAGTTTATTACAGCCCAGCTTAAAATCATTTTACGATTCTCGCTGTCTATGTTTAAGTGAATGTTTTTCATCATAAAATTAGTTGGCCTTTTTCCGCAGGGGGAAGGTATGCTCAGTATTTATATGGATACTTAAAATTAAAAAATTTAACTGACTATTTCCAAAAAACCAATAAGAATTTTGCTTCACTTACGACTATTTATGTTGAAAGCAAAAATAAATTTTTGTATTTTATTATTGCCTTCAACACAGATAAAACGTATACAAAAAATTTTGTATTATCAATTAAACTTTTGTAATATCAATTAAAAATTTTATTAAATTTTCACCTGTAAATAATTTGATACTATCAATTAAGTTGTTCCACTCAATTAAATCATTTAAATTCGTTATCGAACACAATAATTGGTGAAAAAATTGTTCTATGAACGAGTTCAAGGTAAATTCAGGGGTACCGCGAGGTTCCGTTCTTCCACCAACTCTATTTATTCGGGTATGTTCTGTATTCTGTATTTATAACAACAGTTCTATACCAATTCCACACCTTTTAATTTCACGTGGAATACAAAACATACCCGCTTATTTTTCTATGTCAAACTTTCACGTCTATTTATTATTTTGCGGACGACAGTATTTGCCATTCTTTCTCATTCAGCAATAGAACAAACCTGCCGGAGGTTGAGGCTATGCGACAAACAACGAATGGGACTTTAAATTATAATTTAGAAAAAATTTCTGAATGGGATCATGCGTATAGGGTCGATTTTAATGCCCGTAAAACCCAATGTTGTTGGTCATACACATATGACCGAGAATGCTGCTGCCTCTGTAACTAAATAATAATAAATATTAAGATATCGGAAGCTCTTGATGTTCTTGGCATTAAAATTCAGTGTGATGTTCGATGAACTGAACACATTTTTCAATTCAAAGAAGCATTCAAGGGTCTAGGATTTTTGAAACGGTGCAAGCGATACTTCACGCCATCTGATCTTCTTACTATTTATACCACTTATATCCGAACGAAAATAGTATACAACTCTCATGTATGGGCTGGTGCTTCAAAGTCTATTTTGGGCATACTCAACGGCATACAGGAGAGGGCGAAGGAGCTCATCGGTGACAGTAGGGTATGCAACTCTACTGATTTAATTCATTTCATTTCCTTGTTCTATCGTTATATAAGGAACTTGTTCCTGAAACCCGAACATTTTTCCACCCAATATATGTTTCATTCAGGGCACATCCTTTTGTGGTCGATTAGCCAATAAATTGCACTATGCATCACAGTGAGAAATACTTTTTTAGCCGTACTGTTCGTATGTGGAATAAACTATCTGCGGAAGTCTTTCCTGTCACTTTCAACGTGGGCAAGTTTAAATCGAATGTCCACATACACTACACTCCCTCTAGCCTCCTCTCCATAATCTATTTTCCTAGTTCTAGCACAATGCATTGCATGAGTAGGGGTTATCCCCTGAGTACAGTTCCTACTATAAAAAAATAAAGGATATTTCAATAAGACGTTTCAATTTGGTAGGTAAAAGAAACACGATTATTTTGAAGCAAAATCATCGAATATTTATTTAATTGCAAAGAGCAGAAAATGCTAAATAGAGCTTTTGAATTGTCTAAGCAAATAATTTAGCGCGGTAGAGAACTTTCTCAGGTAGTTACTTAGTTTTAAATGAAAAATGGAAGCTTATGAAAGCTTATGGAAAATATGCAAGGATACAACTTCTGTATAAAGCGCACAATGCCAATGTAAGAGAACAGAAATGATGACTGCATTGGTGCCAGATGGGAAAAGTATAAATGTTATTTTACCACAAAGGAATATCTTAGAATATGATGTATGGACATTATTGTCACGTGCGACAGCAAGCATTTAAGCTTATATTTCAGAACAATGTGACTCGATGTTTCTTAAAACTTTACCTTCTTGTAGAAAAAAACTTTCGGTTTCTTTGACAAAAAAAAAAAACAAGCATATTTCCTTGGTGTCGCTGGCGACAAAAAGTTGACATTCCTGTGGAAGCAACTATGTACAAATAATTCTGGGAAGATATTGGACGGAGGAATATATTTTTATCTGACTTCAAAATAGGAGGAGGTTATAAATTCGTCTTTATTTTTTTGTTTCTTACTTCATAAAGCAGTACCTTTTAGACCATCTTTAAAAATTCTCATTTTATCTAGGAGTGTATAGCTTTAATTTGGTCTCATTATAAAAAAAATTTTCGGGAATGAGACCACTAATTTTTCTTCGTTAATTTTATGCTTTTTTACTGATCCGCTTGCCACCAAGCTAAGCTTAGCACAGCCATTGGGCTCTCGTAATGATACAATCCCAAAAATAAAAATTTAAATGATTTTTAAGAAACTTAGCACAACCCCTGAGCACCAAAACAACTCAATCTTTCATTTTAAAAAGTGTTCGGGGATCCACCTATTAATATTATATTATATTTCACGCGGTTCTACTTTAAGGACTTTTACGAAATTTGGCACACGCTCTGAGCTCTAAAAAAATACTCAATCTTATATTTTAAAAAGTGGGCGGCGGCACCATAAAATTTAAATTATATTTCACGTGTTTTTACTCAACCAATTTTGATTGGAACTAAAGGTAACAAATATAAAAATGTGGGTGAATCGGTAGACTAGTGAGTAAAAATGTTTTACTTAACTATATCAAATCTTTTTAAATATTTAGTGATTATTTTTGAAATTGGTTAATTTTTTTTTTAAGTTTTATGTAAACGCCATTTTTTCATACTGACACTTGACCTACAATTATGCGTCGGAAAATTTCACATATAAGCACAAGTACCTTAAGAACATTAAAATCGAGATTAAAAATGAAAATGCAGTGCAACAAGGTCATAGAATCGGACCTTTCAGTGGTTAAAGACCTAAGCTCAATTTAATAAATTTTATGGGAATGAAAAAAATATATGAGAATTGTTATCATTTTCTTTAAATGTTAAAAAAACCACAAAATTTGTAAAAATCTACATAGTTTTACAATTTGTAAAATAATCCTAGATAAATTTTATGTTTGCTTTAGATTAGGCTACAGTTCGTATCGCTCTATAAGTCAAGGAATAACTAACATCAAAGTTAATTTTAAATGTTCTGGCAAGCATTAGCAGAACGGAACAACTAACTGTTTTCGAAGGCCGCCAAACCTTCATAATCCGCGTTTTTGTATTAATTCTACTGTGTGTAATGTCAGTTGATACAAATTTCAGCTTTGTGTACATAATTTTTCATCGTATTACAGTTGCTGAAAGCTTTTTCATAATTAAATTAGCTTTCTAAATATAGGTTAGGTTAGGTTAGGTTAATCTGGGTGATCAAAGACCTCACATAGACCAGGATTGATTCTTAGCGAAACCAGCAGATGGGAAAAGAACCTGTAAGTACGGCAGCCTAGTTCGTCCCACTCTCGATACAAGTTCAAGACTACGAAAAGTGTGACCACCAACTTAGTTATATCTCTGTGGCAATAAGGAAAAAGTGCTTAAGTCATATTTTACTGTGTTTGCAGGAGAGCACTTTTAAGCGTTCAAGTCGATTTTCTGAAATTTATTTCTCTTACAGTTAAATTGAGAAATTTTTTGTTAACCTTTATTTTTTTAAGCAAACATCGTTCTACACACTATAATTAATCTATTTAAGTTGAAATATGTCAAAATATAACCTTAGTTAAGCTATTATTCCACACGATATTAGAAGTCTAAAAGAGATAAGCCGCAATTCATTTTACTATAACTTCTTAAAACATCGCACAAATTAACTGAGATTTCGCCCAGGGATACTTTCAAGTATGCTGATTACGGCGGTACCATTAAATCAAAATCAGCTTATCTCGACTTAAGCTTTTTTTCCTTTTTGCCACAGATCTAGTGCGGTTTAGAGCCGGACAGTGACACAGTAGATTTTCCATTGTTTCAATTACTCCGGCTTCCTTGCATTTCCTGCAGGTACCGTCAAGTATTCGTCGTATTTTGACAGCATAAGGAGCCATCATTTCTAAATATAATTCCTTCATGTCCATCTATTTATCTTCCCGTGATATTTTTTACAGGATACCTTCCTTTTTTGATTAGTTGTGGTATGTTTTTGAAATCATCGTTTGGGTTTGTTGGCTTTGTTTTTTTATTTTCAAATGTTAAATGTGAAATGTATGTCAGACCAAATGGCAGCGTGGCACGGAAGCATAACAAATTTAGTCCAGAGTTAGCTGGTCGGTCATTAAGTACTCGTACTTACATACATACGTACACACATATGCACGAGTAGATATTTTTCAATGGTCACTAAAACAATGTGGCTCTTGAAACTTGGATACAGTGAGTAATGTGAAGGTTGTGAATTATTTTTTTTTTTTTTTTTGCTACAAAAACTTGTTAAAAATTTACTACTAATTCTTTATGGAAGAGATAATTTGAGGTAAAATTGTACTTATTCCAAATTAGATTTTAAGACGACTTTTATTACTATAGTTGCTTATTATTTTTTTTTTGTTCTTCAAGCATTATAATAAGATTTTCTGTGGAAAAACTGTAATGAAAATTTAATTGAATAAAAATCTAATAAAAATTTTATTTAATTAATTTTCTCTTAATATTACATTGTTGGATTTGTGTTTTATATTCTTGTATTAAAGGAAAAACAAAAAGGAAACGAAAACTAAACCATCACTTTCAACAAAGAATCTAAACTAAGGCAGCATCCACAGCGGAGTTTAGTAAAGCAAGAATAGTAGAGAATTCACTACTCCTACACATTCTCATCTTTAAATGCCACTAAAAGCCATTTAATTTACTTTTTTCTTTCATTCTTTTTTTACACTTTTTCAATTTTTATCTAATGCCGTTAGTGTAACCCCAAGTCGTAACACTTTTCTATTTTGGCACGCTATTTTAAAGTGTGTGTGTGTGTGTATAGGTGTGTGAGTGTGCTTGTGTGCGAGTGGCATGTATTACGTGTCACTTACAACAAACACCGCAAAAGTGTCCTCCTGGTGCGACTGAAGTTTAAAACTCAAGGCATTAAAAAGAAACTGTGAAGCTCTTACAACTGGACTGAATGACTCCTTCTGTGCAGAGGAAGGAAGGGAGTCTACGAGTTCAACCGAAAGGCTATAAAACAGTTTAATTTTAAACGTTTAATAATGTTTATAAAGATTTACACGTTATTGTGTGGTTAACTTGCAAAGAAAAGAGTTTCGTAGACATCAATATATAACAATAATCCTTTAGTTGAAAATTTTTCTCGAATAAAAAAAATTTTACAGCAAAAACAGACAAGGTAAAAGGGATATATTTTTTTTTAAATATTTCATCGACACTTTGACCACACACTTAAACCAAAGATAAAATGGAAATAGATTTGTTTGTTGGAAGCACACAATTTAGAGGAACTAATCACTTAATAATGAAATAAGGATTGACTTAGTTTCAAATATTTTTTTTTAATCTTTGTTAAGGGAAAATAATTTATACATATAAAAAAAGAAGATTAAGTTTAAAAGCGCTTTTTGATTAAATAGGAAATTAAACAGTTCGTACACTCCACACACTTTTTTAGGTTAATCTTAACAGTTTTGTTAACAAGTTTACCTAATCTAAGTTAATATAAGAATTTCAACTAATAAAATTATGTTTGATTAATGCATGAATTAAGTCAAACGGGAAGCACAGGGCACTGCGACCAAAATAGATCTATTGTATTGTATCTATTGTATTGTTTGATTAATGCAACAATTCTTAGTTTGTTGTATTATATTATGTGCAAATTGTTTATATTATTTATATGTGCAAACTATTTTTCTAAATAAAATATCTTATTTGAAATAATTTAGAAATTATTGTTGTTGTTTCTAAAGAACATTTTGTACAGTTAAAGCTACCAAACTAAATTGTTAAGGGCTTATCATGTAAGACGATGTTTCATTTTAACTGACCTTTGTTTTTTTTTTTGTCATAACTTAATTTAAACGAGAATAGTAACAAAGACCTTTGTATGTCTATGATGGGAATCGATCCCACAGACTCTGGTCTGTTTCACTACAACGAGTGAAGGTTTTTGGTACTATTCTCATTTAAATTAAGTTGTGATATAATTTTTAATTGTATTTGTAACATTTTAATAAATAAATAAATTTTTTTTGTCAATATAGCTAGTCCTGTTACTCTGAAAAGTTTTATTTTTTTTTTTGGCAATCAGCTTATTTGCTCATTTTCAATGAGAAACTTAAAAAAGGAATATTTTTAAGCTAAATTAAAAGAAAGAAAACTAATCTAACCAATTTTAGTAGTTATCTTACTGTAAAAAGTTTTTTTTATTAAGATACAAAACAAGCTGCTCTTGCTGGATAATTTAAGCGATGACAAGATGACAATAAAGTTTTCAGTAAATTGTAATACGATGAATCAAAAACAATTCAAAGAAGACACTGAAAATTTGAACGCGAACTTTAAATTAGCAATTGTCAAAAATTTGTGATACACTAAAAGGGGTAAAACATTTTATAATTTTTATAGCTATGCTATTTATAGCGCGATACAGTTAGGACGTGATTTTCGTAACAAAAGTAATCGACACTATTACAGTTATAAATTTATTATTATTTTATTTCTTTATACTTAAAAGCAGAAGAGTACGAAAATAAACGAAACAAATTGCTTGATTTTGTTTTGTTTCGTTCTTTGAAGTGAGTTAAACGAAAACAAAACAAAAATAATGAGAAGGATTGCTCAATTTGTTTTTGCTTTGTTGTTTGTTGTTACACATAAGGACAAGCCAGAGAACACAGCCGGTCGGATGTAAGCCGGCTAATAACCGCCACCGGCCACAAACAATACATTAATTTAATCGTACACTGCTAGAGAAGAAAATAATGGGAAATAAATGGAAACGTTTTGAAATATTAGCGGCGAGTTTGACATCATCATAGGTATAATATAATTTAATTGCATTGTTATTTAACACATTAAGTTTGTTTTGTAAAGCTAAGCAGCATAGCTATAACCGGGTGTCCTAAGATACTTCTCTTCTTTTTCTATTATTATTTTTACAATACGCTTTTTTCAACAAAGTTTAATATAACAATATTATTCATGTAATTTCAAAAAATACACAGTAAGTTTTTTATATTGTTTTATATAAAAAATATTTTTAGATTTATAAAATGTTTTCAATATTGTTGTTGTTTTCTTATTTTTATTAACTAGACGACATCCCTTTAAAAACTGAACGAAAAATTCCAAGTTGTCTTGGAAACCGCAAGAGGCAAACTCTTCAAATGTTCACAAACAACTAAAACTAAAAAATGCCAAAAACAAAAATCACCAACGAAAAAATTGCAAAAAAAAAAGTAAAAACAAAAAAACGTCAACTAAAAAATCGCTATAAACGAAAAAAATCGCCGAAAACTAAAAACGCTAAAACTAAAAAACGCTAAAACTAAAAAAAAAATGCCAAAAAACAGGGTCAAAAACTTTAGAAAAGCGTCAAAACTAAAAGAATCGCCAGAACTCAGAAAAAAAGTTTAATTTGTTTTAAATTATTTAAACATCAGGTATACACGCTGCTGTGGTAGGAAATGAAAATGCAGACCAAATGGCCAGAAGGGGAATAGCACATCCATTGTTGGACCAGAACCGTTTTGCGGACTTGGATTGGACAAAACCGGGAGGATATGTAGACGGAGATCCAGGGTAATAGGGAACACCTCTGGCTTAATCTCCCTGAATTGAGATATGCAAAGCTAATGCTTGGAATGTATAAAACCAAAACCGTTTCATAGCTCTCATGTCCCTGAGTAAAAATAATCTAAGAATGCTCACAGGCTTCCTCACAGGCCATTGCAGACTGACGAAACACCTGAACAGATTTGGCATTGAGAGTAACAGCCTGTGCAGATTCTGTGATTACGACGATGAAACTCCATAAAATATTCTGAAGGACTATGAAGCATGATGCGATAGAAGATTTAGCCAATTGGGCAAGCAACTATTGGAGGATTGGGAACTGCCAACACTAGATCCACTGGCAGTCTTGACATTCATCAGGAGAGTAGGTCTAGATGAGGTGCTCTAGCACCTGGAAAGGGATACAATAGATCTACTTTGGTTGCAGTGTCCTGTGTTTCCCGTTTAATTTAATTCACTCATTCATTCATTCAAGATATTCTTTTATAAAAGCTAAAGCATGTAGTATCCGTAAGGAACTCATTCGCTAAATTTATTTTTTTATATTGTTTTATATAAAAAATATTTTTAGATTTATAAAATGTTTTCAATATTGTTGTTGTTTTCTTATTTTTATTAACTAGACGACATCCCTTTAAAAACTGAACGAAAAATTCCAAGTTGTCTTGGAAACCGCAAGAGGCAAACTCTTCAAATGTTCACAAACAACTAAAACTAAAAAATGACAAAAATAAAAATCGCCAACGAAAAAATTGCAAAAAAAAAGTAAAAACAAAAAAACGTCAACTAAAAAATCGCTATAAACGAAAAAAATCGCCGAAAACTAAAAACTCTAAAACTAAAAAACGCTAAAACTAAAAAAAAAACGCCAAAAAACAGGGTCAAAAACTTTAGAAAAGCGTCAAAACTAAAAGAATCGCCAGAACTCAGAAAAAAAGTTTAATTTGTTTTAAATTATTTAAACATCAGGTATACACGCTGCTGTGGTAGGAAATGAAAATGCAGACAAAATGGCCAGAAGGGGAATAGCACATCCATTGTTGGACCAGAACCGTTTTGCGGACTTGGATTGGACAAAACCGGGAAGATATGTAGACGGAGATCCAGGGTAATAGGGAACACCTCTGGCTTAATCTCCCTGAATTGAGATATGCAAAGCTAATGCTTGGAACGTATAAAACCAAAACCGTTTCATAGCTCTCCTGTCCCTGAGTAAAAATAATCTAAGAATGCTCACAGGCTTCCTCACAGGCCATTGCAGACTGACGAAACACCTGAACAGATTTGGCATTGAGAGTAACAGCCTGTGCAGATTCTGTGATTACGACGATGAAACTCCATAAAATATTCTGAAGGACTATGAAGCATGATGCGATAGAAGATTTAGCCAATTGGGCAAGCAACTATTGGAGGATTGGGAACTGCCAACACTAGATCCACTGGCAGTCTTGAGATTCATCAGGAGAGTAGGTCTAGATGAGGTGCTCTAGCAACTGGAAAGGGATACAATAGATCTACTTTGGTTGCAGTGTCCTGTGTTTCCCGTTTAATTTAATTCACTCATTCATTCATTCAAGATATTCTTTTATAAAAGCTAAAGCATGTAGTATCCGTAAGGAACTCATTCGCTAAATTTATTTTGGTTAATCAAGGTTTATATGCATTTCGTTCCTTCTCATGGAACTCGTCTGTAGACTTCAACCCAAAAAATTTTGGAATTTTGCTAAACAACTTCGTATGTTTATGGTAAGGCTCTTAATACACTATTGAGAATTACAATAGATATACAAACATAAGAATAAGTTTACAACTCAGGTCAAAATACTTTGTGTTGAAGTCTACCTACGAGTTGAATGAGCACGAATGAAATGCAGATAGACATTGCTTAAATAAAAAAAAACAAAAATTCCAAATAATTATTAATAGAAAAATAATTTAATTTGTATAATAAAGCGGACCTCAAAGCGAACATAACTATACACACCAAATTGTTTACTAAAACTTAATATCAGTCAGAAAATAAGCAATTTTTAATGCTCAAGTTAGAGGAAAAATATTTTTTTTTACTTTAAAATTAATTTTGGGACTGCCCTTGTGGGACTGCTGGCCACCATTTTTAAGCTGATTTAGTTTTCAATATTTTTTCTTTTGCACCGCAATTATCTTCTTTTGTTATCTTCTGATTTTATTATGACTTTTTATTACACATTTGTTTCTTTTTTTTTTGTGTATGAGCATATAATTGCAACGAGAATAACAAATAAAGAAGACTTACCTGGCAGCAACAGGTGTTATAATCCATAAATAACCGTTTGTGTTGCGTTCGAGGGATGAACAGGCGTATTGGCGTCTATAGGTGGTGAAGTCATCCATCGTTATGGTTGGTTTGAAATCACAGTGTTGCTGCTGCTGCTGCTGCTGGAGTTGTTGTTGTTGCTGATGCTGTTTTATATGTTTTTGTTGCTGCTGCTGCTGCTGCTGTTGTTGTTGTTGTTGAACCACATTCAATTTAGTAAGATTTGTGCATGAATTATACATGCCAACATTTAGATCACTACCCATGGAAATGGCACGTTCGAATATGCCTCCCTCAACGCCATTCGAATTCGACTTGCTGGCCGTTAAAGAGTCAATTGCATAACCAGTTGCTGGTATGCTGCCGGAGATTGTGTTTACAACACCGAACATAGTGGATGCATTATAATTGTTGTTATTGTTGCTGTTATTGTGATTCTTGCTGTTATTGTTGTTGTTGTTACTGTTGTTGTTGGAGTTATGCTGCTGTTTGCGTGTGTCAACACCAGTGATTGTGGTGTCGTTGGCCATCGCCAGTGATGAGGTTAAAATAGCTGATGCCGTATTTCTGGGCAACGTTGCATAGGGCGATTGTCGTTGTGCGTGTGCTTGTGCAGTGGGTTGACATTGTGGCCGTTCTATGGATGCATGCGTTGTAAGTTTATGGTGATGTTGTTGCTGTTGTTGTTGTTTTTGCAAACTGTTAGGACTTTGCATTATAAAGTCAAAATCATTTTTTGTTTTTTCCTGTTGTTGAGATATACTTGTTTTTAATGTTATTGTTGACGTAGCTGTTGCAGTTATTGCTGTGTGTGGAGAAGTTAGTGAATTATGTATGGATTGACTTAAAGTTGTGGATGTTTGAGTTGTTTGCGTGGAAATGGAAGATTCTACTAATGCTTGTTGTTGACCACTAATATTGCCGTTTGGTTGTAGCTGTTGTTGTTGTTGTTGTTGTCGCTATTCCCTTAACTGTCCTTTGGGTAAATTAGCATTTGTGCCAGAAGTAATTTTAATATCACAACTACCAGTAGTTGTGCAATCTGTGTCAACACTATTATGCGTGGAGGATGCTGCACGAAAAACATTTGGCACTGTTAGATAATCGCGCATAATTTACTTAATTTTTCTTTTATCTTTTTCCACACTAAATTTTCTACTCTACTCGTGCCGCACACATACAACTTCCGGCCACTATCGCGACAACGGGACTAAAAATCTAATATTTCAAAAAAAAAAACTAAAAAAAAGATAGAAAAAAATAGCAACAACGTTAAAAAAAACTAAGTCAAACAGAAAGAAATTTAGAGCATAAAACTTTTCACTTGGTTTTATGCTATTATTTTTTCTATTAACCGACAAATTCTAGCAGACTGACACACGCATTTACTCACTCACTCTCGCCTCAAATTACGCACACACTCATACACAACGAAATTGAAAACAAAAACTTTTAGATTATGCAAAGCGCCGCAATGTATGTTGTGTTTTTGTAATTACGAGTATAAACTTTTTTTTACAAACATTATTATTTTAATTTTGTTTTGGCGTGCAATTTTATATTTTTTTTCACCTCACTTATTTTTTGCTGGGAAAATTTGTGCGAGTTGATTTAATTGGAGGGTTTTATCAAATTTAATTATTATAAAAATTTATTTTTGTAGACGTGATTTATTATGCCATAAGTCTTAGAAAATTAGTAGATTTATATTGTTTTGAATACCTGAGCAGTTAGTGGAGCAATGAAAACAAAATTTTTAAGGCTGTAGTTTTCAGTTGAGGTGTTCGTATATATTTTTTCTAGAGATGACACTAAAATAATCGAAAGATGTTGAATGGAACAACGTCAGATAGGAACATATTTGGAAGATGTTGAACATTCATCCCTATATACTATTTCTTAGGGGAATATGTTATCATCTGGGCTAATTGATGAAAGAAGTGAGTAAGTGTGATGAAAGATGTGAGTAAGTGTGAATATGCTATTACGGACAGTGAACCTGTGCGTCAACGTACCAGCCTCTCTCCTGAAAAAATTGCTGCTGCCTTAGTTCTTTGAAGGTGAGGCCAAAATTGCAGTGACTGTGAACGGCATTCGTCACAAGAACATGATAAAGGAGTTTGTGTGGCCTCAACTGAACGGCATGGAACTGAATGAATGTGGTTTCAGATAGACATGACATAAGCGATTTAGCGCAGGAACGATTTCCAAACCAAACTATCTATAGAAATTCTGATGTCAACCGGGCACCAAAGTTATGCGATTGAACGCATTTGTTATTATAAAAAATATTTGGTAACTTAACTCCTACTTTAACATTATAAATATAAAAGTTTGTATGTTTGGATGATTTTTTACCTTATAGGGAAAAACCACTGAAGAGATTTTAATTGAATTCGATACACATACCAGTTATACTGATTGAGACAAAATTTTATAGCAAAAATTACACAGGTTAACCCATTAAGAGACTGTGTTGTTTTTGAAAATTCTAAAAATTCCAATCAGGGAATATTTTTGATAACAGAAGGAAAAAATTCTTGACCAAAAGTTTTAAGATTTTTTGCATATTGCAATTAACCCATTTCTGGCGAGTAATGTAACACCAAATAGTTTTATAATATTCAGTAGTTATGGTAACAGGTTGATTAAAATTGTTAAAATTAAACTCAATGTTTTAAAATTTTTGACCTAAATTAACCCATTACTAGCCAATAATCATACTAATATTATAAATGTAAAAGTTTATATGTTTGTGAGCTTAAATATTTGTACCACTTCAATGCGAAAACATCTTAATGCATTTGGATGAAATTTTTAGACCGACAGCATATAGTCCAAATATAGGGGAATTTTTTGGGGTGAAATAGGAAACAATTTTACTTTTGAAACTTTTTTTTCTAAACTTGGTATAAAAACATAATATATATCAATTTCAGTTGCTTTCCGGAAGCGCAGAAGGTCGCAGATTAAAAATTAGATTAATATTTAATGTTTTAATAAACCACTAATTTACTCAAAGAACGTTATAGCTTAAAAAACTAGTTTGGCAGTTTAAAGTTTTAAATTTTCACGCAACTTATGCCCGTAATTTCTACACACAGGCAATTTTCCTAATCTTTTACCTACGAGTTTTCCTTATAAAATTTGACTTACACGATAGATATCTTTACACTAATAGATATCTATGGGTAGAAATTACGGGCATTAATGGAAAAAGTGAAATTTATTTTGCTGTCAAGAGTTGAGTAAATAAAATATTTGTGTGAAATTTTAACACAATATGAACAATAATATGAGGATGATGGGATATTAGAATCTCCTTTAAAGGGGAAGAATATAATCTCACACAAACTTCAACTAATTACGAATAAACGATAGGGAAAAGAGCCCACCTGTGATGAGAACAGAAAAATCCTTACTAGGGTGATCTCTATTGCTGACGTGCTTGCAAGAACTAGAGCAACACTACAGGTTGCACTCGATATGTACTGCCGTATTCATAAAAAATAATTAAGTTTACAAAATGTTTAACAAGACATAAAAAATTTACAACAAATATTCATAAAATTTAAAATGAATTTGAAATGTATTTTATTTCAAAATTTACGTACAAAATTTTTCTAAAATGTTTTTCAAATTCATTTTATTTGTTTATGAATATGGAGGTTAGTTTGTAAACATTTTGTAAATCAAAGTTGCTTTTTATGGACATGGCAGGCATTGTTTAGGATTATTCTTACTCGCAAACTCAGACTTAGGCACTAAAGTGAGGAAGGAACAATTTGAAGGTGGGCCACTAGAAATTACTGTACAATCAGTAGGCAGTTACGAACTATTTTAAATAAGAAAATTGCATTTTATTTGATTTCAAGTTCGGATTTATCATTCGTACTTATGGGACATTGAGAGTAGAATGCAATTACTTTTCCCGCAGTTGCCAAGATATTAATTAAGAAGAGAATTTGGAATGTTTTCTGTTCCTCCATTTCACTAGATTAGCAAAATATAGAGCGCTCTTGAGTACAGGGAAACTTTCTCATGCTGCGAGGGTTGAACTGCAATGTGTAAGAAGTTTCTTATGGAGATTGGAACTCCCCTTAAGAACAGGCTCCCTTTTTTCAGGCAATGAATGCCTACTACTATTACTAGGTGTTACCTTCTTTAAGAAAGGGAAAGTGATAGATAAAACAGGTGGTGAAGGAAGAGATAGAGGAAAGCTTCATTCTTTTAGAACTCTGCTTTTTGCAAATTTTTTTTTAATAATGCAGTATTGCAGCGTCTCTGGTGTTAAATGAGGCGTAGTAAATTTATTTTTAAGTAGCCATTTTATTAGTTATTTTACTTCGCCGATGATTCTGCTACACAACGAAGGACGCCCTCCTCTGATGTTACATTAGGATTAGTATCTGCTGAAGTCGGTATAGTTCAGTGACCAGTGACCAGTGAATATGCCTTCATCACTTAAACTTTCCTACAACAACTGATACAAAAGGACACTAATGCACATCAGAAAAATGCATGGTGTTGTTATTTTTGATGACTGTTGGATACCGGGCTCGAGCCCAGGACCACCAGGACCTTCGTTTTTTCAGTCAACATGCTAACTACTTCAGCCAACGCCACAATGGACCAGAAGGGGGTCTAAATGGCTATCTTATCAGAACGCGAAAGTAGATATTCTCTGAGATCGTAATTCATATTAGCACAAAGGTGTTACAAACCGATTAGAGGTGATTACTCTTAAAATCGTTCGAATTTTGTTAAATGAAATTTTTATATACTTCAGGCTTGCATTTATTTGCATTGAAATAACACAAGGTGTACTTAATAATTTTAATTAATTTAAATTTAATTTAATTTAGCTAAACAATAAATATATTTTTTTCTTATACACAAACATTGTCAAATTAAACAAAAATGCACGTAACTAACAAACAGTTCAAATCGGTGTTTTTTTTTTTTTGTTAATTATTGTATTATTTTTTAAATTAAATTTTTAGCTTTATTAAAAACAACTGCGGCATTATAGGTAAATAGTTTCATAAAGCTTTTTCTAATATTTTATTTTTATTTATTTTGTCACAAAGAATATTAATTTAAAACTCACTTCTAGACGTTCTTAACCCACAACAACAACTTTTTTTAAATAAAGTTTTTTGTTATCGTGTAAAATTTAAAAATATAAAGTTACACGGTTTTTCTTTTACAAAAAACAATTTTTATGGAAACTTGTTTTTATAAATCTTTAATAATTAAATAAATATTTTCATAACTTCTTTGATATTTTATTATTTTTGTAATTAAAAACTAATTATTATAATTGAAAATTTATATCATTATTAATTCATTTGTTATTATTATTTTTTGTTTTATTTTTCTGAATTTATGTTATTTAATATAAGTTGAGTTGTTTAGTATTCTTAAGCAATTATTTATTTATTTTTAACACGATTGAATCACATAATAATTTACCTTCTTATATACGAGTATATTTCTTTTTGGGGATTTTTTTTTATCATTTGATATAATGAAATTATTTTTTTTCTGGTTATTCAAATACTATTTAGCTATTTATTTGCAAGTTTTTATTTCTCAATAGTTATAATTTTTAAATTCTTTTTTTTTGTAATCCTTTTTTTTTAATGTAAAATCCTTTTAGAAATGTTTTTTCTTATTTAAAACTTGCGCGTATTTAACCGTAACGTTCAAAAGTTTACATTTAACTGATTTCAAAACAATTTGCAGTGACATACCATTGGCTAAGTTTTACATAAAACGCTGACACGATGACGAAGAAACTTTGTCAAGTTACAAACTTCATAATCACGATTGAGTTGCAACATTTTAGGCAAGCAGCTGCAACTGCAACATGCTGGAAAACAAAAACGTGCTCCCTACACCTTAAATCCTTTTCTAAGTCCTTATCGAACAAAACACAACATGTAGCACAAGAGATGGCAGCGCGCAAAAAAAAAAACAATTTAATTCAAATCATGTGTTTATCAATGTTGAAAACATTAAAAAGGGATAATGATGAGAAAGTTGTTGTTGTGTGCTTGGCTGTGTGTGTGTGAGTAGTGTGTGTAAATATTTTTGTCGGTTTCCTTGTGGCAGACATTTTAACTAATTTAAATATTTTTTATGCCGTTTGTTTTAATTTTATTTCATTTTCATGGTTGTCGTGTAGTTGCACAGATGCACCACTGATGGGATTTATTTTATAATTGTACGAATTTTGGTAAAATCGGCTTTTACAGCTTTTATAATTTTTAAATTAAAAAGCTATAGTTATGTGTGTCTGTGTTTACTTTTGAAAGTATATAATAAATTTAAATTATATCCTCTTTGATCATTAAAAAATACTTGTGGTTTATAAAAGAATTATAAAAACTATTAGTCCCGGCCAGTTTTTTTTTGTTCAATACATCATGTTTTCTTTAAATTTAGCAGTTTATAGAGTTTTTACTGTTGCCTTTTTTACTTTTCAGTAAATTTTTTAATTGCAATACATATTTACGGCACTATGCTCCTTGCAGGAGTTAAAAGGAATAAACTTTTATATATATAATACATATTTCAAACCAGTGTTTGAAAGTCTTTTAATTTTTTGCTTTTGTTCAGTTTTATTTTGCTCTCACTTTCTACTATTGAAAAGCAAAATCAAAGCAACAGCTCGCAGTCCTCAAAAAACTAACAGTAGAAAATCAAAAGTTTGAATTAATATGCAGTTGCTTTGAAGCAAAACTTTTTCATTAAAAAAAAAAACTCTTGCATTCGCTTCTGCTTTGAAAGTAAAAATCAACTGTTAAAAAGTGTTTTTTTTTGTAGGAGAAGAGTTTTAAATTTATATGTTTTAAATTAAGTGTAATATTTTATATATTTTTTTGGCCGAACTTATTTGTTGTATCTTCGCCATTTTCTGGCAGTTGATATAACACTCAGAACATTTTTTTATTAAAATATTTTAAAACAAGGTTAACTTATTTAAAATGTTTCAATACAAACTTTTCTTCATATGTGTTTCATGTTAATTCAACATGGTTTACAGTAAATTTCAAAGAACATATTTTCCTTTGAAATAACTTGATATCATGTTGATTTAATGTTCCAGTGGTGTTAAATCAATACGAAGAGGCATGTTAAATCAAAGTTATTTCAAGTTGAAACAACATTAATTTTATTTAAGTAGTTATTTTGTTTTTTTTAATTATTTAACTTACCTGATTGTACTAGTACACTGCCGACTAGTATATTTCTAATCAATTTAATATGATTAAAATCAAAAATTTTTCCATTTTTTTTGTGTGTGAAAATACTGAAATTCTCTGTGATCGAAGAATATGTATATGGAATAATTCCCTCAGACGGCTTTTTCACAGGTAAAAAGCTCCGCTTCCCTTTTCCCCTTTTCTACAACAAACTCAAGACTTTGAAAATTAAATTTTGCGTGTGGAAAAGCTGTCTTACTGTGTTTGTGTAGAAAGTGCATTTTTGTTTAGCAAATAGAGTAAACGCTTATCAAGTAATGCTAATATTTGTCTATATCTCAAAAACTAGAGCTAATAAAAAAATTTCTATTATATATTTAAAATCTGCATAGCATATCGAGCCTTATTTTCGATGTCATCGTAAGCGACAAAAATTTCATTTTTCAGGAGAAGGTTTTTTTTATAATATTCAAATTTGTTTTACATGCGTAAATTGTCGCTTACGATAGAATTTTACAGCCCGTATCTTAAAAATCATCATATCAATTTTGGCATTTTGAGCCCACAAAATTTTAATTTCCATAAAAAAGTATATTTTCGATAGCATGTCGTTTGCGATAAAATCGAAAATAGGGCTCGGTATTTAGTTAGTAATAGCGAATATTTTTCCAAACCAAAAAGTACTGGAAGTATAGGTAACGATAAAAATAATAAATAATACGAGTATAATAACTTACTTGAGTGCTCAATAAAAGTCAAAATGTATGACCGACCCCACTAATTTTGGAGGGCCGACCCACCTATGCCAGTGGCACACCCCCTGGAACCACCCCTGGGGTGATCCTTATACAAACATTTCAAAAAAATCCCCTTTTTATTGCGTATGAGTGATACTGATAAAGAATAATGTATTACTCATACGTATTTTATACCCTTTACCAAAAAATGGAAAAGGGTATAAAAAATGGAAAAGGATATATAATATATACCCTTTTCCATTTTCGACGACGATTCGAATTGCTGTTTATCAATGTTGTTTGATGATAGCAAAGAAAAGCAAGACTGTGCTATAAAGAAAATTTAATTTTTTTTAAATTTCACTAGATTTAGGAACTCTAAATGGGTCAAAGTGAGATTTTTCAAAATTTGACCCTTCGGATCAAAAGTCGGGACATCAAAATACATTTTAGAGGTATGTTTCCTTTGGCAAAGTTTATTATTTTGATCCTTAGAATACCATTACCATCCGTGTAGCGATTTGTTTGCCTCCATACAAATCGACCCGCAATAGTGTTTATACATTAGTTGTTTGTAAAAAAGAATTATTGAACTTCGGTATATAAAGGCTAAACCCTATTTTTTATATTTTAAAACAAAATGGTCGTAAATAGTCTGCAAGTTAAATTTTAGGTAGAGTTTTCCCTTACTAGCGGAAAAATTAGAAAAATTAGAAAAATTAGAAAATTTAGAACATTTTTTGTTTGTTTCTTTAATCACACATGATCAAGGATGGTTAGTGCAATGAGAATAAAAAACAAAGCTATAAAAATTATAAATTATAATTTTAGTACAATCTGGTGAAGATTTACTTACCATTGAAGTGGTACAATTTAAACCTTTTCAAAGCCCAACACTGGCATGAACATGCGCGTCTTTGAGTATCGATGTTCGAGTGAGTGGCTGCGTGCTGTTGTTTATCATCTTCACATCTTAAAAATTTTAAGCACGTTCTGTTTGTTATTGTGCCTTCATTCATATGTTTTCTTAGCGGTTTCACTTTGTGTTACACAATTGTTTGTTTGTTTATTTGCTTGGTTTATTCATTTGGTGCGTGTGTGTGTGTGTATTTCGTTCTCTAGTCTCTTCAATATTGGGGCAGGTCGTGACTTTATTTTTAACCATTTAACGATTTTCTTCTTTATTTAATGGAAAAAGTTATTTTTATCTTTAAAAATTAATGAATGTAATGAATAGTGTTTGTTAACAAAAATAATTTTATGTTTAATAAAAATTATCAGGCATGTTCTGGAGGGGTCTACTCTGCATTTCGAAATGAAAGAAAATCCTTTCGAATTTGTATTTTATTAACATTACAACTCGAAAGCATATTTGCTTTCGTTTCGAATTACAGAGTAGACTCCCTGAAAATCACATTTTTCAAATCACATGTGATTTTAAAAGATGTAATGGTCCTGCAGACGTTTTTAAAATCATATAGGATAAAGTTCTTTCAGAAGTGATATTTGATGCTCTTCTATATAGTAGAAAAATTAAAAAAAGAGTAAAAAATATTTATTGGTATTTTTTTCTGTGTACTTAAATATACTTTTACAGACTAATAATGCAATCAAACGAATAAAAAATTTAAATCAATATAAATTTTATGACAAATGTTTATTTTATGTATATTAAATTCAAATAGTAAAAAATTTATTTCTACTGATTATAAATATTCAATAAAGTTCAGCGAAGCTTTAATGAATGAATAATTTATGGCTTACAACAGGATATGATAAATCAAACTTAATGCTAAATAAGCAAAAACTGTTAATTAAAATGGCGCACATCAAGCATTTATGCCAATATAAAGAGTCAACCTGTTTACAAGTGTTGAAAAGCTCTGTTTGTATGTTTTAAACTTTATTGCCTAAAGCAGCTAAGTTTAAGCCACATGTACAATGTGCGAGCTTTTACAAAAGAGCTTTATGCTTTCACACTGACGAGAGCTCTACAGCCAATTAGATCTCAGCAATAATAATGATTGCTGCTGACTGAAAAGAAACAAAAATGAATTGTTAGAGCTTTCGAAGCTATTTACCTCAAATACAAATGTCAGAGTATGTGTGTTTGGATAAAGCTGGCCGAAAATGTTCATTCGATTTTATTTTTCGATATTGTTCTGTACTATACTTTTCTGTAGAAAATATTTTGCAATTACATTTTCTTGCACTAAAATAATAAGCTTTTCATCTTGCCATGTTGTTTAATTCACAAAAAATGCATCTAAAATAATTGAAATTTATTTGCTGGTCGTTTAGCTTTCCCAAATCATTAGTAGACTTCAAGTACATATTTTGAACAGTCAAAAAATTAAATAAACTTATGGCAATATGTCAAATGATAAATTTCTTAAATGTTACCCAAAATAAATTTTTTCCAGCTTTTAATAAAATATTTATAGCATTCTATACCACAAAAACTAACACATACTTAGCTTTTGTTGCCGCTTAATGCTTAATTGTAACTTCAACAGATTTGCCTGCAATAGAACAGAACAAAAAAGGAAAACAAACCACACCACACAGACTTTCTATTGAACAGAAACAAAACAGAATGGAACGTACAAATTAATTCTGACTTAAGTGGTTGTTTTATGGTTTTTAAAACATCACTAAAGCTTTCATTTTATACAAAGTATAGTAAAAGAAATCATATACATTTCTAGTGAATATTTTTATCATAAAAAATGTATGTTCGTGAGTGGTAAATGGCGAATAAGCCACGACTTCACACCTACTTTTACACTCACGGTAAGAACAAATTACATCAATCAATCAAATCAATTTAAAAGCATTTTGAAAAGCCACTTTAGCAATGTTATGTTTTGTGTACAAATGTTGTGCTTAAAAAGGAGAAATATGAGTTAAGAAAGCTTTTCGAAATACTGTTAAATAGTATGTGATTAAGGCCTAAATGTATGTGCTAAGAAACTTTATGTTAAAGCTATAAAGCTTAACGAGTTTTATAACATATTTTTACGGTGTTTTCAAATATTAACAGTTATATTAAAGCTTTATATTTTAGAGCTTTAAGAAAGCTTTTGAAGTTTTCGTAAAAAATATTACCGAAAGAGGGCACTCTTCACAACAAGTTTATCAGTTCTATAACATATCTGTGGTTTTCATTAATAACAAAGTATGTTATGTATTTCTTATTTAAAGTTTATGATATCAAGTTGTTATATTTTAAATGCTTCATAGCAAGTTCTAAGAAATGTTTAAAAAATATGGACCCGTGTACATAATTTTCTTTTAAAACAACAACACAGCGTCTACCTTCTTTTACATAAGCTTAAATAAGCTTTTTTGGCTCTACTGAAAAAATGTTGATTTTGGGACATATGCTGTTATTAATGAAAATAGCAGATATATTTAGGAGTCTTCAATCATTAACAGTTCTCAAGTTC
Source organism: Tachina lurida (assembly GCA_944452675.1). Classification (NCBI taxonomy): domain Eukaryota; kingdom Metazoa; phylum Arthropoda; class Insecta; order Diptera; family Tachinidae; genus Tachina; species Tachina lurida. The sequence continues at coordinate 93,590,817 of OX101755.1, forward strand.
TTAGAAAGATTTTGAAGCTTTCAAAGCTTTCGTATACAATTTATTGCCAAAAGGGGGCACTTTTTGAAACTTTTAGTTTTAACATTAAATGGTAATATCAATAGCACTGAATTTGAATATGTTAGGCCTAAAAGCTTTTTTTTTCATTACTTTATTATTATTGTCTGACTGTGCGGCTGGCCGCGGCGTTTTTGTGTGCTTAATACTGCAGTATGACTTTTGTTTAATTTAAACAATAACAAAAAATTTAGTTTAGTAGGTTAAATTTAAACTCTTTTTTTTTTTGTTGAACTTTTACTTTTGGTTTTTGTGTGTAAAGTTTATGAAAAAAATAATAATTTTGAACAAAAGCCCCACTACGCAAATAATTAGATGGCTTTTATTTTCCATGACCAGAGGGCAACCGGCAAATGGTTGTTCTAGTTTATATTTTTTTCATGCAACAATGATACTCACGTGGTGTGGCAGGCATAGAATTCCAAATGAGAAGTCGACTAGTGTTGTTTTTTTTCTTGTTGTTCTCAGTGATTGTTTTAATTTTATTTATAAATTGTTCTTTCTTCTTTTTTAATGGCTTATTCAATTCGTTTGCTATTGATTTTTATTTATAAGGATATTTAATTAAATTTAAATTTATATACAATACAATATTTTTTTTTTGTTAATTTCAATTGAGATTTGTTACACTTATGTGAGATTTCGGGGAAGTAGAAGTAATGGAGTTTTTGTTCGTGTCATAAAAATATTTTTTGTTCGCTGTTGGGAGTATATATTTTTTTTATTTAACTATATAAAGAACTATACATATATATTATACATATTCAATATCTAATTTTGTTGTTTTTGTTTGTTCTATGCATTGGTTAGTTTTTTGTTAATAAAAGTTAAAAACTAAAATGTACCTTTAAAAATTTGTTAGTTAGGCTTTTTTTTGGAATATCTATATGTAAAATATTTTTGTTTTAAATAAAATATTTTCAATAATATACGTACATATTTCTTTTAATTTTTTTTTAGTATATTTCAACCATTGTAGTTGTAGTTTCCATACATAGATGGTTGAGTTGGATAGCTCTTGGCACCACTGGCAGAAGCTGAAGCATATTGATTAGAGCTCGATGATTTGGAAGAAGGATTTTCACTGAACAAACCACCAAAGTTACGCGAAGATAGTATATCACCCAAGCCACCAGAGCTGCCATGATTGGAGTTGGCTGAGCCACCGGCATTGCTTAAGAGGCCACCCAAAAAGCTGCTGGCACTATTACCACCACCACCGCTGTTGCCGCCACTACCACCAGCACGGGACAGAACACTGCTCAAAAAGTCGCTGGCACTACTGCCACCATTACTACTGCCACCGCCACCGCTATTGCCGCCCTTAGATAACACGTTACTTAACAAGCCACCCAGAATGTTGCTGCCACTACCACCGCCGCCTCCACCTGAAGCAGGAGCACCCCCGTAACCACCACTAGGCTGATAACCACCACTTGGCTGAGAGGCCGGTGTATTGCCACCACCGCGCAATGAATTGGCTATTTGGCCTGCAATTATACCGGAAACAGCTTGATTTACAGCCGGATTCGAAAAGAAATTGGAGAAAAAGCCGCCGCCACTTTCTTTTTCTTTAGGTTTTGAGGGCGCGTATCCACCACCACCACCAGCATTGTTGCTACCGCCACCATAACCAGGGGCCGGAGGTGTATAGCCCGGTCTAGGTTGATAGCCGCCAGCACCACCACCCGCACCACCACCTTGATAGCCAGGTGGCGCATAGCCACCAGGATTATAACCGCCTGGTTGATAGCCACCACTATAAGGATTATAGCCACCACCCATTACACCGCCGTGACTACTATCACTGGGTAAACTGGGATACAAACTGTGGCCGCCAGCCGAAAAACCTCCACCATATCCACCACTACTGCCTCCGCCACCGGCACCACCGCTACTACCTGGCAAGGGTGCACTGGGCACTGGTGGTGCACTGGCACCATGGGAATTGTGCGTATTACCGCCACTTACTGTCAGTTGTTGTGTGCAGTGTCATGTCAATATACATATATTCGGTAAAGCAGGCATGGGCATTTGTGTTTTTGTTTTTTGTGTGCGTATTTAAGTCACAATATATTGCAAAAAGCCAAAGCGTAGCACGCACGTACAGTGAGTGTTGAAATGAAATTAAAAGCCACACGTAGTATAAAATAAATTATAGGCAAAACATAAGAAAGCAAAAGGAAACGGAAATACAAAAAAAAACATCAATTAATCAAAAGCATTAAACATATAAAATTATACATTTATGTACATTAAAACACTTAAATAATTAATTATTTAATAAAGACATAAAAAAATTATACATATATGTACACTAAAATACTTAATAAATTAATTAGTTAATACAGACATAGATTATTTATTTTGTAAAACATTTACAAGCACAGTTATTGACTGTTAGAGTTGAGTTTTGAAAGTTTCTTTTTATTTTCTTCTTTTCTGCTCAAAAAATAAAATAACACAAGCTCTATTACATAACAAAATTATTATATATTCGCCTTAGGACTTTATTTGATAAAACGCAATAACTGGCCTTAAGAAAATTTCAAATTGATTTGCTTTTTATGGTTTCAATTTTGTATTTTCATAGAAAATTTCTCAACGTTGAGGGTAGCGTTTTATAATATAACACTATTAATATTATTCCTACAGTGGCTACAGTGGCAGTGCTGAACTTAAAATAATTATTTAAGGATATGAAACCCATTTCAGCTGTTTGAAGCTGAATTTTTTTTCCAAATTTTATTTTCCACTAAGCAAAATTTGGTCACCGTCAAATTTATGAACCAGTTATTCTATAGGAAATGAGTACGTATGATTAATATATTATTCTTCATCAATATTACTCATACGAACCCATTTCCAAAAGGTTAAACAGTGAACAAGGCCTATTTATCAGGTCAATGCAATCGTCCTGATGATATTCTGTGTTTTCGTGTTTAAGCTGTCAAATGTTGTTTGTTTAAAACAAAATTTATATCTTTCAGAAATCTTAAAGAAGTTTTTAAAAAACTAACCATCCATTGAGCAAAAAACGTAATATTTTGCACAATTTGTAAAATCTAAATTTTACATAAAAAAAGATAACTCTTTATTTTTTTTATATATAATTTTGTAATTTTTAACAAATTTATAAATCCCTCTTTTCAGTATTATAGATTTAATTGAAATGCAAATATCTTTCAAACTCGATAAGGTATATTTATTAATTTAATTTTTTCTTAACTTTTTTATTTGGTTTTCACAAAATTAAATATCTTTAAAATTTTCAGATTTATAAGAACTATGCGCTTCCAAAAGTTTCCATAACCTGAGGTGGTTAATTTCCATGCCCTGTACTTCAATGAGAGTGTTCAAAAAATATATTTTCAAAACGCTTATGTCCTTTTCTATCTTTTTGGTAATTTTGTATTTAGACCACTAGTGCAGAAGATGTTTCAACGCAATAAAGTTGAGGTTTTGCAACAACTTGTAACCATAAATGAGAGGCATGGGTCCAACAGTTACCACCTGCTACAAAGGAACAGTCAGGGCAATAGATTGAAATGGTACAATCGTGTCCAAACAAGGTGAAGATTGTTCCATCTGCATTCAAGTTCATGGCATTTATTTTTTTTGGGGATGCATGTGGGATAGATTTTAGTGATTATCTTTAAAAAGGAAAAAGAATAAATGGCGAGTATTACGCTAACTTATTGCAGTATTTATGGCGATGGAACTCTTTTCAGAGGTGGAATGTTACTGATTGTCACTCACTTGGGAGTAGCCAGAACGATTCCTTTGCTGGAATTATCCCAGGAGCTAGATACTTCCGGTCTTCGACCAAGTATCCAGCGGGCAATGGCTTTAAGGCAACCGATTTAAAGCTACCTAAAGTTAGAAGGCGGAACAACCATGTATCCTGAGTGTCTGAGATCTCTCAGGAAAGTAGGCGGTAAACCGCTGAAACATGGTTTCATCGTGTGATTATACGCGAAGATACCAGCCCTATCGCAAATCTAGGGTACGATTTTGAGATCCATTTTCAAGGTTTTGACATATATTTTTTTTTAAGATTTTAAAGATATTTTCCTCAGTTAGTTTCGCATTCGGCCAAAAAATCAGTCTCATTAGCAGTGAAAAGCAAAAAATAATAAACTTTCAAAACTCAACTCTTTGTTAATTTCTTTAACTACAAGTTATTTTTGCGTTATTAAACTCAACTCTTGTTAATTAATGATTTTTTGAAGGTTTTCTCTCCCTAGAAATTAATTGTTTTTTTTTTTTTTTAATTTTAATACTAATCGTGGTATTTTTAAATACTGTTGAATTCCTCTTTTTTAACTATAAAATTTTTTTTATGATTAAAATTATTTTTTTCAGTTAAAACTAGAAAAAAAACTTGTAGTTTTTTTTAATACTCAAGTCTTATTAGTTAGCTTTTTCTTGTGTGTATAAACACAATGCAAATGCTTTTAATTATTTTTTAATTATTTACAATAAATTTTCTTTTCTAAGAACTTTTTAATTGATTTTAATTAACTACTGGTATCAATATATTTTATAACTACAAATATAAAATTGTACAATATGATTAAAGGAAATATTAAAAATAAAAGTGAACACATTGGTTATTTATTTGGTTAAAATGTTGTTGTTGTTATTTTTTTTAGCAGTTTTTGTTTGTTAATTAACCCTGTTAAGGTTTAAATGAATTTAATGGCATTTTAGTTGTTATTGTTGTTGTAGTTGTTAGTAAAATTTTTATATGCTTTTTGTTATTGTTAAAATGTTTATATGGTTTCTCCCTTTAGCTAATTGTTTTTTATTAACAATATATAATTTTAATTAGTCATTCTTGTGATAAAAATTTTTACAAATTAATTTAAATGCTATTTTTTTCATACACACTAATTTTTTTTATTATTTACTTTAAAATTAAAAGTATGTGTTTAAATGAAATGAATGAATGTTGCGTTAAATTCATTTTGAACGGACGGATATTTACAAAATTATTATTAAATAAATGTTGCTGGAGATAAATAAGAATGTAGAAAAAAATAAAAATAAAATACTACTTTTTATTAATTCAGCAAAAATTAAATAGTTTATTTAATTAAAAATATTTTTAGTAATACAAATATAAATTGAAATTTTTTTTAAGAAAATTTTTATATAAAATAAAAAAAAAAATATATATGTTAAGTTTTAATATTTTTATAGCACAAACAAAATTTGTTTAGGAATTTATTTCAGCAACGAAAAGTTACAAAAGTCACGACTTCGACTACGACGATTTTGTATTAGATTTAAGAGCATTGCAACATTTTTTCTTCAATCTAGTACAAAATAGTCGTAGTCATAGTCGAAATACGACGCTCGTGATAAGGCCTATTATTTTAAAAATTTTATTTTTAATATAAATTATAGAATAAATATTTATTTGAGGTTTAGACATTTCTGCAAATATTTCTTTAAAGTTAATAATTTTTTTTTATAATCTGCCAAATATTTGGTTAAATTCATCAGTGTAATATTATAAGATCTCCAACTCAAATAAATATTGGGCCTTATCACGAGTGTCGTATCACAACTTCGACGATTTGGTACTAGACTAAAGAACATTGCAACATTTGTTCTTTAGTTTACTACATAGTAGATTAAAGTAGTCGTAGTCGAAATACGACACTCGTGATAAGGCCCATTTATTAAAAAGAATAAAAAAGTAAAAAATATGAGATTTTCAATAAATCATAAAAGAAAATTTTATATTATTTTTTTTAAATAAACAAAAAATGTTTTAAATTTTTGTAAAGTCAAAGTAATCATTCACTACACCGAAGGCATTTTGCTTCATAAGTCCAATGAAACAATTTCATTAAATTTTTTTCACAAATCTAATGACAATTTCACAAATCCAATGAAAATTTTATGAATATTATGAAAGAATTTCATTGGAATTGCTTCGTTGTTATTCTGGTTTCGTAAGAATATATTATTGGATTTATGGCAACAATATTTTCTAATTATTAAGAAACCCATTTATATTTAAGTTATTTAATTCTTTTCATGATATTATTTTATTGTTTCGATGAAGTTATAGCACTGCATTAATTAAAATAATTTTAACGAAACTGGTTTCATTAATCTAACGAAGCGTGACATTGGTTGAATTTTAATGAATTTTTCATTAGATTTATGTCGAAATTCATAGAATTTATGCCGAAAATTGTTTCAGTGTAATATTATTCTTCTACTGTATGTTCCATATTAAGGTTGTTTGGAAATTATAGAATTAAACTTCTCTTCCCTAATACATAAAAGCTTGGAAGTCTTTAATTTAAATTTAATCAGTTTAATTTAAGCTGATTATGTTCCTCTTTTTTTTGCAACATGGAGTCATACCTCAATAAAGCTAGTTTTATTGAAAATAAGCTTACAATTTTCAATGCACAAACAACTCAATGAAGATATAAAAAAATTAAGAAAATAAAGTTAAACTTTCGCACAAAATAAAAAACATTTGGGGTATTCAAATAGTGCTCATAAATTAATACGTTTTAAAGTAATAATAAGAAAAAATATGACTGCTGTGAGCAACCCCTCATAATTTAAAATTATAAATATTGTACTTATTTATATTTTGGTTTTACCACCTTTATACATTCCTTACTCTCTCTCTCTGTCTCCCCTTTCGTAAGCTCTCACGCATTTCTACATGTAGTTATGACAAACAATAAATATAGCTGAGAAAGTCTTATTACTTTATGACGTTTTTGTTTGAGCCACAACAACAATCTTTTTAAACTGTGTTAAAATTTCAAGACATTATGACACTTAGTACACTTAAGACTTTGGTGTGAATACCCTAATTATTTATTCAACAAATATGCTCATGGAGATCTGCAAGGCACTGGAAGTATTCCTAAATCCATCATAGGACAGCATCTGAAATGTTAGAGTTGCCAACACTGCAAATCTCATGTGTTCTCAAATACAACACTGTAATAGATAGTACGAAAAATGATCTAAAACACTAACCAGAAAAATGCCTGGCGCGATGGTAGAGTAATGGTAGAATTAGTCGATTCGTATCGTGTTACTTTTGAAATTGTCGTATCAGTTAAATCTGGATGTGTGTTAGTGAAAACGTGAGGCTGCCAGCGAAAGTGTCGGCTGTTATTGTATTTCTCTTTGCTTTACACGTGTGTGTAACGTAAAAATCTATTTTCTGTATATGTCTACAGAAAATACACATACGTTACGATAGATATTAAATAAATAGCAACATGTTTACTCACGATACGAACCGAATAATTCTACCATAAGTCCCCGCACCGACTTGAAATTTTCATTGCAGTAATTCTTGATTTTAATGGTGAGAGGGGTGAGAAGATGGGAAAGGGCTACATGTGCTTCAAGTGCTCTGCAATTCTCTTTTGGTTTGAAATTTGTACTTGCTATGACAAGAACATGACGCCGGCAGAACAACTGTGAAAAATTCATCAAATTTTTTGTTGTGGTGAATACGTGCGATGTCCATGTTTAGGCATATCAATGTATTTTGCGCTAGTGCAATAAAGATGGAATATTTACCAATTTTTTCTATCTCTTTTCTTTCTATTGCAAATGATTGCTAACTGAGAATCTCATTGTTGCTGAGACATATGTTAGGGCATCCATGTCAGAGCATGGACGAAAGTTGGACATGAGCGGTCTCCATTGGCCATTTATGATCTCCGACATGATGCCCGTACCAAGTTCGTGGCTAGTGGAGATCGCTAGTTAAAATTGGTAGATGTATTGTTTGACGTTATATTTTATTTTATTTGTTTAATTTAAGTTTTTCAATATATAATTGCAAAATTTATAATTTATAGTGGAATCAAATTTTAGAGCAGAATTTTAAAAAACTTGTGGCAACACAAGTTGCAAGGCTCGATGAGGATTAGGTATTTAATTTGTTATTTTTGTGTATATTTGATTAGTTTATTTTTTGCCTTAAAAGCTCTTTTGTCGATTTAATAATTTGATTTAATTTTTGGTTTTATCCCAGTAAAAGATTAAATTAATTATTAATTTATTAATTTTTACTGTTGTCGCGGTCGAAATTTAAATCAACTGATTTCTGGGTGGTTGGGTATCAGCCCATGGAAGAGCGTTCATTGCATCCCGAAAAATTATCTTTTTGGTGTAAATTTTGGACTGAAAGCGTCTCATCGAGAGAAGATACAGCATATTGAATTTATAAAGTCCCTGAATATTGTGACAGGGAAAGTTAAAAGGGACCTATGAGTCGAAAAAAAAGATTTTTACTTCTTTGGTGATTCTTATAGTAGCAAACCTCAGCTTCTAACTGCATTAGTTTTAATAAAAAATAAAAAAAAAATTAATCATTCGATGTCACAATCTTTTCTGCAAATGATATTGGATCCGCCATTTTGTATTTTTAAAATCTAATACCAGAATCGTAATCAGCGAGACCGAAAACCGCTGAGTTTTGAGTTTCAAGCAAATGCGATAATATTTCGAAAAATTACCAGCCACATTTTAGCATTGTATTAAATAATATCAGCCTTATTTATGAAAATAATTAAGGGTTTTTAAAGCCTTTTTAAGAAATATTTTTCATGAAAATTTGTTTTAAAAATAAGGCTGCAAGTTTGTGGGTAATTGGCCTAAAAACGACAACGACGATTTTGTGCTAGATTAAGGCAAAATGTTACATGTTCTTTAGTCTAGTACATAATCGTCGTAATTATTAATAGAAATACGACATTCGTAGTTAGGCCTAATATTTTTCTTAATAATGAATGATTACTTTGAGTATAATTGTTAAAAATTAAAAACATTTAAAAAATTATACAACATGTTTATAAAAGCTAAATCAGATATGACTAAGGGATGACTACCTTTATAGCTTGACTTCGATATACATAAACATTTTAAGATTATGCTAAGCACAATAATGCTGGTAACATTTTGAATAAAAAAAAGTAAATGCTGATATTTTATAAAAGATTATTAAAATATGAATATGAATATGAGAAAACCGGTTTGTAGAATGCTTTAACTTTATTAATTATAACAACTGTTTACAAAAAGAAGAACAACAACTAGCCAACTCACAAAGTGTTGTATATAATCATATTTGTTGTATTGCGTAAGAGTTTATGACTATCAAAAAATTGGCGAATAAGGCATATTATGAAAATCACTTTTCATTTTAAAAGTGATAATGATCATGCATATATTTTTGCACTCTTTTTTTATTAATTTTTCTATTGTATAAACCATCAAATATTATTTCTGAGAGAAATTTATCGTATATGATTTTAAAAACTTCCAGAGGACGTAATAATGGTCCTTTCAAATACCTGAATATTTATTTTTAAACACATTTTATATGAGAATACAGCTGTGCTAATTGAGATTTTTGTATGGCTCGAATATGGATTGTTAACTAAACTTTTGTTGCCTCATAAGCTGGCAACTTAGCTCAAATTAAAAATAGTATTACGTCTGGCAAGTCTCTCTAGTTGCCTTGGCAACTCAAGGTAATGCAAACAAAGCTTCAAAATATAAAAAATATAACTGCTAAAGTGAAAGTGCTTAAAAAAATTACATAAAAGCCTGCCACACACGACATGTTTTTTTTTAATCTGAAGAAAGAGGCAGCAGCGGTCGACTCTTCATTCAAGCATTAGCAGGCTGACATTAAGTTTCGGTGAAGAGCTTCTAGATACGGCACTTAAAGGACAATTGAAATGCTTTAGCATTCCCTCCTCTACTGTAAATAAATTTTTTAGCTTAAATAAAGTTTTAACTAACAATTTGTTTTGAAGCTTTAAAGCACCTACGTCCAAGCCATATACACAATGTGCAAGCTTTTACAAAAGAGCTTTTGTGCTTTCACACCGAAGACAGTACAACAGCCACAACAACAACACAACAGACAACAATGCTTGTTCTTACTTGGTAAAAATACAAGAACAAACTCAAGAGCTTTCAAAGCTGTTTACTTCAAATGCAAATATCAGTGTATGTGTGTTTGGACGTAGCTGCTTTAAGGCTAAAAGCATAGCGGTTTAAAAATAATCTTAATCTTAGCTTCTTGACTGTTAAATTTGTATAGATTTTTTTGTGTGTCGGATGTCTAAAATAATTTCTGCAAATTTAACTTTCAATTTATAAAATCATCCAATCATTAGGGGAGTACTATCGAATGTGGGAATCACACAATTTTAAACCGCGCGTTTTCCAGGAAACCGTCGCAAATAAATTATTCCTTCTTGGGGAAGGCAAACAAATACTTTAAAGCAGCAACATGCAAACAAATAAAAACCCTAATATTTGCAATTGAGATAATTAGCTTTGAAAGCTCTTGAATTTGTTCTTGTATCTTTGCCAAGTAAGAACAAGCATTGTTTTCTGGTGCGTTGTAGTTGTTGTGGCTGTTGTACTGTCTTCGGTGTGACAGCAGAAAAGCTCTTTTGTAAAAGTTTGCACATTGCACATATGGCTTGGACGTAGCTGCTTTAAAGCTAAAAAAGAAATTGTTAGTTAAAACTTTATTTAAGGCTAAACAATTTAATTACTTACGGTGGAGATGGGAATTTTAAGAGGTTCGAATTGTAGCTTTAGTGACGTCTAATAGAGGCTCTTCATTAAAAACTAATTTCACGGGATAGAGATGACTCTATCATAATTAATTTTTTTTTTTAACTTTTAATGTTTTTGTGCAGTTATATTTCTAACGTTTTGATTGCGATATGTTCAGTAGGCAATCCGTCATAATCGTATCTTCGGTAATTTAATTTAAATTTTTTTAATTTGGCATTTTTTGCTGTTAAAACTTGCCAGCCACTAAACATTTATGGTTGTCTATATTACGGCAATTAAACTACCTACATTAATAGCAGTTAGTTGATAGTTGCTACATTTAATAATATTTTAGCAACTGGCAACGCATTTAAAGTTTAGTTGCCATCCATAATCGAGCCATTTTGGACAGCTGTGTTTTGTTTTCAAACTTGATTCACTAAGGCCAAAATTCACAGTCTGTAGTTAACTGACGCCCGTTGTTTAACTAATGATTGTTCTTATCAATTTCATTGGTTAAACCACCTTCATTAGTTAACTAAAGACTGTGAACTTAAGCCTAAAAGCTTTAACCAAGGCACATAGCTCACACAAAGCTTGTATAATTTTACTTTTTTTCCTAATTTGCTAATTTCTTTAAATATAATTTCTATATAAAAAATACCGAAGTATATTTGTTTGACGTAAAGCCTTTCTAAACTTTTTTTTTTGTAATTTGAATTTAAGCTTTATGAAAGCATTATACAACAAACAGGCCATTCACAAAACTGCTATTTGGTCTTATATATTATATTATTATATATTTTTTATTACTTGTCACTTTAGAAGACTTTGTGAATTGGCTAAATATTCGTAAGTTCGGCTAGTCGATTTCTGTTGAAAAATAAATTAATTTTGCATTATATGGCTGAATTCAACATACTAGACAATCGGTTCGTTTTCTGTAAACATAAGATTACCTGCTTAAAATTTAACACATAAAAAAAATTTTATTTATATATATATTAAGAAATGCCATCAATAATAATACAACTATTTCAAATTATTTGCTTGTTTAATGTATTAAAATAATTGTTGCATTTGTGCCTTAAGTTTTAATAAGGAAAATATTTTTTACATTTTTTTTTTGTTTTTGTTTTTATAAAAAAATAAAGTTTAGTTTACACTGATTTTTTGTTTTTAATTCGTTGTTCTAAAGTAATTGTTGATAAATTTTCTTCGTTAAAAAAGAAAACCTTAAGTTGCTTTTATATATTGTTTTATTTTAATTCATTTACAAATGCTTCGTTTTTATTATACTTTTATTACATTATTTCTTGTTTGGATTTTATTGCAAGTTTTACTGCCTGTCCCACGATGTCACTAGAATTCGTTCGATCGACAACTTGTATTTCCAGCAACAACAAATTTTCTAATGTTATTGTTGCAATACAAGTTGTCGATCGAACGATTTCTGGTGATATAGTGGGACAGGCCGTTAGTTAATTCTTTGTTACTCGTTATAAAACGAGTACAATTTTTAAATTTTACAATCATTTTTTTTGTAGTGAGTTTGAGTTTTGGCATTAATTTTTTTATATTTTTTTTTGTAGTTTTATAGATTAAATTGTTTGACTGTTTTTATTTTTAATTTTTTTTTTAGTTTTTTTCCGAATTATTTAAGAAATTGATTGTCTGTGTGTGTTAATATTTTATGGAGTGAAATAATTTTTCTAGCATTTTCTTTAAAAAAAGCGTAAAAGTTCTTCAGTACTATTTTCCTTGAAAAAAAAGTAGCAGGTTATCAATACGTCTGTATTTCTGTTTGCGATGTGATTGCTGCATATTTTTTTGTGTGTTTAAATGACCGGAAAAGATTTTTTAATAATTAGCAAAAAAAAAAACAAAACTCCATTGCCAACCCTACGTTTTATAGATCTTACTCCCTAACGAGTTGAAAAACTTACTCATACAAAGGAAAAATATTTGCATGCTGGGGCATGAACTTTTTTGCTTTATTTGCACTTTGTGTAATGAAGTTGAGGAGTTTGTTTACTAAAAATTTAACAGAAGTGGAATAAGGAAATGAAACAAAGTGCATTCCAAATTTTGTCTTTATGATCTCTTTGTTAAGTTATACTAATGAAGAAGTTCATAGAAAAAACAAAAATAAAAAAAACAGTATTATGGCAAATTAATATTTTCTTTTTATAAAAATGTTAATAATGAATACATACAAGAGAGGGAACTATCATGAAACGCAATTAATTTTTAGAGTATATGAAAGAGGTTAAAAGTTAATAAAGGCTGACTCCCCAAACGTATCAATACAATGTTTGTATACATTTGCAATACGGTATTTATAACGTGTGCAGATACAAAGTTGCGAAAGCTTTTAACCATGAAGCATTATCATTATCAAAATTCTGAACTTCTGCATTATGAAACACTTTACTTTGTTCGAAAATAAAGCAATTGACGTTTTGGGAGTCAGCATAGGTAAATAATTGAAAAATTTTTTACAGTCTTTATAACTCAAAAATATCTCAAAGCTTTAGGAACAAGTTCCAAGTTCCAAGTAATATTGTAACACATAGCTTGAGAGTTGAGCACCAAACAATGATGTTAAGCTGACTTTTAAGTGAAAAGCTTTCATTAAAAGTTATATTTTGTAGAAAAAAATAAGCTTTTGTTACACAGCAAAAATTAAGTAAATAAAACACAGAACAGCTGTTGGTATAATTCTTGCTAGTGAAAATTTTGCCAGTCAGAATTTGTTAACATTTTTTTGTCTCTCAATTTTTTTAAACTTTTTTTTAACGACTCTCTCTTTGTAACATTTTTGAGTTAATAAAAACTTTTCAGTTACCATTGTTATAAATTCGTTAAAATTTTTAGTAAATGAATACAGCTATTGTTTTTTGGTGGTGTTTTGAAAAGGATTCGTAGCCTTGTGTGATTGTAGGTTTTTAATTCTTAATAATCTATTAAATTTTTTTCTATAATCATTGGAGTTTTGTAAGCTTTTTTTGGATTGTGGTTGAAGTCTACTGATGTGCTGTTGGAGCAGCAATGAAATTCATGTAGACGTGCCAAACCAACAACAAATACATTTTTTAAACAAATTTTTTTTAAATCTTCTGTTATTAAAAACATTTTTTTCGAATGTCTTTTTTAAGCAATTGGCAAAAAAATTTCCAAGCAAAATTTTTAAGAAACAGGTCGATGTAAATTGGAGCTTTCATTTATTTATTCAAAATATTTTATTGTTTAATTACGGCTTGTGATTATTAAAAACTAAATACATTATGAAACTTTCTTTAAAAAGAAGCTTAAATGCATAGCTTTGCATTAAATAGTTTACTTTGGAATTAAAAAGCTAATAAAGCTTTAAAAGCTTCACCAAAAAATTTGTCCTGCCATTTGAGACTATGTTTCAGAAATCAGTTTCTTAAATAATTGTGTTTCTTTTTTCTTAATTTTCTATTTAGTTTGCAAAAAAAAATAATATTTTTATACCTGTAGTTTTTTTTAATAAATTTACTTTTTTTTGTTTCTTTAAGACAATATTTTAGCGAAATTAAAAAATTTTTGGAAAAAAAAACAAACTTAAAAATGCATTAAAATCAAACTGAAAGAAATAAAATATTACGTGCTGAATTGCAAGAACTTCTGCATTAAGGCAATAATGCCGGCAGCAAAAGCCAGTGACAATTTCACAGTGAAAACTTGAGAGCGGCCAGCTGAGTTGGGATGTGTTTGAGTCTGACGATTGTAGGGGTTTTGATTTTGATATTGTGGCGGAGGCTTATTGTACATATTTGGACTAGGATAGCCACCTGGATAGGGAGCCAAACCACCACCACTTCCACCCAAAATGCCAGCACTGCCACCGGGTGGTCCGCCAGTACCACCGGGCGCACTGTAGAAGGGTTGTTGACCAAATACGAACGGTGGATTGTATGGATTCACCGGCTGCAGACCTTGGGGAACGCCTGGATTGAGTACGCTACCTGGATGATTGGGTTGGGGAAATTGTTGAAAGGCCGGAGCTAGAGTGGGTGAATTATAAGGGAAGATAGGCAGGTTTGGTAAGACGGGTATTGACTGCGGTGCACCAAACACGTAATGGGGATCAATGATGGACGGATTGCCACCATTTTGACCATTAGCATTTGAGGCGCCATTGCCACCATTGTGACCATTATTGTTATTGTGATTGCTATAACCACCGTTATTATTGTTATTGCTATTCTTATTCATATAACCGTTAACGGTTTGATAACCGTTGTTGCCCATCGCTGATGAGCCGGGCTTAGCGCCACCGTTACCATTGTGATTTATGTATGTGTGGGTGGGATTTGAGGAGGATGATGAACCAGCTGAGAAAATATTTAATTCTGGTCCAGGTTGTAAACTGGATCCTGCGTGTACACATACACACACACACACACAAACATAAATATGTAGTTGTTAGTGTGGAAGGTATGTTAAAAAAAAGTGACACATAGAGCGAAAAATAAAAACAAAATGGAAGAGAAAGAGAGCAGAGACAAAAATATGAATGTTGCCATTAGTAGGATGAAGTTTGAGTTGTTTTGTTTAAATACATTTTGTAGAGTTAATATTTTGTTAAAATATGTAATTTTTCTTAACACTTTGTTGTAATCTACATATTGAGAAAAAATTACCAACTACATTTAAAAAACAAAACATGCTGTGGAGATGGGGAAAGAGCCTTAAGTCTAAAAGCCGGGATTTCTTGATTATTTTTATATTCGAAAATTAAACAAACGTACCAACAAACAAACAAGCTACTTTGATGATAAATGAGTTTGAAATATAAAAAAAGCTGGTTGTAAAATAAAGATTAAGTGTCATATTCATAAAAAATATTTTATGTTCATTTGACAAAATTCCCATAGAAATACGTCAAATAAGCCCTTAATAAACCTAAAATACTATTTATGAATACGGCAGTTATAGTTTAAAATATAAAATTTTTTAAATTAAAATTTTAAAATGTGTTGCCTTGTTTAATTAAATTTAAAGTATTTTCCTTAGTTAAATATTATTATTTTGCAACAGCGTTATTTTGTTGTTGACAATGTGTTTTAAGCTTGATTTGTGTTTTGTAATGTTTGGATTTATCAATTGTGTTTGGTTTTTCAAACTACTCGTATCATTAGATAATGGTAAATAATGCATTTAATAAAAGCTGTGAATGCGAGTATTAAATAAATGCGGTTTGCTGTTTTTAAAATTGTTTGTTATCGTTTTATACCAAATGTGTGTGAGTGTGAAAATTTGCCATCTGATCTAATTGATATTGTTGGTACTTCAAAAGAATGTGATGTATGTAGTTTTGGTGTGTTGACACTGAGCTCTTAGTAAAAGCCTGATATTTTTTTAAATAAATACTTTTTCATAGTAATTAGAAATACATTTTAAGTGTAGATTCTTATAGTTTTCTTAGAAACAAAAGATATTTCGTCAAGTTAAATAAATAAATCATATTAAAATATCTTAAAAAATAATAATATTATATATAAAAAAAATTAAGCTCTTAAGGTGTAAAATAAAACCATATATAAAACAAATTACTTAAAAGAGTTCTTTTTATTTAAAGTCTACTTTAACCCTGTCAAAAGTATCTAACATATTTTGATCATCCTTTTAGTACCCAAAAACTAATATTAAAAGCAAATGTTATTTATCAATTTACAACTATACTTGGTAATTCTATATTCGAACGGTCGAATCGGCCATGACACAGAGTTCAATTCCGTTCGAATACGGAATTGAATCCACCTAAAAATAACGAGCCTTAGCCAGAGTATGCCCCAGCATACTAGCGCCCCCCCCCCCCAACAGGTTGGACACACCTGACAAATTTCCCTATTTTAGTTTTCTTTTCTAGACACCATCTCCTGCAAAAAGGGGGTGGATTGAATTCCACTTGCGAACGGAACAATATGCTGCAATGATGTCAAATTCATCTCATATATTTCAAAACGTTTCCATTTATTTTCCATTGTTTTCTTTTCTAGCTGCGTACGCTGAAGTTAATGTATTTTCTGTGCTCATCAAATATTTTGTTTAATTTATTTTCTTACTCTGGTTCTAAGTGCAAAGTAATCAAAACAGAAATAAATTTATAGCTGCAACAGTCTGGATTATTCTTGTTACAAAAATCACGTTGCAGCTCCTGTGTCTGGCATAAAGAGCATAGCTCTAATAAACGGAGATATAACTAATCAAAATGTTCCACAGGAATCTGAATGAAAACCCTAGCGAACGATTAAGTTTAAATACCAGAAAAGAGTAAAAACTTGAAAGGCGTTGAAGTGTTAATTTATTAGGAGCTCCCAATTGAATTGAAGAAGAGGAGTGTGCTTTTGAAAGCTTTTTCAAAGAGCTGGACAGTTCATACTATAAAGAATCTATAGAAACTATTGAATATCGTTGGGGAAAACTACACCGCGCTAAGAACATATAACGTTGGGAAATAAACAAATTTTTCGCACATGTGTAGTGTGTGTGTCGGCTAATTTTGGAACCGCCCTCGTATATACATGCATATTTACATACATATGTTTATTAATTTCCAGAGTGTTACTTCTCTTAAAATCATTTTCTTCTTTGTTTAAGAATAATTCAATTTATTATTATGTCAGTTCGAAATATAAAAGCACGCTGTTGAATAAATTCAAATGTGTTTAAAAAATATCACTTGTAAAAAAAAATATTATATTTTATCAAACATTTTTATATACATGCCAGTATTAAATCCTTGTCAATGATGTGGCGACATGTCAAAATAATTTTTATTGATATTACTATCATTGTAAATTATCAAAAAGACCTCAGCCTTTAAAACTACGTGGAAAATAGGAAAAAGTGCTTAAGTTTAGATAAACTAAGTTAAAGTTATTGGCACGCCTGTAACCTTCATACTCCTGGGCAAAACTTCACTTATTTTACTGCAAAATAAAAAAATTTAAAAAAATCGACATGAAAATTGAAAAGTGCTGCTCTCCTACAAAACAGTAAAATATGACTTAAGCACTTTTTCCTTATTATTTTATTTAATAACAATAGTGCACTTCACACCGAATTTGTTATTTGTTTACTTGGTACTCGTACAATGGGAACCTTTCAATACACTTTGATGTTTTAAAACTTTTAAACAACAAAATGTTTTAAAAATTTTTACCATTTTATCAAGTAAACCACTAAAACATTCACCTCCATATTCATATAAAATTTTCTTAAAATGGTTTTTAAATTCATTTTATTTTTTTATGAATATGGGGGTCAGTGTAAACTGCGACAATATTATTTTAAGTTCTTTTTAGAGCATTTCCTAATAAATACCTAGAACTGAGCAGTTTATATCGTCAACTTTAATCACAAACTTTGTGCGTAAGGGGGCACTCCTTCTTTAGCTAATTTTAATTTACCTTAAAAAAATCTTAAAAGAACACATAAAATAAAACATTTATAAAACACTTATAACGTAAAACTTATAAAAAAAAAGTCAACAAATAATAAAAATAAAATAAATGAAAAATAATCACCTGAAGGATGGACCGACGACGATGAAGAAGAGGTACTGACGCCAGACTTCCTTTTGCAAGTGGGATAGCTGCCGCAGTCTTTGCCATCGCGTTGACTATAACTGCACGAATCAGTGCTAATGACACACTCCTCACTGGGCAAACAGCCAATGTCATTGCAGCCACGCCCATACTCTAATGCAGTGTTTACGTTTGAGTTATTACAACAGTAACAAAAAAAATTACATTCAACATTATGTTGCAATGTTGTTCAGGCAGTTGAATTGAATGGCAAGATGTTGTGATTGTATTAGTTGTTTGTATTAGGAAATATTTGGTGTTTTAGTTTTCAAGTTTGTTTATTATTTTAATATTTTTTTTTTTTAATATATTTTTGTTTCAATTAATTTTTTGTTTATTTATATTTTAATGGCAACACAATATTAAGGGGGAGAGATTTTTTTATTTAATTTTTTTTTATTTTTTTTTTTTTGTAAATTAAAAAGTTTTTTGTTTGTGGGGGAGAAATAAAAAAATAGAGGGAACAATATTAAAATAAAATTGAAAATAATAATTTTATAACATTAATAATGAGCTTTGAGAACTGATGATGATTTTTGTAGGACATTAAACTTAACGAACAACATTTAGGGGGGAAAAAAGTTTTGTGTTGATAGTTCTTTTTATTCGATTTTTTTGTAATTTCTAAGAAAATAAATTTAATAAAAAAAGTGCTTAATAATTTTGAAAGTTAGGGTAAGAAAGATCCTTGCACTTAAAAGCAAACAAAAATTTAAGTAATCGGGGAGGATAAAAAAGTTACAATTATAATTAATAGATGAAAGAATCCTAAGCAAAATCTTAACGCTTGCGGAAAGCTTTTTTTACTGCACTGAGAGAAAATTAATTTTTGGCGTGATGACGTCCAGCCTGCAGATTTTTGACATCACTATCAATGGCAAATATAATCAATAAGACTAAAATTAATCTGATGACAGACACTAACAAAAAATGTAATCAAATTTGAAGTGTCACTCACTTGTGACTTGACAAAGGCAAAATCAATGAGATGATATATTTTCCATATTTTTATTGGATAAAATATTTATGAAAGCAAGTATTAAATAATGCCCTAATGTCAAAACGACTAGAAAATTTGTGTGAATCTGATGACAAACATCATAACATAATTTTGTCACTTTTGAAGTGTCACGTGCGACATGAAAAACGCAAAATCCATTAGATGATGATATTTTGTAAAATTTTTTAGATAAAATATTTTTAAAATAAATTCATGAATGATGTCTTAACCTTTGCAGCTTCAGTTTTAGTATAAATTTCGTTACTTTAAACATAATCACCCTTATTCCAGTTGTCAACATCGACGTCACTTTAACGCAATTCTAAAAAAAAACTGGGGCTTGTGTTCCAGCTGTCGAAAACAGCCGACTCCTTTTGGTAGGTTTATGTTATTTCCTGGACCTAAGGGAACGGAAATAGATTGTCAGTAGCACAAAATTGTTCCTGAGAGAGAGAGAGAGAGTAAACAAGTCCCAATTTTTTGGCATTGTGTTACAGTGACGTCGATGTCGACAACTGGAGTAAGGGTGAATATATATGTGCAGTTTTTTCACAAGTCAGGCAGACGACTCGTCTATAAAATTTTGTGTAAAAATTACTCAAAAAATTAATCCTTTCCATATAAATTGTATACTCAAGTGCACCATCTGAATTGTAGAAACAGGGAGTTACTTTTAAGCAAATTTGTCATCAAACTGATATTAAATATTAATTATAGTGATGACAAGTCACATTGCCAAGGTCAGTCATTGTAATGATGACTTATTCTCATCAAATTGGTTTCGATTGCTAATTTTTTTAGATGTATGTGTCACTATCTGACTAAGATCACTGACTGACTTCCAAAACGTCAATAGCTTGGTCTTCGAACAAAGTGAAGTGTTTCTTAATCCCAACAACAACAACACATCCACAGTGCAAACGTTGTCGACAAAGAGTAAGCAAACGGCAATTTTTACTGTCGTCCTGATGTGACGTCTTCGACGCCATTCGCAAGAATCGCACATTTGTGTGGGATAGTATATCACGTCCTTAAACGTTGACTAAACATGAATTTACCTTAAAGCACCAGGGATCAAAAGGCTTCCCTAACAGTGGCTTTCTGGAGTTGATTCGGCACAGAAGAAGGGCAAGCTAGTTTTCTCAGCCAACAGGATCATGGCAAGCGATTTTTTTTCGGGATGCAGGCGATATAACTGAAATTGACTAACTTCAAAAGGTTTAAACAATCAATGGCGTATATTATGCCGACTTATGGGTTCTATTTAATTTAGATTTTAAAAAAATATATCGAGTTTAAGTTATTTTCCACCACGAAAATGCAAGGGAACGTACATGTGCAGTTTCCATGACAAAAAAGCATGAATTGAGCCACGAATTGATTTCTCATCCGCCATAATCTTCGAAATTAGCTTCAAGTGACTATTTCTTACAGAGAAGCGCAATAAGTAGTCAAAAAATGAGTAGAGTTGAATCATGATTTATAATTTCTTTTACTTATGCGCACTCATACTTATTGCAATGTTGTCTATGAATCATATTCATTCGAAAGTTTGAAGTGCGCATCGAACTCATACTTAGCAACATTTATAACGTTGTTGAGTTCGACTCTCCTTAACTCACTGCCTATGGACGATGCAAAATAAACATGATTCACTGTGCTAACTTCGCGTACGAACATAAAGTTCTCATCGTTATGTGTTTTTCTCTTGCTTTTTTTTTGTTTTTTTTTCAGGAATTGATAAACGACCCTATTTACTTATATTTAGACTGGTGTCCAACAGTTATTTTTGAACTAGTTCGTTCAGTTGGACACAAGTCCAGGTTTGAAACAAATTTTGATTCAAACGCTCTCAAACTAGTTCAAAAAGAACTGTTGGACACAAATCTACTACTATTGTAAACTACTACCAAACTGTTTAATGACTTAAATATTTTGAGTGAGCTGAATCAATATGAGTAGTATAAGTATTTTCCTGAAATTATAAATCAAACTGAGGAGATTTATGAGTGTGAGTGTGGTATGACTATGCTGTTGAAGTCGCATTCATATTTATTTCAACCTGTACTTATAAATCAATGTCATGGTATGCGTAGTAGTAGAGTAGTTGATTTTAAATGATGTCTACTCACTTATATTTAAAATTTTATGAGTCAGTATGAATAGCGAAAACATGATTCATTGCCAATCTCTGATTTCTTATTCCCAAATCTGAAAAAATGACTCGGCGGAAGGAGATTTGACTGTAACGATGATATCATTTTACAAATAATTACCTATTTTGATGACTTCCGCAAATCTTATTTTTTGGAAGAGATGCAAAAATTGGAAACACGTTCAACAAAGTGTTTACAGCTCAAAGAAGACTATGTTGAAAAATAAAATTATTTTTTAACACGACCACAAAAGCTAAGCGCTAAATACTTATTTTAAAGATTTAAGCTTAAGGATTTCAAATCTTAAACTAAAAAAAGCTCAATTGGCTGAAACGATTACTTAAATTTTTGTTTAAAAAAATTCTAGTTTGAAAAAGAAACATAAAAAACGAGCTGAAGGAAATTTCATTTAAATCACAAATAGATAACTACAAATTGATCCTTCGAAAATAAAATAAATATATCTAAGGTTTCAAGCAAAAGTCTGGAAACCCAACGAAAGAATAATAATAAAAAAAATTTAGAATAAAAAAAAATGTTTTAAAGTTCACAACAAATAACTTCAACACTTGAGTTTTTTTTTCTTCGTTAAAACAAATTTAAGGGAATTAAGAAAACACAACTATATAAGAAAAGCCAACCAAACAAGTAAAATATGTTTAATTTATTCTTTTTCTTTTTTGCTTTTCTTATTGTTAGTTTGTGTTTTTTTTTTAAGGAAGTTAAAAAAATAATGATTTTTTAATGTTTTGTTTGTGGGCATGTTTGCCCTTTAGCTACATACTTGAATAACAGTTGACGCTGCTGACAGCACATAACAGTAAAGTACCGCAGGCTAACAAGCCTACGCCTCCCATTTTCTTTAACATGTTGCAGACGTTGTCCTGAAGTTGTTCCCCGTTTGGCTAGTTGTTATTTTAGTTTTTTCTTCCTTTCCTTGTCTTCTTGGCTTAAGTTGCTGTTGTTGTTGTTGTTGTTAGCGCCTGTTTCCTTGAGTTATTACTACGGTTTAGCCGAATAAACTCGACAGAAGCAAAGAAAAAAAAACACAGCAACTTTAAAGAAACTTATCTCTGCAAATACAAGAAGAATAGAAAGAAAAATGAATTAAATTAAGAAAACATGCAAGAAAATGCTTAAAATATTCCTACACACACTCAGCTGTTTTGCTTAGAAAGAGATTTTTAACACAAAAAAAAATAGTAATTTGTTATTCTGTTCGCAAGGGTTTGCCAAAGAAGGACGAAATTTTACTTTAAACACGACAGCTTTAATTTTTTTCTTTTGGTTTAGTTTGGTATTCAGATTTCAAACTTTTTTTTGCACATAAAATAAAATAATAATTTATGTTTTTGATATGCAGTATAATGAATTATTGTAGACAAGTAGTTGTACTAGCGAAAAACTATTTCAAAAATAAATCTCCTAAAAAGTTTAGAACATTTCAGATTAAGTAAATGACAGTAAATAAATGGCAAAGGACTTTGCGAAAACTGGCTTAGTTTAAATGGGCAAAACTTAGGTTGTTTTAAAATTAGTCTGCAGGGGTGTGTTGAATAATTAGGGAGTTTAAAAGTACTGTTCTATTCGAAAGTGGACGTTTTTGTGCATTCCCGAAATTACTTTACGCATCCAAGACACAAACAACTAAAAAAAAAGAAAGTAGGTGTCTTAGGACACCCCCTGTTATAGCTATGCTGCTTAGTTATATAAAACAAAATTCATGTGTGAAATAAAAAACCAACTAACATCTGTCAAACTACTTAACGTACACTAAAAGTTAAAAGTTGTTAATTTTTTTACTTTGCGTCGGCGGAAACGAACTGAATGTGATAGAGCTCATAAGAACGCTCTTTATTTCGAGTATGATGTCTAGGCGAAGCGGATTTTATGTGACTGAGCCTTTAGAGTGCCAAAAAGAACATAAATACTGGGCCCTTTAAATACAATACGCCTCAACGCCTGGCGGATAAGGATAAAATATATTTTAAAAAAATATGTAACGAAATGTAACAGAATAATTTTGTCCAACCCTTAAGTAACGATTTGTAACAGGCTCATTGGACTGTTTGTGCTATTTATTATAACTTTTACTTTTTTGCTTTATTTATTTGCTACTTTTTTTATTATTCGCAATTAATTATCAATAAATTAATGGCAATTTATGCAAATTCTCTACACAACTAAGTAAAAAATATTTATGAAATATTATTTATTGCTTAATGCGTATTTAATATTCATTAATGTAATATTTTAATGAAGGTATGCATAGCGAAAGAGTTATGGTTGGTGGATTTTTAAAGGCAAAACAAACATTTTGTAAAAGAGTGTGCTTGAGGATACATAGATAATTATCTATTAAGCAACTTTAAAAAGAGCCATTAGAGTGGGTTCACACTAAGCAATTTTCGTTTGAACAACTTTTGAGCATTCTGGTGAGAGATGGAAATCATATGACTCTTCGCTTTATTATCTACTCCTCTATCGCCATTAGGCAGAAAAATTGCCATATGTGAACTTAGTCATAGTTTTAATAAATTTTTAAATGGATACGCTCTTATTAGGCTTTAAGCCAAATTAAGGGTGGCGCGCCCTTTAATATACTCTTCTATTACGTATGTACACACACTCATTGTGTTGTGTACCAGAGAAGCGCAATGAGTAGTGAAAAAGTGAGTAGAGTTAAATCATGATTTACAATTTCTTACTTATGCGCACTCATACTTATTGCAATGTTGTCTATGAATCATATTCACTCGAGAGTTTGAAGTCCGCATCGAACTCATACTTAGCAATATTGATGACGTTGTTGATTTTGACTCTGCTTAACTCAATGCCTATGGACGATGCAAAATAAGTATGATTCACAATGCTGACTTCGCATACGAATATTAAACTTCTCATTATTATTAAGTTATGTGTTTCTCTCTTGCGTTTTGTGTTTTTTTTTGCAGAAATTGAAAAAAAACTCATTTACTACTATTGTATACTACTTGCAAACTCTTTAATAACTAAAATTTTAAATAAACATACATGAATGTGTTGAGTGACCTGAATTAATATGAATAGTGTAAGTATTTTCCTGAAATTAGAAATCAAACTGAGGTGATTTGAGAGTGTGAGTGTGGTATAACTATGATGTTGGTGTCGCATTCATATTTGTTTCAACCTATACTTATAAATCAATGTCACCGTGAGTAGAGTAGTTGATTTTAAATGATGTCTACTCCAGTGTTGCCAGTTTTGGGGGATTTGTCTCCAAATTGAGGAGAGATTTTTTGCGATTGGGTTTGAAAATTTTGTATTGGGGATCTAGGGATTTGTTGGGGATGATAACCAAATTTAAGGAGATTTTTTATAACTGATGGTAACAAGAATGGGTTTTGAACTAAAAAATATACGTCTAGAAAGTCTAAAAATTTTTGTTACTATTCATAGTGAATGGGGTTCTAATAAAAAAGAAGTATCAAGACAGATTAAACAATAATGAACACTACCAAAACAAAAATACGCAACAAAATGCAATACGACTTGTTGGAAGTACTTTTTAGAATAAACACACGCTTTAAAAATAATTTAATTTGTTGTGACAAATTTAATCCTTCTGCTGAAATGCTAAAGCTTTTTAATACAAGTACTATATACAACAAAGTTTGAGGCTGATGAATCAGAAGATTTCGAATCTGACGTTTTTGAAATGGCAAACTTTGGTTGAAATATATTTTATGCTTGTGTATATTAAATTATGTGTAATTTATTCCTTACAAGTTTTATAATTAAAAATTAAATTTATATGAATGTAAATTTAGCTACCGATATAAATGAATTTTATTGAATAAATATGTTAATTTTGTCATTATTTGTTAAATAAAATTAAAATTTTTTATTTTTTTCACAAAAGAAAAAAATGTGAATCAAAAAAACTCAATTTAGGGATTTTTGGGGATGACAAATCAAAAATTGGGGATAAGCCCTAGAAAAAAACTGGCAACACTTGCATACACATTTAAATTTAAGATTTTATGAGTCAGTATGAATAGCGAAAACATGACTCATTTCCAATCACTGTTGTGTACATATGATAACTGGGTGAGTTCATAAACTTTTGCTGATAAGTCACATTTACTATGCTTTTGTTTTGTTTTTGAACATCCTTATATGCTAATGATGTTGCTTGCAGTGTTATCTCTCTAACAACTGACAGTCATTATCTACTTCTTGTTTTTTAAGTACTGTCTGCAAGCAATTATGCTGTTTGATTCGTAATCATGCAGATCTCTGGTGTGCATCGCATACTGTTAAGAATCAGCGTTACCGGAGAATAAAAAATTTCTCCCAACAATAAGAAAATTTAGAAAATTTTTTATTTTCAAAAAACTATTTTGGCAAACCAGAATGTTTGGTTTGCATAGGTGCATTGTCATTAGGCTTGCCAGACCCAAACCGTGAAAAATCTTGACATTCAAGGAAAAAATTTCTGATTTGCTTGACAATAATTTAAAATATTTTCAAAACAATAATAACTCAATGGTTTTAAACAAAAATTATATTTAATTAAAAAAACAAATGCAGGGCCATATACATTTTTAAATTATGTGTGGGAATACAATATATTTTCATCAGCTGGTCGCTTGTAATGTCAAGTTACCAGTGTTGTCACATTGTGATGTTGTGTAAAGGTGGAAAATACTTCTCTTGTTCTTCTTGTTGCAGCTATTGCAACATTATTTATAGTTATACAATCAGCATGTCGAAATAAACCTAAGATATATTTAAATTAATTTTTAGCTTGACAAATAGGTTTTAAGCTTGAATCTTGACAAGCCTTGAAAAAGCTTGCTTATACAGCCAAATCAAGCCCGCTTGGCAAGCTTAGATGTCATGCATGAAATAACATGATATGCAAAGGCATTTTTCAGGATATATTTAAACTATTTTAAGAAAAGTTTCTACAATTCATTTTTTTATTTATTGGTGAACATTGAAGTAGCAACAACAAGAGATGACTTTCTTTATTAACAAAACTTAAGTTTTTCTTCTGACCATAATAAAATCAAGTTTGCCTTTGGAGATTTAAAATTTCAAGTTATATGAATGAGACGAAATTTCACCACGGTTCGTGGTGAGAGTATAGCGCACACAATCGTAAAATGTTATGGTATATGTTGCCGACCAATGCCTTAAGCTTTTCCAATTGTAGTTGAGGTCTACTGATGAGTTCCTTAAGCCTCAACGAAATGCATTTCGACATGCTTAACCAACAACAAAGAAATCTTTTTAATATTTATTTATAAAAAAATAATTTTTATTTTATAAAGCGCTAAATAAAACAATTTTTTTTTGGAGATCTTTTTATAAATAAAAAAATAGCTTTTAAGAATAACTAAAGCTATAAATTATTATTCTAGGCAAGCTTTACGAGTATTTTAATTTTGAGATTTTTTTCTATTAAAAGCAAGATTTTATTTGTCCAACTTAAAGTTATTATTTTCCTTTTAGTGCATCATTCTTGACCATTAACAAAGTGCTACAAATCCACCTTTCAAGTTAAAATAGATGTTTGTACGCTACCATTTATTTATTTACCTTTTCTCTTTTCTTTGAAAACAAAAGTTAAAACTCCTTGACAATATAATTATTTTGCTTCTCTAAAGAAGAACAACAGCAGCACCTGTAAAAAGTAACAGGCTGCAACTAGTTTCGTATTAAAAAGAAACTATAGCACAGACAAAAAAAAATAATTTAATGGAAATTTATTTAAGTTTAACTACGAAAGCAACTTTTGTAACAAATCATGATGGAAAAAAGTTGTGAGCTGATTTTACTCACCCAAAGTTGTGGAAACTTTTAAATACACACATGTACCAAATGACAAGTGGTTGCTGCATAAGAGATTTGTGAAGTTTTAGCAAGTTTACTGGGAATAAAAGGCAAACTATTGTTGACAACTTTCTCACAGGAATATAAAATATTTGACAGTACATATTTTCTTTTCTTTGCTTTAATAAAGATTGATAGATTTCATATCCATTGCTCAATATTTTACAACTAGAGAGTTTTCATATTTGAAAAATTTCCCAAAATTATTCACGTTCTTGTATCTACTCTTTACTTGCTCAAAAGTAAAAAAAAAACTATTACCAAACCAAGTCTAATACTTTTTAGGAAATGTGGTTAGTAGAATCCAAAAGAAAAAAAAACACAGAAAATTCTCACATGTCCACAACAATAGTTGCTCTGACATAAGCAATACATCATTTTGGTTTCTAACAGGGGAGGAGGATTAAACTGTTTTTAGCACACAACAACTACTTACAGTTTCAGTGAATGCATGACACAGCATGCATAAATGATTGTTTGGTAAAATGGCGATATTACCTCAATCGTTTGTAGTTGCAGGCTTACAAGTCACGTGGGAACTCTACACAGGATACACAGCTAAAGAACAGAGAGACCTAGCAAACGAAATATACTCCTAGCAACTGAATAATATATGCAATGCAAAGTTGCACTATGGGGCTAACACATACAAAAGCTCTAAAAATATTAACGCCAGGCATTTGTCTAGTTTGCATTAGTCTAACCTTATGTCAGTTGTTGTTGAAAGATCCAAAAATTGAATGCAAGTCCTTCACATTAGCATAGGCGTAGAAAGGTGATTCTGGGGGCGAGGCATCACGCCCAATAAATTTTGAATTACTAAAAATTTGCTTGGAATTACCTATTTTAATATAACTATGAAAATCACCAGTCGTAATGCCCCCTCCCCTCCCAGAATTTTTTTTAAGCTCCACCAATGCACATTAGAGATGCTGCAAAGCCTCTTTCAAAAGCATCAAAAAAGCCTTACCACGTGAAATCGCACAACCTTGATGGCCAGTTCACATAACCTCCAATTCAAAAGCCCGTGCTCTGAAATTACTAAAATTATAAATACCTGTTTAATCTGTTTAAAAATTTATAAATTAAATTTTAATTTAAGAGTTCAGCTGCTCTAACAAATTTTTGCCCCACTGTTCTTTCGAATCGTTTGTCTCATGGTTTGTATTTGTATGTGTGACTATAAAAGTTTGCAACATTCGAAAACCTTTTGACAACAGACTGGCATTAAAAACAATCAATTAAACTGAAAAAGGGAAACTATGGAAAAGTAAAAAAAAAGAAACTATAAAAAGTATGAATATGACATCTGACTATTTGGTTAACCAGTTTTAAGAGCTAAATTTTGCTGATTTACAAATGCCAAATACACCATTTCAAAAAGCGAACAAATTAAAATCATATTGGCAAAAAGGGTCAGTTGTCATCAGCAAACAACTTTAGAAATTGATAACAGCACTAAAAAAAATTTCATTTCAATTATAGTTGTTTAATAAGAGATTAAATTGTCAATAAATACTTGCAAATGAAAAAAAACAAGTTTTATATAAAGTTTTTGGGTCTAAAACGATGTAGCAACAGCATTTGTATATTTCGCAAGCGACTTGTTGTAGCATATGAGTAGTTCATTATTGAGGGTTCTGGAGCAAATAGTGTAACTGATGACAAATATTGCGCTGCACAAATATCACATGACAAAAAAAACAGCACAAAATTTTGACATTTAATATATAAAAAACCTACAGCTCTATATGATGAGTCCCAACGACAGCAAAAAAAATTTTACAAGTGGAAAGGAAAATTAACTTTCAGGCTTTCATGATTTTTCTCTAATAAAATAAAAGTGCAAATGTAAGACTAAAAGATATTTAGTATTCCAGTCTGTGCGTCAGCAAGCGCTTATCATTTGTTGTTCAAAGTATCCTGCATGAAAGTCACAGAGAGAGAAAAATAAAATAAAAACTGATTTGGTGTAAATGCACTTTGTTACTTTTGAGAGTTACTGCAGTTGCAAAATTGTAAAACTAATATGAAAGAATTGCAAGCAGCTGTAAAAAAGGGAAACATTACATTGAAACTAAAAAAATTATATCTTTTCTTCCTGTAATTTTGTTTTAAAAATGCCACTAAATGTGTCTGTCCTGCCTCTAAAGCACGTATAACAACTACTCATGGCAAGATTTCCTACATGCAACTTATTGTAACCAACAAGACCATAATGACATTTATGCATTTACAAATAAACAAAAATTTGCTTTCCAACCCTGGAATTATCTTTTTAGATTTTTGTGTTTTGTTATACTAATCTATTTATATTAAATATATAAAATAGTTATGTTACATTTATAGAGAATATAAAAAAATTATTTTAGTAGGTTACTTTTATATACCAAAAAAAATTAAATTTTCCAACCCTGGAATGGTTTTTTTTATTTTTATATTTTTAATTCCAATTTAAAGTGCGCTTTATTTAACGTTTAGTTTATGTAAGTATCTACTCTGAAATTAACAATTTTGTTTTTTTATTTTCAGAGGAATTCAAACGTCAAAGTTTTGCGTTTAACGTTTCCATTTTCACTTTCGAATAAAATTGGTTTCTGTAAAACACCTGATAAAATCAACTATACACCAAACTACAACGCAAATACAGCTGGTTAACATGACAACCCTATATAAAAATCAGTAAAAATTATCAAATGTTTTAGTATTTCTGGATCTTAAGTTCGGGATCTTATTGGCTTCTTTGGAAGCTCTTGTTATGCTAGGTAATTATTTATTGCGGGGAAATAAGTACCAGTCATTACTTTGTAAGTTATTACAAAAGTAATCCCCATTACAAAATCTTGAAAAGTAATGCTGGGAATTGTTAAAAACCCCTAGTTTTTAACTTTATATTTAAGTACGTAATTAGGTGATTTTTACTTAAATTTAAGTTGTATTTAAATATGGTATGATTTAAATACACAAGGTTGCGCATTAAAGTATTATTTCAATTTGCACTAAAAACACAATAAGATTTCCAAGTAAAAAATTGGCCCTAATTATTTCAAATAAAACTAGTTAACTTTATCTTAATATTTTTTAATTTCCATACACTTAAAAATCACGTAGGAGTACCAAAGGTAAAAAAATTGGAGTCTTGCCCCAAAAATCGTTCATTGGATCTATACTGCAATAGTGCGTCCAATTCGCATGTATGGGATCATCGTATGGTGCCCGTCCATGGAGAAAAAGACGTATCTACATATCTTACCCAAGGTTCAAAGACTTGCATTCTTATATATAACCAGTGCTCTTCGCACTACTCCTACGGATGCACTGGGGATGCTCCTTCACCTTCTACCATTGGACCTAGTAGGGAAGGAATTGACAACAACCTCGGCACTCCGTCTTCGCTGTACCTCTATGTGCAACGGAAATGGCACCGACCACTGTAGAATACTCGATGATGAAGCTTGGGGATGGATGATTGACCAAACCTCCCCTGCTCTACTACAAGAACGTCTTTATAAAACCTGGATACCATCCACAGAATTGTGGATGAATGAAACTCCAGGTAGAAGAAAAAGTGTTGACTTTTATACGGACGGCTCCAAAACACAAGAAGGTGTGGGTTATGGAATCTTTTCAGGGGCTTTAGGTCTTCGTATTGCAATGCGACTTCCGGATCACTACAGTGTCTTCCAGGCAGAGATCCTTGCTATAAGAGAAGTTTCGAATTGGTTGAAAGTGAATGGCACTTCAACGACTTTGATTAACATATACACCGATAGCGGAGCAGCTATTACGGCCCTCGAATCTCCGCTTCTAATAACAACAACAACCTTCGGCTGCCGATCATCTCTAAATGAGATGGCAGAGCAATTTGATATCAGGATCATTTGGATGCCGGGGCATAGAGGCTTTCAGGGGAATTCTAGGGCTGATGAAATTACTAGAATTAGCACAACCTTACAGCTTCCACCGGATTTGGAATGTATGGGTTTACCCCTACTGTCTTGCAAAATCAGGCTTAGGAGCAAGACAGATGATGAAACAAATAAAAAGTGGGTCACAAGAAATGATTGCGTGATCACAAGGCAGTTATGGACTCATCTAAACGGGATAAATACGTCTTCTTCAATCTTGAAGAATAGGAAACAAATCTCGATTCTAGTGTCCGTATTAACCGGCTAAAGTTTGAATACAACGATTTTTGCCGTAGCTGCCAGCATATCGATGAGGAGGAAAGTGTAGAACACTTTCTTTGTCACTGTCCTGGACTTGCAAGAAAGAGATTGACCACAATGGGCACTCTTGAGTTCAGAGAACTTTCTGAAGTTGCTAGTGTTGAATTGCAACGTATTAATAGCTTTATATTGAGCTCTGGTTGGGGCCGCCGCATAAGCAGACACTACGTGGCATCACAATGGCCCTATGGTCCGGGTTTCTGACTGCCACCCCTACCTAACCTAACCCCTAGTTTTTAACTAAATATTTAAGTACGTAATTAGGTAATTTTTACTTAAATTTAATTTGTATTAAAATATGGTTTAATTTGTTTATTGGATTTTTTTAATTATCTATTCCATGCTATAAAACTATGTATTGTATTTGTTATATATTTGTGAAAATTAAAGAAAATTCTTTTTAATACGACCATATGCTGTTCATGAATATGTTTTCAATAAACACACACACGCACAAAAACTTATGTTATGGTTGTAAAACTTAAGTATGATTTAAATACACAAGGTTGGACATTTAAGTATTATTTAAATATGCACAAAAAACACAATTTGATTTCCAAGTAAAAAATTGGCCCTAATTATTTCAAATAAAACTGCTTAAATTTATCTTAATATTTGTTCATTTCTATACACTTAAAAATCGCGTAGGAGTTCCAAGGTCAGAAATACGGCATAAAGTCGGCTTAGAGTGTAAAGCTGATATCTCACTGCAACCAAATTTTACAGCAGAGACAAAATACTGTTAAAATTTTCCATACAGAGCTTAAAAAATTAGCTCAATACTTTAAGTTTTTCAACATGTAGTGTTTCAAATCAGAATAAATATTTTAGCCAGTCGATGCGGCGTCTCTTTGTCTTTTGAACCCCATTAAAATGTTTTATTTAAAAAAAGTGGATTTAGC
Organism: Tachina lurida; assembly: GCA_944452675.1. NCBI lineage: Eukaryota > Metazoa > Arthropoda > Insecta > Diptera > Tachinidae > Tachina > Tachina lurida. The sequence continues at coordinate 93,623,244 of OX101755.1, forward strand.
AGGTTTTCACTCTAAGCCGACGATATGTACACACATATTCATAAACAAAACCGTCATTACATAAGTTCGGTAATTATGCAATTTTTGTGTCTTACACCATTCTTGTCAACATAAAAATTTATTCAATTTAAATATTTAATGTCGAGTTTAAAGGTTAAAAAAAAATTTAACATCAGTGTTATCATGTTATCGTGGTAAGGAAAGCTTTTGTAAGCTAAGGCTTCACTAATACGATTGCCATAAAGTTGCTGTTACTCTTGTATATATACCCTGCAGGAAATGGAACTGACACAAGGCTAGTCACGTGATCGGTCTTTAAGTGATAGGGACCAGTCCGAGTTCTAACACTTCTTATGAAGCGGACCAGTCACTTTTACATGGGGATGGCCTAGGATGGGGTTAATTAATACTTTGTATGCACCTTGTGACTTGTCACTGACCTGTCTCCTAGGGACCTAATCGGTGTAGAATAATATAAATTATTTAAAAATGTCATTCCCACACTTAACTGTAACAATGGAAACTTATAATTTTTGTTTTTATTGTTGCAAATTCAATTATGATTTATTTTTGAGCAGATATTTTTTGCGACTCGAACTGACAACCTCGTGCATGACAGGCTTGCACACTACCCATTCGGACCACAGAGGCACTCATATTTCAAAAGTATAAACACCTGTTAAGCTTAGGTTAATATCTAAGTATAGTTACGCGACTTGTTCCAGAGTGACTTGACTGTCCATTTATATCGATTCATTGTCTTTTCCAGCCAAGTCTTTCTTATATATATACTAAACCAAAAAAAAATATTCGTAATACATAATACATGCCCTAGCGGAGTCTTTCTTATATAGACATACTAAACCAAAAAAAAATATTCGTAGTACATATAATATATAATATTCGTAATAGTGCCCTATTGAACTATGGAATCACTAATGGAGAATAAAAGTGAACGAACAAAAATGTGTTCAGGTAACATTTACCCTATGAAGAAAGAGATAATTTTTCCCAACTTGTTCCTCAACATACATGGAATACCACATTGACTCTAGCGAACACAAATGAAGTTTAAATTAACTCAGATACATTGGGTGATTAACTAGTAGAAATTCAATCCTCAGTCTAGATAATAAACTTTCAATATACTTTTGAAACATTTATGGTGCTACGGAATTCAGTTACGGGTAACCTGACCACACATCCCGCTTTTAAAAATTTTAATCTCTTATTAGATTTTAATTAAAATGTAACTGATACAAATTCAATCCAAATATTTTTTAAGTGCAGTTACTGCTTAACTATCCAAATCCCTGTGTGCTTCGTAGTTCAGCTAATTTGTAGAATACAATTCTCATTATTAACATGTTATGAAGTTTTAAAATTATCACTGCGCTATTTTCTGCCGGAATCGGCGTAATTTCAAGTTTGTGCTTGTTTAGACACAAACCTTGTTCTTTAACAGAGCTTTATTAGTGTGATAACAGAGCTCTGTGAAGCTAGAATGCATTTCTAAAGGACTTCTCCAGTAAATGAGGCAACCCAGACGGAAAAAAGTAATGCTCCTCCTTTATTATTCCCGATTAATCTATGTATTTCTGAAAAGCATGAATTTGATCTCGATACTCGAATTGCCAAGTTTTGAACTTGGCATTTTCTGAAGGATACGCACTTTTGGTAGTCAATGCTGTCGGATAATATTGGTCATAGATTAATGTCCAAGTGGTCCTCTAAGAACGTGCATATTCAGAATTTCTTCAAGTTCGAGTTTTCAGGAGTTCTTCAAAAAACTTTAAATTTGCCCTACCTGTATTAACATTTTCTGATGTTAGAAACTGTGAAAACTTTGTATCTTAAGTACATACGAAAATTTTATATGTGCATATTACACATCCCGCTTTCTAAAAGATATTTATTTTTAAATCCCAGTTTTTGATGGATCATGTCCCGCTTTCAGCTTCCAATGTAGATAAAATCCAAAGAAAAAAAAACATATATTTATATTATTTGATAGCTCATGGACTCAGCTACAATACTAGAACGAGTCCCAATAACTCGAACGAGTCTGTTGAAGCTTTGTAGCTTTTAAGATGTTTAGTAATTCTCAATTACTTTATGGTAGATTTTATATAATTCCAATTTTTTTTTCAAGGATTTGGTTGGACATTTTCTGATAAATTTGCATTAGCATTAACGTAATACAGCGTATAGAAAATATTAAACAACATAGTTTCCTTCATATATATGTAGAAACTACCTAACTCATTATTTTTTTTTTTTTAATTCGAGATTTTGTCATTTTTCAATATATTAGATACATCACGAAAATGGTGAATATGTAACCATTTACACGATATATCTTCTTTTCACCATACACTACGCCCTACTGTTTTTAACATTACCATTTTCTCAAGTCCTACTGCCATTTCTGATTTGGGCATTAGATACTTTAAAAGGCTGGAGTTGATCTATAGATACTGTATCCTATGGTTTCTGCCTAAAAGAAAATTTTCTCTGAAAGAGTACGCATCTTGTTGATTTCCAGTTTATTGTTTTCTGACACTCGTAACACAAGAGCTGGTAGGTAGTACATCATTGTACATGGCCCTACTAATGCTAAAACAACTCGATACACTAAAATACATACATACATATGTATATGCAACAGTAGCATTTATTTTGTATAACATACGAGGGCAGCAGTTAAGAATTTTTTATGAGATATGCCCAACACTATGCAACTCACTTTGTTTCTAAAACTAGGAGATATAAAAAAAGCGTTGCCACATAATGAAAAATTGGTATCTTTATATAAAATGTTAATTGATTTTTTTGGATTTTGATACAAAATAAAATTTATTCTAATATTGCAGCAATATTTGCAAGCGTTTTTTTTAAATCTTTGTCATCCGTTCCACGTAGTTTCAAAATAAGACTTTCAACACACACACAAACACACACACACACATTATTGCATATGCGTGTTTGCATTATTCAAAGTTGTACACTTGACAATTTTCATATGGGGTGTAAATTTATGTGCTCGTCTAGTTATACATTCTATTTCTGTTTGTTTATCTAATGCCAATGATTGCATGCATAAGTTGACTCTAAAACTACTTAGACATTTATGTTTGCATGTATGTGTGTTCAACTTACATACATATGTAAGTGTGTGTGTGGAAGTGTTTACACATTGATGCAATACTAATGAAAGTAATTGTAGAGCATTGTACTTTATTTTTTGGAAAGCAAAAAAGTTTACTTTTGTTGTTGTTGTTGTTGTTGTTGTTGTTGTTGGTCTTATTATGGTAAACTCTACACATGACACTTGAGTAGTAGTAGTAGTAGTAGTAATCATTAGGGTTTTTGTTTGTTATAAATTCTATGCATTAAGTGTCATTGGAAATTCTAACAAACATGTGTCAATTAATATGCAAAACACTTTTTGAAATTACAACAATTACTCAATGGTATCAAATAAGCTTTATATAGTGCATACAGAAGGACTTACACACCAGCTCATACATATATTTTGAATTAGATATGTATGTTAACGTTTAGTATGCGTACAAACTTTACAAATTTCTAATGAATTTATATAAGAAAGCAATTTCCTTTAAATCAGAACAACAGTATAAATTTGTAAGGCCAGAGTAGATGAAAAACAAGAAAAACAATTAGTTTAGATAATTAAAATGACAATATGTTGTTAAGAATACTAAATAGGGTTTATGTCAAAAGAAGCTGAATATTTGCAATTATAATTAAGACTTTCGTAGATTTTATTTTATATGCTATTAATAAACTATATTTGTCACTCTAGTAACTTGAAATGTACACACATGAACGTAAACGTATGGACACGCAAAGAAAAGATATGGTTGTAAAATGGTTGAGAAAACAATATTATGTTCTCTGAAACAAATATGTGGTCGTTGAAAACTAGTTATTGTTATTTTAAACATTAATTTCGTTAGGATAAACAAAGTAATGTTTGATTTTAATAATTATATTATTATATTCATAGAAAGTGCGATATGGTTAGAGTGTAACAATATAGTTTTGTTAAAAATTTATGACTACAATATAGTTTCTATTATTGTGTAAAAATAATATGATGTAAATAACAATATAATGTTATCCAAAACCATACTATGTTAAGTTTTTAAAAAAATATTTTTCAGAAACATCTTCTGTCAGTTCAGTGTTTGGTTTGTAAGCTATCGGTAGTGCACGCGTGGTGTTAAATAAATAAAAAAACTATAAACAAAAGGGTAGATAAATTAAAATAATATGTACATATGTATGTATGTATATCTCTTTATACAGATATGTCTGCATTTCGTGTATACACGTTTATGTAAGTATACATTTCTATACACACATACACACATTTTCTTTCAACAATATTAATTTATTTTGATATCGGATTTTCTCACAGCTGTTTTAAACAACAGATTTGCCAATATATGATTAAAAAACAAAATATTATTATTACATAAAATAATACTATGGTCTAGTTTAATTTTTCTTCTATTCTTTAGATACTCACATTAATTAATAAAAATATTTCATTCATAAGAATTGAAATTACTGAACTCAAGCCTGATTAAGAAATTATTTCTGATTAAAAATTCACTATAGTTCAATTAAATCTAATAATGTCTCACTATGGTCATATTTAACAATATTATTATAATATTAGAACATGGTATGGTAAGTCTCTATTATATTTTAGTCGCATCTAACAATAGTGTTGTCATATTTACAATACTAAGATTAGGTATAACAAACTTAATTGTTTTTGTGGATAATATTATTATTAACTCAGAAAAAATATTATTTAAACTTTGCTTTTCCATTGACAATAATATGATTTGACTGCAACCATATTATTCAATCATAGTGTGTTGCTGTTTGATTATGGTTACCTCAACCGTATTTTTTCTTTGCGTGTATGTATGTCAACATAAGATACATATTAATGTCCTGCACAAGACCATTTATAAGACCTTGCAAGACATGAGAGATTTTTCAAATACTTTACTACAGCGAAATATTCTAAAACAAATGGTTAACAACACTTTTGGCAAGACAAACAACTGAAACAAATGTCTTGACAACAGTGTAGTTTAGCGTTTGTTTTAGAATATTTCTCGGTAGTAAAGCATTTGAAAAATCGCTTATGTCTTGCAAGGTCTTATAAGTGGTCTTGTGCAGGACTTTAATACATATTGAAACTGCTAGATGGGAGTATCACTTCCACAATTGCAAATGTTAAACCTTTTTGATTTTAACTGGGGACTGCCGAGTATCTCTGGAGGAAAGCACCTATGACTAATCTGATTTATAGAATACAGAAAATGTTCCGGTTGTTTTTTTTTTCATAAAATCCCCTGAGCGAAATAGTATAGTCTAGATTTTTACACCTATTCTCCTCAAGACTATTTAGCTTTCTGACGCCTAACAAAAGCTGTTAATTTATTTTTTCTCTTTTTTTATTAAATTTACTTAGTAGTGTAAATATAGATTGTAAGTGCCTATTCACATTATGCCTTTTTAGCCTGCCTTCTTTCGACAATTTTCTTTTAAACCCCCTACGAAAAGTCAAGCACATTTACATTAAGACTTATTTCTTCATGACTTTTTGACATTTGTATACACTCTTAGTGCTGAGAGTACAAAAAAACAAAGAGAAATGTCAAAAATCCCCTCGAATTTTCATTTCGTGCCTTTTGTTTTACTCCGCATGCTTCCCAACACCTCTCCCCAACGAACTGAAAAAGCCTGCCTACACATGCAAGCAGAAAAGGCACAGTGTAAATTGCGTCTAAGTAAATACTTTGAAGAAAAAAATTCAACTTTTGCCCAAAATTTTAAAATGCGGCTCACATCCTTATTTATAAAAATTATTAAGTCTTTATAACGATTTTATAAAACTCTCTTCTTTACATACTCACATTAATTAATAAAAATATTTCATTCAATAATAATTGAAATTACTGAACTCAAGCCTGATTAAGAAATTATTTCTGATTAAAATTCACTACAGTTCAATTAAATCTAAAAAATGTCTCATAAAACAAAAATTTCATACAAAATTCTTCTTATTAAGCCTTCTTCTTTATAAGGCCTTCATTAAATAACATATATTGTTGTATATACGTGTGTTGTTTTAAATAGTAAGAAAAATAGCCTCAAATATATTCTTATTGTCAAATTTACCCCCTTATTCTGAACTTTGTGACAAAAAAAAAATTATAACAAATGTCAATTTTTTATATGTTAAGCAATGTAAAAATTGTAATTTGTTATAATTTTTATTTTGTCACAGAGCTGAGAATACGGGTGTTCAGCTAGGATCACACGATTGCCACAAATACACCAATCTGACCCAATTTTTATTGTGCTGAATTGGTGAACAATAATAAAATGGTCCCAATCAAATTCGTTGCAGTCACATGATTGCCCCCATTTTATGAAAATTTGATTGCAGCAGATTGGCGAGGAATGAATTTGTGGCAATAATTGCCGCAGCCCAGTCATACGATTGTTCTAACTTGCGGCTAACATCTGGTTTAATAGCTTTCAGTTTGTTTTCTTTTACGTGCAAATGGTTTTCTTTAAAAAAGAAATAATTTTACTTCTGCTTATATTTTGTACGTAAAAATGGTTTATTCGCTTTGTATATTTTGTGCTCATTAAATATAGAAATTAGAGACAATTTCCGCTCTTGTAAACGAATAAAATCTATATACATGGGTTAAGATTGGCTCACAGTTCCATGTTAACGTTTCAAATAAGTTATAATTACATATAAAATAAGTTTATGTTTCAGGGGGTCTACTCTGTATTTCGAAACGAAAGCAAATGCTTTCGAAATGCAATGTTAATAGCATACAAATTCGAAAGCATTTTCTTTCGTTTCGAAATTCAGAGTAGACCCCAGTACTTATGAAAACACATCGAACATACGAAAAAGTAAATTCATTTAAGAAATTGTCGCGTATTGGCTACTTTGATTGCCGCTCGAGAACACAATAAATATTGGTGAATTTTTAACATTTTTATTGGGGAACGGTTGGTTTTACACCTGTGATCCTACTTTTAGTCATAACTTTCCCTTTTGGAAATGAGGGGGTATGAGTACTACTGATGAAAAACAATATATTACTCATACGCCCTTCATTTATTAAGAATTTTTTTGCGTTGGAAACAGCGTTGCCGTTGTGACACTAAAGTATAACTTTTGATGACCCGTTTTTTAATTTATCCCTTTGTATCATCTTAACAAAATGTATGCCGCAAGTTAACAAATATTTTAAAAATTGGAAGAAGCACAGCTGCTCGTCCAGTTGCGATATCCGGTTGGATGGTGTCGATCATTTTATTGTTTTGGTCGATAGAAAAGCCAATAAATGGTAAAAATATTTTAAAAACTCTGACACCCAAATTCCTGATTCCAAATGCAAATTATTTTTAACTTACTTTCATCTTTAATCTTAATAAAGCTTTTATAAATAAAATTTATATGTGATTTTTCATTACTTGCAAACCGGCAAGACCGTATACAGACGGTGTTCACTACTCTTTACCTGGCGTTCATTCCTAATGTTTTTTACCAGTAAATTAAAACTTATGGTTTTTTTTTCATATATAAACTAAAAAAAATATTAGCTTCATCCGGTCATTTTTACGATTTGGCCGGTTAGAGGGTTTATTAATTAATTTTATTTTAGTCTAATGTATTTAATTAATTGTTAAAATTCGTGTTTATTTTTTTTATTGGAATAAATGTTTTTTTTTTTGTTCACAAGAAACTTGATCCTATTTTACTTTAAAATACCCTTTTTATGATATTTTTTCGAAATGGTCAATGGCAACCCTGATTGGAAAACACTGTGTGCCGGCAGCTTTATCTCGCTTTTGAAACTTTGAGTCTCTAATTTAAGTTTTATTAAAATGTAATTGATAAAAATTTATTCCACATATTTTTTTAAGTGTAGGTCTTGCTTAATGAGGCAAGCACAGAGGGGTGTGCTTAGCTACATCTTTTTGAGATTTTGAGATGAAAAGAAAAATGTTTATATATTAAATGTGCCACGCTTGTGGGTCAACGTTCACTATTTTGTACACTAAAAGAATTTTCGGCCTAAATTCTATGAATTTCGACATTAATCTAAGGAAAAATTCATTCAATTTCAACCAATGTCACGCTTCGTTGGATTAATGAAACCAGTTTCGTCAAAATTAGTTTTTTCAAAACTTCATCAAATTTATTTAAAAGTGTAATTAATGCTATAACTTCATCGAAACAATAAAATAATTTCATGAAAATAATGAAATAACTTAAATATAAAGGGGTTTCTTAATAATTAGAAAAAAATCCAGTAAAATATTCTTACGAAACCAGAATAGCAACGAAGCAATTCTAATGAAATTCTTTCACAATGTTCATAAAATTTTCATTGAATTTGTGAAAAAATTTGTATAAAATTTTTTCATTGGACTTATGAAGCAAAATTCTTTCAGTGTATAATAAAATCTTTATTCAAGCCTAGTACGGAGTTCTTACGAAATTTTAACTTTGAAGTTCACATTTCTACACGGAAAAATAATCGTGTAGTCTTTTGTGTAGAATTATATTTGCATACGCATAAATTCATTTATTTCTGAATTGGCAATACACAAAAACACTAAAAATTAATTTCGAATTGATGAAAATGAGAAACGTCACAAATTCCGTAATCAAACAATTGTATGAATATTAATTTTTGTTTCAGTTAGTTGAAATATATTATATAAATATTTTCTGCCTGGAAAAGTTTTCCTATCTAATATCGATATTCTGCACTGTCGGCCTTCGGCCGGGCTTAAGGATTTTCTCCACCATGGTGTTTCTTTACACGGCGCAGCCTAATAAATATTTTCTGCCTGGGAAAGTTTTCCTGTTTAATATCTATTTTCTGCACTGCCTACAACATCACTAAGATAAGCAATTAATTTAAAAAAATTGGAAATTTCTTAATGTGCATATGTATGTATATAAAATATTTATTTGACAATAAATACATCAACAATTTTATAAAACAATTATTTCTTATTTTAACGCTTTTTGCTTAAGGCTCTTAAAGAAATCCTTTTGAATACTTACGAAATAATTTTTGCTTACATATACATAAAACTTCCCCCAATTAAAGGTTTTTACATAATTAGCCTAAAATAACTTCAAGTAAATGAAGTAATATATCAATGTGTATAAAGAATTAAGATTCGCAACTTTTATTTACAGTTGTAGAATTTCCCTTTCCTGCAAAAACAAGGAAGTGGTAAATACAAAATTTATGAACCACACAATATGAATTATATGCTTTGTTTTATCTCTTCGGTTGCATCAAATTTCCTTAGAACATGACTTCCATGTTGGATTCTTTATGAAGTACACAATATTTTTGTTTTTTCTAGATGCTTTTGTTTTCCTGACAAATTTTATAAAAAAAATATATATAAACACGCAGATGTATGTATATGTATATAATATATTATGTATGTATGTATATAATATACTATATGTGTTTGTATATAATTTCCGCAAAATTGAAAAAAATAAACGTTAAGGTCTAGTAACGAACATCATGTAGCAGATGGCTGAGAAAGAAACACATGCACCAGACTATTCATAAATAAGAGATACGCACAGTGATTTTATGGAAATGAAGCAATCAAAATGAGTGCAAGAAGGATTTCATTAAATAAAACTTTGTATAGAAAACTCAATATCATAATCAATTCTAAGCTTAAATTATTAATCACAATTATTGTCTATAAAAGCTGGGATATTTGTTCGCATTGAAGGTAAAGATGATATTGTGAAGAAGAAAGTAAAAGCTTCTTTCCACTAGCAGTTTCTAGTTAATGTAAAAAATTAAAGAAGATTAGTAAAGCTTAAAAATTAATAAAATATCATATACATTTATATCTAAGACTGAAAAATAAATTGAATGAATGAATCAATTTAAATCATACGGGAAATAAAGGGAACAGCGACCGTACATATCTATTGTATCCCTTGATAGGTGTCAGAGCCACTCATCTAGACCCGCTCTGCTCACAGAAAAAAATGCCCTAAAATACTTTTAATTAAAAAAAAGATCAACTAAAAATGTAATTGCGTCAATTCAACTTTTAATTAAAAAGTTAACTTAATTAAAAGTTTAATTGACTCCATAAAATTTTTAATTGATTTTTGCTTTTTTTATTAAACGTATTTATTGCAGGAAAATGGTTTTCTATGCTGAGCTATCTCAAGACTGCCATTGGTTCTAGTATTGGCAGTTCGCAATCTTCCAACAAGTGATTGCCCAGTTGGCTGTACCTTCTGTGGCATAAAGTTTTACAGTTTTTTAGAAAGTTCTCTGGAGTTCCATCATCATAATCACAGAATCTCAATGCCAAGTCCATTGAGGTAGATGCTCAACCTGCACTGGCCTGTGAGAAAGCTGGTGAGCATTCTTAGATTATCTTTATTTAAAGACTTGCGATATTTACAACGATTTTGGTTATATGCCCCAATTGTTAGCTTTAGATTCCTCAATCTAGAGAGATTCATCTAAAGGTGTTTTCTGCTAATCTTTTATATCTTGTATATCAGTATAACTTCTAGAACTCTGTTCGGTCCGGGTCCAATAAATGGTTTGGGTGGATTTTAGTTTCCTTCCAAATTTAATCATCGTAAGAGTTTTCCCCAAGAAAGATAAAGAGACTCATATTTGTCTTTTTCATTTTTGGCATAGACCATCAAGGCTTGAGCGAGAAATTTTCACGTGTGGGAACTAGGAGTTCATTCTACATTCCCTGTACGAGTATTAGCTTCTTCTATTCACTTCGGAATATGTATTATAGTTTGAATATCAAAAGTAGCTTAAATTTAGCAACCTTCACATCGACATTTATTATAGAGCCTTACACTACTTGCTCTTATTTCTAATCCTTCCGTATCTTCAACGGGAGGCCATAAACTAATTCTCTTTCGGTTAGGCTAAGAAAGAGTAGCAGTAGTTCATTGTGATGAAAAGGAGTTTCTATCGTCAAACTAACCAGAGCTCAATATAAAGCTATTAATACGTTGCATTTCAACACTGGAGACGTCAAAAGGTTCCCGGACCTTAAAAATGCCAATTGTGGCCATTCTGTTTCTTGCAAGTCTAAGACAGTCACCCAGAAATTGTTATACACTTTCCTCTTCATCGATATCTTTGCAGCTGTAGCAAAAATCATTGTCTGCGACCTTTAACTTTTTTTGCATGCCTACTTATGAGACAGTGTCCGGTTAGCACGAACACTAGAATCGAGATTTGTTTCCTATTTATTAAAATCAAAGATGATGGGTCCATAACTTCCTGTTGATTAGGGAATCATTTCTTGTGACCCACCTGCTATTTGTTTCATCTTCTGCCTTGCGCCTAAGTCTAAGTTTGCAAGAGATTAAGGGTCTGTCTTTACTCATTTTATATAATATACGGGAATTGTAATCAGATTTTTTCACAACAAGCCTGAAATTTAAGCCAATAAGATTTTTTCATTAGAACTAAAAGCACTTTTAACCTTTTTGCAAACACTGTGCCACTGTGCAAATGATGTTTGTCGCGGTTTCAGTTAAACTCCTCTACCATGACTTTAAACACTGATGGTATGACAAAAAGTAAAAAGATAAAGATAATTATGGCGATATGATATACATACTTTCCCAACGTTATATAAACTACAACAAAGGATATTGTTGTGAGCAAGGGGCGGGCAGTTTCGGCAAATGTTATGAAACATGTGCTTGCACATGCATGCGTGGTTATGACTGTGTGAAATAAAAATATATGAAGTCATATAAGTCACGCAAAAAGTATTAATCCAGCCCCCTTATTCTGTAATTCACTAAAGCTAAAGCTAAATTAGATCGCTTAAATGCATAAATACAAAGTTAAATATTTGACATTAAACACTAAAGATTCTGCGGATTAAATTTTCAAGCCATTGCATGGTGTAGCATAATACGTTAGAAAATTGCATTCGTAGCCAAAAATCGATTTATCCATTTTATTGATTTTTAAGTGATAGTTACTTAGATTTAGGGAGTTACATAATAAAGATACTGTTCTAGGTGTAATCATATCTCAAAACTGTGATGCAATTCAGTAACTTTTAACGATCCGACAATCGCAATTATTGTCTATACATTTTCTCGTTTGCAATAACGATTTTATGATTCAGTAACTTCTTTTTAAAGATAGTACGCAGCTGATATTTTCTGTTGATTTTTGTCGATAAAATTAACAGCACATAAATTATTGTCGCTTAAATAATGATACAGCTGACATTAACCTACATTGAATATCGTTAAAAATGTTACTGAATAGCAAATTCGATAAATTTTCGTTATAATTTTAACGATACGGTTATCGTTAAAAAAAAGTTAGTGAATCGCACTACTGGGGGTCTACTCTGTCATTCGAACGAAAGAAAATACTTTCGAGTTTTCATGATATAAACATACAATTTCGAAAGCATTTGCTTTCGTTCCGAATTACGCTATTATATTTCAATATTGCTACGGAAATGACCACGAACTAATACAATACAAATGTTTTCCACAAAAATATAAAAAAAATAATGATTCAGATGTTATTAGCTCAAGAACATAATAAAATAAAAATATAAACGATTATTTAAGTTAAGATTCAACAATTATGTCATACTTTCTGCTTATTAAGAAATATTCAACCACACAAACACAAAAGCCCGTACAGACGAAAGCCACAAACAACAACAACTATAATGATTGCTGCATATATAGTATCCCTGTCGGAGAATGTGTGGTTGACTACAAAAATAGTTAAGTTATAGTTAGCTTTTCTTAGACTGACTAAAAGCTAACTGCAATGAATACAGAACAAACCCAAAATTAATTCTTAAGTTGAGTACGTAATCGAATTTGATGAGAGCCAACAAATCTCAGCTGCTTTGAAACTCATTTCAGTTTTATATTAACATTTTGCTGTTGTTATTTTAGATGATACCTTAGCCGAGTGGTGGTAGCGCATTGAGTACAAAACGCGCTTCGAACCCCGGAATTTTTTTTTAATTTACTGACTACCAGGTGATTTAAAAGAGTCAACTTTAAGTTAAGTAATGCAGATTGAGCCAATTGACTACCGCTTAGGACATCGCCATGTTAAAACAGCCAGTTGATTACATTGAAAAGTAATCCAAGTGTCAGTCAGTACTAGTTGCGAAATAGTTAGTTTAAAGTTAGTTTAAAGTTAACGTAATTTCCGACAGGGATGTTACTATCAACGTACACATCCAAAAACTAACAAAACGAACTGTAACAGTTTTAAAAGGCTACTTTGATTGTGCTGCTTTATGTTAAGTATCGGGTGTATTTAAGCTGCACAATCGATCGATAACAACTATGGTTTGATAACTGAGAATCTCAAACTGTGTTGACATTTTGGTTCAGTAGGGTTTGGCAAATTATCATGAGTCGTTTAGCACCAGAGCAACGCTTTCAAATTGTGGAAATTAACTCGTACTTTGAAAAAAAAAATAAATCTGTTCGCTAAGTTCATATATAATCAGCCAAAAATGCAAGCAGTTATTGATCCCTTTCGCACTAATTTCATTCGTCTCGATTCAATGCCATCAATAAAACAAAGAAATATATGTGCAGAGGAGAATATTGCTGCTTTTTCCGATAATGAGAAATGAGCTATCGTTGCGGGGAATGGCGAGAACTTTCGAGCCACTCAGACGAATTTTTTTTTTAATTAATCAACTAAATATCAATGATATTTGGTTTTCCAACAAGATGGAGCAACTTGCCATGAGGCGCGCAAAATTAATGTGGTGAAAATTTCATATCCAGTTCACTGGTCCCTTCATTCATGCACTTCACACCTCTGGGTTACTTTTTATGGGACTATATTAGTTCATTGAGTTATGCCGGCAAACAAGTAATCCTTAAAGCATTACAAGCCAGTATTCGAGCCACTATTGACGCCATGCATGGGCAGATTTATTGAAGAAAATGGTCGAAAATTTTAGTGATCAAATAGATTATGTAACTTACAGTAACGGTGGACATTTGCGGGATATTATATTTAAAAAAATAAATGCCATTAAATTATCAAACCGATAATAAGGGACAAAATTTTATTCCCACAATATTTCTGTCTTCTATTATTATTTTAAGCACTCATGCAGCAAAAAAAAAAACACCCTTTATAAAATAGCTAACTAACCATACAGTCTTCTGTAAATAACAGAGAAGTTAACATTGTGGTATTTTTGCAGTGAAAAACTTAACACTGTGTGTTTAAAAGCTCTTAATATTAATGTTAAATCAATAAAATGATCTGATTTGATTAGAATTGTACACTGATCACTTTTTATTTAATTGCATATATTCGAACATAAGATAAAAATTTAAGAATACACCTTCCTTAATTACTACAAGCCTAATGAAAAAATATACTCTAAAGAAGTAAACAAGATACATGTCTTTGGCCCAAAAGTAGTGTAATGGAGCATATATAGCTCTTATATTTTGTATAGCATTAATATAGGAACGAACAACTTGTCTTCTTTTAATGGATCACAATTATCCCTTAGATTTGAAGAAAATTTTAAGTTGCCAATAAAACGTGAACAACTGAAATCAGCCAAAATTCTGATCTTTTACTAGAGGTATCCCTTTTTGTTATTAGCGCGCATTTATGAGAATTGATTCTTTTGACAATCTGTAAATAATCAAAACGCACACATGCATACGAACATATAAATTTATTAAAAAAAAAAATATTTAAAAAAAGTTTTTTTTTAATTCAATAAATGAAAATAAAAATTTCAAACATGAATATTTATTTTCACATATGCCGCATGATGTGGTTGCCCCACATTAAATTGTTTGGCCAGTGTTTATAAAGGATGTCTCGCTTGTTGTTGTGGCCAGTGGTTAAAAGTAGAGTTTTAACATCGCTATTGCTGCTGCATTTCGCTTTATGAGTTGCACTTTTTGGCCAGTAAAAGTTTGCAGTGAAAATATAAAATTGAGTTTAATATTATATATTCCATTAATACGCTTTTAGTCAGATGTTTTATTGAGAAATGTCATATTTATTTGAAATTTTTTTTTTTTTTTTGGCTGGGCTATTGTAAATAATATTGAATTATTCAATTATTATTTATTTTGTCCACTTTTGCCAATATTTATAAATATTTATTTATGACATTTATTAATTTGTTTATATTTGTTCGCAACGTAAAGAGGCTTATTTTTTTGTTTGATTATATTTTAAATGCTGACCAATTTTAATGTTTTAACACAATAACAATTGGCAAAAAATATTTTGATTAAATTGAAACTATTAAATGATTGTTATGAACAAGTGAGCTTGAATAATTAAAAAGACCGTATTGGAATAATTAAGAAACAAAAAATATGTTAATGCTTTTTTAAGAATTAAATAAAGGTAGAAAGTTATACAAAATATTGGAGATAATATTGTCAAGTGAATATTTTTATTTTTGCATAATTAAACATGATAAACAACTTCAAAGCAGTATATTTATGTGTTTTAATTTGTTTGTATATATTATTTATTTGTTGGCAAATTAAAAGAATTTTAATACTGCAAATATATTCAAATAAATTGGCATGAAGTCAATTAAAAAATTGAGTTTGTTATCAGTATATTTCGATGTAAATTTATACCGAAATTAAAATGTTACGCCAAAAAGAAGAGAGGCATCGAAAATAAAATGCAAGTTTTTTTAATTATCTTTTATTTTACAGTTCATAATTTTTGCCTTCCTCTCCATTCAAAAGCAGAGCAAGCCATTAAAATAATTTATTGATTGTTTGTTTAAGCACGTCTAGATGCATTTTGTTGCTGTTCAAGCAAACACATCATTAGACTTCAATCACAATACTAAAATATTTATGTTTATTTTAATACCAACTAATTGAGAATTCCACCACACTTTCGTTAAACTGAATTAACTCTTATTTGCATTAAAGCAAAAATCTTAATTTTCTTAAAATTAAGGACTCGTATGTATTTATTTCCTCTATAGCATAAAGCATCAAACACAGTTGGCTTATGATAGTAATATATGATAGTAATATATCATTCAAAGTGTTAAGGTGCATTTGGGCAAACATTTACTCAAATAAGCGTAACCACTGCAAAATAATGAAAACATCTTTATATTCAGACACGTATGTATTAACCAAGTTTTTGCTGAGAATTTAAGCGTTTTTATAAATAACAAATACACAATGCCATAGAATCTCGTTATACGAAAAAACTGTTTAACTCAATAAACACGTGTCTGCATTAAAAAGTTTTTCATTAATATTTTTATATGGCATTTACAGCTGCACGAAATCTAACAGATTTAATTTATGATTTCCTAAACTACAACCAATCAACTGCAATATAGCCAATTCACATACCTTTTTAACTACATCGGATTCATTTAATAGTGCGTTTCCATATACGTTTTGGAGCAGAAAACATGTTTTGCTCAAAACCAATGTTTTACTACATGTTTCCCATACATTTTTCGTATCTGCAAAACACCTCAAATAAGTGGTTTTCCTCCAAATTTGTCAGTGCAACATTGCGTTGCTGTATTTATACGTTGTTTATATGTAAATGAGTGAAAAATTTACTAATCTAAATAATAAGGCCTTGATAATAAAATGAAATTGATTTCAAAAATTCGTAAAACCAAAACACGCAAAATCATAATGGAAACACTTCGAAGTGTTCTGAGAAAAACAGCTAGTTTTGCTCATAGTGCAAACGTACTATAAAGTACAATTTTGAAGAAAAACCCATAATTTAATCAATAAGTTCTACTAGAGTTTAAGAAGATTTCGTCAAAATCTAGTGGCGAAGTAGAAAATGGAAAATCTACTCAAAATGTTCTTTATTTCGCTCGAAAACTCATCAGTACTAGGTTTTCTGAGATGTAAATGAACTACAGTGCCCTCTGGATAACATCAACTATTTAAAACCACGAGTGTTAATGTGTTTCAGACTTGGTTGGCGTTTATGAATGTGCAAATTTAAGAACAAAATCACATTGATAGTAAGTTCACTGAGTGACTGACCGATATATCAACGCCCAGCACAAACGACTATAGACTAGAGAGCTGAAATTTGGTGTGTAGGTTACACTTTCGATGTATAGATCCCAAAAAAAGGGCAGAAAAGGGTTTCAGTCCTTTTCAGTTATTTCGTTAAAATCCAAAATAATTCCTTTTTTGCATTGGAAGCAATTTCGGTTTTTCGACTTCATTTTGCGAGAACAAGAAAGCGACTAAACAGAAAAAGAAAATATTTAAATACATTCATATACGATATATTTATAAGGGGAACCCCAGAATTGAATATCTGTGTACTTTAAAATATTAAGGCAATAATTTAGCTTTATTTAGAGTTGACGTTTTAGAGCTTTGTGCTTTGGTTGACGTTTCAGAGTAGACAATGTCAATAAAATAGTGTTGACGTTTTGGGATGTTGACGAAATGGGTTGTTAATCTTATCCTGAGAGCACTGTATTAGTGGTTACGGTTATTTGAGCAAATGTTTGACCAAGTGTAACCGCACCATCAAAAATTTATTTTGTGACATTTATTTTACAATACGTTTACATTTGAGCAAAATCTAATACTTGCGAGATTTCAGGCGAAATCTAGCAGGAGGCAAATGATGGCACTCGTTATCGAACGAAATTACGAATTATTTCAATAGAGTTTATATGGAAATATTTTAAAATTTTTAATCGTATCGAATGCCATAATTTCCATTCAGATTTCCCATGCAAAACAAAATATGCATTTAAAAAACACCATACAAAACGAAATCTACTTTGTCAGCAGATTTGTACGAAATCTACTTTGTTAGCAGATTTGTACGAAATCTACTCAAAATGTAATGTTTTATTTATTTTTACTACCCTGTACAACATAATTTATTTAAAGGGTGTGTGAATTAGCTACGCTCTACAAATGTTTCTATTAAAGGTGTGTGAATAAGCTAAGGCGACACTTTTTGGGTTATACTGCATACATTTGCAATGTCTAGAAATCTAGCATATTTGATTTGAAATCTTTATTGAATTCTTTATTGTTTACAACAGGCTTTTTTGAAATTGTTCAAGAGTTCATATCCAAGACAAAATCCTATGTCTAAAATTTATAACTCAAAAAGTGCAGGCGTAGCTTATTCACACCCTTTCAATAGAAAATTGTATAGAGCGTAGGTAATTCATTCGCCTTTGATATAAATTATGTTACACAGGGTAGTTCAAATAAATAAAAACATTATATTTTTATTAATTAGATTTGTACTACTGACTAATAGGACATTTACATCAGCACAAAATTTATCTATATTGATTAAAATCTTTATGGAAATCTATAACGTTTACACCAGCTTTTTTGGACATTTATCAAGATTTTTTTTATCCAAAACAAAACCCATCACCTGATTTGTTTCCAAAACTACAACCAAACAACTGCATTCTTATCCAATTCACACACTTTTTTAAGCAGACCGTAGCTAATTCACTCACCTTTTGTTATACAGGGTTAAATAATATATAAAAACATTAGATTTTTATTACATTTCCCACAAATCTACTGATTTCGGGACAGTGTAAATGCTCTATTAGATGTCGTACAAATCTATTGATAAAATAGTTTTAGTTTTGTATGGGAAATCTAGCAAGATTTAGCTCGTAATCTAGTAAGTAGAAGATTTCGGAATAATGTAAATACCCTATAAACAATATAGATTTCGATAAAGATTTCAAATCAAATCTGCTTGTTTCGAGACAATATAAATACAGTATTAAAGTCTAGTATACCTTATAGTGCATTTATACTGTCTCGAAATCTAGTACTTTCGGGATTTCGACCTAAGTCAAGCTGCTTTTTCCAGATTTCCCATACAAAACCAAATCTGATTTTTCGGTAATTTATAGGAAATCAAAAAAATCTAATGTTTTTATTTATTATTTACTACCCTGTACAACCAAAGGTGAGTGAATTAGCTACGATCTGCTTAAAAAAGTGTGTGAATTGGCTACATTTCAGTTGTTTAGTTGTAGTTTTGGAAAAAATTCAGTTGATGGGCTTTGTTTTGGATAAAAAATTTTGACAAATGTCAAAAAAAAGTTGGTGTAAACGCTATAGATTTTCATAAAGATTTTAATTGAGATCTGTGCATTAGTAAATGCCCAACTATCATATTTTCTAGGCTTCTGCTTCTAGATCTAATATTTCTAATAGTTCTGAATTGAAGTTTCTTATTTTATAAAATATTCTAGATCGCAGAAATATCGCTTTTGCATTTTTTTTTTTCAAACTCAATGTTAAAAGCCTGTTCGATATGAGACTTTACGAAATATTTTCGAATAAGTAGGCATTTTTTATTGTTGTCTTCAAAAATATTACCAAATACTGGCCTGTGTTGCACAGTTTTTTGTATCCAATTGTTTTGCTTGCCATAACGAAAAGTTTTCAACATTTCCACCACTTAATATGACACCGTCTTTCCTCCGAGAATATGTGACTTTAGTCGATATTTAAATTCAAGTTGATTGGAGCTAGTGCTGGGATACTATCGATAGTGCTATCGATAATATCGATAGTTTTAAAATATCGAAAATATCGTTAGGAAAAAATATCATTATCGATATTATTTAAAATGCAGTTTTGAAAACGTGAGGTGTTATAAAAATTTTTTTACTGACATCAGCACAATTTTTCAAAAGCTGTCACCTAAAATAACGTTCGTAGATACATTCATACATATTAAAATAAAAATACTATATATAAACTTTCAATAAAGTGATAAAAAAACTAACTGTGACCTGCTGAAAAATTAGTTATATTTTTCTCTCTCAAGTACACATTCAGTCGATAGTAATATCGATAGTAACGATATTGAAATTTGAACTATCGATTGATATCGATTGCAGAAAATATCGATAGTATCGATAGCACTAATTGGAGCACAGAAAAAATTATAAGTTTTTGTTTTAACAAACAGGTTTTTGAAACTGATTTTGATGCCCTAATTGAGTGCTTTGTTTTTGAATTCTTTAAATCATTCTCTTCAAAAATGGTTGTTGTCTTTGATAATGAAAAATAAAAATATTGACACATATTCATGGCCAAAATAAAGTATGCTTAGAATTTAAAACTGGAGGCGAAGTACGGCATTCAATATCAATCGCAATTTCCATATAAATACAATTAAGATGGTATGAAAATTTCTTCGATATCGAATGTCGTAATTTGACGCTTGGTTTTAATCTCTTGGGGCTAGTAAATCAGTGCAAGTTAATCTCTATTTTTTAGTTAAAATTAAACACATTTTATTTATAGCAAACCTATAAATCATTACAGCATTTAAACCATCTGTAATCGCATAAAATTTGACGTTTAAACTACTAATACAAAACCATACGGTTTTGTTACTTACAGACCATATGTTTTGCATTAAAAGTGCACTTAACTTTTTTCCAAGCCTCTACTTTTTCTTCAGATCTGGCTCGACCTGTTGTCTTACGCACTATTATTTTTCCTCAGTAAAATTTGCCGACCTTTAATTAAAATGTTTTAACTGTTCTGCCTTATTGATTGTACAAAGAATCGAAAGCCTGCTGCAAAACAACTGTTTTTTTTACATTTATTCTAGTGCTGCTACAATATTCAAGGCTATCATGAATAAAATTCCACTTGAAATTTCTCCCTTTTCCAATTAGAATTTTTTTTCCCTATTACTTGCTATTAGTTGGAAAAATTTCACGCGGAATTTTATTCATGATAGCCCTGATTATTTTTTAAACTACACATAAGGTATGGTTCACTGATTTACTGCTGTTGCGTTTAAACTACATTTAAATTCGAGTTTAGTTTAACTAAACCAGCGTTTAAGCTTTGACTGATTTATTAGCCCTTAAAGTATACTTTGTTTTGACTATAATGTGATTTACAGCACAAAATCTCACAGCTGATTTTGAAACGGCATGTGATTTGAAATCACATGATCTAAAATAGGCTCGATTATTATAATTTGCTCATTATTGATACTCACAGTAATAAGACTTCGCAAAATATTTGCAGCACTTAACGTACCTAAAAAAAGAAAAAGATAAATAAAGAAACATTAGGAAATGTTTATTAATGACTTAAAGATGTTCATAGATGATAATATTGAAAAAATTAATTTTAATTTTAATAAAGAATAATATTATTTCATTCAATAAGAATTGAAAATACTGAGCCTAAGCTCGACTATGAAATTATTCCTGGTTAAAATTCACTCTAGTGCTAATAAATTTTCACTTATTTCTTTTTATTGTTTTTAATAAAAAAAATGCTAACTTAGAAAAATATACAGCTTTATTTTGACTAGCGATTATAAAGTGCCCATTAATATTTTTTACACAAACCTATCATATTTCTTTACCAATAGAGTTGTTATATCTTATCTTAATATATATTAAAATCAAAAACACGTTTATTTGTTAGGGGTGAACTCTTCAATGCCCCAACAGATTCTCGCCTTCCACCCCACAAAATATTTGTAAAAGACCGGCGCATGTTTTTATATATATTCTACCCCGGTAAATGCTACCCCCTTTTCAGAAATAGTGATTCGTCCGACAGATGGCGCCATATTTGGTTTTTTTTTTGTGATTTTGCACCGTAACTGAAGAACTACAGCACCGATTTAGAACAAACTTTATATACATGCTCTATGGGGCGTGAGGAGTGTTTCTGTGTAGTTTGAAGTTCGTCCGACAGATGGCGCAATATTTAGTTTTTGTTGTGTTTTTGCACCGTAACTCAAGAACTACTGCACCGATTTAGACCAAACTTTATATACATGCTCTATGGGGCGTGAGAAGCGTTTCTGTGTAGTTTGAAGTTCGTCCGGCAGATGGCGCAATATTTAGTTTATTCGTGGGAAAAATCAAATTTTCATATTGTACCACCAATGCTATATACAACACTAATGTTTGCTTAGGGCCAGCAACGCGGACCGCGGTCAGCTAGTGTACATATAAAATATAGAATCTCAAGAAAATATATTTTCGTTACCAGTTTTTGTTACCAATATTCGTTACTTGTATTTTTTCATATATATATGCATACATTTTCCGCGCCCTTGCATTAATTTTTTTCCGCCTGATTTGACTGACATTTTACGAGTGTGCAGCATATATCCCAGCATAAAAGAATTATATTTCAAAGATTTTGAAGACAGCAAATTTTTCACCCGTTATTTTTAATATAAATGTCCGTTTTATGTCTGAAAATCTTATGCCAAGCAACATACTAATATCTTTTAAAGTTATCTACGGCTAAGCCCACGTTTGACCATATTTTTTGTTGTGGTATAAAGAAAGTCTTATGTAATCGTTACAGTCATGATGTCATTTAAAAAATATGCTTACATTTGTGATAAATTTCCAACATTCCCCTTGCTTGTTCATTATTTACCTCATTCATAAGAAATATTCTTATTTCCAAGCACAAAAAAAAATTTAATATAATATTTTATGACAACAATCCTCTTTAGTTAACAATAGCCGTGGATACTCTAATACAAAAGAAAAAAATCTAAACATGGTCATAAATAGTTAGCAGAAATTTTGTTTTGCAACTGTTCAGCAGAAAAGAGAAAATTATTTATGTTTAACTAAAAGCTAAAAATTCAAATTAATGGCAGAGAAGTGCCCTGTCATATAAATATATTAAGCTGACAACTAAAGTAGAATAGACATTTACCAAAAAAAAAACCTTTGCTGGACCAGCATTTTTTTCCAACCTCTCTTAGTCAGCGTTTACACATCATGGACCTCTTTTTTTTGCGTTTGTCTATTTCGTGGTGAACACACACAAAAAAAATATATTTAAGTAAAAGATTTCATTTTTGGTTTCATAATTTCTATGGTCAGCATTTGTTATAGTTTGTGATTTTGGTCTATGATTTTAATATACATACATTCATACATAGAACAAGAACATTTTTACCGAATAAAAAGCTAAAATGTAGAGATATAAAATAAATTTGCACAAAAGACTAGGGAATGAAGAGCAATTATTGTTTGATGTTTTAATGCGGAAATCATGTTTAGAACCTAGAAAGAAGAAATAATTTTAAATAATGAATTGAATGTGTAGAAAAATGTAGTTAACGAAACTTTAAAATTATTACAAAAATTTTTATAATAGGGCATTTACACCTGCACAAATTTACGAAAATCTAGACCGTTTATATTTATCAAGCTGTTTTATCCAAAACAAGACCCATTAATTGAACATTTTCCAAAACAACAACCAAACAACTGCAATTCAGCCAATTCACACACCTTCTTAAGTACACAAGCTGACTTTTTAGTAAAAATTCGAAAAACACCATAGTTTTGCCACTTAACAGGTTATTTACATCAGCACAAAATCTAGCATATTTTCAATAAAATCTTTATGAAAATCTATACCGTTTACACCAACTTTTTTTGATATTTATCATGATTTTTTGTATCCAAAAGAAAACCCATCAACTGATTTGTTTCCAAAACTACAACCAAACAACTGAAATGTAGCCAATTCACACACTTTTTTAAGCAGACCGTAGCTAATTCACTCACCTTTTGTTGTACAGGGTAGTAAAGAATAAATCAAAATATTAGATTTCCTAAAAATTTATTGAAAAATTAGATTTGGTTTTGTATGGGAAATTTTGAAAAAAGCAGATTGATTTAGCTCGAAATCCCGAAAGTACTAGATTTATTAATAGGGCATCTACACCTGCACAAAATCAAGCAGATTTTATTTAAAATCCTTATGAAAATCTGTGCCATTTATACCAACTTTTTTAGACATTTATCAAGATTATTTTATTCAAAACAAAACCCATTAACTGAATAGTTTCTAAGACTAAAACCAAACAACTGCAATGTAACCAATTCACACACCTTTTTAAGCACACCATAGCTAATTCACTCATCTTTTTTATAAACATGTTGTACAGTACTAGATTTCGAGCCCTATAAGGCCCAAATTCACAGTCTTAAGTTAACTAATGGAGGAGTTTTAACTAATGTAGTTTATATGGAAAATAGTTATTTAAACCACGGGCGTTAGTTAACTATAGACTGTGAAATTGGATGTAAGTTCTACAAGATTTTAAGTAGATTTTGAAAAAAATGGCAAATTAGATTTTGTTTTGTATGGGAAATCTACACGATTTTGCCCGAAATCTCGTAAGTACTAGATTTTGCACAAATGTAAACGCATTTTAAACGCGAATGATTTTAAAATATTTGATTTTCTTTGAGCAGAAATAATTGTTATAGGGCATTTATATTATCTCGAAATTTAGTACTTACGAGATTTCAAGCTAAATTTAATAGTGCATTTACACCTACACAAAATCTAGGAGATTTTAATTAAACTCATTACCTGAAAAATTTCCAAAACTACAACCAAACAATGGCAATGTAGCCAATTCATACACCTTTTCAAGGGGGCCTTAACTAATTCAATCATCTTTTATAAAAATATTAAGTACAGGGTAGTGAAAATAAAATAAAAATATTAGATTTTATGTAGATTTCCTACAAATCTACTTACAAACCAGATTTTGTTTTTTATGGGAAATCTAGTTAAAAGCAGCTAGATTTAGCTCGAAAGCTCGTAAGTACTAGATTTTTAGACAATGTAAATGCCCTATAAGTTCTACAAGGTTTTAAGTAGATTTTGACAAACTCTAAAATTAAAGTAGATTTGGTGTTATATGGGAAATCTACATGATTTTGTCCGAAATTTTGTAAGCACTAGATTTTGCTCAAATGTAAACGCACTATAAACGCGAATGATTTAAAAAAAATTTTAACAGAAATAATTGTTATAGTGCATTTCCATTGTCTCGAAATCTAGTAAGATCTAAGGGTAAGTCTAACTGATTTTTACTAGATTCCTCATACAAAACGAAATCTAGTTAGTCAGTAGATTTGTAGAAAATCTACTCAAAATATAATATTTTGTTTTATTTTTTCTATCCTGTGCAACATATTTATATAAAAGATGATTGAATTGGCTATGCTCTGCTTAAAAAGGTGTATGAATTGGCTACATTGCAGTTGATTGGTTGTAGTTTTAGATAATTTTCAGTTAATGGGTTTTATTTTGAATGAAAAATATTGATAAATGTCACAAAAAAAAACTTGATGTAAACGGTATAGATTTTCATAAAGATTTTGATTGATATCTGCTAGATTTTGAGTAGGTATAAATTTCCAATTATTTTCTGATTTGTATTTTTTCTAGCAGAAATAATAATCAATTACTGGTCTATACTTTTTTGAAACGAAATTAAAAAAAATAGAAAAATAATTAATTAATTATCTTTTGGTTTTTATTTTAAAAATCACAACAATTGCGATGCCTTTCTCTGAAAGTTTTTGAAACTAATGTGCGGCTTCCACAAGTCAGGCAGACGACTCGTCTAAAAAATTTGTATGAAAATCGCTCAGAAAAATGAGTAGTTTCCATAAAAATTGCATACTCAAGTCGACCGTCTGTGTTGTAGAAACAGGGGTTAAGAATTTTTATTTTAAAATTATTACTAAAGAAACAACACAAAAAATATATAAAGACCTGTTAAAGCAAAAAAAGGCAGAATTTCCTTATTATTTTGACCTCAACTGTTCATACACAATGTTCTTATAATAATATATATAATATATATATATATATAATAATTGTTTGCTCTTCTTTCTGCGCCAAGAACATTGTTCATCCTTCTTTTTTTATTGCAAGTAGGAGCTACTTAATTAATTTTTCCTATGACAAATTTTTTCATATATTTTAGCAAATCTTTTTTTTCCATACTTCGTAAAAATTTCATGTTTGGAATGAAATTAATATGAAAATAGCTAGTTAGTTGTTTTGCCTTCTTTATTATACACTGAAAGAATTTTCGGCCTAAATTCTATGAATTTTGACATTAAACTAATGAAAAATTCATTAAAATTCAAGCAACGTCACGCTTCGTTGGATAAATGAAACCAGTTTCGTTAAAATTATTTTATTGAAAACTTCATCAAATTTATTTAACAGTGTAATTAATGCAGTGCTATAGCTTCATCGAAACAATAAAATAATTTCATGAAAATAATGAAATAACTTAAATATAATAAAGGGGCTTCTTAATAATTAGAAAATATTTTCGTCATAAATCCAATAAAATATTCTTACGAAACCAGAATACCAACGAAGCAATTTCAATGAAATTCTTTCACAATATTCATGAAATTTTCATTGGATTTGTGAAATTATCATTAGATTTGTGAAAAAAATTTAAAGAAATTGTTAGTTGGACTTATGAAGCAAAATTCTTTCGGTGTACATACATATGCATAAATAAACATTTCATGAATATTTTCTATGAGTTAATTAGTTATGAGATGTAATTTTTAATAAAAAAAAATAACATTATTTATTTTGATAATAAGAATATGTATGAAACAAAAAGAAAACTTCTTCTTTCATTATTATAATTATAATTATCACAGTTAAGTGAAAAATTTGAATTCATATCATAAACAATATTTGGCATCTTAATTAATTTATTGAAATATTTTTTCTGGTTAAAAAAAAAACATAAGTAGATGATTCAAGTAGTTTGTCAGGGTAAAGCAATACATAATTCATTTTCAAAAATAGCTGTTCCATCAATAATAATTTTCTTAATTTGCTAAATCTTTATTACAAATAGAATTATTCTTCTTCAATTACTAAGTACTATTAAGCAACAAATAAATCTAAATATTTAAAAAGGATTAAATTACACGCACAATTGAACACCACTTAATCTGATACTTAAATTGTAATAGAAAATAAACTGCAAATACAAGCAATACAAACAACACTTTAAATACGAATAACAATTGGTTTAAATTTGCTTAAAATAGCAACACAACAATTAAGATGAAAATAGAATGAATTGAGGCTTAAAAACAACGAAAAGTATTAAATGAAATGAACAGTTTTTAATCTTCTATCAGAATAAAAACTACAACACCAGCAGTGCTAATAGGGTATTAAAGCAAAAAATTAAAAAAAAATTACTACGGAAAATCCTCAGTTCCACAGGCATTAGTGGAAGCTTTTCAATAGAAATAATTTCCAAAAAACTTAAATTATGTACTATTTTTGGAAGAGTAATGCATTAAAATATAAAATAAAACATGTTTATAAACAGCTACCTTATCATAAATATTTTCATTTAAATAATATAGAAAAAATGGGAGCAAAATATCTAGTTGTATTTCTTATTTTCTAAGACCTTAAGTATCTAGTGTAGAATTCAATAAAACTTAGGTGAAAGCGTAAGTTACATTTAGGGCCAATTTTTAACTTGGTATTTAAATTGTAATTATTTTTAAGTTCTATTTAAAAACTAGATTGAATATTTTAGTGCACGTTTAAATAACACTTAAATGCCCAACCTTGTGTATTTAAATCATACTTAAGTTTAACGAGCATACCAAATGTTTTTGTGCGTGTGTGTGTGTGTTTATTGTAAGACGAAATGTTACTAGTAAAATTAATGATTATTATTTCGTAGGCAAAGTCTAGGAATGGGGACTGTACTCACAAATTAGTGGAAAATTTAGTCCAAGATATGATTAATGAAATTATGCCACTTGGAAATACTTTAAAAATTTACAAAGTAGTTATTAACCTATATCTAGACAATTCGTATATCTAGGGAGAGTCTTCAAACTGTGTAAGGATTCATTTGAACCATACATATTAGATTCCAATTAGAACTAGCAATTGATGCAATTGGTTTATATTTTCTAATTCATCAACCAGTTAGAATTAGTTCAACTAATTCCCATTAGATAATTAAAATTTTTATTCCAATGGTAAAACTAATTGCAATTAGTTGCCATTAGAAAAAAAAATTGGTTTATCTTTACAATTAGAAATCAAATTGAATTCTGCTAATGCAATTAGATACTCAATTAGCTCGAATTAGAATCAATTTGCGACTCGAACTGACAACCTCGTGCATGACATGCTTGCACACTACACATTCGGACCACAGAAGCACTCATATTTCAAAAGTATAAACACCTGTTAAGCTTAGGTTAATATCTAAGTATAGTTACGCGACTTGTTCCAGAGTGACTTGACGGTCCATTTATATTGATTCATTGTCTTTCCCAGCCAAGTCTTTCTTATATATATACTAAACCAAAAAAAAAATATTCGTAGTACATAATACATGCCCTAGAGGAGTCTTTCTTATATAGACATAATAAACCAAAAAAAATATTCGTAGTACATATAATACATAATATTCGTAATAGTGCCCTATTGAACTATGGAATCACTAATGGAGAATAAAAGTAAACGAACAAAAATGTGTTCAGGTAACATTTACCCTATGAAGAAAGAGATAATTGTTCCCAACTTGTTCCTCAACATACATGGAATACCACATTGACTCTAGCGAACACAAATGAAGTTTAAATTAACTCAGATACATTGGGTGATTAACTAGTAGAAATTCAATCCTCAGTCTAGATAATAAACTTTCAATATACTTTTGAAACATTTATGGTGCTACGGAATTCAGTTACGGGTAACCTGACCACACATCCCGCTTTTAAAAATTTCAATCTCTTATTAGATTTTTATTAAAATGTAACTGATACAAATTCAATCCAAATATTTTTTAAGTGCAGTTACTGCTTACCTATCCAAATCCCTGTATGCTTCGTAGTTCAGCTAATTTGTAGAATACAATTCTCATTGTTAACATGTTATGAAGTTTTAAAATTATCACTGCGCTATTTTCTGCCGGAATCGGCGTAATTTCAAGTTTGTGCTTGTTTAGACACAAACCTTGTTCTTTAACAGAGCTTTATTAGTGTGATAACAGAGCTCTGTGAAGCTAGAATGCATTTCTAAAGGACTTCTCCAGTAAATGAGGCAATCCAGACGGAAAAAAGTAATGCTCCTCCTTTATTATTCCCGATTAATCTATGTATTTCTGAAAAGCATGAATTTTAACTACATAGATACTCGAATTGCCAAGTTTTGAACTTGGCATTTTCTGAAGGATACGCACTTTTGGTAGTCAATGCTGTCGGATAATATTGGTCATAGATTAATGTCCAAGTGGTCCTCTAAGAACGTGCATATTCAGAATTTCTTCGAGTTTTCAGGAGTTCTTCAAAAAACTTTAAATTTGCCCTACCTGTATTAACATTTTCTAATGTTAGAAACTGTGTATCTTAAGTACATACGAAAATTTTTATATGTGCATATTACACATCCCGCTTTCTAAAAGATATTTATTTTTAAATCCCAGTTTTTGATGGATCATGTCCCGCTTTCAGCTTCCAATGTAGAGAAAATCCAAAGAAAAAAAAAACATATATTTATATTATTTGATAGCTCATGGACTCAGCTACAACACTACAACGATTCCCAATAACTAGAACGAGTCTGTTGAAGCTTTGTAGCTTTTAAGATGTTTAGTAATTCTCAATTACTTTATGGTAGACTTTATATAATTCCAATTTTTTTTTTAAGAATTTGGTTGGACATTTTCTGATAAATTTGCATTAGCATTAACGTAATGTAGGGTATAGAAAATATTAAACAACATAGTTATCTTAATATAACTAACTCATATTTTTTTTTTTTTTTTTTTTTGAAATCGAGATTTTGGCATTTTTCAATATATTAGATATATCACGAAAATGGTGAATATGTAACCATTTACACGATATATCTTCTTTTCACCATACACTACGCCCTAATTTTTTTAATAGTCACATTTTCTCAAGTCCTACGACAAGTACGCTTGGTTCAATTGTCAACAAATTTTCTGCAGGGATGAGAGTGCAACATTTTTTAACTTTTTATTAAGAAAGGTGTGATACAATAATTTCAGGAAACCCTTTTAATTGAGAACTTTCATTGAAAAGGTTAACATATGTAAAATTTTTACTTAGAGAAGAAAACGTCATAAGGATCCTTAAATTTGGTACAGGTTACTCTATATCCGAGAGAGAGGCAGAGACGCACAGTCGGTCAGGCAGACGGACTTTAAGTCCGAAATTTCAAAAACGTTGTCAATCTGTACTTAGTTTAATTCAAATAAAGCAACATTTTTTCAAATCAGTTAATAAATGGCGGAGTACTGAGGGATAAAATATAAAAAATTAAATAAAAATACTACCGAGTTGATAAGCTTCCTTTTTTTCAAATTTGTTTATAAATAAAAAAAATTAAAAGAGAAAGAAGTAAATAAGATTAACGGCTTTATTACCCTTCTCAACTCAACTTAATTTGCTTGTCTGAGAGTCAACTCAACTTTGACGCAACCCAAAGCGTCATTAATATACGAAGGTCAATATATATTTTTCGGGAATAGCAAATAATAACAAACATTTTTAAATGAAAATAGCTGCATTGTTTTTCGAAATATTCCCCTTGATGATCAATACACTTTTACATTCTTTCAAATCATTTGTCATAGCGGTTTTTTCATTCCTCTTGAGACATCACCAAAAAATGGTTTTTGAAAGCTTCAACTGATTTTGATATTCGGGAACAAGAAGTCATTGGGTGCCAAGTCAGGACTGTGCGGAGGATGAATCATCAATTTGATGTTTTGACTGCTCAAAAATTTACTTCTTTGACGAAATGTGTGAAAGCTCGCATTGTCTTGATGAAGAATGATCCGTCTTCGGGGGTTAGTTGTACGAATTTCTCCCCAGACTTCTGGCAAACAAATTGTCGAACACCACTCAGAATTGACAGTTCTAAGTTGTTCAAGCGTTGCACGATGGAATTCACTATACCAGCGATATATTATCGCCATACAAAAGAACTGAGTTCATCGACATATTCTTGTGGAGATATAATCCACGTCGAAAGTTGTGAAAAATAATCCAACGAAAACCTTCTCTTCAAATTTCCTTTTTTTTTCAAATTGATTTTCTGAACTTACACTGTGAATAAAACATTATAGCACTTTTACATCAAAAAGTTGGGAGTACGTTTATGCTAAAAAATGTCAAATTTTATTATGATGTTACCAGATTTTAACAATTGTCATTAGTGTTGCCAGTAACCGAAATATAAATATTACCCTCGTACAGGCAATATCGAATAAGTCCTTTAATATATAATTTTTTTTATATTTTTATTTTTTTATTTTATCTTAAACGTATAATAATTATTGTGCTTAATACGAAATTTATGTATTATTAATTACTATCACTAAGTTTATGTCCGATACTGGTCGGGCCTAATAATTATATTTAGATTTAAGATTTGAATAGTTATTTGTTAGTTCATATTTGAAGATACACTAAATAAATATATATATAGAAATAAAATATTTTTTAAAGGGAGGGGGGGGGGGGTCAAAAGCAGTTCAATTCGGCATCAAACAGCTGATTATCATGCGGCACAACAGGTACATATATTCATAGAATACTGCTAAATAAAAAAAGATGTCATAAATTCTAAGCGACTGGACATAGCGTAGAAAACTATCGATCAAATCAGCTTTCAAAGAAAAAAATTTAAAATAAAAAATTCAATAAAAAAACTAAATCAAACAAATGAGAAGTCTAACTGATGTTATAGTAGAAACAAGAACTTAGTAATCACTTAAATGTTTTGATTCTTTTACATTATCCTTTCTTTTAAAATCCGCTCCTGTTTATGTGTTACACATACAATTTAAATTTTGTATCAAATTGAGGAAATAACAATATTAAAATATTATTATTATTTGCATAAATTAAATCACTACACCAGCCACACGCATACATAAATTTTCCACACTAAATTGTCAAGTGCTGTTGTAATATCATTTTAGAAAATTATATAAATTTTTTAATTAATTGACACAAGAACATGCACTTCAGACATACTTTTCAATTAAAGTTTTTGTTATAAAATTAGGAAAAATGAAAAGTGTTGGATAACTAGAACAACTTGTTGTTAAAATGGAATTTAAATTAAATGTAGTTATTAGTTAGAACAAGATATCAGTGGAATAGCTGCCTGGGAGTCAACTATCAGTGACGTTTTTGGGGGAACTCAGAAAAATGCAGATTTTGCAGGAATTATTCGAGTTCTGTATAATGGTCTATGATCTAGGACTTCAAAGTTCATGCAGTAAAATATGCAGCGCACTGATATTGAATCATACACCCGAAAATTTCGAAAAAAAATCCATATCGTGGAGTTGGCCGATCGAAGAGTGAAAGTGCGTGAGATTATTGATGCCATAGAGATTTCATATGGCAGTGTGGTTTCGATTTTAAATGACCAGCTGTGTTTAACAAAGTTGTCCGCAGGATGGATGCCGCGTTTGCTCTTAGATGACCATAAACTTAAACGTGTGACAACTTCAAAGGATTATTTGGAGTTGTCTAACCGCAATCCGAATGAGTTTTTGCGGCGTTTTGCAACTGTTAATTAAACTTGGATCCATTAATGTACTCCGGAGATTAAGCATCCGGGTGAACCGGCTCCGAAGAAGGCCAAGGTGAGTTTGTCGGCCAATAAGGTGATGGGAACAGTTTTTTGGATGCACGGATTCCCTTCAACTTATTAAATCGATTTAACGAGGATTTAAAAAGAAATGGGGTCGTTTGGCCAACAAAAAAGTTCTTTTTCATCAAGATAATCCACGAGTGCACACCTGTGTAGTCTCAATGGCAGAACTCCTATGAATTGGGCTACGAATTGGTAGCCAAATTCTCTGGATTTAGCCCTAGTGACTACTTCCTATTTCCAAACCTAAGGAAATGGCTCGATAGAAAGACATTTAGCTCTAACAATAAAATTATTGACCATTGACAAATGGCTTTTTTAAGGACCTCGAACTCGAAAAATCCTATTTTTTTGGAAGGGAGACAAAAACTGCAGAAACGTTAGACTAAGGGTCATTATTACTTCAAGTTAGTTAAAATTAGGATTATTACAAATTTAATTTAACTTACCAGGAAGGATACATTTGCCTTTACCCTAGCGCTTACTTTAGGTTAAGCTAAAATTATACTGATGGAAAACTTTTTTTATACGTCTGATAAGATCCTACTTTTAACTAACTTTAAGTTGTAATAATGGCTCTAAGTGTATTGAGTTAAAAGGAGATTATATTGAAAAATTGATGTTTGTTTTGCAAAAAAAAAAACTGTGTTTCATTCCAAATGTCATGGACTTATTGATCCGCCCTCGTAATTGATAAAATACCGAAGTATATTTTTCCGTCTCTAGTGTATAAAAATGAAGAAGTTTTGTTTTCTGTTGTTTAAGCAACGTCTATATGCATTTTTTGCTTAAGAATATCATCGATAGAGTTCAAGCAATAAATTCTTGAAAAAAGCTTAAAAAAAAGCTTCGCATGTGTATAGAAAAACTCTCAAAATGTTATTGAGAATTACTAACATAAGCCTAATAGACGAAAACCTCAAGCAAACAAAAATTTAGAAAAAAAAAATTTTTTGTTGTGAAGTTTTTGCTAAAGGCTCTTAAAACTTATTATTTTTGTGTATGTAAGTCTCAATAACATATTGAGAGTTTTTCTGTAAATATACGAATTTTTTTTTTAGCTTTTTTAAGAATTTTTTGGTTCAAATCTACTGATGAGTTTCTTAAGCAACTACGAAATGCATGTTCACGTTTCTTAACCACTAATAAACAAAAATTCTTCATGAAAACAATTGATAAATTTGCATAGAAATCGATGGATTTTGCTGGATTTAACATTCCCTGACAAGATTTTACCCGTTCCAACACTAACAGAAAATACAGCAAACAATTATTCTCCGCCTATGATGCCTCAAGCTAAAGTTTATTATACATCATCTTAATCACAAAATATTACAAACAAATCTCACCCCTTTTTTATTTATTTTAAACTTAACTTTTCTTAACTTTATTATTATTACTTGAAGTGTTTACAGCAATTTAAGTTGTTTACAAAAAGTATCAATAAACTAAAACTAAAGGATATGCTATATTCATATTTGCAAATGTAAAACTCTAGATCTTAAGAGAAAAATGCCTTTATTTTAGATATGAAGTTTATATTAATAATAAAAGTTCTTTTGAAAATACACTTAGACAGGATGAACAAGATGTAAAATGCAAGTAAAAAGAAAATTGTCAAAACAACTCCATTATTCCATAAAATATCTTGACTGCAGGCAGTATTGATAAACAGAAAACTTAGAAAGCCAATGAACTTGATGTCTAAACTACACAAGCACTTTTTGCACGTTGAAAGGCAAATAAGAAGGATAGACAGACACCACATTGTGCCCCATCTGATGCAAGAGCTAAAAAAGGGGAAAATTTTTAAAAAGAACTCTGGTTGGAATTAAAAAGGAAACACTAATACACTTGCAATTTAAAATCTCATTCTTTTTAAATCTTGTAAACACTCTAAAACATTCAATATTTTATTATACAACAATGAAAAAAAGAAACTTCTTTATAGTAAAAGTTATACCAGAAGTCCTTGGAGTTTTACTTATAACATGTTAGAGCTGATTTACAAACTTGCCAGCTAGGATACGACAATTTATTACTACAAATTTACTGCGATGAACAGCAACTCATTGAATCTGTTGCACAATAGATACATAAAGAGTTCTGTTGCTTTGACTTGATACACATGTTCATTATTAGCTTTCTTGAGGTTATTTTCTGGGTTTTTTGTTTTGACTTTATCTTTAGTTTCCTTTACAGTTAATTAATTAGTGCAGCACCATTTTGTTGCACAAAAAAAAAAGAAAACTTTAAGATAAAATGAGAACTAACAAGCAAATTTAATTTTCACTGCAGCAAAATTTCTTCAATACTCAATACGAGTATACCTATATAAAAGTGTATTCAAATACTTTAGAAAAAAAAATTTATTAAACTTTTGTTTGAACTTTTTTTTTAATATTTTCATGAAAAACTTTTTATACGTCCTGTAAAATCCTAGGGCCTAATTTTGTAAAACGCGACGCTTAGCGTTGGCAAATTTTGTATGCATTTTCTTTTTGTAATTAAAATTATTTTCTATATAAAATTTGTCAACGCTTGGTGGTGCGTTTTACAAAATAAGGCCCCTAATTTTTATTAATTAACTAGCTACACCCGGTGTGATTAGCTACCCCGATCGGCTTTAAAATTTCCCCCCAACGTCTTTTAAATTTCATCTACGTACGATTATGTACGCACGCCAGAAAATGGACAAATTTCAAAAATTTGCACGCGTTGCTCTAATGTAAGTCGATTAATAATGAAGTTTCAAAGCAAACTAAATAAAAAGCTACTATCAGCTGTTAAATGGCTGCTCAAATAAAGTAGTGATGCTTATATGTATGTATATATGTATATATATATGCATACGTATATAATTCTGTATGAACTTTGGCTTATATAAAGGAATATCTTACCTGATGAAGAAATTTTTTAAAAAATTTAAGTACCCGGTAAACTTTTTATCGGTTTTTGGAGTTTTTTTTTAATTTTAGCGGTTTTTTTATTTTTGGCACTTGTTTTTGGGACATCTTTTAAGTTTTGGCGTTTTTAATTGCAGCGGTTTTTTCGGCTTTTGCCGAATTGTTGTCGTTTAAGAGATTTTTTTTAGTTTGACGCTTTTTTCGGTTTTTGCAATTTTTTTTCGGTTTGGCGATTTTTTAATTTTAGAGTTTTTGAAAATTTCAAGACTTTGCCACTTACGGTTTTCATGATACAGCAAGTCGTTAAAATTACTTTAGCTGATAGAATACCCTTTAATTTTGATTTTGTGTTTTATATTATAGTGTTAATTGTTTTAGTCTGTATAAAAATACACTAGCCTTGCAAATTCCAAGTGTCTATATAAAATTATGTGTATATTACATGGAATTTAAAAATTTTTCATTGCTCGTTTTGGAACATCCTTTAATTTTTAACTGGCAACTCTTTTAGCTATTAATGGCCAAAGTTTTACATATTCTATTAAAATTTCTCGAGGAAACATACTGTGACAGAGATACGGACAGACAGACGTACAGCGTAGCGAAAACACCTTTGTTGTACTGAACCCTATTTTGAAATTAATGTTACTTATGCCTTTCGTGATTTTATGTGACGATATGTACAGGCGTTATGCTTCAATAGGAGTTAAGCGGATGTAAGAAGCTGAAGATTGTATTGCTTTAAAATCTCATTTATTTTCTGCTGGGATGGCAGATTTCTGCCACATCATTTCTACGTTTTCTTTTTTTTTATAAATACTTTTATATATAAATTTTTCGTTTCATCTCTTCTCATTATTATAAGTTCATATAAAATATCCAACATATTACAAATTTTTGCAACATGACCTACACACCACACTTTGTTTAAAGTGAAATATCAAAAATTCCAAACCTCCACCAGAGAACAAGATGATGTTGTTAAAAATCTCATCAGCTGAGTTCAAAAACAAATATGTTGATAAACTGGGGAAAACAGAACATTATTGAAAAAAAAAACAAATATATGAACTTCTTCAAACAGTTGCAGGTAAGAAATTAAAAAGTTGAATAAATATATGTAAGTGTATCAATCGAATCGAAAAGTGTTTAATCGAACAATTTGTTTATTACATATTATTAAATTGAATAATGAAAATAGTCAGTTGGTATCAGCGAATAAGTCAAACAATTTATGTCAATAAATCGATTAATCGTTTATATTCTATATGCACTCACTGTCAGATTAAGGATTACATGTTTTTATGGATGTGGCCCGTAAAGAATAGACAAGAGATTAATTACTCTTTGTATTAATTCCATAAGGTTCCTAATAAAGATTGATTTTTAATATATACGTACCAGAGAATGACAAGAGTATCGCTTTAAGTACTTTTTGAGTAGTGGCCGTCAAACAGCTATGAATGCGTACAGCTTAAAATAATAAAAACACTCTCATATGCAAACTCACTCACTATTTTTAAACCGAATACGTATGACTGTCATAATTCAACAACTGTGTTTATGCATATTTTTTAAACCACGCAGCACTAACAGCTAAAATTTATTGACCGTATGAGCCATAATCATAGGTATGAGTAAAAAGATACTCTGACTATTAATCGGCTATACATGCGTATATAACGAGCTATTTCATTTACACACACACACATAAAGCATGTTTTCAAGCAGCCAAATACACACCTATACATTTTCTATATACACACATATATAAATACATATGGGCACTTCCAAAAAAAAGTCCACCATGACGGACAAATTTAAAGTTCACCAACAGATTTGTTTTCTTGGGGAAAAAGATTTTTTAATCTAGAAGCTTGGAAAATAAGTGTATATCAGTCCAAGTCCTAACAAAAAAGTTTTGTATAAAAATACTTGGCCAATTCGCAGAGTTAAGCAATTTTGTTAGTCAAGTCAAACCCCACTTCTGTTTTTTGTAACGTAACGCCAGGTCATATTTTGCGAATATCTTGAAATCCTTAGGTGTGATTGTTATAATTTTTTCACTGAATATAGACCTATTTAATCACTTCTCAAATGTAAGAAAAAATTTTTTCAAACACAATTTTAAAACTTTTTTTTTCAACCTTTTGTCGTGCAAATGGCATGTAACGCCAGAATGGAATTACCCATATATATATATATATATATATATATATATATATGTATATATATATATATATATATATATTTCCGTTTCATATACGAGTACACATGTATTTTTACTCTGGCGAATTATAAATAAATACGCCGAGTATCATGCGTATATTTGTGTTTATCCGAGTAAATATCCATAGCCTGAGTATAAGCGTACTCCGTCTGTAAGAGCGTCAACGACCTTGATACGCATGTCCCTTTTTATTTTTAGTTGAAGACTATTTTAGCTTTTCGCATAAACGAAAAAGGGAGCCAGCTCTTTAATGTTGGAATCGGCTATAATCATAGATGCTTGAAAGAAAATATGTGAGCGTACGAATTACTAAAATTAGGACTATTTATTATTATTATTATTAACATATATTAGTTACTAAAATTAATACTATTTACTAACAGATCTAATTGGAGATCTTTTGTAGAGGACTTATGCTCCTTAAAGGATCGAAGGGAACATACATAACAGACATCGTAAGCTTCCTTCGCTACTTGGGCAGCACCTTCGTAATATGGCGATGATATTCGGGAGGCGTTTGGAATGCTCGACAAAGTATGGAGCTTGAGCCATTCAAATGAATGGCGAAACATGAGATGCGACTACAAAAGAAATACGGTCACTTGATTAATCGAACAACATTAAAATCCCAAAATCGATTGATTTGTTAGTCGAACAAAACCAAAAGTCGTATAATTGGCTACTGTTATGTATGTTTAAAAAGCAACTAAACTTTTTGTGTTTCTACTTTATACTTTAAACTTTAAACTTTTCTTTTTGCTAATATTTTTACTTCTCAGTCTTCTTTTAAAAGTAAAGCAAAGTGAAGGTATCTGTAAAGATTCAAGTGCCAAGTTAAGAAACGTTTCTCTTGCAAGACTACCATGAAAATGGATGGCCTCATGTGATAACTTAAGCAGAACGTCAGCCAAGACAATGTTATGAAAAGGAAACTTAAAATTATTATATAAAATTAGACACATTCTATGACAAGAGTACATGTGTTGTTAACTGAAGTGAAGTTTTTCTATTTGTTTAGCAAAAAAAAAAGTTGCATGCCTGTGCAGCTTTGAAAGTTGAGATGATGCTGGGCTGCACTTTTTTATAAGTCTAAAAGTTTGATATTGCAAAATAAAGGCGTGTAGAGTAACTAACAGACTCTAAAAATAAGAGGAAAATTTTATTTTTAGCAGATAGTTTTTTTAAATAAATACATACATATGTATCTTTAATTATAACTTTTCAAGGTAAACGATGCAAAAACAAGTAAGAGTTCTATATTCGGCTAAGCCGAATCTTATCTACCCTTCACCAAAGTACGTTTATGGAATATACATACATATGTACTCGTATATATACAAATATAAGTATGTACTTATGAACATATTTATTTTGTAAAATTAAACATTTTATATTTTTATACAAGAAAAAAATAAATTTTCCAACCCCGAAAACATATTTTTGATTTTTCCGAATTTTAATACTAATAAAGAATATATTTAATTAACAAAGAAAAAAATATTTTATTGAGTAACTTTTATATACCACAAAAAGTTGAAATTTTCCAGCTCTGGAGCTGCGTTTTGTATTTTTCAGATTTTTTATACCAATCTATTTCTTTCTAATAGCAAATATTTATTTAATTTAAAAATAAAAAGAAAATATTATTTTGAGACTTTTTATATACCGAAAAAAAGTTTAATTTTCCAATCCTAGAATTATGACTTTATATTTTCTTGGTTTCTTATACATATATAAATATAAAATATGGTCAATTTATACAGAAAAAAAATTAGTTGTATATACCAAAAAAGTTAAAATTTTCCAATCCTGGAATCATCTTTTTGAATTTTTGGAAATTTAATACTAATTTAATTTTTAAAGAAATATAAAATATAGCAAATAAAAAAATACAACAATAACTTTTATAGATATAAAATATGTCAAATAAAAACATACAATAATTCGATACTTTTATATACCAAAAAAAAAAGGTTTAAATTTCCAGCTCTGGAGCTGTGTTTTGTATTTTTCTGATTTTGTATAACAAACTTTTTCTTTCAAAATAAAAACATATTTAATTTATAAATGAAAATAAATTATTTTGATACTTTTTATATATTACTTTTATATATCGAAAAAAACTAAATTTTCCAATCCTGGAATCATCCTCTTATATTGTTCTGGTTTCTTATACCAATCTATTTTTTATTTTCTAAAATACAAAATATGGTTAATTTATACAAAAGAAAAAATAAGTTTTAGTGGATTACTATTATATACAAAAAAAAATAGAATTTTCCAACCCTGGTTGGTTTTTCTGATTTTGTGTATCAAACTTTTTCTTTCAAAATAAAAACATATATTTAATTTATAAATAAAAAGAAAAAAATATTTTGATACTTCTTATATAATACTTTTATATACCAAAAAAAATTTAAATTTTCCAGCCCTGGAATCGTTCTTCTATATATATTTTTCTGGTTTCTAAATCTACCAATCTATTTTATTTCTAAAATACAAAATATGGTTAATTTACAGAAAAAAAAATTATGTTGTCTTATATACCAAAAAAAGTTTAAATTGTCCAACCCTGGAATCGTATTTTTGATTTTTTTGAAAATTAATACAAATC
Source organism: Tachina lurida (assembly GCA_944452675.1). Taxonomy (NCBI): domain Eukaryota; kingdom Metazoa; phylum Arthropoda; class Insecta; order Diptera; family Tachinidae; genus Tachina; species Tachina lurida. Next base: position 93,663,683 of record OX101755.1, read on the forward strand.
TAATTTTTAAGGATATATTATACATGTTGAATAAGCAAACAAATCAAAAACAGGTTTTAGTTATATACTTTTTATATATCTAAAAAGTTTAGGTTTTCCAGCTCTGAAATCATTTGCTTGATTCAGCTGATTTTCAATACCAATCTATTGCGGACAATTTTTGACACACCAGTTTAAGACCGAAGTCTGTAGCTTTTCTGGGAGCTTCTGAAAACCAATTTCACGCACAGACATACGGACGGACAGACGGCCATCGCTTATTAGTCTTCCCTATTCATAAGAACCGAGAATATATGTATGTATATACTTCAAGTGTCGCATTTAATATTGTGGAACTTACACACGGAATGACAAACCTATATATACCCTTTACCATTTTTGGTTTTAGGGTATAATAAAAAGTCTAGCATTCACTTAAATTTGAATATCGTTACCTTAATATAGAAAGGCCCTAACTCATTATTTTTTTAAAATCGACATTTTTGCATTTAGCGATACATTAGATGTTATTCTATCGAAATATACAAAAACAGCGATTTGAAGATTTATTTTAAGGTACGATATATATGTTTTGCTTCGAAAGTGTAGCAGATATAAAATATTTTAGAGATTAAGATTGGAAAAAACTTAAGAAAATATATTGAGGATTTTGTGCAAAATCTAAGCGAAACTCTTTAATCATTTTGCATTTATCTGGATGTTTAAATGTTGAGAGTCATGTGCATATGCATATTATGTGTAAAAGAATAAGTCTTTGCTCTGTTCTGAATTTATCTATATACAGCGCACATTAAAAAACCAAAACTCTACTGTGTTAGTTTTCATTATCAAAGATATGTTTTAAAGGCAAATTTGTGTATTTAAATATTTCTTTTTCTGCTGCATTTGAAATGCTTTTTTATCTTAAGTTAATACAACAAAGAATTGAAATTAATTGAAACCCAAAAGGATTTAAACTACACACATACAAGTGTATAGGTATAGACATATGTATGTATATTTAAGCATATGCATACAGACATTCAGTTGTACTAACACATACATACATATATACATGTAAATTTTTCTCTTTAACGGAAACATACACCAGGGATTTGTTTTTGTGTATCACACATTTATAACCCGTAGAGCTTGATAGTACTCGTATTGTAATTTGATTTAAACAATGCATTTAATATGATAAAGAATAAAAAAATTAAACAAACTCCTTTTTAATTATCCTTTATCTCTTACTTATGTCCATATGAGTAGGAGTAGTATATCCTTATTTGAAAATTATGATTCTTTACAATCCGCTATTGACCCCTACAGCTATTAAAAAAAATTAAAATTATTACTCGATTCCTTCTATTAATGACAGAGAGAGAAATATTTTTCGAAAACATAAAAATGGGCTGATTAAAATAACTTTTTCGTGAATTAAAGATTACTTTTTTAGCGAATGAAGACCAGATTTGATGAAAATGTAAGGTATGTATGGCATAGTGGACGACTTTTCGATTTCGACATTGGAGGACCCTCATTTTGTGAGGTTTGGAAAAAAAATATTTGAGCCAAAAAATTGTGGTGGTCAGATGGGGCCAAAGGACGCCTCATCGTGCTCAAAGTTGAGGGTAAAAGCAAAAAAAAAAATCACAATAAAAGAACAGAGGTGACTTAGGACAGCCGGTTATAGCTATGCTGCTTAGCTATATAAAACAAACTTAATGTATTAAATAACAATACAATAAAATATTTCAAAACGTTTGCATTTACATCCCATTGTTTTCTTACAAAGAAATCAAAACAAAAATAAATTTATAACTGTAGTAGTGTCGATTATTTTTGTTAAGAAAATCGCATCCCAACACGCGCATAGCTATAAAAACCATATAACTTCCTCGGAGTCACCCCTAGAATTTTCTCCGCCCAACATCTTTTGTGAACACTTTGACCGCTTAACTCGTCTCCTCAAAGGGGGCTCTCTTACAAAGGTGAAATTTTTAGAGCCCTAAGACTCTAAATGTCCCAAGGGCGTACCTAACGAAGCCAATGCATGACCAACCTCTAATATTTTTTCAATACAAAGATTTTCTTTGAACATACTTATGGTCTATCTTCAACCATTAAGTTGGTCTCAGTACAAAAAAATAATTTTTTCAATATTTTTTTTTAAGAAACCCGCTTGTTCCGCTTTTATGGTACCTCCCAGGGTAGTAAAATGTAAGACCGACCCACAGTGATTTTCTATCATCAACATTTCCTTCGAACAAACAAACCTATGCCCTATCTCGACTCCTTAAGGGAACTCCTTTACAAAGGTCAAATTTTTATACAAATTATTCTTAGGGCTCTAACTGTCCCTAGGGCGTACCTATCGAAGTCAATGCTTGACCAACTTCCAATATTTTTTCGATACAAAGATTTCCTTTAAAACTACTTATCGTCTACATTCAACCATTAAGGTGGTCTCAATACAAAAATATAATTTTTTCAATATTTTTTTTAAGAAACCCGCTTGTTCTGCTTTTATGGTGTCTCCGCGGGGGGTAAAATGTAAGACCAACCCACAGTAATTTTTCATCTTTAACATTTCCTCCGAACATTAGCTCAATATTGTTTTGCTTATACATTTTTAATAAATTTCGTTGGAGACATGGGGACTTCGTTTACAGAATTGTTAAGCTAATATATGCAGTTCGATCTTGTATTAAGTCGGCTTATGCTGTTATCGGTTTTAACCATAGATATATGTATGCCTAGTCACTTTGGATTTACTCTGCAATTCTCTTTAAACGAAAGAAAAGTTTTTCGGATTTGTATGTAACATTCGAAAACATGTTCTTTCTCTTCGAGTTACTCAGTAGAACACCTACTTTCTTGTAGCATTTGTTAAAGTGCACTTAGAGCGCTTTGTTATGGACCTTCTGAGATGTACGAGTATTTATATACGATTACAGCCAACTAATTTAATTTTTGGAGCTATGCTCTTTATGGCGCGATACAGGAGCTAGGACGTGATTTTCGCAACAAAAATAATCGACACTATTGCAGTTGATTTTCGTTACAAAAATAATCGACACTTTTACAGTTATAAATTTGTTTATGGTTTGATTTATTTGTACTTAAAAGCATAGTACCAAGTGAGTGACACAAAAACAATGAGAATGACTGCCAAACTTGTTTCTGTATTATTTTTGCACATGAGCACAAACCAGAGAACAAAGCAAAGTGGCTGTAAGCCGCCGCGGGCCACTAACAATACATTAATAGCATGCAGAAAAAAATGAGAAATAAATAGTAACGTTTTGATATTATTTCACACATGAAACTTGTTTTATAGAGCTAAACAGCATAGCTCTAAACGGGTGTTCTAAGACACCTCTTTTATTTGGGGCGAATTTGACGTAATCATATAATATCATTTCATTGCATTCTTATTCAACATATTAATTTTGTCTTATATAGCTAAGCAGCATAGCTATAAGCGGGTGTCCTAAGACACCTCTCTTCTCTTTTTTTATAAAAGTTGCGTTTCAAACCTCATGTCGAATGAAAAAACACAAAACTCCTTCGGCGATAAAATAGAAAATATTAAAAATTTACTGAGTTTGCCTTGGGCCAAATGGTGATCTGCATAGGGCATAATTTATTCCAATTTGCAAAATAGTTTTCTCGGCTGGCTAAACACCAAATTGAACGAACAAAAGTATTCCAATAGATAAATTATGTTTGTGGAGGGGTTTCTGATAAAAAAGAACACCTTTAATTTGCAATATTATTTATTGCATACATATGTATGTATTTATATATATGTACTTATACGTATGTATTGATCTCTAATTTACATACATATAAATTCACATCCTTCTAAACTTTCACAGCAACAATTCTATGGTACTTCGGTACTTTGATTTTTTGTATTTCAATTCCAATTACAATAAAAAAATATGTTTTGTATTAACCCATCTCTTTGAAAAATTCGGTATTTATCTTGCAAATTAATGCTACTGTATGATTTTTGCTTTCCATGATGTTGCTTCATGCTACACATAAATACATACATACATATATATGTAAGTATGTAAGTATATAACTAAAATTTTCTCTAGAGACTTCGAGAGCAATGGCAGCCAGTACAAAACCCTGGCAGTGGCACAAGGTATGTATGGATGGCTTCATGAAATCAAAAGATTATTATTATGTATTCGCTATTATTCCTGAAGCACTTTTGTGACACAAGTACGCTGTGTTGTAAAATGCTAAACAAAAGGAGCAGAACAACGGCATATAAAGCTCTTATTTAAACTCAAACTCACTCACACACGGACAGACTTACATACATTACATTTGTCTAAAATTTACGGCGCTCTTAGGAGGAGTGTTGCATCTAATTTCACAAAATTTATTCTGTATTTTAAACACACATGGAGATGTGTAAAAATGTTGGCACTTTGGTGTATGTGTAAATAAGTGTGTGGATTGTGCATTTTCAGAATAAACTTATGCTTGAGTAAATTTCAAAACAAGCGCGCTTGTTGCCATTTTATAAGCTCTTCATGTAAGCCGACAAATATGGATGTGGGCGTGATGATATAATAGAGGTGACTAGGTTAGGTTAGGTTAGGTTAGCAGGCTGCTAGTGAAGAATGAAAATTCAGGAGTCTAGCTCACTTGGGTCTAATACGATGATCCCTTTGTGCTGCCTGTAAGTTGAAAGTATAAAATAAGGGGGAAACCGGGAGTATAGGGAGAATATAGATGGAGAGGGTATAGATGGAGAGTTTTTGTACAATAAGAGAGAGTAGAGGAGAGAAGAAGTGAAGAAGTGGGACAAGGAGAGGGTCTAGTACATACACATGCCGTGAAGGCCAGCGGCCATACCAGCCGCTGCTCCTAATGTATAGACTTAGGTTTCTAACTCCTATTTCCGATAGCTCGGACAAGCTGTTGAAGGACATTCTGCCAAGGAAGTGCAGACGGAGATGCAGACGGAGATCCTCCAAAGCAGGACAGAAGAAGAAAAGATGCGAAATGCTTCCCTTCTCTTCCTCATCATTGCAGCTGTAACAGTAATAATTATACGGGAGACCCATACGTTTAGCGTGGGTTCCGAAAGTACAGTGGCCTGTAAGTGTGGCCAGGAGATTCCTCAGGTGCTCTCTGATGAAGCTAATGAGGTTTCTGGTTCTGTTAGTATCTAGACGAGGCCCAAGGGTTCTTGATATAACGCAGGTAGGCTTATTGCCCCATCTTTCCTGAGCTAAATTAAGAAAGGCAGTATCGAAGCGTCTCCAGCAAGACGACAGAGGGAGCCCACAGAGATTGTCAATATCGACTTCCCCGAGTAGGTTTCCTGTCTTTGCCAGTTTATCCGCAACTATATTGCCTGAATTGGTCCCGTGTCAACGCAACCAGTATACTGTGATGGTTGAGTGCTGCGCCAGTTTATCCAGGACTGTGCGGCATTCTTGGACAAGTAATGATGTAGAATATACACCTGCAAGGATTTTGATCGCGGGTTGGCTGTCCGTTATTATCTGGATATTACTATTGTGTATCCGATAATAACTCAACCAGTGTGTTGCTCTTTTTATGGCGGATATTTCTGCCTGTAATATGCTACATTCGTCCGGGAGTCTGAAGGATATTTCAATTCCAAAATCTGTAATATATAGAGGTGACTAACTGGGAATTAGAAAAAAAATATTTGCTCGTGTTATTAAGGCTAGGATTCACTATCCTACACCATTGTGCGACTCTACAGAAAATAAAACCCAGGTATGATGGAGTTTAGGAAATTTTGAAAAAACAACAATAATAGTGAGTCCTACTCTTAAAAGGCACTGAAAACTTTTCATATATTTAGACTAATGTCTAGCCAGGAAGCTGGAATAAAAACTAGTTCAGCGCGCTCGACGTGCTGTAGGAGTATATAAGGGGCCAGGGTTGCCAGTTTTTTTTATTATTATTGTACCCTAGAATGTGTAGATGTAGAATGTAGTTCCGCCTAAGCTGATAGATTGTGAAGTTTTTAAAATAAAATTAGCACATGACGATTACTATTCTTTCGACGAGCAATAAAACTTGATACCATTAAAAGAACTTTTCTCCAGTTATTCCAAAAAGTCTGCATGAAAAAAATTTATAATAATTAAAGAAAAAACTTCTCCTTTAATTGAAAACAACAAAAATCAATTAAATATTGTTGCAATAAAACTTTTCAGTTAATTACATTTTTATATTAAAAAAAGAATAACATATTAAATTGCTTTAATAATAACATAAATTAAAAATTTTAAAAACCCCCGATATATCTAGAAAAGATGTGATATCTTCTAAACATCTGGACCGATTTTTTTCAAATATAGTTAGGAACCTTCTCGATCAAGTCACCTTTCGAACAGAAAAAACTAAATCAAAATCGGTCCAGCCGTTTGGGCTGTACGTGGACACGGACAGACACACAGATACACAGACACACACTACGAACTTAAAACACCCCCTTTTTTTTGGTCGGGAGTTAAAAATTAAAAAGTTAAAAAAAAAATTAATGAGTTATTCACTAAGTTTACTTGAATCAATTAAATTTTTAATAAGACTTTCAATGAATTAATTGGAAGTTTACTTGACTGAATTAAATTTTTAATCAAACTTTCAATCAATGAAATTTTCTAACAAAAGTTTAATTGTTTCAATTAAATTGTTAATTGATTATTTGTACTTTTTCAATTAAAGGTGTTAATTGGAGAAAATTTTTTTCTATTTCTGCATAACAAAGGGTGGGCAAATTTAAGATTAGGAAGTAAATTGGCTTTTAAATGATCAAATGTCAAGAATTGAGCTGTCATTATTTGACATTTATTTAGTAAGAAGTTGGACAAGTTTAACCATGGAACGCTGCACTCTAGAACAAAGAATTTTAATTGTTAAATTTGTTCATTGTATTTGAAAATACCGGGCTTACGTCAACAAACCAAAAACAATTGACGCTCTGAAAGATGAAATATAGCGCTGCATTGTGAAAAGAGTGGACGTCTGCCGACGTGCTAGAAGAGTACATTTGCCCTACATCATATTCCATTATTAGTTGCCATATTTCTACTTTCTATTGGTATCAATAAAACTAAATTTGTCAAAAAAAATTGTGTTTTAAGCCAATTTACTTCCTAATCTTAAATTTGCCAACCCTTTACAAAAAACGAGCAATTTTTTCTATTGTGAAAGAGACAGAAATTTAGCAGAATTTCTTAAAACTGTAGAGAACCGCTGATAATAAAAAAATTTTGCGAAACAAAACCTTTACAATGATTAGAGATCAAATAAATATGAACAAAATAAAATTAAAAACAAGAAACGAAATAATAATTTCCGATTAGAAAGTACTCTTCAAGATAGCCAAGAACAGTCTTAAAATATCATTGGCAAAAGCTCAAAAGCTCTCCCATACTCTCTAAAGTATGAGATTAACAAAATCAATGAAATAAATTCAATAATGTATATATTAAAACGCCCCAGTCGCCGGTATTTTAGCAGAATATTGGCGAAGTAATTTGATAAAAAAAGGGTGTCTTCGAACAACCGGTTATAGCTATGCTGCTTGGCTATATAACACAAACTTATTGTGTTAAATAACAATGCAATAAAATTTTATTATATGATGAGGTCAAATTCGCCGCAAATATTTCAAAAGGATTGCATTTATTACCCATGATTTTCCTTTCAAGCGGCGCACGATTAAATTAATGTATTGTTTGTGGCCGGTGGCAGCTGTTAGTCTGCTTGCGGCCCATCGACTTCGTTCTCTGTTTTATGCTCATGTGCAAAAACAAAACAAAAACAAATTGAGTCAGCGTTCTCATTGCTTTTGTTTTGTGTTTCTTTCACTCACTTCAAAGAACGAAACAAAACAAAATCAAACAATGCATTTCGTTTGGTTTTAAGTACAAGGAAATCAAAACAAAAATAAATTTATAACTGTAATAGAGTCGATTGTTTTTGTTACGAAAATCACGTCCTAACTCCTGTGTCGCGCCACAAAGAGCATAGCTATAAAGTTAAAACCTATTTTATACAGCATAGCTATAAAAAATTGGTATGGAGCTTAATAAGTTAAAACACACACATGGATTTGCTACAGCACTGCTCTAAGAATGAATGAACTCGCACAATTGTAGGGTCTTCAAAGAATTAAACTTTCTCACTTTGCTATCTTTTCTCTCACAACACTATCGGCATTATTATTTTGTACTGGATTAAAGAAAAAAATTTGCTAAGTTCTTTGGTCTAAGAAAAAGTAGTACGCGAGTTTAATGATAGAAATTATTATTTTTTCTTAAGTGTTACTACTCTTAGAAAATTCGAAGCTCTGGAAAATGTTAAGAACGCTCAAAAATTATATTATACTGGAATCAGGGTCTAAAATTAAAAAAAAAAATACAAAAAAATTTATTTTAATATTCAAAAATCAATCTATTTAGTTGTATGTTGTGCTATAGAAAATGAATGTGTTTTATTTAATAATTATTTGGAAATATGTTTATATAGAAATGACCAATAAAATTTATGCAGCTTACAACGTATAACAAACCCTCGTAAATTGGACAAGCCCAAATTTTATTTTTTTATTAATAATTTTTGGTTTAAATTAAACCTCTATTGTTTCGTTTTTACTCCTGTACAAGTGAAAGTTCAATTTAACAGCAACACAATTTCATAGTTCTTTTATAATTTCAATTGTTTTAAAAACATCTTGTAGTCAATTGAATTTATATACATATTCATAAAAGTGCAAGCTTTTTATCTCAAGAGCACTCACAAGCTCATCACTTGTCATAATTTGAATTACTGAACAATTTATATGCAGGTATTCAGCTTAACATACATACTACTTCTAGGAAGAGTCGTAAATTTTATATTTTAAATATAGTTGAGTTTATGCTCATACTGTTTTACCCGTATTTATTATGTATTTTTTTTTTCCACAACGTTAATTTTATTCTATACTTGCTTAATAGAAGCAGCACTAAGTGATTCAGAAATTATATTCAAATAATAATCCTTGCAGCAATAAGTTTCGTGACAAGAGCGCTTGACTACCGGGTGCCTGCGATAACTTCAGTGTTGTCGTTATATAATAATAAAAGCATTTTAATGATTGGATAAATAATTGAGACTTATTATGCGCTTTTGTTGTTAAGCAAATTAAAATTTGTTTTAATTTAAGTTTTACTTCAGTAAAGAAGCATATTAATAGGTAACAATTCTTAGGGCCATTTTCACAATTTGCCTTTAGTTAAAGGTAGGATTTTGTCCGCCCAATAAAAATCTTCTCATTATTACAACCTCAATTTTATTCTTATAATTTATAATGCAAGGACATTTATGGGGCAGACAAAATCCTGCCTTTAGCTAAGGGCAAGTTGTGAAAATGGTCCTTAAATATGAACCAAGAAACGAGTTTGACTAAAGTCTAGTTGACCTCGTTCATTTAAGACATAATTCTATTATCAAACCCACTTGAACAACTGAACGAGTTCCACATAAATCTAGTACATATCAAAGAATAAAAAAAGTATAATTTTAAATAATCCGCAAATAAAAACCATACTCGTCAAGTTTAAACTGAATACATATAACTATAAGCAACCAACGGCTCTGTTCACACAAATTCCTTAAATTACGCAACACAATTATATGCATAAGTATAAAAATACTCTGAGTATTTATTCGGCTATACATGAGTATATACAGGAGTATTTACCAAAGGTGTTTTGTAGGCTTCGGAGCAATTAAATAAGTAGAATATCATAAAATTGTAGGCGTGTGTTCGCCCTTTTTTTTACAATGGGACAAATGGGAAGCTAGACTCTCTCATCAGAAAACAAAAAAAACAATTACAATCGCTTTAAAATGTACTGAGTTATGAAGTAACACACCTAAAAAAAATAGATATGAATTGTTAACCTCCTCTTTTTTTGGAAGTCATTTAAAAAAATAGAGACGAATTGTTAACCTCTTCCTTTTTTGGAAGTCGGTTAAAAATATTTTTGAGTAAATTCAAATTACAAAATATCAGTTCAGTAACGTGTTTTGTATTTATATTTTTAGAAAACATTTCAGGGGTCTAGTCTGTAATTCCAAACGAAAGAAAATGGTTTCGAATTTGCAAGTAATTATCATACAAATTCGTTAGTATCTTATTCATTTCGAATTACAGAGCAGACCTGCAGGTTCTTAAATGTTATACTCTTTTTCAAAATCTTACCTCCTTATTATCTGCTTAATGTTTTTAAACACTCAAAGCACATTTTCCATTCAATTGTATAAACATAAATGTATACAGTAGCGTATGATAACTGAATACTCTCGAGTATCATGCGTATATTTATTTTATCCGAATAAATAGCCATACTCCAAATATACGCATACACCGACTGCAATTATGGCACACAGACAATACGCACAATATCCAAGTGTCTTTCTATTTGTGGTTGTATAGTATTTAAGAAATAAATAAATAAATAAATAAATGCCCATACTCTAAGTATAAGCCGACTGTAATAATGGCAGACAGACAATATGCACAATATCCAAGTGCCTTTCTATTTATGGTTGTAGAGTATTTAAGTTTTTCGCATAAATGAAGTAGATATAATCTTGTGTATTAAAATTGGCTATAGTCATGGTTGTTGGAAAGCAAATATGTGAGCGTTTGAATTCTTTATAAATACTCTACAATTATGAGTATACACAGTCACTAAAATTAAGAGTAAATACTTAAGTATATATTATTTGTCTATTTTTTTTGTTATAATTCTCTGGGGCATATTCAATCCTTTATATGAGCATTGGATGCCTTTTTTACAACGATTTTGTTCGAAGGATCTCAAGATAGCACATAAAATGAATAGAATGCTGAAATTGACTTGTCGAAAAGGCAAGCAGAATAAGGTAGCATGGCTCACTAAATTTTAACTTGAATTCTGATAAATATTCATATATTTTCTTTTAATAATTTCTTAAATATTTGTTTAATGTGGTCATGTCCTTAAACTTCCCAATGTTCTAATTTAAAATTGCAAATATCATCCACTTGTTTGGCTTCAAATGAAATATGTTATGCTGCTAGTCAAGCACACCTTCTTATATGCAACATCATGCTGTGTGATCCTTACATGAATACGTATCAATAACTCTTATATATATATATTATATTTTTAACAAGCTTTTGTTTTATTTATGAAATTTTTTTTCAATTTTAAATCTAAAATAGATATTGAAGTATATGGCTTTTAAACCAATGTCCTTTAGTGCTAAGGGTCTTTGTCCAGATTACAAGCTCCAAGTATACAAATTAAGGCCAACAAAAGAATATTGTGCAGTACATCATTTGTTAAAGACAACAATGGAAGTAGTAATGTACTGTATATGTCTGCAGACATATTGTTAATTTAATCAATAAAAAAGTTGAAAAATTTTAAAGTATAAGATTTACAAATACGTTGAAGGTAAAAGTAGTTATAGAGGAGAGACTTATAAGTACTGAAAAACTTATCATAAAAAATATTGTCAAAAAAAATTTTACGGAGTGCTGCTGGAGGAGGAGTTAGTGCATCGACTACAATGCAAATGACAGTCTTCGAGAGACCGAGTTAAATCCATGGCCAGGCAGACCCAGTCCTATCAATGAGCGACTGAACCTGTTCGACCCGGGTCTAGGCTTAACACATAGTGTAATGATAATGGAGGACGGAAAAAAATTGAGAAAGTATCAATATTTTCTAAGTGCTTCTATATAGCTCGGTCAAATAAGCCAAAAAAAAAAATAGGTGTACCCTTGCAGTAATCCACAACAAACTGAAATTTTGCAGGCACATAGGCACCTGAAAAGTCCCCATTGATCCAGAGTGTGCAAAAAAGTTTATTCAAGTTCAAACGTCACAAAAATGGGTTTTTTTTTTAGATTTTTGGCCAAACGTTTAGTTTTACAATAAAAATATGTGAGACAAAAATGTAGATCTGTTATGTCTAGACTTGGGTCGAACTCGTTCACTAGTTCATTTTTGCCACAAACCAATGATCAAACCCATTTAAATTACATGGGTTTGATCATTGGTTTGTGGCAAAAATGAACTAGTGAACAAGTTCGACCCAAGTCTAGTTGTGTCCAAGTGTCCAACAGCTCTTTTGAACTAAAATTAGCTGTTGGACACAAGTTCGAGTTTGAAACAACTTATGATTCGGACGCTTTCAAACTAGTTCAAAAAGTACTGTTGGACACAAGTCTAAATTAAAAAAGATGTTGGACGCAACTCTACTCGTGATTGTAGACTTGTGTCCAACAGATCTTTTTGAACTAGTTTGACAGCGTTCGAATAAAAAGTTGTTTCAAACCCATTTAATTTACATTGATGTTTTTGACCGGACTTGTGTCCAACTGAACGAACTAGTTCAAAACGAACTATTGGACACAAGTCTACGTGATTTGATTGTAGGTTTGTGTCTAAAAGGAGCTACTGAAAGAGTTCGATAAAAGTCTAAGCTAGAGTTAGGTCCAACACGTTTGAACTAGTTGACTCTGTCGTTTTATACACAAACCTATGATCAAACCAATATAAATTACATGGGTTTGATCATATACTTGAGTCTAAAACAAGCGACTGGACGAGTTCGAATGAGTTTGACACATCTCGAAATTGTGAGTTGCAGACTTGTATCGAACTCCTCCAGTAGTTCGTATAAAAAAACCTGGTTTTGATCATCCGTTTCTGTCTCAAACAAGCTACCGAAAGAATTATGCTGAGTACACTAGACTTGGGTCTAACTCTTTCACTAGTTCACTTTTGCCACAAGCCGATGATCAAAGCCATTTAAATTATATGGGTTTTATCATAGGTTTGTGGAATAAATGAACTAGTGAACGAGTTTGACACAAGTCTAGAGTGTTCATTTTTAAAATGTGTGTTACGTCATTCATTCATTTTATGCCTTTTATATGGGAAGCAATGCCACACAAAGAAAAATATAGGAAATGACAAACATTGCCACTAGTACGCACTATTACAATGTCAAAAAATGTCATAGTATGTACTAGGAAAGATATGAACTTGAGTTGCACTCGTTCATTAGTTCATTGTTGACTTAAACTGATGATTAGAGGATTTTTTATAAATACGATAGTTAATTACAGGGTAATAAAATTAACAAAAAAATAATAATTTTTGTATTTATTACGTTCGAATCAAAAGTTGTTTCAAACATACTTAATTTACATATGAAGTTGGCTGATGTTTATTTGCTTCGAGGGTAGACTTGGGTCGAACTCGTTCACTAGTTCATTTTTGCCACAAACTAATGATCAAACCCATTTAAATTACATGGGTTTGATCATTGGTTTGTGGCAAAAATGAACTACTGAACGAGTTCGACCCAAGTCTATTCGAGGGTAGACTTGTGTCCAACAGTTCTTTTTGAACTAGTTCGTTCAGTTGGACACAAGTTTGATCAAAAACATCAATGTAAATTAAATGGGTTTGAAACAACTTTTGATTCAAACTTTCTCAAACTAGTTCAAAAAGAACTGTTGGACACAAGACTATTCGACGGCATATTGTGATAATTGAACTTGGGTCTAGAGTTGTGTCCAACAGCTCTTTTTTAACTGGTTCGTTCCTGTTCAAACTAAAAGTTCTGCCAAACACATTTAATTTAAATTAACGTTTTTGACCGGACTTGTGTCTAACAGATCATTTTAAGTCAAAAGAGCTGTTGGACACAAATTTACTTAAGTCCAACTCATTCAGTCGTTCGTTTTTGACACAAACCTATGATCAAAGACATGTAATTTAAATGGGTTTGATCATTAGTTTGTGTCAAATGTAGACTTGTGTCCAACAGTTCTTTTTGAACTAGTTCGTTCAGTTGGAGACAAGTTCGATCAAAAACATCAATGTAAATTAAATGGGTTTGAAACAACTTTTGATTCAAACGTTCTCAAACTAGTTCAAAAAGAACTGTTGGACACAAGACTATTCGACGGCATATTGTGATAATTGAACTTGGGTCTAGAGTTGTGTCCAACAGCTCTTTTTTAACTGGTTCGTTCCTGTTCAAACTAAAAGTTCTGCCAAACACATTTAATTTAAATTAACGTTTTTGACCGGACTTGTGTCTAACAGATCATTTTAAGTCAAAAGAGCTGTTGGACACAACTTTACTTAAGTCCAACTCATTCAGTCGTTCGTTTTTGACACAAACCTATGATCAAAGACATGTAATTTAAATGGGTTTGATCATTAGTTTGTGTCAAATGTAGACTTGTGTCCAACAGTTCTTTTTGAACTAGTTCGTTCAGTTGGAGACAAGTTCGATCAAAAACATCAATGTAAATTAAATGGGTTTGAAACAACTTTTGATTCAAACGTTCTCAAACTAGTTCAAAAAGAACTGTTGGACACAAAAGACTAGTCAAATGTTACCGACTGAATGAGTTCGATCCAAGTCTAGTGATAATTAATAATATATTTGGAGTTTTACTATAAGTATAAGATATTTTTTAGCTTATTTAAAAAAAATTGGGTTGAAGTATGCTGGTGACTTCCTTAAGCAGGAACAAAATTTATGCAAACGGTGCTCAGTCTCTCTTTTAATACAGTTAATAATAAATTTATCCCCCTTTAATATATTAAATTTTATTTGCAAAACTTTCGCTTATAAACAGAAAACAAATCGATAATTAATTGCAACACATTAAAGTTTATACCCAATTACACCAAAAGCGCAATCACTAGTTTCCATTTTCCTACAACATTTTCTTCGCTTTCATTTTATAAATTTTGTTTTAATAATTTATTGATGTTGCAATCACACAAACTGTAACTGCACACCGGGGCACCACTACACTACGTATGAAAAAAAATTTTTTTTTGTTTGATTGTAGTTGTTAGTGTTATTGTTGGCTTTGTTTACCTATTGACCTCAAAAATAGTTCATATGCAAAATAATTGAACCCCAGATGGTACTAGAAACATTTATTTTCAACTCTTTTTTTTTTTTTTATTTTAAATGCAATTGTATTTAAATTTAGGAGCAAAATGTGAGACAGGTAAAAAAGTACTTAACAACCACATTAGTTTTTAAGATTTGCTGGATAAAAATAATTGCTTGCATCGTAAGTGGAATAAAAAATTGGGTGAATTTTGTGTTAAGAGTATGCGTGAAATGTACTGATATTTTGGTTTGTTTTAAAGCTCTTAGGTCATTTTGTACTTATCTTTTATAAAATATTACAGGCACATAATATTAGCAGTGTGATCAAAATTATTTTAACAACCTGAAAAGCACAATTTATGAGCTTTAACGCAGATATATAATACTAGTATTATATAATAAAGTTTTAAAGTATTTGAAAGTTCTACTGAAAGGACAATGAATTTAGGATTTTTTTTTTAACAAATTGAAAGCCCATATGTTGGAATGGATTATGAAATAGACTTGAGTCCAACTCGTTCACAAGTTCGTTTTGAAACAACCCTTTGACCGAGCCCATTAGACTTGGATCCAACTAATTCAGTAGCTTGTTTTTGACACAAGCCTACGAGTATGGTCCACCCCATTTAAATAACATGGGTTTGATAATTGATTTGTGTCAAAAGTGAGCTACTGAATGAGTTCGACCCAAGACTATTATGAAATATAACGTCGAAAAGATATTCCATTCCATTTGCATACTTAAGAAAAACTCTTTGGTAAAACTAAAACTGATTTACACTTGTGTCGTACTCATTCAGTAAATCGTTTTAGACGCAAGCTTATTATCAATAGAGCTGGGTCCAACTCGTTCATTCGTTCATTTTTGCCACAAACCTATGATCAAACCTATGTAATTTAAATGGGTTTGATCATAGGTTTGTGGCTCTATCAAATAGACTTGTATCGAACTCTTTCAGCAGCTCATTTTTGACACAAACAAATGATCAAACTCATGTAATTTAAATGGGTTAGATCACAGGTTTATGTGTATGAACTAGTTTAAGAGCGTTCGAATCAAAAGTTTTTTCAAACCCATTTAATTTACATTGGCGCTTTTGACCGAACTTGTGTCCATCAGCTCATTTTAGTTCAAAAGAGACATTGGACACAACTCTATTTGTGTGAAATACCAGTTATTCAAAGAGTTGGATACAAGTCTAGTCTTAAATGACCGACTGAACGAATTTGAACGAGTTGGGCCCAGCTTTAGTTATTAATAGACTTGTGTCCAACAGTTCTTTTTGAACTAGTTTGAGAGCGTTTGAATCAAAAGTTGTTTCAAACCCATTTAATCTACATTGATGTTTTTGACCGGACTTGTGTCCAACTGAACGAACTAGTTCAAAAAGAGCTGTTGGACACAAGTCTGGTTATTAATAACGCTGGTTGTCAACTCGTACACATTAATTGCCAAATTGTCAACGGCGTTGAAAATCTTAAAACAAACTAGAGTTGTGTCCAACAGCTCTTTTTGAACTAGTTTGAGTGCGTTCGAATCAAAAGTTATTTCAAACCCATTTAATTTACAAAAACTTTTTGACCGGACTTGTGTCCAACAGAACGAACTAGTTCAAAAAGAGCCATTGGACACAAATCTGGTAAAAACGTCTAAATGAATTAAATGGGTTTGCAAAAACTTTTGATTCGAACGCGAACGGACTATTTAAAAAAGAGTTGTTGGACACAACTGTAAAACAAACGTAGTTGATACACTTTTGACAACGAATATGATCAGTTTGAGCACGTCTGGTTTCCTTTTTACCTAAGTGTGCTTCAGTAAAATTTATTATGAGTTTGATTATTTTTATTGGCAAAAATGTATATACAAGGAAATACTGTGTGTTCAAATTTATTCGATATCTCTACACTTATTTGCCCTTGGCTGAGTTTCTTTTTTTCACACAGTCATTGCACTATCGATTGTCTTGCTGCAAAAAGTGGCACAGATTTATACCACAAATAAATACAGTTGCATTAAAACAAAAATTAAAATTTCATACTCTTATTGAAGTTTTTGGCTTTTGGTTTTACAAAGTTCAACATGCAAATAAAGGATATTTATTGACTTTGGAGTTCAACTTTGTTGAAAGAGAAACCACAAAATGCCAAATTGGGAAACAAGGAGAAAATTCAGTGAAATTTATTTGTACGACAATAATTACAAAAGTGTTCTTTTGATTTATTTATCTGAGGTTGCACCTGATTTTGCACTGAGAACTCAGTACAGATAAAGTGATAAAGACTGTTCAGTGCATATGAGTTACAAAATGTATAAGTACACACTCACACTTAAGTACTACCTTTGGATGTAAGTAATAGGGAAGGGATTTAACACAAAAAATAAATAGTTATAAATACTTTTAATTTAATAATGCAAGAATAAATGGTTTCATTGCATTAATTAATATAAGGAATATTTTATATATTAAACTTATATCTGGGATGTGAAAGTTGAACTTTTCTTCCACTTTTACCTCAAAAATAGCAGACTTTCATCGAACTCGTTCAGCAGGCCATTTTAGACATCAACCTTTGATCATACCCATTTAAACTACATGGGGTTGAACATCGGTTTGTGTCCAAATAGAGCTACTGAAAGAGCTTGATGAAAATCTAAAAAAGTGGCCCCTTATATGAGTTGCGTTAACCTTTCGATCTCTATTGCCTATCAGACATCAAGTACTATTGAAAATTTCTTTAAGCTGTGTCAAACTCAGGGTTTTTCTTAGACTTGTATTGAACTCATGCAGTAGCTCGTTTTTGACACAAGCCAATGGTCAATCTCGTGTAATTAAAATGGGTTTGATCATTGGATTAGGTCAAAAACGATCTCCTAAAAGAGTTCGATACAAGTTTAGTACATATTTTAAATGCCAACACTGCATTTCTATAAGTAGAGCTGGGTCCAAACTCGTTCGCTCGAATGCATTCAGTCGGTCGATTTGACAACAGCCTGTTATCAAACTAATCCAAATAACATGTGTTTGATGATAGGTTTGAAAAACGAACGATTGAATGTGCTCAACCTAAGTCTAGTAAGTAGAGTTGTGTCCAACAGCTTTTTTTTGGACTAGTTCGCTCGGGTTCGAATCAAAACATGTTTCAAAGCTAGAGTTGTGTCCAACAGCTCTTTTTGTTTTAGTTTGGCAGCGTTCGAATCAAAAATTGTTTCAAACTTATTTAATTTAAATTGATGTTTTTGATCGGACTTGTGTCCAACAGCTCATTTTAGTTCAAAAGAGTTGTTGAGACACATTTTTACAAGTAAGTGAGTTTTCTAAATGCTAGACTTGTATCGAACTCATTGAGTAGCCCGTTTCGAACACAAACCAATGATCAAACCTATGTTATTTAAATGGTTTTGAATAGACTTGGGTCGAACTCATTCACTTAATTCAGTTTTGCCACAAACCAATGATCAAACCCATGTAATTTAAATGGGTTTGATCATTGGTTTGTGGCAAAACTGAATTAAGTGAATGAGTTCGACCCAAGTCTAGTTTTGAACATAAGTTTGTTTCAAAACCGAGCTACTGAATAGTAGAGCTGGGTCCAACTCGTTCATTCGTTCGTTTTTGCCACAAATGTATGATCAAACTAATGTAATTTAAGTCGGTGGCAAAAACGAACGAATGAACGAGTTGGACCCAGCTCTACTGAATAGACTTGGATCGAACTTGTTCATTAGTTCATAATCGTATTTGACACAAATCAATGATAAAACTCATTTAAATTGCATGGGTTTGATCATAGGTTTGTGTCAAAAATTAACTAGTGAACGAGTTCGACCCAAGTCTATTACTGAAAGAGTCCGATACAAGTATACTAAATACTTGACATGTCTAAGCTTTAGTAAAAGAATTAGATTATGTAGTAGAATTCAGACTTGGATCGAACTGTTCGATCGTTTTTGACACAAACCTATGATCAAACCTATGCAATTTAAATGGGTTTGATCATGGGGTTTGATCATAGGTTTGCGTCAAAAATGTACTAGTGAACGAGTTCGACCCAATTGTAGTGGAAGTGGTTACAAGTAGACTTGGGTCGACTTGCGTCAGTCGGTCATTTGGGACATAACCCGATAAAACAACTATATAATCATATGTTTATGTTTAAAGTAATAAACTTGGGTTGAAATCTTTTATTTTGGACTTGGATCGATTTCATTTATTAGTTCATTTCTGACACAAATTGATTTAAATGGGTTTAATTATCGGTTTGTGTAAAAAATGTACTAATGACCCCAGTCTAGTTCAGCCGGCCATTTAAGACACAAACCGATGTTTAAACCCATGTTATTCAAATGGGTTTCATCATCGGTAGACTTGGGTCAAACTCGTTCACTAGTTAATTTTTGCCACAAACCAATGATCAAACCCATTTAAATTACATGGGTTTGATCATTGGTTTGTGGCAAAAATGAACTAGTGAACGAGTTCGACCCACGTCTAATCATCGGTTTGCGTACCAAAAATTCTAGTGAACGAGTTCGACAGAGGTCTTACCATGTAATTAAAATTAAATTGGTTTATGTATAGAATAACCAACTGAACGAATTCGACTCAAGTCTAGTTACAATTCTATCTTAATTGTTTTCGGAACCTGATCAGTTCAAGTGTTAGACAAAGAGTTTGTCATGAAATATTTTTGATCTTGAAATTTAAATAAAACCTGTTGTGAGTAATATATCGATGGAACATTTTATTCGTGTTAATGGCCTCTCAATATCTTTATGTATGGAATATTATATCGTGATAGTGTTAGCCGCGGCTTTGCTGGATGGATCGCATACGATATGTCAGTTCATTTTACATCAAATCCACCTGAGATGGAGAGGTCCTCAATATACTCATGCAGAACTGTGTAACACATAATGCCGTCCTAATGAAACCACATGTCTTTGGTAACCATATGAATTATAGCTCCTCTTACCGTAAAATCGGCGAAGTACTCCGTACGTTGAACGAACATAACCCCAATTTTAACAAAAGCAATTTTATCACTTATAAGTGTTCTTGAACGATGTATGCGTCCATAGTGTTTGAGCAAAAAAATGCTGAATAATTTGACAGATACATCTTCAATAGTGCGGTCACTATTATCCACCAAAATTTGGAAATCCATATTGAAAGATCCATTAAACAATAATTTAATAAAAGAAAAATAAGCTTTAGTACACAAGGAAAAATTTCATTTTAAATTCTTACCAAAACAAGGTCAATTTAACATTTTTCGGCAATGATTTTGCACAACAGTGTATTGCTAATATAAACAAATAATTAAGTAAACACGAAAACAGTTAAACAACATATTATTTCTAATAAATTTAATATGATTTCCAAGAAAAATGTTTACGTGTTGATGTGGATTTTGCATTACTACTTTTTCTGTGTTAATTTTTTTTTCTAGTTTTTTTTTATTTTATTATGTTAACAAATTAAAGAATAATTTAAATAGATACCATCCATCATACCGATAAAAAAAATCTTAATTTATTTAAATCCAATTTATAACCCTTATTTTTACCACTTTTATCTTTTTTTTATTATTATTCTATTTGTCAAGCGATTTGTATTTAAAAATAAAATACTGCAGCAACTCGTAGCAGTAGTCAAACTGTGATAGTCGTAATTCTTAAACCATTTAAATCAATTCAAAACGCATAAAACCTCAAACGAGTCACAAAGTTTATGTGATACAGTAAGTGCTGCAAAAGTGGGCCATAAACTTGTAAGAAGAATTAGTGAATTTTCCCTCAGCTCTCGTTAAACAGTTCACTGTAATTTGTTTTTTTTTTTGTGTTAACGTTGAGGGCGAAAAGTGATGCTGTAAAATAAAACATAAAAACTAAGCAACTTTTACAATATAATATCAGATTTTATGCCGAGGGTTGGCAAAATTTATTATGTGAACATGACTGACTGTATGTAGGGATTTGTTTGTCTATGAGTGCAAGTATACTTATATGTATGTACGAGTATGTATGTATGTGTGTATGTACATACATATCTCTTCTATGACTGAGTGAAGAATATTCATGGGTTTGAATGCATGAACATAAGTGTTGCTTTTGTTGGGAGGCAATTTGTTGATTTAACTTATTGTCACTTTAAGTGTTTACTTTTGCGATTGTCTATTTAGTTGCTTGTTTTCTATAGAGCTTAAATAGATTGTTTGAGACATCGTTATCAAAGCTTGTATTTAATTTTAAATTAAGTAGAGTATATATCTTGAGAGTTAAAGAATTCCTTTGTTGCTTTATTATTTTTTTTTTTAATTTTGCATTTAATGAGAAACTTCTACTGTAATTTTATCGGATTTTATTTTGCGGCACAAAAAAATCGGAGACAAAAGTTTTTGCATAAAGCAAAGTACACAAAACCACTTAAACTAAGGTTAAACTTGGAAAATATTTAAGAAAAAATAAAAGCATCTTCACTGCAGGCCTCCGAACTTTAGATTGATTCAATGGATCTATTATTAAATGTATTAGAAATAATTTATTGTTACGCAAAAATATTCGAACAGAGCTAATGTAAATGTTTTTATAAAGAAAACATTTGGTAAATAAAAAGAACTATCTAGCAGTATTTAGCCAAAAAACTAAACATACACACGTAGACATAAAAGTGCAAACACACATGGTAAACACAACTCTGTATTAGCAACAACGCACAGTATTACCAACATAAAAGTCGATACAAAGTAACCCTGAAATTCACTATAACGGTCAATCGAATTATCAACAAACACCTAGAAACAGCAATATGAATTTTTCAGATTGTGATAGTGGACTGTTTGACCACTTGGCTACCAATAGTAAACAACAACACAGATGGTAACGTGCGCATAACAACATGATCTTTTTCCAGCAATACAGTTTCTTACATTTGGCACATTTCATTACGCCATCTATAAGCACATAGCGAACATTTTAGAACCACTTCCTGTAGTATAAAAAAGAGGTACCCTGTAGTATAAAAAAGAGCTACCCTGTGTGAGAGGCAGTCAGTGTGAATCAGATAATAGTCAACATCGTTGAAAGTGAAGAAAACTTGCAGAAGTACTTAAAAAAAGGTAGTGAGTCTGTAGCAGCGTTGCTATTTTGGTGCTTTTCGGGTATTTTTGGTGCTCTTTTCTAACAACCCGAAACTTCACTAAATACCCGTTTCAGAAAAGCGAGTATTCTTAGTGCTTTTTACTGCTTTTTCAATAATGAAAAGTTTTGCAACTTAAAGAAAGCAAAGAAGCAAATGCTCCGGCTTGTCCTAATAATTTTTTTTTTAATCCTTATGAGTATTTTTTTTATTTATTTGTTGAGCAAAGATTTTACTATTTTCATTTGCATGCATGAACATAGTTAAGCAACAAGGATTTGTCATTTGTGCAAATTGAAGAAATAACAAAAAAAGTGTCTTAGTTTTTATGAAATTAAACATTTCTTCTTAAAAGTAAGTTTTGCATTAATTTTTTGTTAAATCTTAACTTATTATAGTTTTCTTTAAGATGGGAAAAAAAGCTTTTAGGAATTATAGAGCGTTCAAAAGGTGGCGATTTAACGTATAGCGATTTAAGCCTTGCAGTTCGGATATTTTTAGCGAAAGAGATATAGTTAAAAATCTTTTTGCATATATTGGAAAAACGTATAATGTATAAATGCTTTGCATTGTTAGTTTATCCGTAGTCCTTGAATTATGATGGGATATATCATTGCAATAGTAATGGGGCTTTTGGGGCTTTTGTCCCAACCAGTTTTCGGTGTCCCATTAGTGCACACATTCTATAATGTTGTTTTTTGGAAATACATTTGACATATAAGTCCAGTGAAAGTCCCGAATGGGACAATATATCTCAAACCAACAAAACCGCAAAAAAACTGTACTTACAATTTTGGTTCCAACACGGCTAAACCTACTCTTTTTATTTTAAATATACAGTGGAATCTCCCTAACGGACACTTCCTATAGGCGGACACCTCCTTTAGACGGACACTTTTGACAGGTCCCGTCAGCGCTCCATTTAAATGTTTAGTTTTCTCTTGACCGGACAGGTCCCCTTGTACGGACACATTTCAATGGTCCCTTCGGTGTCCTCTCAAGAGATATTCCACTGTATTTAGTAAATGATGTTATCTACAATAGAACTTCTCATCAACTAACACAAACATCTTACAAAAAAAAGGCGCTCAAATTTGGTACCTTTATATATTACTTAGTACATCTAAGTAAAGTACAATTTATTTGCTTCAGACAGTATATAGGACTTTCTCTGGGAAATGTCCGAAAGGGTTTAGATGTCATAGTCAAACAAAAACTTAAGACGCATACATAAATAACTTAGTGCTTTTTTACCCGCAATTGTTTTAATTTTTACCCTTTTTTACCCTATTTTTATATGCTCACAGTGCTTTTGATGACCCATGAGTTGGCATCACTGGTATGTAGTGTTGTATAAACAGTGAGCATCAGCAGAATAAGTATAAGCCGAGTGGGAGTTTTGCTACAAGACCAGTGCAGTCAATGAGACGTGTGCATACAACAGTGGGGCAACTGGTAACCAGTTGTGATATATTTAAATAATCTATGTAAGTGTATTTAAGCTCTTGAATTGGATTAGTATAAGTGTATTTGTTAGTAAATAAAGTGTCATTCTTAATCCTAATTAGTACACTGGGGTCTTTTATTCATTTGCAAATGGTCGAGTCTACGGAAAAGCGTTTTAAAGGGTAAAATCGTAAGTAAGTAATAAAATAAAATGAATCAACATAAAATTAAATTCATGCTGTTTCAACTTAAAACAACTTTGATTCAACATGCCTCATCGTGTCATTTCAATATCAAATTCAAGTTGTTATAACTTGAATAATATTGATTCAACATTAATTTTTCATATTAATTTAACAAAACAAAAAACATTTAATCAGCACGAAATAAAATTATTTAATAAAAAGGAACAATTTGCATTGAAGATTACTGTAAATCATGTTGAATTAACATGACAAGAGGTGCCTCGGTAGGCTCAGTGAGTAGTGTGCTAGCCTATCAGTGTGGAGGTTATGGGTTCGATTCCCACCATAGACTCTAATCAGTTTCACTACAACAAGTTAAGGTCTTTGTCACTATGCTCGTTTAAATTAAGTTATGATATAATTTGTAATTGTAAATAAATTAAAAAACATGAAACACATAACTATGCAGCAAAATTACTACCGAAAAATTTTTAATTAACCTCGTTTTCGTAGATTTTAATATGAATTTTTTCTGTGTGTAAGATTTGCTTAAAATGATTTTCTTACAATTTAAATTGTAATGCAATATGTATTCAACGTGTAGGATAATATTGGTAATTCAAAAAAATAATAAAATTTGTTTATCACAAGTATAATTAACAGGGAAACCAGAAATATGCTCTAAAAAAGTGTGTTATGCGCATTCAATATGCACTAAATATTTTAAAATATGCACTTAAAAGTCAAAAAATATGCTCTTAAAAATAGAATAAATTGGTTTATTTATAAATGAAAATATAGTTTTTAACAAAAAATTCAACAACATTTGCTTATAAAATAATACAAAAAAAATAAACAAAAAAAGGAAACAAAATTCACAAAGAATAACTGAGTTTGAAGCGCACGTTAAAACAAAATTACCATACAAATTTTGACTAAAACAAATAATACAAATTAATTTTTATTGGATGCATTAGAATTTAACTTCAATTTGAAAAGATCACGATATCAGAATTAAGGCTTTGAACTGTATTTTGAAAAAATAAAAAATAAAAATAAGACAAGAATTTTATTTATAATTTCTATTGCAATAAATAGCAAAAGATTGACCAAGAATTTCAAATAAAAATCGTTTCTGTCTTATCTAAATGAACTTTTATACTTTGACAATATTCCTTCAACGTCTACTCGGGGCAGAGTTTGTCACAAATAGCAAAACTACATTTGTATTGAAACTAACATCAGTAAAACTGCGTAATATATAAGAAAAATATATACACTACATGGAACATTAAAACAGAGATTTTTGGAAAAAAAAAATTTGATATAATTATTATCCGGAGTGGGGTGTCCTTTTGAAAGGATGGTGGTGCCAAGTGAGTTAAAATAAAAAATTCTATAAAGCATCAAAATATGCCCTAAAAGAGTAAATTATGCTCAATAATTTCGAAAATATGCTAAAAATATGCGTGTAAAACTGATATATGCATAAACATGCTTTAAGGGATAAAATATGCAAAAATATGCACTAACAAATCGATGCCAAAATTCATAAAAAGTTCTGAAACGGATAAATATTTTGTCCCCGCATTAATACGTGATGCAAGAAAAAATATGCAAATGCATATTTGCGGTTTACCTGATAATTAATTTACGTAAAAAGAGTGTAGAATAAATCATACTCAATTTAATTAAAATATGTTCTTTAAAATTCGTCCTTACTTTTGCAATATAATTATGCTTTTAATACGAACATAGGAATATAATTTTCTTAATAATTAAATTTTGTCCTATTTGAAATCACTCTCATACAAGTGAAACAAAGGCCCAGGCATGCAAACAATGTTAATGTGTTTATGAAAAATTATTCATAATCAAACAAATTGGGATATGTGTATCAGTGTGTGTGCAAGTCTGTGTCCAGCGGTAAAACTCAGAAGACCTTATTGGTGCAGGCCTTATTAAAGGACTCTTTTGCATAAAAGATACGATACACATTCCACACTCCCTTCTATGAGAAGGGAGAAGAGAAAGAGTAACAAGTTTTGTATTGTTTTTTTACCAAAGCAAAAGCAAAATCCATTTATTTGAAGGCCTTCCAGGATCTCTGGCGAAAGAAGCAAGAACAGAAGGCCTGCTCCGCAATGACAACGCATGTAAAAAAGATATATAAGTATGGAATGGAGCGAGCAGGCCTTCTACAACCAAAATAAGGCGTACATAGGCCTCCTAGAAGGCATCCTTACTCCTTCTAGTTCCGGCTGGGTGGTGTTCATGTATGTGGAGGTGTCTGTCAGTTGTTGTGTTGCTCTTCAAAATAATAAATTTTCAAAAATATTCAAATGAAATTTGGCATTCAGTGTTGCGTAAATTATTTGTTAACATGATTATAAATGCATCAGAGAATTAAGGACTATTTGGCCATACATAATACTAATGCATTCAAGTATTAGAAGATACATACATACATACATATACATATATGTATGTGTGTGTGGCTGTGTAGGTAAGCAGACGGAAGCATATATATGTATATACATCACTGCAGCATGATGAACATATGAATGAATTATAATTCATACTAGGGATGGGCAAAAAATATCGATATATCGAAATATCGATATTTGCGAAAATAAATATCGATATATATCGCCGATATTTCAAAAACCGATATATCGATACATCGATTCTTGTTTACGAGTATCGGGTTTCGATATTTTTAAGAGCTCTACAACTTTTTGCCGGTTTTTAGCTGTACAATATTAGGATCAGTGCAAGTGATGCGAAGAAAAAAATAGAAATTTCATCATAATAAGGCGCATGTATAAGGTGACCTAACTTAACTATGCTAAATGCCAAATTTGGTTTGTGTGGGTATAAGCCTGAAGACAGAACTATTTTTTATTTTCTGTTCTGTTACGAATCAGCTAACTAAAATTTGTAAAAGTGTTGTAGTTTTGTGTCTATTTTACTTGTAAATTTGTTACTTGTAGGTTTGAGAAACGGGCCCCTGTTCTGTTTCGGTTCAACCTCTGAAAATCAATAAACTGTTAAGTAATTGTAAGTGGCAACATAATTAAAATAAAAACATATCGAAATAAACTGTGATTGTGCTTTAAGAATTTAAAAAATTTAATTTTTACCACAGTCGATAAGCAGCTCTGGGTTGAAGAACATCATTTCGTGTCATCGTAATTATTTCTTAAGTGCGGTAGGGCTTGTGTCTGTTCTTTGGCCTTCGAGAGTTTTTCGTCTCGCTCGCACTGGTTGACTTATCTTCCACGGATAACCGTATAATCTTGCGGTTTTTGTACATTTTCATTTGTAGGCAAAAATATCGATATATCGAAATATCGATGTTTTCAAAAAATATATATCGATACCATTCAAAAATATCGATACGATATATATCGATACATTTTTTTCATTTGCCCATCCCTAATTCATACATTTACATACACTCTAGGAAATTCATATACATATATTTTTTTTTTCAATAAACAAATCTATTACATTTGTACTTTTGTTACCTAAATTACACTTCTGTATTTTGCGAACGAGATAGAAATGTGTTTAAAAAAATTTATTTTTATAAAATATCGTAGAAAGTCATTTAAGACTTGCTAAAATTACCCAAATTATTTCTTTGAGTGTATTTTAATTGTCCGTTTGTATGTATGTATGTGTTCATACACGTTTATATCTCTGCTGAGCTGCAATTAAATGTGTGCGTTCGTTCTAGGTCTGTGTTTGATAGCCAGAGTTTGTAGTTACTTTTTGATATATTCTAGTTTTAGCTTGACCGACAGCAAAAATAGTGAAATAACAAAATTCCTAGAAAATAACTTTTTTTTTGTTATTTCGAAGTGATGAAACGTTTTTAACTATGAATAAATTTCCTACACATTTGTATGTGTGGAATACGGTTAAAAGAGAAAATGTATATTGGCCAAATTAAAAAAAAACATACAAATTTGTATGCAAACTTAATTTACAACAAACACACAGATACACACACACACACACATACACAGAGCTGCTACTTTCTAAATGCAATCACCAATGTCTGTATGTGTATCCGTAGTACGATTTTACTGCAACGTTTTCAAATGTAATTTAAAATTGTTATTAAAGCCTCTCGGTCGAATTATTGGTGATGTGGTTTACAAAACTTTACAAAGGAAATTTCTCTTTATCAAATCAAAAATAAATTAAAATGCAATAAAAGAGGAAGCTGCTAACAAACAAATTTTTGTTTTAATGTAATTAAAACATGCTTGTTGAAAGAAGATTTATTTTTAAGTAAAGTAATGTTTAAATAAAGCTTTAACTTGCTTTTAGCTCAAATTTAGTAAATGTGATATTTTAAATGTAATAAAAAAGAAGAGTGGTGTCTTAGGACACCCGGTTAGAGCTATGCTGCTTAGCTATATAAAACAAAATTAATATGTTAAATAACAATGCAATAAAATTATATTACATTATTATTTCCAATTCGCCACAAAGAAGAGAGGTGTCTTAGAACACCCGCTTATAGCTATGCTGCTTAGGTATATAAAAAAATTTTCATGTGTGAAATAACATTGCAATAAAATCGTATTGGGCCTTATCGACGTTGGCGTATTTCGAGTTCGACTAAGAGAGTTTCGTCCTAGATTAAAGAAAAAATGTTGCCGTGTTCTTGAATCTATTACAATAACCTCGTAGTAAGAGTCGAAATACGCCAACCACGATAAGGGGAATTATATGATAGTGTCAAATTCGCCGCAAACATTTCAAAACGTTACTATTTATTTCCCATTATTTTCTGCATGCGATTAATGTATTGCTTGTGGCCGGTGGCGGCTATTATCAGGCGGCTGTTTGTTGCAAGACTTTATTCATATCTGCATCGTCAGCTTTAGAGAATTTTTAACGACAGATATCTTTAAAAAGAAAACAGATTATAAGAATAATGCAAGCTCAGCTCTTAAGAAGCACTTACTTGTTATAGTTTTCTTTGTATTAAATTTCTGAATAATAGGCTATTTCTTTAGCCCATAGCATTATAAATATATTTATTTTATCAAAATTTTTAACTTTAAAAATACTTGAGTTTAAACGAATAATCTAATTCAAAAGCACTTGAGTTTAAAAACAAACTTTTTATTCTCAAGAGAAGTAACTTGAAAAAAAATTAACGGCCTGGCCCACGATGTCACTAGAAAACGTTCGATCGACAACTTGTATTGCAAACAACAATAACAGTAGAAAATTTGTTGTTGTTGATCGAACGATTTCTAGTGACATCGTAGGCCAGGCTGTAAAAGAACTTTTTCTTGCTAAACTTTCGTAAACATACGGCCCTGTTCTGTAAACTGATAATTTTCTTTCACATATGATATTTGAGAATCTATATAATAAAAAAATTTAAAAAACATGAAAAAAATATTTCTATTGTCGATGCTAGTTTTCTAAAATAGTGGGATTTTAAATCGATCGATTACCAGAACGGCACATATAAGGTTTAGATTCGTCCAACTATCGCCAGAAGGCGTAGTTAGGCGAATGAGTGATACACTTATCCAACAATCGCCAAAAAGACTCGTAAAAAGTATTTTCAAGGATAAAATACGATTGCGGTGAGACAACAATCGTCGGAATGATCAAACGGCGATTGTGGCTTAACATAAAAACATGCGTTTCCTTACAGAAAATACGGTGGTTTGACTGACTCATCCAAAAATCGGTAAAAAGGCTCGTAAAAGTATTTTTGCAAGAGTGAAATACGATTGCAGTGGAATAACAATCGTTTAAAGGTCGTCAGAATGCTCAAACGACGATTGCAGAGTAACATAAAAAACAATCGTCTACAAACAGAAAAACTACACTGGTGTGATTCACTCATCCAACAATCATCAATATGATACTCAAAAATACCATTTGAGGAGTCAAATCCGATTGTTGATTACTAAAAACTTGTTCAACAATTCTCAAAATTATTCGCAACAGCCTCGTTTTCTAATTTTACTCTAACAACTGTCCATACGATTATAAAAAGAGACGAGATATGAAGATTATTTCATTATTATATTTTAAGAGATCCACAGACAAAATTTTCCCAGATGTTCTTCCAGGGACGCTAGAAAGAAAAAGGTATTATTCTGCTCCAGAGACTAATGGTAGAATTAGTCGATTCGTATCGTGTTACTTTTTAAGTGGTCGTATCGTTTAATTATGGATGTTAGTTAGTAAAAATGTGAGATTTCCAGCGAACGTGTCAGCTGTTATTGTATTTCTCTTTGCTTTATACATGTGTGTGTATGTATGTAAGAGAGAAGTTGACGTAGAAATCTATTTTCTGCAGATTTCTACTTCACATACGTTACTATACATATTAAATAAACAGCAACATGTTTTATTTATGTTACACATTTTGTCAGCTGATCCGTCAACTCACGATACGAATCTACTAATTCTACCATAAGGACAAAAATTGTCTGTAGAAATACATATCCGAGGACTATGGGCAAAATTTCCTTCCATATTTCTTTATTTCAATAATTCTATTTCTGTTAAAACTGACCGATTTGGCGTAAAATTGTCACATATGTCAGTCTCTTATTTCTTTTAGTAAGATTCACAAAAATAAAGTGATTATGAGGATAAAAAGATACAGAACTAAAGCTCAGTTAATTTTTTTTGGATGTCAACTGTTTTTTACAGACTAATATTTGCTATAAATTTTTTTTGCAAAATATTACGACAACTTTCCTAACTACAAGAGAAACTTTTGTTAGAAAATTTTCGGACAATCTTTTCGAGAGGCCAGGGAAATATTCTCCTTTGAAAATGTTCTTTGGAAAATAGAGAGAATATTGATTTCCCTTGATGTGAATTCTTTTTTGAAAATTGATTTCTTTATAGTATGTAGAGTAGATAATTTTCTATTTAAATAAGTGTTGCCAGGCCATATGAAGTTAGACATATGGAGCCATAACCGCTAAATAAGCTTAACCGACACATTTTTGTTATCTTTTTTTAATTGATTTTGGTAAAAAAAAGTTCAAAAATTATGTCGTTTAAGATTTTTGGCGGTTATGGCACGATATTATATGTAATTTTTTACTGGCTCGTGGATACCATATTAAAATATGAATCTTGGCCAGCCATTGAAACATTTTTTTTTAAAGAGAAGTAACACTCAGGCAATTAATGCCTACTGCTAATACTAGGTGTTACCTTCTTTAGGAAAGGGATAGTGATAGAGAAGACAGCTGGTGAAGGAAGAGATAGAGGAAAGCTTCATTCTCATTCATTACAGCTCTGCTTTTTTGCAAGTTTTTTTTAATAACGAAGTGTCGTACAGCCTCTGATGTTAAATGAGGTGTATTCATTTTTTAGGTTGTGTTTAGTAACCATTTTATTGGCTATTTTACTTCGCCGATAATTCTGCTATACAACGAAAGAGGGCGCTCTGATGTTCCATTAGGATTAGTATCTGCTGAAGTCGGTATAGTTCAGTGACCAGTGACTATGCCTTCATCACTTGAACTTTCCTACAACAACTGATAGAAAGGGACACTAATGCATATCAGAAAAATGCGTGGTGTTGTTATTTAATAACTGTTGGATACAGGGATTGAACCCAGGACCTTCGGTTTTGTAGTCAACGTGTTAACTACTTCAGCCAGCGCCACCCTCTTTTATATTTGCCAGTCCTAACAGAATTTTTTTATACCGAACGTCCCTAATTATAACTTTATTTACAATAGTTTTTGTTTATAGCGCACTTTACTTTTTTTATTTGCGAATCGCATGAGGCACTCAAGGTTAAACAATTATCATTTTAGACTACAGAAATACTTCCCAGTCTAGCCAAGAGGCTAAAAAATATATTCCAAATCTTCGCTGTTTACAAAAAAATGTTTATACACATTAATAGTGCGTTTACATCTGAGAAAAATATAGTACTAATGAGATTTTGAGCAAAATCTTGTAGATTTGTAGTAGATTTTCCATATAAAGGAGTGAGGGAAATCGACTTTAAAATCTAGTAGATCTTAGAACTTAAATTGTACTAAAAAATAAGCCGCTATAATTCAAAAGGTATGTGAATTGGCTATATTCCAGTTGTTGGGTTGTAGTTTAGGAAAAATTACAGTCAATGGTTTTTGTTTTGGATAAAAAATTTTGATAAATGGCAAAAAAATTTGGTGTAAGTGATATGGAGTTTAAAAAAGATTTTAATTCAATTCAGCTAGATTATTCGCTGCTGTAAGACTTCTTTAAAAAAACAAATAAATTTTTTAACTTCTTTTTATATGATACCCATTAAATTTAATTAAAACAACCACTTCATTTATTACAACTCATTCATATATAAGTGAATTCATTTGCAATGTTGTGGCCAAACAAAAATCAACTCTTGGTTTTAACAAAAATTCAACAATTAAAAAAACCCCAGCATCCAATGAAAACAAACGAAAACCACTTTGATATTTGATCAATAGAATACAGTGGGAATGGGCGGCAATCCAAAGGGAATAATTTCCACTTGCACCATAAAAAGTTAATGCGCAACCAACAATAGAGAAACCAATATTTACCAACCACACGAAAGGCGGTGGCGCTTTAACTATTTGTACATAAACACACACACACACACACACCTGATTTTAATCAAATCAACACTCCCGAGTTTGGCAGGCATTTTTTATTATTCATTACAATTTATTTGAACTTTTGGCAATAAAAAGTAACAAACGAGGCTTGAATGATAAGGGATGTACGGAAAGCGGCGGGAGGATAATTATTTACTTATAAAACATTCTCACCTTTATGATTCAATTAACATTTTTATCCAAAACCATACCGTTTACACGAAGTTTCTTTGACATTTACCAAGATTTCTTATCCAAAACTACAACCCAGAAATTGCAATGTAGCCAATTCTCACACCTTTTTATGTACACAAACTGACTTTTTAGTACAAATTTGAGAGAAACCATAGTGGCATCACTAAGTTCTGCTAGATTTCGAGAAGATTTTGACAAAATCTAATGACGTAGTAGATTTTGTTTTGTATGGGAAAATCTACTCGATTCTGTTTTTCCCCTAAGCGGATGTAATCGCCAGTGAAAAGTTACTCACTCTGCCAGCTCTATTTTAAACTTGTGGTATAGCTCAAAGACTTTTATCCCTACCCTTATATGTTTCTCCTTACCAAGATTTTAAACAACAATCTCTATTTAAATTTTCACTCGCAGTATTTTAATATTGAATAGCACAAAAACGTACATATGAAGAGGAAGCCTGGCTGATTTCAAACTAATTTAAATTTGCAATTGAAATGCGCTGAAACGTAATGAAATGAATTGCTCAAACAATGATTGAGAGAATCAATGAACTGGAAACTGAAATACAATAAAAAAAATTTTGCATAATTTTACAACATCATTAACATTTACAATAGAAGGCCATACGACTTCACTGGAGTAATAGGGTTGTCAATTAGTTGTGCTCAAAATAACTAAAGAAAAAGTAACACTTGGATTGCAAGTCGGTGACACAGTCGAAAAATGAAAGGAAGATACAATTGAATTTTCAAATAGCAGAGACAAAAACCATTTCTGAAAGCAGCTTTTAATTGATTACTAAGGAAATGTCTAGCCTTAAATGTCCTGACAACGATCACATAAACTCATTAACTAGTAGACGACAGATTTTTTGATTGGGGGCTGTTCACATATTACGTAACGCCAGAGGGGTGCGAAAAGGCTGGGGGTGTTAAGGATGTGGTACGGTTTAGAAAATGCATGCTAACAATTTTGTAAAAGGGTTTAGAAAAACTCCGAGAACAGCATTAAGTATTTTGTTATTTCTCTTAATGATGTAATAGTGCGACGACACACAAAAGCAAAAATACAAATCATGATTGATGTATTCATTTGCAAGTCTCCTTTTAAGCGACAACCATGCAACACTCACACATATGCGCTGATTGATTTTTTTTTATGTGTAAACATCTATACGCTAGGGCTTAAAAATCTTTTTAACAATACAATCACCAATTTTGAGTAAGATGTGCGATGCGCTATAAAATCGGTGTGAGCTATGTATGAGTGTATTAGTGTAAGCATACGGGCAACAGAGAAACTTAACAGCTGCATAGAAATACACTCAACCGAATTTTAAAGTATACCTTGAGGAGCAATGTTAATTTTAATAGAAATTGCTTGTCAGGTGTAATGGTGTTGCCAGTGGGGATAATTTTAAAAAGTTAAAAAAATATAAAATAAATAAAATAATTATAAACTTTTAAATAAAAGAGCGTTTTAAATGTCAAACATTTATTTAAAACGATATAAGGAATTAATAATATTATATTATAACATATCTTCATTGCGTATTGTTGCCTCACACTGAAGCTGGTGCACGACAATTGGGTAACAATCTCCATCTAATGCCAATTATTATGGGTGGAGATTTTAATAAAAATTTTTCAAACCGACAGTCGCAAGCTTTATACAAATTTTCAATTTGCGAAACCCTCTTTAAACGCCTCTCCACTTAAACGATTCTTTGTTTGACCGACTATAAATTTTTCAAGTTTTACAATTCATCGAATACAATGACATTTAAATGCTTTATTTTACATACAAAAAGAGCTTTGAGAACAATCATTTCAAACATTTCATATGATTGTAAATTACTTAAAAAAAAACATAAGATTTAATTTACGTAATTGAAGCGTTAAATTTGATATTTTATGTTACTTCTGCAGCTGTAACGTTAACGATGATGATGACGATGATTTTACGAGTATTGAAGAAGTGAGTGAGTGCACAAAAGGGGCATTACAAGAAAAACTAGAAAGCAGAGCAAGAAAAAAAAGCTCAAAAACTCATAAACTCCCTTTACTGCGAAAGGAAATGAAATAAATTGTCTGGTTTGTCTTTTAAATAATTTATGACAGGGTAAATGAACACAAAAAGGAATAGTAAAATAAAGTGGAGATTTTTTTTAACTGCCATTCATAAACGTAAATATGAAATTTAAAACCATTTTTCCAATTAATTAGGTAATAAAATATTTACGGAATGAATACTTAATATCAGGAAAAGTTCTTACTTTATCTTAAAATATATAATGGGGGCAAATAAAATATAAATAAGCTTTTACCATTTTCTTTTAAACAAAAGAGCAACATTCTTTTTGTTTAGTTTAAAAATTGAATTAACAAGTATTGATACTTTTTTTTTTGATGCAATACAAGATACAAAAATTCTCATATTGCATTTCAATTAAAAGCTCATGTTAAACAGCTGATGTTAATGAATGATATCCTGAAAATCATATAGATATGGGTTCTGCTGTAGTGCGTGGTCTTAAAGAAAATTTCATTAATTAATAAAACCATTTTATTTTCAAATGAAAAAAATATATTGAAAAACTTGACTAAAAACCCTTTAATAAGACAAATTATTCCTTGAATACTTTTGAAAAGTATGTTCTAGTCCTGATGTAATGATACCGGAAGCGACCTGGATAAAATTCATAAATGTTGGCGCTTAGAAAAATAAAAAAAAAGTAAATTTCTGGATAGTTAAGATTCTACTTTAAAAATATTGAAATATATCAGTTTTATAATCAATAAAAATTTTTTAATCGGGCTTAAGTTCAGTATTTTAATATATTTTTATTAATTGCTGTGGTTTTCTAAAGAAGTTAAGAAAAATTAAACTAAACTTTTAGCTGGTGGAAATGTGACATTTTTCGGAGCGGTCTAAATTTTTAAGCTCCATCCTACGATCCTTCTGGTGCTTAGTGGGGCCTAAAGTAACCCATAAACAGTGCGGAATTTTGTTTAAAAAATGGAAATAATTTTGTTGTTTCTAACCGGGCCGTCCGATTGTTAAAAAATTTCATACAGTATTTGAGGATGCAAATCAATACAAGAAAGTAAGACCAAATAGAATTTGCGTTTGTGTTCCCGACATTCCTAAAAAAAATTCGCAAAATCCCAAAAGTGGGATTTTTTCACTAGTTTTGCTGTATTCTTCTTATTTCTAGCCGGGCGCATATAATATTTTTGCAAATATTTAAAAACATATTTTGTCTTAAGGTAGCATAATAAATTTTTTTGTTACAGCCTTGAAATTTGAGAAACAAAGGCCTAAACACCTTAAATTTGATATTTATAACAAAAATAGGTCTATTTCGAAAGTATAATGAAAATTTTGAACAACATTTTTTCAATATTTCTTATAATATTAACTTTTAAATTAGTATCAACATGGAGTTGGTATTTTTGCAAAAAAAAATTATTATAGCCAAATAATTAACCCAATTTTTTCTGAAAAAAACGGCGAAAATCTACTTCTACCAAAAAAAAATGAAGATAGAATTTTTTAACTATTTTTTTTTCGAACTCAGCAGCCCCAAAACCATATAAACTGACCATCAAATAATTTTGTCCAGATAGATTCAGTATGCGTCCCACTGTGGTCTGGTCCGATTGTAGATTATTATATATAGAAATTGTTACGGAGGATATAAGTAGTAAAAAATTAAAACTTATTCAGTTTTATTACGAATTTGTTTTTAAAAGTTTCTTATTTTGCAAAATTTTTAATCTCGTAGGTTAATCTAACAAATTTCAATCGTCAAGTTACTATGAGTTACTGTTGAAATTTCAACTCTCAATTTCTTTTATTTTTTTTGGCTTAATGTAACCTATATTTTTTTTTTAATCTTAGTGATTTTGTTTTTCGATTTATATTAACAAAATTTTTTTTAGGTTAAAGAAACTAATTTAAAATAGTTATTGATCTGCAAAAGATAAAAAAAAAATTCTTTTAAATATGTAATAAATTATTGTTTTGAGAAATTATTTTACGAAAATTAATAAAATTTACTGTCTTTTTGGTTAATCTAACTGATATAAGCAGTTGATAAAACTAAAGCGAAAAAAGTAACGAAAGTTGCCAATTTTACTAAAAATAGAGACAATAAATCCAACAAATTTTAGTTGTTAGTTTGTTGTTACAAATTGTTGTTGCGATTCGATTAAATAAATTAAACTTCAGTCACTCTTATTGCGAATAAAAGGCGAACGTGAAACCCGCGAACAAAAAATGGTGAACAAAATAAGAAATTAGTATACTGACACAACAACAACGCAAACACTGGCGATCACAATTTTAGGGAAAGGGAACACACTTCACGTGAAGTTTTATTCCCGATAAGGGTGAATAAAATTTTGCTATTTTTTGTTTAATCTAATTAAGGAAAATCTAATTCACAAGGGCAACGCATGTTAATACAGGAAATTAACTTTAAAATGTGTTAACTCACTAGTTATCCTAAATCACTTATGCAGTAAAATATATTTTTTTTTATATAGTAAAATTTTTTATTAAAACGTTAGGTTTTTTTCGATAAACATATCACTGTTACTAATGCAGATTACCGTGGGAAACTTTAAACAAAAATGTCTTAGAACCATAGCTGTTAAATTAGATTACATTTTGAAAAGAATTGTAATGATTATATAATTGCTTTCGAAAGAATTGCTGATAAATAATTAATTACGATTACTCA
This sequence comes from Tachina lurida, assembly GCA_944452675.1. Lineage (NCBI taxonomy): Eukaryota > Metazoa > Arthropoda > Insecta > Diptera > Tachinidae > Tachina > Tachina lurida. The sequence continues at coordinate 93,701,010 of OX101755.1, forward strand.
TAATTGAAAAGTAATCTGAATTACTTAAAATTACTAAAAATAATCAAAAAGAATCAAAAGTAATCAAAAAGTAAGCCGACTACTTTCAAAGATTACTTTTTATTCTTAATAAAAAATCAAAAAGAATCAAAAGTAATAATTATAAGTAATCGGATTATTTTTTGATTACTTTTGATTATTTTTGATTATTTTTAGTAATTTGAAGTAATTTAGATTACTTTTCCATTGTTAGTAATAGTAATCTAATCGTAATTTAATCATTACTTCACCTTTAAAAAAAAGTAATCAAATTAGTAATCATTACAATTACTAATCATTACTTAACAGCTATGCTTAGAACAACTCGACATATTATGTTAAATTTTGATTAAAACAAATGAGAGGCTAAGCTGCTTAGTAGCCACAATTTCAGCTTCCCCACAATTTCAGATTCATCCAAAGTTTCCCCTTGTCCACAGATATTGTTCTTGTTAAAGTTTTAAACATATCAAGCAAAAGCTCAAAATGAATAGTATCAATTTAACCGTCTTCATTCGCTGGCGTGGGCTAAAATAATAACTTATAAATGATAGATAATTTTCCAAAAATGTTTCTCCAACTTTTGCCATCCCCCAAGCACCAGCCACTCAAAGTTCATTCAACTTTTTTTTTTCGCTTTTACCCCTGCTGTAATCATTTATTGCATGGTTTTGATTGTTCTATTAAGCAATTAATATAATGGCTTGCTTGCACAACAACAAAAAATAAAAAATAAGGAAAATAGGATAGTTAAAACTTTTCTCTCAAATATATCAAAACGAGCTGACCATTAAAGTATTGTCTTGATTGCTGAAACTGTGGGCGACTGTGATATTTTAAAGTGCAATTTTAGTTAATTACTTTCAGAGAAGGCGTTGGTTGGTTGGTTGGTTTGCTAACGAAGTGAAAAAGCAAAGTCAGAATGCACATTACTTTTGCCTGCTAATGACGGTAATGATAACGACATAAACAAATGACTTCCTTTTCAGCAAGTTAAAAAAAGTTGTGCTTTGAAAACTAAACGAAGAACAAACAAATAATTTAAAGTTTTTCCATTATTATGAAAAATTACAAAAAAACAAGGAATATTAGAGAAAAATAATGCGCAAACATTATCTTCGTGCTGCATTTTATAATTGAAATTATAAAAGGGACGCAGTAATCACATGCAGCAAAAAAAAACTTCAAGCTGACTTTAATTGCAGCAAATTTCATTTCATTTCGTTTTGAGAAAAGTAATTTTTCTGGATACAAATTCTCATTATCTTGGATCGTATTTTCAAAGAAAATTTATGATATTGCAATAATATCTGTGAGGAAACGGAAAAAGTGCTTAAGTAGAGATAAGATAATTTTGAGTTAATGCTATCCCTGTAATTTTCATATTTAAATGTATCCCTGGCCAAAATCTCAATTCTTTTGTAAGATTTTTCACTAAGTTATAGCTTAATGACTTTATGCTCATAAGTTCGATTTAACCCTTTATCACCACTTGTTACAGATATGTTACAAACCCTCTCTATAAAAAACTATTAATTAAGTGTAATTATTAATTTTATTTCAACTCAATAACTTTGGTACAATATCTTGCTTCAAACTGAAAAATTCATTCCTAATAAAAAATTTTATATACTACAGCAGAATAGGGGTATAATTGTCATTTTCGTCAACGAGCTGATTCGATCACATTTTTCAGTTTGAGATTATGGAATTAGCTATCGAACAATGTAATAATATGGTACGATATCGAATGCCATAATCCCAAACTGAAAAACGTGAGACCCCAAAATTAAAGTAACCCTACGATTTCATTAAACCAATGTTGCCGTGGTGCAATTTTTTAAAAAGTTATATTATCAGCGTTTTACTTCATTAAATTTTGTGAATGTCCAAGTCAATAATTGTTTTTATTCTTAAAATATTCTTTACCCATTTTCGCCACAAAAAATAATATGAAGAAATGTTTTTACTTACGAGCTCTTAAGATATTTTAAATGAAACTAGTTTCACGATGTGTGGTCCTAAAGGGTTAAAATCTTATGGCATACCTTAAATTATGTTATACTTTGGTATACATATTTCAAATCTAGTGTATTATTTATCCTCAAAAAACAAACATAAATGTGACCTTCTCCGAGAAAAGGGACCTAGTGTGTCAAAAAACGGGTTTGGACTTAAGAGTGGATTCTGGTACCTAAAAGGGTGTAGAATAAGATGAAATGAGTTAGATTTCTGATAAAAATTTATTTACCCCATAAAAATGTACAAAACGAACTTGGAAAAATCGATAAAAATGAGAAAAACATTAAAATTTATTATTTTTTTTATTTTTTGGTTTTAAATTGTTTTTTTTTTCGTCAGTCTTCGATTTTTTTTTTGGAGTTTGGACTTTTTTGTCTTTCGTGATCTGGTACTTCGATTTTCTTTTCAGTTTTTTCTTTTTTCGTGATCTGGTGCTTCAATTATTTTTCTTGCTGGCAGGTTCATATTTATTTTTAGATTTTGTTTTCGCTTTGGTTTCACTCGGTTTAGGAGCTGTGAATCAGTGGCATTCTCATACAAATACTATTTGCGATCTAACGATAAACCGCTTGGTGCAATGAGCGGAGGTAATTCGTTTTGTAGCTCAGCCGTTATTCGCAGATTTAATCTTTCTTCTTCCGAGTCCACAAGTTCTTTATATACAATTTCGTTTTTTTTTTTCCAGTTCTCGTGGTACCTTCATAGCGAACAGTCGAATAGCGGAATTTTACTTACTTACCAAACAAACAAAAATTACATATACAAAAAAAAATATTAGTAGTACATATTATTCGTAATAGGTACATACATACTGTCTTTAATAAATAAGCTTTCTGCTTTGCTAATATTTTTTACATAGTAAAAATAACAAAAACAAAAAAACCGCAAAAAAAACTTAAACAAGTGATATTGAGGAATACCTCAAAGTCAAACAAACAATCATAAATAACAAAAACAAAAAATACCGAAAATAAAAAAAAAAAACATAAACGAATAACCCTTGAGGAATTCTTTGTATGAATTCCTCAAATACAGAAAAACTTGAAGTGAGTTCTAACGGCAGAAATGCTTATTCTACTGTGAGTTCTGAAACTCTGAATGAAAAAAATATAAAAAATAAATCTGATGAAAATCTTTTGTTAACGGCAACGCCAATTTTTCGTCAGCGATCAACTTCGCTTTGTCCAATGCCAAATAGTAATGATGCATTAACATTACAGTTGCCCAGTACTTCTTCATTTAAGTCAGTAATATCATCCCCTTCAGGCTCGTGTTTATCACTTAACAAAGTTATCACTACAGATAACAGCGGCTCGAAACTCAAGGTACAAGTTGGAATGGACAGATACAAAACCGCTTTAAAATTTTTCAAGATGACAACGACAAACCCGAGGTATCCTCGAACAAAACATCCAAGCCGCCACCAATCTATTTGAGACAAAAAAATTCAAATGCCCTTATTAAAAAATTAATTTCGATCATTGGTGAGAATAAATTTCACATTGTTCCAATAAAACGTGGCAACATCGATGAAACTAAAATCCAAATTTATGACGAAAAAGATTTCCGCAAAATGGTTGCTGAATTTGAAAAAAGTAAAACAAGCTTCTACACATACCAGCTTAAGAGCGCTAAAGGCATGCAGATCGTATTGAAGGGCATAGATTCTTATGTTGTACCCGAAGAAATAAAAGATGCACTCGTCCTCCAGGGGTTCAAGGTAAAAAATGTGTCCAATATAATAAATAGAGAAAAGATTCCCCAACCCCTATTTCGTGTTGAACTTGAGCCTAATGATATAAAATTGAAAAAAAATGAGACGCATCCAATTTATAATTTAAAATACCTCTTGTACCGAAAAATCACAGTTGAAGAGCCACATAAGCGTTCAGGTCCTGTACAGTGCCATAATTGCCAAGAATATGGTCATACAAAAACATACTGCAATTTACCCTCTGTTTGTGTTGTGTGCGGCGAATTACACGGCACCGCTAGCTGCAACAAACCAAAAGATCAAAGTGATAAAAAATGCAGTAATTGTGGAGGTAATCACACCGCTAACTACAGAGGTTGTCGTGTGTACTCTTTGGTAAAGAAGACTATGGTGCAAAAACCTAAATTAGCTCCAGCTCAATCAGCAAACGTTTACTCTGCCACTTTTCAGCAAATGAGCCAACCAGTTACTTCCCGTGTATCGTATGCAGATGCTGCTAAGGCTAGTTCTATTCCGACACAAAATGTTTCACCGCAAAATAATTCTACAAATACAAACTCAAACTTTAATTATAATCGCCTTGAAGCCACTATTGAAAATCTTGTGCAAACTATAAACAATTTTACAACAAATACGACTAGCATGATGCAAGAAATGTTGCGAATGCAGAATACTCTGCTTCAAGCAATACTTAATAAGCCATGAACACGTTAACAATATGTTTCTGGAACGCAAACGGCATTCGCCAACATAAAAATGAACTTGAGCACTTCCTCACGGAAAAAAATATTGATATAATGTTAGTATCTGAGACTCATTTGACTTCGAGAAGTCTTTTTAAAATTTATGGCTACACTATATATGATACAAAGGACCCTAGAGGAAGGGCTTGCGGTGGATCAGCAATTCTAATAAAGTCAAGACTCAAGCACTATGTTCTTGATAACATTTGTGAAGAATACCTACAAGCAACAAATATTGGCATTGAAAGTTTTTGTTCAAATTTCGTTATATCATCAATTTACTCCCCTCCCAGATTTTCAATCACTGAGAATCAATATGAGGATTTCTACAAATCTCTTGGACCTTGTTTTGTAGCAGCTGGAGACTACAATGCGAAACATACGTTCTGGGGTTCGCGCCTTGTTACACCCAGAGGTCGAGCATTGTTCAACACTATTTCAAAAATGGGCTTGGATGTCATTTCGAGTGGGTAGCCCACTAATTGGCCTACTGACATACAAAAAATTCCGGATGTTATAGATTTTGGCGTCATAAAAAATATCTCTAGGGATTTAATTCAAGTTCAAGCTTCTCTTGATCTCTCGTCCGATCACTCCCCGACGATCATCACAATTTGTAGCCCATTAAGAAGTAACTTACCTGACCCATATGTGAAGATGATCAATCGTGTAAATTGGCTGGGGTTCAAAAAATATCTCAGCAGTCATTGTACGGAAAACATTACGCTTAGAACACCCGATGATATTGAATCGAACATTGCCAATCTCAGCGAGTGGCTGAACATGCCACTATCTCCCATCCGCAGATTGGGTTTAATAAAATTTATTCTACAGACATTGAACGTCTCGTACGTGAAAAAAGAATGGCTAGAAGGGAATGGCAACAGCACAGATCACCACAAAATAAAATCAGATTTAAAGAGTGCACTAAACGACTCCAAGAGTTGCTTGCATCTGAAAAAATTGCATCTCTTAAAAATTATCTGGAGGGTCTTGATGTTACACCGGCGTCTAATTACTCCTTGTGGCGCGCTGCCAGAAAGCTTAAAACACCCGTTGAGTATAAGCCACCTCTACGCACATCTACCGGAGGTTGGGCAAGAAGCGATAATGAAAAAGGTAAAATATTTGCTGAGCACTTAAAATCCGTTTTTACGCCAAATATATGTACTGGTGTTGCTGATTTGCCGAATATAGTCGCTCTACCCCCTCAACACATAAAGTTTAAGACGCGTGATTTACAAAAATTAATTGCCGAACTCAACCCGAAGAAAGCTCCGGGTATTGATGGAATTAGTAATCAGATGCTGATGAACTTGCCTCGTATTGCAATGAGAATCCTGTTATTCATATTTAATGCTATTTTACGACTGGAGTATTATCCACACAACTGGAAACTTGCCATGGTTAAAATGATTCCAAAGCCGGGCAAAGACCTTACCAAGGCTGAGTCATATAGGCCAATAAGTCTACTATCTACAATGTCAAAGCTTTTCGAAAAACTGCTCAAAACAAAATTGTTCCCAATTCTAATTAGTAGTGGGTGCATACCAGACCATCAATTTGGTTTTAGAAGTCAGCATAGCACCATTGAACAAACTCACAGATTAGTTCAATTTATAAGAAGAACCTTTGAGGGAAAAAAGTATTGTTCTGCGCTGTTTATTGACGTTTCCCAGGCATTTGATAAAGTGTGGCATGAAGGCCTTATTTTAAAATTGAAGACTTACTTACCAATAAACATTTTAAATCTTTTGGAAAGTTACATTATTTCCCGTAAGTTCACTGTTGCGGAAGGAGACTTTACAAGTAGGCCTGAAACAATTTCATCTGGTGTGCCACAGGGGAGTATACTGGGACCAGTTTTATATTTAATTTATACTTGTGATATGCCTATGAGCAGTAGTATCCATACTTCCACATTTGCCGACGATACAGCCTGCCTTAGTATGCATGAAAACCCTGATGAGGCATCCCGCAAACTCCAGGAACACATTAGCCAGATGGAGCTTTGGTTAAACTTATGGAGAATCAAGGTAAATGAACAAAAGTGTGTTCCCCCATTCGGATTAACAATCAAGTTGTTTCTCAACATTCACATGTGAAATATCTTGGTATACACCTTGATCGACGACTTACATGGAAACACCATATTGATTCTAAGTTAACTCAAATGAAACTTAAACTAACTCAGGTACATTGGCTGATTGGTCGAAATTCAACACTTAGCCTAGACTGTAAACTTTTAATATACAAGTCGCTTTTAAAGCCAATATGGTGCTACGGAATTCAACTATGGGGCACTGCTTCAGCTTCAAATGTAGAGAAAATTCAACGCAGGCAAAATAAAATTTTACGCATGATAACATCGGCTCCATGGTACATCAAAAATTCAAATATACATCGTGATTTGAATATGCCACTAGTGACTGAAGAAATTGCAAAATACGCTGGCAAATATTTAACAAAACTCGAGTCACATCCTAATCCGCTTGCCCGTAATATTTTGAACTTTACTGGACACATCCGCCTAAAAAAGAGGGACACAATGGCTCTTATTCACAGCACTCCAGATGGGACTTCTTGAAAATACTTTTATTTTTTTCCTTTTGATTATCACTACTTACATATGTATTATATATAACTACTACTAAGCTTATGTCCGACATTGGTCGGGCCTAATTATATTTTTTAGATTTAAGATTTGAATACTTATTGTTAGTTCATATATGAAGATACAATAAATAAAAATCATGCATAAAAAAAAAAAAAAAAAAAAAAAATTCGTTTTTTTTAAATCACTTTGATTGTGATACTTGGTAATACCTAAAATGTTTACAAAATGAATTGAAATGAATTTGAAAAATTTAAATCACAAAATCGCGACAGTTTACCTGGTAATATTTTATAAAATCCTTCGAAATGAGTATCCCATGTTCGCCACTCTACTTTGTACAGCAAGAATTATTATTGGAATTATCTTATTACATGCTTTCGAACAACATGCTTCGGATTTTTTTCCGTACATCAAATCGATGTTCATCGACTCTGGTATATCTTCAACGGATTCCTCCAATTCGGATATAATATTGGATTCGGAAACATCATGCAAAAAACTTTGATTTTCAGTTAGTCCCGAACTATTAGCACCGACACTTTCAGATAACGTCATACCATCAAAACTGTCAGAAATATCAATTTTTATAAAAATTACTTCAAATTGACATCAGCTTAGTAACAAGATTACAAAATAACCAAAACTGCGAAACAACTTTTGAGACAAGACTGAAGCGTCACTTTATTATTTTCCTTTCTTATTGTTATTTTTACAATGTGTTCAGAGCAGCAACAATAGCAAGGGTATTCTCACACTAAAAGCGAAAAAAAAATACGTCACCACATAGGCATGACATTACCAAAGTCGGCACCCAATCATAACTAACCATATTAAATGGCATCTCCCAACTGAAGGTGTGTTCAAAGTGATAATGCGTTATGAAACTTTAAATGTTTTTTTCTCAAAACTTCATTTCCACACACTAGGTTTCTTTTCTCGGAGAAGGTCACAAATGTGAAAACATAAAAATATTGCTAAGTAAGCAGGTTGCTTAAAAATTAGATGACACCCTGACGATGATAGATTTATATCATGCACAGCGTTACCATTTGTGAAGTTTTCCCTTTTTTTGGAAGTTTTTTGAGATGCCAAAAAGTTTTTTGAAAATATAAAGTTTTTTCAAGTTTTTTTATAAATATGTCCATAATTGAACTTTTGCAGTATTTGAATGAAAATATTAAGTAATGTTTGTATGCAATATCCCTTATTACTGCAACAGTGTCTAAGTTAGGCTGAGTTAGCCTAACCATTTTCATTACTTTTCACATAACAATATCGATCAGCTGTTTTCTTTCAAAATTTTGGTACTTTTGTAGAAAAAAAGTTTTTGTTTTGGAAAAAAGTTTTTTTTTTTGGAAAAAAAGTTTTTTTTTTCAGATTTAGGAAGTTTTTTAAAAAATATATATGGTAACGCTGATCATGCATAGCATTCCTTACCCTACGTCTTCACGAGCCATAGACTTGAGCATGACATGGACATGACGCCGGCAGATCAACTGTGAAAAATTATAACTTCTTTGTTTTGGTTAATATGTACGTGTGATAATCCTTGTTTAGCCATATTAAAGTATTTTGTGGTAGCGCAATAGAAATGGAATATTTACCAATTTTGTTCTGTCTGTTTTCTTTCTATTGCAAATGGTTGCAGACGGCGAATCTCATGGCGAACATTGTTGCTCAGACATATGTCCGGACATCCATGTCAGAGTATGGACGTAACATGGACATGAGCAGTCTCTATTAGTCATTTGAAATGTGCGACATAATGCTCATACCAAATTCATGGCTAGTGGAGGCCGCTAGTTACAAAAACATATATGTTTATGATTTATGTTAAACTTACATTTATGTTGGAATATGACGTGGTAGTAAAAAATTATTAAAGACAAAAATTTAGCCCTTACAGAGCCATGGAACACCGGTATACAAAATGTTATGAACGGACTTAAAATGGCGACACAGTGAACAAAATACTAAAAGGGCTGTAAAAAAATAAAAATAAAATATTTTTGGAATACTTTTTACATTATCTTTAATCCTAGGGGGTAACTGGCACAACTTTTTTTGCGAACCACTCTACTATACTTTTTATGATTTATGCAGGATTGAACAGATTCAGTGTAGAGTATAGCTGCTGCTAAAAGAATCTCAGTAAAATTAGAAAAATTTCTGCAATAATGTGCGCTTGTTTATTTTTTACAAAACTTCTCTCTTTTTAGTTTTATTCTTTTTCAATTTACAATTCGTGGTATTGCTTGTTTTAAATATTCCATCAAAACTCCTTTTCCCACTGGGTTTCATACTAAAATGGCATGATAAAGTTTTAATTGTAGTTTGTTATAAATTAAAACTTTACTAATATTTTTTGGTATTTCATGTCTTCTTTTCTTTTTCCTTTTTTATTTTTTGTCTTATATTTTCCGAGTAATTTCCATATTTTCCTCCTTCACTGTGTATTAAAAAAAAAAAACAGGATGAAAGCAAAATTTTTGCAGTTCCTGTTTTTAAAGCTTTCTGAGTGAAGGGATGTATGTGTGTGAGTGTGTGTGTGTATGAGTTGGAAATATGAAATTTAGTATGATGTTTGTTCATTCATTCATCTATTTATATCATCCGATATTAACACTTGTAAACTTTTTGTGTTTTGTTTCATTTTTTTTTCTTTTTGGAATTTATTCGCATTGTTACGCACAGCTGTTAGTGTCATTAAAGTTGAAACTGCTCTCATCCCTACATACATACGCACACACACATGTACAGAAGGGGAAATAAGAATAAACTTTAACGTTATATTAAGCGTGTGTGTGTGTGTGTGTGTGTGTGTGTTTCCGTTTATTTCTGTATCATGAAACAGTGCGAAAACAACAAATTGAACAACAAATGTTTTGGGAAAAAAACAAGAAACTTTGTTTTTTTTTTTTTGTTTTACGATGTTTTTTGTTTTGTTTTGTTTTTGTTACCGCCTTTGTTGTTATTACTTGGTTGTTACTGCTACTGCTATTGCTACTGCAGTTGATGTTGCTGTTGCTGTCATCATGGTGGCATTGTATGTTGCATTTATTGCTTGCTATTCCTGCTGCTGCTATTTCAACACTGACAATTTGTAATGTTTTATAATTAGTATGGCAGTTTTTCCAACTTAATTGTTCATTTTTGTCTGCCTTTTGTTGCAACTTTTGTTTTTATATTATTTTAGCATAATAGTCCTACAGTGTATGTGTGTATGTGCGTGCTTGTATGTGTTTATGTTTTTAATACCGATAAGCCGTATTAATCAGGTGTTATGATAAGACACACAGACAAACAGACACACACAACACAATAGCGAAACAATATATTTTGTTTAAAAGTTGTGGTAGGAAATTTATTAGCAAAGTTATTTTTCGCTTTAATCATGACAAATTGTTAAAAAAAAAAGATCTTAGATAAAATATGTATATAAATTGCTTTAACTTACAGTTTAAAATTGTTATATATAGGCATAAATGTCTTCATTAAAGAGCGTACCTGAAAATAAAGAGAACAGTTGTTAAGGAATTTTTTTTTATCATTTTCGATGCTAAAAAATTTATTTTTTTTAAGTATTATTTATTTTTCAGTAAATATTTGATTTTTAGCAATAACTTAATAAATCAAAAGCAAAGCGCAAACATAAATGTGAAAAAAGAGCAAGGTTCCTATCCAAAATTTTGGTCATTACAAGTAGTGAGATAAAAATATTGACCAACTTCTTCTTTGACACAATACCTGTCAATGCAATATGGTACACACAGAAAAAAAATACCAATGTAAAATCACCATGCAAAAAGTTTGATTCAAATGCATTCAAATCACATTAAATTTACGAGAAATAATATGTTGTTTGAGTTTGTTGGTGCTTATTTCCCAATTGTCTTCGACGATTTATGTGCGGCATGTCGC